>VWZV01003548.1:117024-816768 GCA_013397155.1 Irena cyanogastra
GAGTGTCAGGGCAGTTGGGTGAGTGTCAGGGCACATGGATGTGTGCAGGCTCTCCAGCCCTGCCAGGCAGGGACTGAACTCGGAGCCGGGTGTGGAGTGAAGGAGTGAACGAACAACATGAGCTCACTTGGCAGCTGGGAAAGGCACAGAAGGACAGGAGGACACCAGGTTGAGCGCAGTTTGGCCTTTGTGCATTTTTAGACGAGGCATTTCCACCTGCAAGATGTGGGTGCATGTGTCTTAAAGGCATTTTCCTTTCATTAGTCAACTAGTCGAAAGTGTAAATGAAGAGGAACAAGTCAGGCTACACCTGAATTGAGTCAGCGGCTGGTTTCCCTGCTGATTTACTCACATCTTAAAGACCCTCATCTCATCGTGATGCAAGCTGTGACTTTTTTCTTTGATCTGTTCCTTGGCCTACTTGTCTGTCTTGCTTTCAGGGAGAGAAAGTGCTCTGTTAACAAGCTTTATTTTCTTTGTTATCTGTTGAGGCCATAATTAGCTCCTCTTAATTTTTCCTCCTTTTTGCTCTAAATCACTATAGGTCTATAAAACTCTCATTGATTATTTTCTATGTGACATATACTAATTTATCTTGTGAAGGGCCATACGGCTCTTACAATAACTAGTGGGCAAAATAGAGTTTTGTATTTCCTGTAATTTATGTGCAGCTTGCAGAAGGCCTCTGGGAAGATTTTTATTTAATACAGAATATGTTTGTTTATTTTAAACCCACAGATATTTCAGTGGCATTATGGGATATTCTCTTTTCTTAAACTAGATAAAGTGATGGTGTCAGTTTAAGCATTGAGATAAATTGACAACTTTCCTTAAGATTGTCAAACACCAGCATATAATAGGTTACTCTTATTATAGACTTGGCTACAACATAAAGAAAATCCAATCTGAGTAAAATCAGATTACTGTATTGCTAGTATCTATGCTACTGGTTAATGATAATCACAGCCTGTGAGATAAACGCATGTTCAGCCTTTCTGGATTTCCTCTGGGGCTGTGGGTAATCAACCTTCCAGCAGAGTCAATGTTCCTCTTGTGTCTGTGTCTCCAAGGGAGCATTTCCAATTGATCCGTATCAGGATGTTGCAGTTCTGCTTCCTCCCTCCTGCCAGCACCAGCAAGTCACACAAAAAATGTTTCAGAAAGCTGAGGCAGCTGAAAACCAAGTCCTTTGTCATGATAAAACTATTTATGGCTGTCTCAGCTCTCTTATGTGGATCGCTGTGTGTTTGCAGAAGCGTCAAGGCTGGCACATGGGAGAAGGCAGGATCAGTTCAGGAAACTGTGGAACTATGTCCTGACAGTGCCTAATGCAAAATGGCAGCCATTCTTAGCTCCTGCATAATTTTTAACATAAACCCTAGTGGCTGTAAGAGGAAAAAAACCCCTTCTTTCTAATGAAAATTCACTTAAGTTGAAAGTAATGCTGCAGTCTTCATGATGACAATGTTTAATGTACTATGAGAGTAAGAAAAGGAAAAGGAAAATTATCTCACTACTTGTCATTCTACAGGGCTTGCACACTCTTGAACAGCTTTAATAATTTATCTGAGAAAATACCTCCTTTTCAGAGCTAAGGAGAGATTTGAGGGTGAGTAGGCTGTGATAGGGTTGGAAAGACGACTGGGAAGCAGGGGAGGAAATGGTAGCAGGAATAGTGAGTGAGAAAGAATCACAGAAAGGTTTAAGTTGGAAAAGCCCTTCAAGATCATCGAATCGGCCCTTTCCTTCGGCACTACCAAAACCACCACGGAACCGTGACCCCAAGTGCTACATCTGCACCGTCTTTTAAATCCCTCCAGAGATGCGAGTCCACCACTGCCCTGGGCAGCTTGTGCCAGAGCTGGACAGTGTTTTCCGTGAAGAATTCTTCCTGATATCCAATCTAAACCTTCTCTGGCACAGCTTGAGGCTATCATCCTGTCCCTGTTCCCCGGGAGCGGGTTACCAAGGGGAAGAGGGACACAAATGAGGGAACGGCCATCGCAGCCAGGGAGCAGACAGACACAGGGCAGAGCGGAGGGGTTTAAGAGCCAGGGAGCAGACAGACACAGGGCAGAGCGGAGGGGTTTAAGAGCCAGGGAGCAGACACAGGGCAGAGCGGAGGGGTTTAACAGCCAGGGAGCAGACAGACACAGGGCAGAGCGGAGGGGAGCCAGGAGCGGGCTGGGAAAGGCGAGGGGCGAGCAGCGGACACAGCGGGCGGAGGTGGAGCCCGGCCCGGGCCGTGCCCAGCAGGTGCCGCCGGCAGTGCCCGTGTCCAAGGGGCGGTGCCAAGAGGCCGGGCAGGCTCCGCTTCACGGTGCCGGCCACGAGAACTCGAGGCAACGGCAGAGGCAGATGCACAGCGAGTTTCAACTGAACGTGAGAAAGAACTGCTTTACAGCGCGGTGACGAGTCCTGGGACAGTCCGGATGTGGAGTCTGCCTCACTGGGGACAGCCCAGGACCGTCTGGACGCGATCCTGCGCCACGTGCTGTGGGCTGGAGCGGGGAGGTTGGGCCGGAAGCCCGCCGGGGGTCCCGGTGCGCTCTGAGGGGAGGCCCCGGTGCGCTCTGAGGGGAGGCCCCGAGCCCCCGCGCGCGGGGGGCGCCCAACGGTCCCTGCGTTTCAAACGCTCCCGCGCGCCCCGCCCCCCGCGCGCTGCCCCGCCCTCCGCGGGGCGGGGTCAGCAGGGAGGGAACGCGCGCCGGGCCGGAGGCGGCGTCCCATTGGCTGCCGGCCGCGGGCCCGGCGCATCGGCGCAGCATGTCCCGCCCCTCCTCCCGGCGCGCGCGGAACGCGTCCCGCGTCTGCATTGGCTGCCCGCCGCGTCCGTCGTCGGCGGACCCCGGGACTTTTGCGGAGGTCGCGCCCTTTCATTGGTTGCTGGACACGTCCATCGCGGCTAAAGCCACGCCCCTTAAAGATGAGTGGTGGGCGACACCGCCGCATCGCTCTCATTCGCTGCGACAGTCGGGGAGGAGGGCGCGGGGGGCGGGGCTCCCGGCGGCCCCTTTGTGTGGGCACCAGTCGCCGGCCGCGCTCCCGAGAAGCTGCTGCCGCCATTTTGTGCGCGCCTGTGTTCGCGCCCACCCCCGCCCGCCTTTCCGGGGGAGCGGCGGCACCGGGGACGCCCCGACTGTGCTGCCGGTCAGGTGAGGCGGAGCGGAGGCGCCGGGCCGCGCCGAGGGAGCTACCGCCGGCGGCCGCCGCAGCCGTGAGGTCGCGTTGCTCGCAGGGGGAAGAAGCGGCAAGACGGAGCCTGGGGGGAAAAAACCTCCGGAGCTGCCCCCGAACAGGAGGAGGAGTCTCGGCTCCAGGCCCAGGCGCGGCACCGGCGGCAGCATGGAGAACTCGCAGCTGTGCAAGCTGTTCATCGGCGGGCTGAATGTGCAGACCACGGAGGCCGGGCTGCGGGAGCACTTCGCGGCCTACGGCACCCTCACCGACTGCGTGGTCGTGCTCAACCCGCAGACCAAGCGCTCCCGATGCTTCGGCTTCGTCACCTACTCGGCGGTAGAGGAGGCGGACGCCGCCATGGCCGCGTCCCCCCACGCGGTGGACGGGAACGCGGTGGAGCTGAAGCGGGCCGTGTCTCGGGAGGACTCGGCCAAGCCCGGCGCTCACGCGAAAGTGAAGAAGCTCTTCGTGGGCGGCCTCAAAGGGGACGTGGGCGAAGGGGACCTGGTGCAGCACTTCAGCCAGTTCGGCCCCGTGGAGAAGGCTGAGATCATCGCCGACAAACAGAGCGGGAAAAAGCGCGGCTTCGGTTTCGTCTACTTCCAGAACCACGACGCCGCCGATAAGGCGGCCGTGGTCAAGTTCCACCCGATCCAGGGCCACCGAGTGGAGGTCAAGAAGGCCGTGCCCAAGGAGGACATCCAGGCGGGCGGGGGAGGCGGCGGCTCTTCCAGGCCCTCCCGGGGAGGCAGAGGAGGAAGGGGTCGGGGCGGCGGCGGCTCCGGCAACCGGGATCACAACGGGCTTTCCAAAGGAGGCGGCGGCTACAACAGCTACGGTGGCTACGGCGGGGGCGGAGGCGGCGGGTACGGCTCCTATGGCAGCGGTTCCTACGGAGGCGGAGGGGGAGGCGGCGACTACGGCAACGGGTACGGCGGGTTCGGCAGCTACAGCCAGCACCAGTCCTCCTACGGCCCCATGAAGAGCGGCGGAGGAGGTGGAGGAGGGGGCGGCAACTGGGGGGGCCGCAGTAACAGTGGACCGTACAGAGGAGGCTATGGTGGGGGAGGCTACGGGGGCGGCTCTTTCTGAGCTGGAGCGCCCATACCCATTGATGGGGGGGCGTGGAGAGTCCTCCCTTCGATACGGGGCAGCTTCTAAATGGTTTCTCCCCTCGTTCGCCGAAGGGCAGCTCCTTTTAAATGCCTCCCTGCTGTGGGAGCGGCTCCTAAATGCCCCCTGAGGGTCGCCTCTGCTGCCTATGCCACTTCTTTCTCTCTGAAGATGGACTGGGCCCCACATACACATATTTTGTGTTACAGTCATTGATGGACTCTATTTTTTTATTATTACTTGGACCTTGGTCGTTTTTATACTAGCAACGAAAAATGTCTTGTTTTAATTTGTTTTTTGGGGGTGCGGGGTGGGAAGTGTCTTGCTGATCTGGAGTAAAAACTGGGGAGGGTTGGGGGGAAGTTCCTTTGTTGTAAGGACTCGATGCCTGGATACTACGTTTTTTTCTACAAAAGCTACTCGGATCCCATGACTGACTTTTAACATTTCTGTAAAGGAGGAAAAAATGGTTTTTACGTTTTTTATTTTTTAAATAAATCATTGCGTTCATTGACCTTTACATGTCTAATTTTTTTTCCTAGGATCAATTCCGTACGGTTTTAAGGCTTTTCTAGGTTTGAAGCAAGTGTTCCTCTGCTTTAAAATCTGTGTGTACTTAGAGTAGTAAATATTTTGTTTCCAGTAAAGGTCCTAACTGACTTTTTTCCTAGTGGCTTTCAAACACTCGACAGAGACATTTTTGAAGTACTAATCCGTGGATGTGGTCTGTTTTTTAAATACTCGTTCTCACTTTGGCAGTTTGTGTGCATCCACCATCTTGTACTAGGCAGTTTGACATGCTGACATGGTTGGTCAGTTTTTTCTATAGGACTTTTCCATCAACGTATGTACTGTGTAGTTTTGAAGAAATAGTTTGTGTTAAGCATGTGCTTCATTCATATAAAATGTTCAGAATTTCTTATTGCTTAGTTTTCAAGTCCTTGGTTTGTCTGTGTGTGATTCCTTCCAGGAAAGGGTCGACATTTGTCCTTTCTATTAAAGGCATACTTGTTTTCCTAGCCCCGGGTTAAGAGATTTCCCTCACAACTCTTGTCCTTCCTGAAAGTTCCCTGAGAACTCTCACAGCTCCATCTGCTGTCAGGATGGCAGCCCCGTGCTGTGGGCTTCCTTATAGCAGGAGTAAAACTGCCTCGCTAACAATTGTACCAGACTTTGGAAAGTTATTTTATGCCACTAGATGACTGGTGTAGAATGCAGTGACATCTGCATGTGTATAAAGATGGGGTCTCCAACTACTGGTTGGGTGGGGGGGAAAAGGAATGGATTTGCAATACCTGCCTCTGCACGTAATTTAACAAATAATAATTGCAGTTGCCCATATTCCAGAAAGTGGTGATCTAAACTGGGCAAAGAGCTCTGAGAAGAGAGCCAGCAAGTGTACCAGTAACAGGTGCCAGTTGTAAAGCAAAGATATCTGTGTAGTCTGCTTGATTTAAAAATGTATATTTGTAGCCTTTTCACGCAATAGAATTAAAGTTTGTTGTTTATTAAAAAGCATAATGTTTTAGGGGAAAACTGCCTTCCTGCATAGAAATATAGAGTAGCAACGTTTATGGGTTTATGGATATCAAATAAAATATTTGAATTCCTTATATGCTTGAGTGAGAGTATATATGATGTGGGGCATGCATTTAAAAAGTACGAAGTTATTTTGACTTCAAATTTCTAAGCTCTTAGAATACTGATGTTTCATGGGGCTGCATCATAAAAGCTGCTTTTTGCTTTCCTCCAGATATGCAAGATATTAGGCATATAATTCCCACAGAGAAGTGAAAAGTTTCCATTGAAAGTAAAATGTGTAGGACTTAGTGCTTCTGGGCTGAAGAATTTCAAATGAAATTTCAAGGTATTGTTACTATTTGTTATCAATCTAACTTGATGATTTAAATTGCAATTAGCTTTGTTGTTATTAGAACTGAAACTGCATCACCTTAATTGCTTTTGTGGTCTTAAACAGGACAACCTCTTGGTATCATCAGGGTTTAAACTAAGAGCTGAGTTTCCTCCTGATTGTGGTCGTTTATGGCTCTTATGGAGACTGGTTCTCTTTGGCTTAGCTGAGCTTTTATGAATAGGTTCCAAATAACTTGTTGTTTGCAATTATATTGTAACATTTCTATCTCGAATGCTTGTTAGTCACTGTTGTGCACCAGCATCTCTTATACGTTGTTGTAAGTCAAGTTTTAAGTTTGTAAAACACTGCAAGTGCCAGCTCTTGTTTGTGCACAGCTTCAGGTGGTTTTATTTCAGCTCACTGGACTTGAAGTCTTTTTCTGTACCTTTGCACTTTAGAACCATGTTGGACAGTCATCCTTGAACTTCATTTGAAGCACAATTTTCCTGTTTTTAGCTGAAATGAGCAGCAGATTTCTAGGTCGTGTGTTAGTTTAGGGTGTATGATTTAGTCCTTTGCAGTGGTGAGTTGCCTTTACCTTATTAAGGAACAGCCTGGCTTGCAGAGAAATGGTTAAATTCACTTTTGTGATGCGTCTTGTCATTTGATTTAGGAAGCTAAAGGTCTGTGCACCAACTGTAGCTTTATGGTATTTTCATGTTATGCACTGTGACAGAATATGTTGATACTAGAAACAAGTAGGTTTTTAAAAACATGACTTTGTGTGTGAAATCTGAAGATCTGGGGACTGCTATGCTGAAATGTGCTGGTACCTGTGTGCAATAGTCCTTGTAGGACTAATGTCTCCTAGAACAAAGAGCTGATCCCAAAAATTGCCCGTGGATTAGGGAGTAGGGTCCCTAGTGTCGCCCTCAAAAGATTGTCACCTGTTTAACCATGTTCTCTGGTGGCTTGAGTGAGTGGCACCTGCTTTTGACCCCTGGTCTCTTGGGAGTGAGAACTTGTGACCCTGCAGGTGACATTGGAGAGGGTCCTGTAAGCACAGGTCGTGGAAGGGGCAGCAATGGCAGGGTGTACCATGGAATACAGAAAAGTGCAGATCTGTAGTGGTGGCATTAAAGACACAGTGACTTCAAGACTCTTGGAATATAAAGCTATTTCTAGTACAGATCCTAGTTACAAGAGATTTGTTGATAAAGCTTTGCTTATGTGTTTAAAGGTATTTAATGATTTTCTGAGCCCTGGGTGGATTTGTTTGCATAGAGGTGCATAGGAAGAACTGAGCTGAAATAAGGCGTATAGCTGGCATGTAAATAAGTTTGTGACTTCACAGTTGCTTTAGGAAGGTCATGAAGATAGAAATAAAATAACTTTACTTTGCTGTTCCTTAGTTTGTAGTTAAGTTCTGAAGTTCCTATGTCTGAAATTATCTCGGTAAGTTAATGGCCTCCTGTTCAGGACCAAGTGCTTGATTGTGTTAATGTCACCTGTGAGAAACAGAAAATAAGAATAATTAGTTTTCTTTCAGTAATTTATTTCTTTTACTAATAGAGTAAAAATGTGGTAGTTTTCTTAAAACACAGATGTTCTTTTATTTTTGTAATCTGCATGACCAAAATGGAATTCTCAAAACCAAACTTTTCAGGCTACAGTGTCACTGAACTCTGTGTGTTGTGATGTACATACATTTTTTTAATAGTAATGGGTGTTCATGTCTGCTTTAAAGTATAATTTGTTCTTGACTTGTAAATTTTATTTGGCTAATAAAACTAGCCTAACTTAAACTTTAATAATACTGATTACTACTGCATTAAAAAGAAACATGCTAAACACCTGTAAATGTGATACTTGCACAAGTCTGTGGAAGTACCTCCCACATGTTTGTTTTAACATCAGGTGCTGAAAAGGTGATTTAGAACAGTGGTAACAGCTCAGACAGCTTCCATGGCAGTACATCTCTGGGTCCCTGGTGGTGTGGCACACTTGCAAAGTAAAAGCTGTGTCTTGTCCTGCAGGCTTCTGTAGTGTAACTTGGGTGGACAGTCCACCCTCCAGAACTGGGCAAGCTTTTAAGTTGGTGTTGCAATAGCTGCAGTCCAGGCTCCAGTACTGGCTCTGGCAGTCCCATCCTGCTGCCAGGAGCTCAGCCCTGTGGGGAGCTGGGGGTGTGCATAGCTGGGCACTGACAGGAGGTGTGCCTGAGCTCTACCAGATACTTTGCACATATGCACTTAACGACCTGTGAAGCAGAAATACTTAAAATGGCTAAAAAAAGTAAAGTCCTCAAATGCTTTATGGTGTCCTCCTCCCCCCCACCCACAGCTGAGATCCCAGTAAAGCAAGTTTTGCTTTCATTTAGGTCTAATTGGATGGCGTAGGTCAGAAAACTGGTTTATTAGTCATCTCTGTCAGCTGGTACTGCTCTCCCAACGTGGTATTGCCACTGCTGTCAAAAAGGGTCTGAGCCAGAGTGATGCTGAGGACCTCAGCCTCCCATTCAACTGAGAAAAGAGAGCAGCTTCCTTTCTCTGCATACCTCAGAATGTTTATTCTAAAATGAAAAATTTGGCTTAAATCATTATATTGTTAATTAATCCCTAAAAAATAGCCTGAAGGACACCCCTCTGATGTGCACACAGTGAACAAAACATGGTATGTTCTGTGAGAATGGGGTTTTGCTCCTACAGCCTGTGAGAGAGTTGGTTTCTGGTAGAAGGCATCTTATCCAAACCTTTAGATTAGGATTGTTTGACCTGTTGTAGCTACTATGGATTAGTGTTTATCATGTAATCAACAGTTTACACCACATTTATGTGGTTTACGTTGTTACAGACCTTTTACCTTCTGAGCTGTTTGGAAGAAGGCATTTTCAGTGGTTTTTCAAACTCTACATGGGTAATACCTTGGATTAATATTAGGTGGTTAAAAGTGTAACACCCAATTTTCAGTCTTTCACACTAGCCAGAGGCATACTTTACAAAACAATGGGATATTTAACATGTTTTGCATAACTGATTCGGTGATCTGGTGTATGTATCCCTTAAAGATGAGTTTTCTGCTTGTTATTTTTGTATTAATGAATAAAACATTTGTATCCCTGCTTCACTTGAAAATGTATTTCACAATGCAAGCACACCACAAGGAGTTCTGAGCTAGCCTGAACAAGCACTATTTGCTTTTGTTGATGGGCATTTTTAGGTCTCCTGTTGAAGCATTACTGCTCTGTTATTTCTGGTATGTGCATTTGTGCACACACACAGGCATTACCTCTACTTGCACTTGCTTTTAATGAGTATTTATTTGTGCTGTAATGTAAGCATTACTATTGATGAGTGTCAGATGTGTATTTCTCATTACAAGGTGAAAGTCTTCCTGCTGTGTATGTTTTCCTGGGAATTTTGTATTATTTACCTGTATACTAGAACTTGTAAAGGGCCGATGGAGTTGGGTGCTTTTTTCATTGCTGTTCACTTTGACACATCCTAGTCTTTTTACCTTCTCTGCTCCCAGAACTCTCACCAATTTCTATTATATATAAATGGATGGAAATAGTTACTTTTGAACTGAGACCTCTTGTTCATATGGCTCTCAGAGTGTTTTAATCTTATAAAATCTATATTCTCCTTAAAAACATCTCTCTGAGAAAATGGGTAGTGGGAACCCTGAAAGAACAACAGCTGTAAAGATGTAGTTCACTGCAGAAGAGAGACATTCTTCAGATTTTTCTGTTTCCTGTAGTTCTACCTGCTGAATAACAGTTAAAAAGATGGTACAGTTTGGGTCTAGGCTGTAGCAAAAGAAAAAAGCCAGCGAGCTTAAAAACCAAAATTCAAGTACTGTTCTCTATCTGTGGTTCAGCCTTTGCCAGTAGGAGTCCTAACCTAAGGCTGCAGCAGCATTTTTAAAAGTACATTCTGAGTGTGCTTGATCTTGGTGTAACTTTATTTTGCTAGAAGTATTTTAGGCAAAGCTGCAATGTTGCCTGTTGTTGTTACAGTAAACATCAGCTTAGAGCAGTGGCTATTCTCAGATTGTCAGCCATCCAAGGAACCAAAGCTCCTTAACTAGGAAAACTAGATGTCAAGCCCAGGCAGACTAATAATGCCATCTGTCTGAGGCATCTGGATATTAACCTTCTTAGCATGATGCTTATGGTTTCATTCCCAAATGCTTTCGCAGATGGAAAATACACAAATTTGAAAGAATAGCTCTTCTTTAAAAAAAAAAAAAAACAAACAACAAAACAAAAAACCATAAAAATTGGGCTATGTAGAGCTGTGTACAATTTTGGTACATATTATGTTCATCAAACTACTATAAATACCTCTTTTCATGAGTAATGCAGTGAGGAATCTATGCCAGTTTAGAAGGGAATTACATTTCTGGCTGGAAATATGTAAAGATGCACAATTGCTCACCACCATCAAAGTACCAATCACTGATTAACATTACAGAAAAATTCCTTAGAAGCAAAATGAGCTGATGAATCTGAAAGTGTATAATTTGTTCAAATGCTACTTTGTACCATGGAATTGCCAACTGGTTTGTCTCACAGAAGCCCTGTTCTCCTGGGAATGCTCTTTGAATTTGAAGACATGCAAAGCCACGCATCTGAAAACACACTGTTAGTCTGTAATCTAGTCAGTATGAAAGATGAATACCATCTCAGTCTCTTCTGTCATTTCAGTAATTTTTGTTTTCTGTAGCTTTACAATGGACTTTCTCTCTTTTGTAAGAAAATTTGCTTTCCACAGAACCCTGGAGGGAAGGAAGTGGGAGTGTAGTCACTGCGGGCACTGACTGGGAAGGAGAAAGTTCAGGAATACTGAACCTGTTTGCAGCACAGGCTTGGATTAAAGCAATGCTAGGTATAATGCACAAGTAGTTTGGGACTGGAAGTTCATGTGCTTTTTACTTTCTCTGTGGATCAATAATCTTGTTTTCTTTACTGCACACTAAGGCAGCTCCAGTGGGAAGCGTCCCTCTCCCAGCCACACACCCTGGTGAACAAATTGCAGCGTGGGCAGGCCATGGCCCTGGAGGGAGGCCGTGCTTACCTTGTGTTTGGATACAAGAACAAGCACTATCAGCTGTGTTTTGAAATAGTTTACTCCAATTTCATCCTCCAGATCCCCTCCCTCCTCAGAAGGGATGTCCTCTGGTTTCGGGTTCACTGGCTATTCCTGGGCTGGGTCACAGCATTGTGAAGGATTTCTGATGCTAAATTCCCAATTCTCTCCTTGTGCTAAACCTCTTCAGGTTTTAGAAATCTTTTAAGTTTACTGGGTAACAAATCTGGCCAAAGTCCTTCTCTGTGAGATTTCATTTGGACTTGTTTGTTTTCTTTCCACAACTGCTGTAATAATGATGCTCCATTTATTGGAAAGGGCTCCCTTGAGTCCTGATTGCAGGTTCAGGACTTCTCCCCCAAGATTACTGGACTGCAGGATGTTTGGAGTTGTCATTGCTAATGCCTCTTGCATAGGGTGGTTAGCAGCTGCATTCTGCAAGGGTAGTGCCAACTTTCTACTGTTACTTTCATGTAGGTGTGTCCTCCTGAAAAAGAGAAATCCCCAGGAGCCCCAGGAGCTCCACGCCTTGCAGTCAGTGTGCCTTTTCCCTCTAGGCCCATCTGTCCATTACTTTCAGCAGTCTTATATGCAAGCAAATTATTTTTTCTCAAATGACATCATTTAGATGTTATGGGAATTTTCTTTTATTCACCAGCACCAGTTAAAACCTCAACTTCCTCTGTGTGGTATCAATTTTACTTTTAAATCTTTGAGGCGTGAGCTTGGCAATGAATCAGCACCATGTGTGTTTTGGAAATGTTACGATGGCTTTGGGTGTAGGTGGTGGCAACGGGGAGCCCTTGTTTTTGATATATTGGGGAGTCAAGTGAGAGGGAGTTGAGAAACATCACCTTCAAGAGGAAGAGCTGGGCTTGTTTTATTGCTGGAGCTGCTCTGTGCCAAAAATGTTGCAACAAGCTGATGCCACACACACTAATGCCTTTTTAAAGTGTGGGTTTTTTCTTTCACAGGATGCACTTCAGTGTGAATGAGAGGATGGGAAAGCTGAGCCCTGAAAAGCACACCACAAAAGTCAAGTAAATGAACAGAAACCTGAGCCGAGCCCCTGGCATCCAGTTCCCACTCTGAATAAGCTATGGAATATTGAACAGAAAAAGAAGTTTGCTCAGAAAATACCAGGCAAGATAATGAAGGTCAGTCTGTTACCTGTGAGGAAGATACGCTGCCTGAGACAGGTTTCTCTGTTCTGGTAAAATAATGTGCCTGCAGAAACAATCCTGTCTAAATTTTTGTGTGTGGCATCTGTGGGTTTCACTCATTTGTGTTGATGTTGCAGCACATTATGTTACAATGTGAGGGTGGTGGACTGTGTTTCTTGGCTTTTGGAAAGCAGGAAATGAAATGTTTTAAAAAAATCCAAGAAGAGAGCAAGACAAATGAGTGTACAGGGAATAACAGTAACAAGAGACTTGGGTTATGGTGTTGAGATCCTGAATGGGAATAGCTTTGTTTATGCTGTTCTCTCCAAGTTATAGTATACAAATATTAATTAAGCCATACATCTTTATGAAGCATATGGATAAATTTCCCTTATTACAGAAGGTAATAAGGAAGCATTAAGGGTTGTATTTTAAAGATGAAGAATTGCATTAAAATTATATCTTATTAGAAAAATTTTGGTCAAAAAAAATCCCACTGTTTGATCCATAGCCTGAACTTTTTCTCAAGTTCACTCTTTTACTGAGCCTGTAGCAAGAACTGTACACTCAGTAGGTGCAGACTCTAAGGAGGCAGAGAGACTTAGTAGCATTTAGGCAACAGAATACTGGCCTATGCCTTTGTTCTAGTGCCCACAAGAGTTGTTTTTACAGCTTTCTTCCTGATTTTCTTTTCGTTTAGAGCACTAAATTCTAAACAATAAAATCTATCTGAAAATCTTCCTGCGAATTTCTGATAAATACGTAATATGACTGCAGGGCAGGAAGTGTGTGCCTCGAAATAGGTGACTGCGGGTGACATCCGTGACTTCTGCTCCGGGAAAGAGTCAGGAGAGCAGCAGGAAGAACGTTTTCAGCTGGTGGGTGACTGCTGTGTAGGGTGAGGCTCATGCCCCAGAAATCACAGATGGGGGTGAAGATGGTCAGGGGTCGTTGCCCTAAAGGTGGTAGTGTTGTTATGAGGTTGTTGGAATAAACCCACTATTTGTAGGAATTGTGATTTATACAAAAGACTAAAGGAAAACAATGTTCTGAAGCCGGATTGTGCTGGCCTGCACAAGCAGGAGCACGGGAGCGGGATGTGTGCCAGCAGAGGGCAACAGCCCGGAGCGCTGCTGGAGATGCTGGGGGCTCCTGCAGCATCTCCACCGGAATGCACATCCCGGGGGAATGCTGGGCTGCGTGCTCCAGCCCCTGCTCTGCGGATCGCATGCTTTAGAAAAGAGCTCCGGTGGGAGTCTCTTGCTGCTTTGGCTGCCAGAACATCCCTGATTCCAGCCCTGGGAAGGTCCTTACCTGGGAGGTCTCCCACAGCATCCTTTTGAGCCTTGTGAGAACTTGGATTCCTGTGAGCTGCTGTAGTAGGTAACTTGTAGCTGCTGATTTGGTTTTGTTACTGAATTCTAGCAGTGGCTGGGCAGCAGGTACCTCGGCACTCCTCTGCTGAGGCACCTCCATCTCCAGGTCCCTTGGGAGCCAGTACCTGAGTACCACCTCCAAGTGACTGCAGCTGGCCTTGGAGCTACCAAGGCAGCTATTCCAGCAGATCCCTTATATATTGCTTTTCTTATATTAATATCCTTAGTGAACCTTTTCCAAGAAAACATATGGTCTAAATGCAGATCTCTCTAAATGAGTGTCTACTTAATTAGGATGACAAAAGAAGTTTATTTAGAAGGGACTCCTGGAGATGATCTGGTTCAAAGAACCCTTGAAGCAGGACCAGCTTCAAGGTGAGATCAGTTTGGTCACGCAAAGATAAATATATATATATATATATTTAATATATGCATTAATAAAAATAAATATGTTTATAGCTATCAACATATATTTTTATCTAAATATCTATATATCTAAAAAAAAAAAACCGGAATGAAAAATAATTTAGGCTGTGAAGATGCAGCTTTAGAAGCTTCTGTAAATGCAGTGTTTTATTTACCCCTTTCCCAGCTCTTCAATGCTGAAACCATAGATTTTTGAAGAAAGTTGATTAATAGTTTCATGGAAGAGATTTTGCAACTAAGCAGAAGAGCTGCTAAAGATGGGAAATTGCTTGATATGGGTCTTTGGAGCCTGAACATTGGTATATACCTGGAAACAGGTATGTCCAGAGGAGTGAAGTGCTCCTCAGTTGTTTGCACTGTATTCAGGCTGGATGATCCAGTGATTCACGACTCTTACAGTTTGCCTTGCAGAACCAGGAAGGATTTTTTCCAATTTAATGCCATTTGCTTTCTGCTGGGTTTTTGGGAGGCAGAGTGACCTTCCAGGCTTCTGCAGAGGCTGTGGAGATTGACACGGTGTTGTCTGATTGTATTGGGGCTCTTCACAGAATTAAATTCTTGGAAGCATTTGGTGTCCTTTTCTTATAACCTCATCAATATATCAGCTGCTGGATTTTGGGCCAGGAGAGACTTTTGGATCAGATTGGTGGGGATTGTTTTTGTTCCCTCCCTTCATGCCACTTTTATTGAAGAAATTCCTTGCTGCTGTGGAGACACTGGCAATGCTTTTCTCTCCTATCTCCCTGTGGCTCCTTGGAACTGGGAGGTTTGGTCTTTCACTGTAGATCTGAAGATTGTCTCGGGAATCTGGAAAGGTTTTGATGGGCTTGAGGGATGGATGGTGGGACTGGGTGTAACAGGTGTTTTGGGGACCTTTCTACTCTGAGAACTGGTTATATGGTTGTTAGTGATCAAAGGTAGATTAGATGTAGGAGCAATTTTCGACTACTTGAGACTAGGAGTTTTTGAAAGAGGCTGGAAAAATTCCACCCATCAGGTGTCACTAATTCCTTTTAGCTGAATGCTTTTTCAGGATACCAGTCTTTGCAATTAAAAACAAACAAGAAGTTTTTGTCTTGGGGTTGTTACCAAGTCATGATTATTTTGCAAGGCTGCTGTAAAGATAATCTCTGATTACTGGAACATGCTTTTGTCCCACTCCAGCAAGGAGTATTCACTGGTTTGCTTGTCTGTCACTTTACCTTTCAGGATTTGTGGAATCCAGTGGTACACAAGCCTGTGGGGCAAAGCATATAAGAAGGTATTGCTGGTTTGTTTCAATTTAGGTGCTTAGCTCCCTGGTTGACTGGAGTGAGATGTAAATTTTTAAGGTGAAAGCCTAATATTTTGTTATTGCAAAACTTTGTGTTAATAAAAATACACAGGCACTTTGCAGCAGTTTCGGGACTTGCTCTTGTATCTGGACTTTTTATGATTACTGAGGGATTTACTCAGAGGAAACAAGCTCTCTAGCCCTCATTTCCGAGGTGAATTCTGCTATTTTTATATAGTTCCTTTTTCTCTGGTTTGAGCTCATGTCTTGCAGTTTTGCATGTTGTGCATCAACAGTGTAAGACTGGACATGGGGAATGTACTCGAGGATCTAGATGTTTTAAACTGATAGTTTAACAGGATTCTCTAGGGAAAATGAAGAAATTTTGCCTGAATTCTGTGTGAGGTTTGACTTCATGGCTTTATCTGTATTTCTTCTGTTTATGGGTAGGCTGCCAAATGGTGTTTAAATAGCAGGACTCTCAATCCCCTTGTGTCTTCGGTAAAGTCCTTTAAGTTTCAGGTGTGTTAGGGTGGTGAGTAGTTAAGATTCTCAACAAGCTTTTGAAACCTTCCCATGGAAGGCACAATCGTATCTGGTCAATCATTATTGCTGATAGGTTTAAAAAAGATGTGTGAAACTTGGGCTGAGGACATGGCTTGAGGAGAAACATAAAAGAGTGAAGTAATTTTATTTACAGAAGAGATGAAATGGCATCTTCCAAGAGAAATCTCTTGGTGCTTCTAGTTATCTCTTCCTTTTGCACAAGAACATTTTATGAATGGATGAGTAATGAAGAAGGCAAATGTTTTTTGTCTTTAATGCAATTAACCTCTAAGGCCTCACTGGTGCAGAGTACAACTGAAAAATTCTTTTAATAAAATGAGGGGAGGGGAAGATTTATGTAGAACTCTGTGCATTTGTATCAATTGGAATAAAAATGACAAATGTAACTTAGTTTGGTGCTTTAGGCTAAACAGTGCCTGCAGTTGAGAAGGGCCCATATTGCCTATGAAGGATGTATTTGGCCTGAGAGATTGCATGAAGGACAGGAAGGTTTTGATAAATTGGGGAACTGAAGGCAAGATTCTGCTTTCTGCGGTGGGAGTGAGGAGACTTAGGAGGGCTGGGACTCCTTCCTCACCATCACCGCTTCTCTCCTGCGCTGCCCTGTACGCGGGCTTGACCTCGGCACCGGGGATGTTCAGCCACTAAACTTTTGTGCCGTCCGTAGCCTGCAGGGACTGAATCAGTTTTGGGCCACACGGAGGACAGCTCCCGGGCAGCGGCAGTGCCGTCGGCGGGCGGCCGGAGGGATGGATGCCCGGGCCGGGAGCTGCCCCGCGGGGCCGGCGCTGCCCGTGCCGCTGCCGGCGGGTCCCGCTCTCGCCCGGGCCGGCTCGGGGCTGCCCCTGACCTATTTCGCTGTCGCAGCAGGGCCGTGCCGGCGGCGCCGGCCGGGGCCGGGGTGCGGAGGGCGCTCTCGGGGCGGTGCGGGGCGGTGCTGCCNTGGGATGTGTTTCGGGTGTAATTCAGGACGCGAGGGAGGCAGGTCGGGGGGTGTTCGCTGCAATGGAGGTGCGGGGCAGAGGGCTGGGATGCAGGACAGGGGGGTGGGATGCCGGGCAAGGAGGAAGGGTGCCGGACAGGGGGGTGGGATGCCGGACAGAGGGGTGGGATGCAGGACAGGGGGGTGAGTAGCTGCCCCGCCGGCTCGCCCCGCCGGCACAATGTGCTGGGCGTGTGTGTGCCCTGCCTACGCCTGGAACCTCAAGCAGCCGACTTCGGCATTCCGCTCAAGACAGACTTGCTGATATTCGCTGCTTTTTTGAGTGGCGAGTGAAAATCCGTGTCGTCCGTGGATCCTTTTGCGGGTCGGTTTTCCTGCCGGCATGTGTGGAAGCCGGGCGCTGTGCGGTGTTAGGGATCCCTCGTCTCCCTCGCACGGGAGCCGGGCCGTATAGACTTCATTTCCTGCCAGGCAGCTGTTTTGCTCCAAAACCTGCGTGAAGAAGTGTTTACCGAGTCGACCTAATGTCCGGTGAACCCATAAAAGCTTTATGCTGTGCAGGAACCTCGTGGATGCCAGAGAGATGTTCAGTGTTTTGGCTCTGCCCTCATTACTCCCCTCTGTCAGGTGCCTTTTGCACACCAGAAGCTACTTGTGCCTCTTCAAACTAAACATTAAACTGATCTGGTTTTTTGACAATATTTTTTAAGAACAGGATATGCTGAGTTCTTCCTTTTGTGCTGGTGACCTTGCAGGGGGTGGGGGAACAGAGAGGGGGCTTGACCTGCTGGTAGGACTAAACGTCAGGGCTTGACAGGAGTTTTGTTTAAATATGATACATGAGAAAATTAAGCTAAAATCAACCCCCAAATTCTGGAAATTTTCCTTCTGTTGAGGGAAAACATTCACAACAGCCTGTAGGAGTTGTTTTCCAAGCTCCAAAGGGCAGCTTTCTACCCTTCTGTGACTCAAGGGTTGCAATTGTTTGTGTATTTAATGTGCAAAACCTTTCATCCTGCCACATTTCTCATTGTAGGGCTTCTGCTTCCCGTAATGGTGTGAACAGTCATCTCTGAATATTAATCCAAATATTAATTAATTTCAAGTGCCTTGAAATCTTAGTTTGTCATGCTAGATGCCAGCTCATGGAATGAGATTTCCTTTTCTTGTTTGTTTGGTTTGTTTTTTTTGGTTTTTTTTTTCTCTTTATTTGTATAAATGAGCCTGTGTTTGAGGAAGTGGAACAGAGCTGTTTTGATACCCCAGGCTGGGATCATCCTTGGCACAGTTGTTTGTTATGGTTTTTTTTTTTGATGGCTACCAGCAATGGTCTCATTTTGACTGGAGGCCTTTTTCTGGGGACACAGCAGTGAAAAAGCCACTGGGAAAATACCTGGACTGTTTTACCTTATCCTGTTTTTTCCAGACCATCTGTTTTTAGGGCATGGAGGATTATCCCCATCAGCATGCTCTCTGCCTCTGGAAGTGAGGAATGATTACCCAAATTGCTGCTTTCCTTTCTGGTTTTTGGGAAGAGGAAGGCAATCCTGAACTGGTTGCAGGCAGTAATGATGTGGGGTTTGACTCTTGGCAAGAAAAGCTGGAAATATTCACCTGCTTTCTGTTTCAAAAGGACAAGGTGTATGGGGCTGTGCTGGGGCTGCTCTGGCTGCTCGGAGCAAGTCCTGGGAGGAGGTGCTCAAAAATGAGCTTGGTGGGTGAGCACCGTGGGCTCAGTCTGTGCTTGTTGCTGTGCTTTTGCCCCACATTCCACCTCTGATCTGTGTTGGGCAGATTGGTCCTCAAATTCTACACTTGGTGACTTTCATTCTGGCAGAGTTCCTCCTGGTTTTTAATATGATTGCATTTTCCATTTTTGTGGCCAGTGAGGATCTGTGGTGTTGGTGCTCACTTCACCTCTGACTCTGGTCCCAAGCCTGCCCAGACTCAAATATCCTGTTAACTTGCACACCCAGGATGTTCAGTGGTATCATGTGCCTATGTCATTGCACATGAGCAGAAGCACCTGAGGGCAAGGGAGATTTAACCTGAAACATTCACATGTGACAGTAAAATATTTCAGAATCCTGCTTTTCTTTTACTGTTCTCATAGTAAAATGATGGTACTTCTATTTTATGGAGAAATTGCGTAAGGTTTATGTTAGGCATGATACTCTGGTTCTGAATTTGCAAGATGTTTTTGAGTTTGAATAGGAAAAAACCCTCTGGAATGTTAATTTTTTTTGTTAAAATATTAAAACACCTGTGGTTTTATATTTGAGTGAAGGTAGTCTGTGGTATCTGTATACTGACAAATACAGTATTTGTCTTTGAAAGCAAATGGTATTGTCATATTTGAGTTATTTTGTGTTGTTTCCATTAGTGTCAGCAAAGACTTCTCACTAGTTCCCAAAGTCTTCTTTCCCCCTGAGGTCTCCTTTGATATAAATACCCTTTGAGGGATCTGCTGTATGCCAATTGTGTGTTTTCATAAGCTAATGTCTCCATGTTGATCTAGGCACTGAAAAAATCAACAAAATAGGAAAATAATATTGCTATTAAAAGAAAAATAATCCTTTCCATTATGCTGCCTCCCATATGTCTTAATGCATTTCTCTGAAATCCTCTCAAAACCCAGTTCAGTATGTGGATCCCTTCAGTCACGATTTTTTAAATGCCTTTTTATGTACCTAAAGACAAATTCAGAAATTGAGATTTTTATAACTATGCCATTACACTGACATGTTTTCCTTACTGTGTCTGCCTGACTAGAGGAATAAAACTCTTGGGCATGATGTATTTGTCCTGTGATTTGGGGTGTTGATTCTAAACAGAGAATTAGGCCAGTTAAAGTAAAATGATTTTTCCTTGTGCTTAGACTAAAACTACTATTTTGGTCTCTCTATTTTTGATCTTTTGTAGAGGTATTAAAGTTTTGAAGACTACTAGCTGCTCTTGGGCATCTCTCAGGTTTTTAGACCAGAGTGATGTCAAACCTCTCAGAAACTGCAGATTAGCATTTTCTGGTGATGATTCTTACATATCCCACAGAGAAGCTCCACAGGCTTTGGAAATTTATCGTTAGCAGGCACTTTTAAGTTCATACAGGGATATGAAGCTGCTGCAGAGGTGCTGGATTGCCTGGGCAGGGCACTGAGCCCGGCTGAGTCTTTGGCCAAGCTTGTGGTGCTGAAGCTCTGTGGTGTTAGGGACCAACCAGCAGAGCAGAGCTCAGCCTGTGGTGCTCAGGCAGGAGAGGAGAGCAGCTCCCAGGGACTCCCAGGGATGCACAGTGGGGATGAGTCTGGGCTGGACATGTCTGGTGTCCCATCACCTCCCCAGTGAGAGAGCCTGGTGGAGGGGGATGTCTGTGGTGTTCATGTTGGGTTAGGGGCTGAGCCTGGAGGCTGTTCTCCCAGAAACATGAGCAGAAATGTGCCCTTCTGTGCTCTGAAGGAGACTGCATTTGAGATCCTTCAGGGTGAACTCCTGGCTCCCATAAAGCCAGTGTTAGAACTGGATTTGGCAGAGCCGGGATTTTTGTTCCTGGGGTTTACCAGCTCTCTGCACAGCAATAATCTTGCCAGGGGACAGTTTATCTCTAAGGAAGGCTTTTATTCTTTCACATAATCTAGAAAGACGTCTGTAATTATTGCTGGTAGCTAAGGCAACCCAACTTTGTAGTTGATACATGCAGGCAGCAGAACGGTGGGTTCTGGGTTTTTAAAATACATTTCTGTCAGCTGAGTTGTGGCCACACTTGGGCAGGAGCTGGGCTGTGAACCCTGGAAACCTGAGCCCAGCTCTGCTAGGGGGTCCTGGAGAGGAGGAACATGGTGTCAACAGGGTGGTGATTAGCTTCACTGGCTTAATTGTGGACCCTCAAATAGGGGTTCATTTGTTCTGCTTGGGGACATCATTGAAAGGCCACGCAGGAGGGGGCAGCGGGGTTGGCACTGTCTGAAACTAAGAGCCTCTCTGCTCATTTTAGGAGCATCCTGCTGTGTCTGTAAAGAGGATGTTCATCTGGCCCAGGGAAATTAAATCATTTGTCCATTCACTCAGCACACGGCCTCGGATAGCCCAGGAATAGAACAAATTGCTCCTGGCAGCTGGCTCACGAGTCCTGCTGCTGTAGTAGGACATCAGCTTGGCAAACGTGGGGACAATGTCCCTGTGGTCATGGGGTGCAGGGGCTCTAGGACGTCCAGTTGGTCTTGGCTGGTACCTTTGATCAGAGGACCCCATTCCTCCTTTTCTTTAATCCATTAAAATAACAACAGTGTAATACATGTAATAATTCTTAGCCTTGTGGGTGACAAATCTCAGAAAAGGCTATGAAATGTAATGGTGTGGTCTTCTCAGGGGCAGCTTTTGCTTTCTGTCAGGGTGCATTTGCTTGGAGCATTCAGGTTCTTGCATTTTTATTTTGGAAATGTGTCAGTGATCTCTGAGAGTATGTGCATGGAAGTGTAAAATATCTCTCCCAGATAAAATCATCCTCTATCCGTTACTGGAACACAATTCTGTGGTAGCTGAATCAGTCTTAGAGATGAGTTAAGGCTCTTAGCCATTAATTCTTCAAATTTGTTTTTTTGATATGAGTCACTTGGAAAAAACTTTAAATAGCATATCTTGATTTTTTTGAAATAAGTTTTTAACCAGACAATCTGCAGTATTTTCTCATGGTAAGCCTTTGACAAATTCTGAAATCTGCTCCTTTTAATTAAGCTGAGGATGTCTCTTAGGATGCTTTTTAAAAACATATCTTTCCTGCTTTTTAGGAAGAGCTGATTGATCTTCTTCCAAAATCCTGAAGCAAGTTTTTTTGCTTTTAAAATACACAGACAAGTGTTGGTGGAGTTGAGGCTTTATGAAGGCTTGACATTTGACCTGACATTTACTTTGGTGTTCAGTGGAACTTGCTGTGTTCTTTGAACTGTATCTTTTGCCAGCAGAAAAGTTTGAACATCTTTGGTCTCTGGCACTGGAGAGCTAATAAATAAATCTCAGCAGTGTGCTTGTTCTTATTAAAGAGCCCCCACAATTTCTGTGTGCATGGCTTGATTTTGGGTCCGTGAGGTGTCTGTGAGGCTGCCCAGGGCAGTGTCCTGTGGTGATCCAGCTGTCCTGCCCCGGGAGCAATGGGAGTGGCTGTCCCTGATGCTCCCTTTTGGTTTCACTTTCTATTTTTTTTTTTTTTGGTTTGTTTTTGTTTACTTTGCTTACTTCCTGTACGTGTTCCAGCTTTGGAGCCTGAAAGCTCCATGAAGTCACTCGCACTTCCACAGCCTTTTCCCCCCCCTTCTTGGCTCAGTCGTGCCACATGGGCAGGTTTAGCTGTTTAAAAATCAAGGGTTTATGCTGGGGTGTTGACAGCTGTGGTCAAACTTCACTGGGCCTAAAGTTTCAATGAGGGCTTTTGATAGACACAGCACTGAGGCTTAGCTGGATTTGGCTGTGTCCCTGGAGCAAGAAGGCTTCTTCACTGGAGTGTGCACAGCTGGGGAAGAGCCAGTGCCAGCACAGCTCCATGCCCATGAACACCTCTGGCAGTATGTGTGGCACAGAATGAGTTCAGCTTTCTTCAGGGATAGAAAAGCTGTTTGTGTCGTTGCCTGGTACCAGTCCGTTGAACACTGAACATTCAACACGAGGTATTCTCCTTTCTGATTTTTCTTTTTTTAATCCAGCCACACTAAGTTAATTGGATGACAACTGTAACGGAGTCTGGGAAGTTGTCTCCCTCACTGGGACATGTGCTGAGTGATGTTGTGCTCGGCCTTGTGGCTTCACTTATGATTGAAAAGATTTCACTCGCTCAGCAAAGTGAAAGAATCAGCCTTGGCTGTTTTTTGGCATTAACCTTTGTCTCAGGCACAAAGCTGGAGGCTGCTCAGTATGCAGGCATGGATTTGAGCTGTGTGCAGCTTGGCTGGTGCTCAGCCCCTTGCTCCTCGAAGAAGGAGAGTGCAGCCCACCAAAAACTGTTGGGGGGACAGAGAGCTTTGTGTGGTGTCAAGGGACATGGTGATGGTGACAGCCACTGGTCAGAAGCAGGCAGTGGGGAGGGTGTAATGTTAGCCAGGGCTTCACACTGTCAGGGGTTGTAAATAGTGAACGGTGTGTTTTTCAAAGGGAAAGTCAATGTGTGTAAGTGTGCTTGTATACAGATATATATGTGCATGCATGCACACCTTGACAGGAGCTGATGGGGTGTTCTGGGAAGGATCCTTCCACTCTTCCCTGCTCTGTGCCCTTCTTCAGACATCACCTTCTGGTCACCAGAGAGCCAGGATGCTGGGTTGTCCAGACTGCTGGTTTAGCCCAGTTCAGCCTTTTTTATCATGCCAGCCCAACTAAGAAAGGTGGTAGGGAGGAGGGGACAAAGGTGAAGGAGACTGTCCTTCAGAAGGAAAAGCTCTGAGGAGGTCTCCAGTCAGGCACATGGGGTGATGGAGTTGTCTCCTGAGATCTGCCATTCTTCTGGATTTGGCTTTAGATACGGAAAACCCTCCTTGACTTGTCTTGTTTGCTTTTGCCTGCCAGGGGTTTGAGGGGTGAGCCACGGACGTGAGCAGAACAGGGACCTGCCTCAAAGTGCTGCTCCTGTCACAGGTGGGAGCCTTTAGCTCCGAGTGATTTCACAGGCTTTCAGATCAGGGAGGTAGATATTGACCTGTTGTCAGTTGTGTGCAAAGAGCCAATGCTGCCAACAAAGTAATGAGGACATGTATGTGCCTTAGGCACCTATTGGCCTGGTTAAACACAGCACATAGCGGAGTGCCTCTGGTTTGACATTACCTATGTAGTTGGTGGTTCTGGTAGGAAGGTTTAATAATTCGTTCCATATGTTTCAGTGGCAATAAATAGGCTATTTCTGAAATGGAAAGCGGCTTCAGTAAAGCTTTGAAAGCTGTGCAGAGAGTTTTAATAACCCTTTTCTACTTGCCTCTAAAGAAGATACAAGTCATGTATTGTGTGCTTGCCTTTTTCAGATGGGACATTGAAGGCTAAACTTCTTTTTCTCGGCATGAATGTTAAAAAAAATCCATGGTACTCTTGTAGTTCCCAGTGCTGAAGTCTATTTCTATTCAGTGAGGCAATTATGTTCTGGCTTGAATTTCAACTTATACTGCTTTCCTGGCCTGAAGCCTATAAGACTGGGCTTTGTCCTCAGGTGTTTGGCACGTCTTTCTTTTCTTCCCTGCTGGCTGAAATGTGGGCTGAGTTGGGTTTCAACATCCATGCAGAAGTAGCTGCATTTTTTGATGCGCTTCATGTGAGAACCTAAACTGACTAACTGACTTGTGAGTAACTCCGTGCTTCACACCCTGTGCTGCAGTTTTAGGATGCTTGTTTTTTTTAAAGTGCAATTGAATCAAACTTTCTACTCCTTTTTTTGTCCCTGTTTTTAGCATTAAGCAGAGTTCCCGTTCTTCTGAGGCAGCTGAAGATGAAAAGGACCAGCGTACAGTGACAGTCAATCCTTCTCACATGAGAAAGGCTTTCAAGGTCATGAATGAATTACGGAGGTACACTTTTGACTTACTGGGCACTCTCTCTGGTTTAGCAGAATTATTCTGATTGAGAGACGTAGAAAATAGTTTGTGCCATTTTTATTACAGCTAATGGTTGCATGTAGAGGATTAATCACAAATAGGAAGCTAAAATATAGTCTTTTAGTGGTGGGCTGCTCTCCCCAGTCTCAGACCTCTGACTTCCCAAAAACATTATCTGAGCCATAGCCTTCATTTGTAGATGATAATTCATTTAGTCTTTTCCATTACTTACAGCAAATTCAGCTGTAAACTACGTTCTTAACTGAGATAAGGGTCTGAAACTCAATAATAGAACATTACAGACATTAAGACACCTACACATAATTACAGACCAAAAATTATTAATGTACTGTTCTTAGTCTCTTTAACTAGCAGCATCACTCAGTCTGGGCTTAGCACTCCAAAGTAAGGGGCAAAAAAACCCAAACAACAAGTACTTAGGAAGAATGTCAGCTCTCTTCTTGCAAATTGAAAAATCCTCATATTAGTTAAAAGAGAACACCTTGGTCTTTACACAGCTGTGTGGTACAGGGAGAACAGAGGCTGAAGAAATATCTGTGAACACAGCCTTGAAAACGGCTGTCATCACGTCAGCAATGTGGTGGCAGTGGCTCAGCCTGAAGTGTTTCTTGGTGGCTGTTATCCCAGAAACCAGACAGAAGTTCAGTGAGCATTTCTCTGACTAGCTCATTAGACTTTTCACCCCTCCAGTTTTAAAAAGAATTCTTATGGAAAGTATGTGTGTCACATGCATGAATGTATGTGCTCCCTAACTGTTGAGGTGATGTGATGAAAGCAGGTAACACCCTTTGCTCTTCTGCACACTCCAAGTAATCAAAGGTGCTGTAATAGCTACTTACTCTTCACGGATTAAGTACTTTCCTAATACACACGTTCTCTAGTGTGGAAGAAGGATTGGAATGTTTCCTTCCATAGATATCTGACAATGATTTTCTGTTGCATAGGAACAAAATGGAAATATTGTAACTATTATATGAAGCAGGGTATGTTGTATTTTTTTTTTTACTTTTAACTGGCATCCTTCTGGTCCTTTCTTTGTACTGAAAGCAAAGGATCTGAAACTAAAGTTTTGTGCAGCTACATTCAGAAATCTATTGTGCTACTATTATTCCTTTGTTAATTGAAGCAGAGTGGGAATAACTGAAGACAGACAATGTTTCTTAGTGCCTGTGGTTAGGTGTCTTGGGCAATACTGAACAGATAAAATACAGAAGAATGAAAGATGCCATTAACCACCTGTATGATGTTTTCATCTTCTGGGTACTGTTTTTTTTTTTTTTTTGTTGGCTCCTGTTGCTGTTGTGGAATATACAGTTTTCACATCTCTTGAATGTGCACTGAGCTTGGGATCTGTTAAGCTGTCAGCAATCAGTGTTAATAGATGCCTTGAATAATAGTTTCTCCCTTCACATACATCCAGAAATCTCATTCAGAGGGTCTAGAAAAATCATGCTAAGCCTTTAACTTATATACTATATAGAATCATGGAATTGTTTAGGTTGGAAAAGACCTCTAAGATCATTGAGTCCAACCCTTAACCCAGCACTGCCAAGGCCACCACTAAACCACGTCCCTAAGTGCCACTTAGGCTTTTCGTTGTCTAATGTAGATGAAATTAAGTTTATGGGTGGTACTTTAGATTAGTATAGCCCAAAGTGAAATTGAACAGAGCACCTTTTACATAAGCCAAAAGAAATGAGGAAGTTTCCATTAAGAGGCTCTTAAGGAGTTCCCCTCATTGCCCTTCCCCCTTCCAAACTGGAATGAATGTAGGGTACAGACTGCCAGTTCCTACTTTCTTCCTGTTTTCCAACTATAACCCTCCATTTCACAGCTGTTTTTTCACATATTTCAATATGTGAAGAAGAAGAGACATAGCTGGTGCATTAGAAGCTCTGTGTATGTTTATTTGATAATGCAGTTTCCTAAAAACAAAGTTCAGTGTGGAGATAAGTATTTCCAAAGAGAAGGCAACATCTAGATTTACAGGCACTGATACTTTTTCGGGCTTGACATTTGAAAAGAACACCCTTAGTTTGCATTTGTATGCTTAAGCATCTTAAACCAACTTATTGGGAGGCTGAGCACTTCTTGCTGTCGGCATCTGCGAAGCTCTGTGCAAACATTAACTAATGAATCCTCAAAGGACATACGTGGGGCGAGTAGAAAAGGTCACTTGTTAATGAAGTGACTTTTCCAAAGCTCTACAATGAGTCAGTGGGGGAGCTTAGAAGGTTTTTTTTGGTTTCTGTCTGGAACCCCGTTCTTTATCCCAGTGACTCTTAATCCCAGACTAATTCATGAGGTAAATGAAGTCCTCAGGCCCATGGATAAACTCCAGTGATTGATACCTCTGCTCTGGCAGATGGCTGAGGCAGCCTCTGCACTTATCAGTGCCGGGACATATTTTGGTGGCCACTTTCTTTAGTGACAAGCATGAAGGAAGTAGAGAAATCACTTCATTTTCCACTCCACCTTTTCCCTTTTTCCCGTGGAAAGATGAAAGTGATGCTGGTGCTCCCTTGCATGGCTATTTCTTGTCTTACAGATCTACTAGAGCCTGGTCCCAGGCAGTGCCCAAATCTTTAAGCTCTCCTGTGCCTTCCCCAAGCCCTGTTTGTTTGAGAGGTGAAGGAGCTGCTTACCCTTTGTTCTTTGGGCAGCATGTATGCCTCATTTGGTTTCCAGTTTTTTTTTTCCCTGGGGAAAGCAGAACCACAGGCAGGGCTGCAGCCTCAGGAGGATTCAGACTTTGCTTTGTAGGCAAACAGTGATAGGAGCTGGTACTGAAGGATTAGAGGACCTTTTCCTAGGATTTGGCAGAAGCTCAGCTGCTCTATCTGTAATGGTGGATCTTCCACTTTTTTGGGCTGTAGTGCTGTAGCTTTTTTCCTGAGTGGGAATTCTGAAATGATCTTTGTCTTTTCTGGTGTTTCCCCAGCAAGCGGCTCCTGTGTGATGTGGTGATTGTGGCCGAAGCCGTGGAGATGGAAGCTCACCGGGTGGTGCTGGCAGCCTGCAGCCCTTATTTTTGTGCCATGTTTACAGGTACTGCTTTTGACACCAGACAGTGCTTGGGCTGAGCGGGCCATTAGTGTCTCCAGCCCTAGGGCTGTGTCTCTGTCAGGAGCTGCAGCACAGGCAGGAGAGGCTTTTCTTGAGAGAGAAGGGGTACAGATGGGTCTGCAGTTTGCTGTACTTGCTGGATGAAGCTGGTCATCCTTGACTAATTCCTGTATGGCTGTGGGGTGAGCAGATAGCATGTGGGGCACTGTGAGGTAACTGTGGAGTTTGGCTCACTGCTTTATGGGTTAGGTTTTTTTTGTATTAACAAGACCTTGGATCATGAAAACATTACCATTGAGCACGTGTTCAGTGCCCTAAATGTTCATGGTGCACATCAAAGAAGTTGCTGGCACAGGAGTTGTAGTTTCAAGGCTCAGTCCTGCCGATACTGATTTGGCAGTCACAGATGTTTAATCTCCCATGGCACTTTTTTCTGCTGCCTGAAATAACACTGTTGTTCTCTTGATCCCAGTGTGTTTTAGCAGCCCAGCTTTTTAACAGGGTGAGTTGCTGCAGTCTAGTGTGTTTTGGTAATGACAGAAAGGAAGAAGAGGACAAAATTCTTGCTCTGATCACCTGATCCCTGGAGCAGGTGCCCTTCAAAGGCTGTGCCCAGATGGGTCAGCAAAAAAGCCCCAAAGAAAGCTAGGTCAGTCCTGAAGGAGGGGAGTGAGCAGCTTATTTAAGTCTTTCTAGTAAAATTAGTGTGGTCAGAAACTCCTTAGCTTGCTTCCCTTTCTTTGCCCTCATTTCCAGGATAGGAACTGACAAATACAAAGAAAATGATTGTACACCCCAGGGAATGGTTTTTACTGCCCCTGAGCTCCAACATAAATGAGGTTCAGGGGTTTTTTCCCTGTTTCATGTTAATTTGCTTGTGGTCTGAGCCTTGTTTCTTCCTTTTAAAAGCCTTGAGATTAGACCTAGTTTAATTCATTTTGCTGGAAGCAGAATGCAGCATTTCTCAGGAAAGAGCTTTTTTCCCTTCTGTGATGGGGGTGGGGAGAAAACCTCAGGTGTTAAATGTGAGGTGAGCTGTGACACTTCCCCATGGTGACTTTATCAGTGTGGTGAGCTAAGGTGGAGAGCACTTGTGTTTTCTGGGGTGCTGCACCCTGAAGCTGGTTGTGGCTGCAGTGGTGAGGCAGAGGGGCAAACGCTGCTCAGAAGCAGCTGTGTGTGAGGGCACTGTGAGCACAGCTTGTGATGTTTGTTCCTGGTGAAGAGTTTAATAAAGAAAAATTCCTGGAAAAACCCTCAGATCCTTAGAGGTCATCTGAGTGGGAAGGTGGTGGTGCAGGGCTGCTCATGTTTCCATGCAGGAATTCTCTGGGCCGTGTAATCCCTCACTCTGTGAGTTAAACAGTAATCAGCTAACCCATCATGTGGCTGGCTCCGGAGCTCCCCTGGGCTGGGTGGCAGCCTCGGCAGCCGCCTGTCCCCTCCCCCTAACAAGTCCCTGGGGGCATAGGGTCAGGCAAAAACCAGCTCTCCCTTTGCTTTCAGTCTAGCTATCCCCAAATTCCTAAGGTCTGGATCTCTCTCTTGAGAAGACAGAGCATGTGCTCTCCTTCCTCATGGAGGTTCACTCCCTGCAAGGGGACAGTTTAAAACCACAGCTTCAGTACAAGCTGGGGGTTGTAACTTGGTTTGTTTGCACTGCACAGCAGTGACAGAGCCAGGGGCTCAGGTTCAGCTGCACTGTGGGGGTATTTGCAGGAGCTGCTTGAATTCCCACTGGAGGGGTCCCCCAGCAGTGCCAGCAGTGAGTAGTGAGTGATCAGTGTGGAGCTGGGAGCACTGGGAACCACACAGAGACCCACAGCTCATCCACCTTTGCCCACCACTTGCTCTGCAGGCTCTGTCACTGTCAGCTGGGCCTGGCTTTGGAGCTATGAATGACCTTGTGATGACCTTGGGGTCTTTCCTAAGCCCATCCTGTGTCCTCTGGTTAGCCATTCCTCTTTGAAGTATTCCTGCAAAGTCTGAAGATGGGTAGGCACATTTTCCATTTGTATCTTCCACTGGTGAAGGAGAGATGGGACCAGCACTTCCTGAGTGTCCCTTTCTATGCTGGCTTTCTAAAGCATTTTGGATGCTGGTCCTTGTTGGCACTATTCTCTGGGGATGATTTGGCACAGTAATTTCTGTCCATTTAGAAGAAAACACAATCATTTCAGAAAGGGTAACAAATACTTCAGTGGCACTGCCAGGACTGCTCCTGTCAGATACCTTAAGAATTTTGGAAGTACTGAAGGAGGAAGCAGAAAGCTCCCTTGCAGGTCTTATGTGCTGCTTCAAAGCACACACCCCATTTGTGAGAGGCTGTGGTTTTGTTATCCAATGCGCTCTTATGCTCCCTCAGCACATCTGTGACTTAGGAACCAGCCAAAGCTGTGGCTTTGCACTGGGAAATGCAATGTATAGGAGCAGGGAAGGCTGCTGGGTAAACACAGCACCGTGGGCTGCTGCAGTTGTGAGTGTAGTTTATATTGTGACAAAACAGAGCTCTGCTCTCTTCTTGCCCTGATGAGCAGAAGGGAGTGGAAAAGGCACTGCTGGGTGTTGAGTGTGGTGCAGGAAAGGAATGCCTCCATGAGGGGCTAGTGTCTGTCCTCCGCAGAGGTCTGCTCAGAGCCACCCTGCCTGTTTTGGGTGCATTTGCTCCCTCACACCTCATCCCTTGTGTCTGCCTGGCTGCAGCAGGGCAGGGACGGGGTCTGTGCAGTGCCTGCTGTGAGGCAGCCCTTCCTCCCATGAGGGATGCTAGTCCTTTGAATTATTCTGTAATTGAGGTGTCAGGTAGGGCTGGAGTCCAACTTATGAACGAAACCCTAGGAGTTGCATTTTGTGAGGTTTAAGGTGTTGGTTTTTTTTTTTTTTAAGAGCTGTGAGATGAGATGCCCTCAATGATCCAGCACTCAGCTGCCCACAGCGCTGCCCCAGAGGCTTGCCCTGGCTCTGCCCTTGGGGGAAGGGGCAGCCTGTTGCCTGCTCCTGGTCTGCACCAACCCCTCCTCGTTCACTTGTGGTGTCTCCAGGTTCTTCCCCATCCCACAGCACCGGAGACTCGTCCCCTCTGTGACACGTGTGAGGCGCTGGATCGGGCCGGGGCCGATGCCGTCCGGCCGTGGGCGCAGCACACGCGGCTCCCTCGCAGGCCCGCCCGGGCCGCTCCCGCGGCAGAGCCCTGCAGGCTGTTCGTGTGCAGGGCTGCCAGCTTGCTGGTGGGCGGGGAAGCCCACACAGCTTTTATTTTTGTTGCTTGTGTCACATGGACGCCACGACGACAGATGATGTTGTCAGATCGGTCTCCCCAGGCTATTTCTGCACCCATCTCTGTGTGTGTGGCTGAGCCCCTCCCCAGGGCTCCTGCAGGGCTCGGGCCCCTCTTGCCCTCCCGTGCTGGGGGGTTCAGTGGGTGCTCCTCACAGGCGCCTCCAGCACCCCAGGGCTGATGGGGACTGCTCTGTCCTCAGAAGCACCTTTTCATCTGTGGAGATGTTTGGGGTTTTTTAGGGAGAGGAAGTGTGTGAAGATGACATTTTGTCAATTAAAAAGTCCTACCTGCTTTGAAGGCCTCCCAAATGTAGGTCATTTATCCCTTTGTACTGGTACATTTGTATTCATTAGCTTCTCTGAATGACATTTTATTATTCAATTTTAAAAATTGAATTTGGAGCAAATATTATTTCAGTTCTTGGGACGTTGTTGACTGTTCTAACACTCATAGTCCCACCCCACTCCTATTATTTACTTCCTTATTCACATAAGGAAAGCCAGCAAAGTTCAATTAGCAGGATCCAGGTTTTGCTCAAGCTTGGGCCCTCTTTAGCATCTGACTCTGTGCTGTGCACTTACTGTGCCTGGCCACGTCTTGTGGAATGCTGCACAGAGATGTAGGCTGTAATTACTTCTATAGACTGCAGGAAATATTTTTCCACTTAATCCCACAGCAGTACTGAGTCACCGGATTTCTGAGAGTAGTGATTATTCATGCCCAGGTTTAAGAATTGACATTTCTTCGTGCTCTCCTTTGTTTAGCTTTGTTTTTCCACCTATCATTTTCTTTCCGCTTGGGAGTTTGTTCTTTCTTTTCTGTGGAGATCCTGGTGATTAACTCCTGGGTGAGGTCACCATGTGTGGGGATGCTGGAAGGGCCTGGGGAGTCCTTTCTCCTCCCCACTGCATGTTTTTGTTCCTCTGATGTGCTCCTGTTGCATGGGGGGTGTGGAGGTGTGCGTAAAGCTCTGGGTCATGAATAGGTTCTTAAACAGCTATGGGACTTTACTTGTGTATTCAGGGAGGAAATTATTGCTCTAGTTCCACGTGGTTCTGAGTTATGGATTTGGGGAAGGGATACAGTTTGGATCCAAAGGTGTGAGGTTGGGAAGGTGAGAGATGAGAACTGCATCTTTCTATGTGGATGTTTGGCACAAAGTGTAAGTGATGGATAGGTTACAGCTAATTTAGGAGAGAAGCTTGCTGCATGCTGGGTGTAGCTGCTGGCCTGTGTGCTTGTTTTCCTGAGCAGGTTTCAGCTTCTTTCTAAAGAAAGAGAATAACACTGCGTTACTTTTAATGTAGGGTATACCACAAAATGCCCTAATGTAGCTGTTGCAACATACTCCTTCTATCAATATGTATATATATTTAAAAATTTTAAATATATTTTTAATAAATAGATATAAAAATATATTTTTCAAAGGCCTTTGTGAGACACATCCACAGTCTCTTTGAGTCTGTCCCTGTTCTGAGACGTGATTGAGGGACATATGGGGGTTTATTTTAAGCTCTTATATTTGTTTGAATGCAGGTGAACTATGGCAGGTTCTTTTCTGTCAAGAAATTGAGTTTTTTGCATTTATTGATTTATGTTGTTTTACACCAATGTCCTTAATCTTGAGATGTTTTTTAGGTGGCATTAGGAGGCTTCTGGGAATCTCACTGGTGGTTCTTCTGTGGTGAGGGATAGTGGCAGGCAGTCTCATAGTCAGACACAAGAGAATGTGCTGGATGTGTGGGGAGCAAGGTCCTGCAGAGCAGACTGTAACTGTCCTTTTGCAATGACTTTCAGGAGACATGTCTGAAAGTAAGGCCAAGAAGATTGAGATAAAAGACGTCGATGGGCAGACCCTGAGGAAGCTGATTGATTACATCTACACCGCTGAGATCGAGGTCACGGAAGAGAACGTGCAGGTAGGTCTGGTTCAGCAGCTCCTGTGGAGAACCAAGGGAAAAGCTTGGAACATAAAGGCACAGGTTCTTCGGGGGTGAGGGATCTCCTCAGGCTGCCGAAAGTAAAAGGTTGAGCTTGAAAAGAGCTGCTTCCAGCCTCTGTTTAGTCTTGAGGCACTTTAGTGCTTTCCCTGCGCTTAAGTCATGTTGCATTTAGCTTTTGTGTGGAGCTCTTATAACAAGAGCAGGCATCTGCCTTCCAAGAAGCTGTGCTGACTTGTGGGTCAGTCTGTCGAAGGTCAGAATAGACTCAAACAAGCAGGGAGTCAAATGTTTTAAGGCCATGGCAGAGGAATGTGGCTGTTAGTTTTTAAATTCTTCTGGGTAGTTTGAGTTGTTTCACAGAGCTTTGAGGGGAATACATTGTTCAAATGAGGACATTCTTTCATTTTTTGTGCATGTGCTCTGTCTTGAATTTCTGAGAGGTGAGTATTTGTTCAGAAGTGGAAAGAGTAATTGAAAGGCAGCCTTCAAATAAAGCAGGGTGCTCAGGAAGAGTGTTTTGCGGTGTCACGTGGCTGTGGCTGCTGGAAAAGCTCTTTCTTTGACTCTGCTTGTATTTGTTGTAAGAAAAAGGCTCTGCACTTAGCCACTGATGTCTGGAAGGGATGCTGAGAGCTTGTGTGTGGACGGTGCTTTTCAGCTGGTCTCTGTTTTTGTTTGCAAGTGGCAGTTTGAGCCTGTTGTCTCCCTCGCTTTGACTTGGACATTGCCGGGGAACAAGTCTATGTCAGTGATGCTGGAGAGAGTTTTATTGGCCTAATTAACGTGACAAAATTAGACTGGTTCTGCTTGAAACGAGGTTCTTGCTGTGAGCTCTTCTACTGCAATCCCTCAGGCAGGGTTCTTGCTGCCCTTTTGATCCTCCCACAGGAGCTTGGACAAACCCCTGAGCTAGGCCCAATTTGCACTGCAACCTCCGCCATCTTTCGTGACCTAAATCTGTGGGTGCCTTTTCTTGGCCCTTGTGCCCTCTGACTTTACAAACGTGACTGTTTGGTGTGCTCTCAGCCTGGCAGTGTCACCTTGTTGCCCTGCAGTGAGTCTGAGAGCCGTCAGTGAGGAGACCTTCAAGGTGCCATTACGGCAAAGGAGCTGGGCCTCAAACCCAGCCGTGGGTGGCTTGGCCTGGCTGTCTGCTCTGTGACCCACATCAGGGTCATCAGGAGCTGACACAACATCACACTCGGGGACTGGGGTGGAGCTCCTTGCACCTCTCGCATCTTCCATTGCTGGAGGAGAATTGACACTTACGCAGCCTCAGGCTGGCCCCTGTTTCTGAGGGAAATATGGAGCCTGTATCCACGTGCTTTGTGAAAGCTTTGCTTTCCTTCCGTGCTGCTGGGCCTTGCGTGCTCCAGAAGCTCCCACTTGGCACGTGGGATGTGCAGAGCTTGGGATCTCATCTGCTGAGCCTGCCTTGGCTGGGCCTTGGGCAGTGACCAGGATGCCCAGGGGAGGGTTTTGGTGCTCCAGCTGCAGCGGGATGTAAGCAGTGCTGGGGGAGCTGCAGCAGCCTGGAGAGACAGCTCCCTTCTGCCAGAAGGTCTGTGAAAGTCCAGGTGTTGCCTTTCCTGAGCACCTAGACAGCCATCTTTTATAGTAAAATATAACCAGAGCCTGCCTCTCTATGACTCTGGCCCAGGGATTACAGGGAGTTAAAGCAGATCCCTGGCTACATTTTGGCTTTCATCTCTCAGACAGTAAGATAAAAAAAATGTAAGTTTTGAATACTAAGTGGTTTTTTTTTCCCAATCTAGTAAAGCAGGTCCTTTTACTGCAGCATTTATTTCAATATCCACTCTGTGATTGACTCTTCAGGCTGGAGGTAAATTAATTCACAGGAGCTAAGAAAAGAAGCTGATCTACTGCAAGATTAACTGACTAGTTTAAATTTTATTACATGTTTAAAGTGTTCATGCTGGAAATGTTTTATGGAGTTTAATATAATTGTGTTATGAAACCAATAGAAAGAGAAATTTGCATCCTGTCTCTGGGTGTTTTACTCTGAACAAAATGCCATAAACAGGTTAATATTCACCTTTAGTCACAAGAAGAAAAGGTTACAGAAGTGAATATTCTGTGATTAATTGGAAAGTTTCACATAAAGTGAAGGCTAAAAACAACAAAAATTAAGCTCCTTGTAGTCTTTTGTCTGAATTAGCAGTGTCAGTGTTAGAAAGAAGTGAGCAGGTTTGGTCCCTGCATCACCACATCCTCCTGCTGCACATCCATCCATCCATCCATCCATCCATCCTTCTGGAAGGACACCTCAGCAGTGCCTGTCTGTGCTGTTTCAGCAGTGTTTCTTTGCAGCCCTGCTTGAGCACACTGAGACTTTCTCTTTTCCCAGCAGGTATCTCTTGAGCTCTCCTATTTCCTTGTCTCATCTTCTGAATCTCTAGCTGGGCAAGGGTGCTTTTTAAAAGGAGTTCTTCAGACTTTCTCAGTAGCTAGAGGAAGCAATGTCTGGGTACAGGTGCCAGGTAATGTCATTGTAGAAATTATGAAAAGGAAAAAAAGTTGCTCAATGGCATTAACTGAGCAGATGCAGCCAAGGTATCAAAACTTGTGAATAAGTGAAAAGACTGTCTTGTCAATGAGAAAAATAAGATGAGAGCAGGATAGAAATGAGAAAAAGATGAACAGCAAAGGTACCATGGAGTGTAGAATGAATGTTCCCAAGTGTGTTTGAATGCTGAGCAGTGCCCAACCCTTCACAACAAGAAGCCTTTCAACAACTTCTTTTGTTGTTTCTTTTCTAATAGAAACCTGGTGGGGTTTTTTTGGTTTTTTTTTGTTTTGTTTTTGTTTTTTTTTTTTTTTTTTTTTTTTTTTGTTTTTTTTTTTTTTTTTTTTTTTTTTTTTTTTTTTTTTTTTTTTTTTTTTTGGTTGGTTTTTTTTGTTTGTCTGTTTGGTTGGTTGGTTTTTTTGGGGGGGTTGGGTTTGGTTTTTTTTTTTGTTTTGTTTTTTTTTTTTTTTGCTTTTATAGGCCTGGTATGGGTTCAGGAAGGGAGACTCTTTTTCTAAGCATGTATTTCTGTAGCTGATTGTGGCATGGCACAGTGTCTTTTGTTTTGTTTTTTATGTAAGGAAAGGTATGTGTTCAAGGGGCCAAGGCTGTACGGTCAGTTCCATGTAGTGAGTTCCTGGGGGTGTTCATCCAATTCTTTCTCAAGATTGTGTCCCAAATGTGCAGGCAAACGGGATTTTTAGCTCATCCTGAGCCTATGTGGAGGGAATACTCTTTTCTAACCCTGCTGGGGTACATGGGTGAGAATTACTCCAACAAATGCAATTGTGCTTTATCTATTGGAACTTCATTCTTAGAGTGGGATTTCAAGGCAATACAGGTGCAGGAGTAGGAGGGCTCAGAGATGATGGATGATAGAGGAGTTTTACCTGTGAAAATGTATTTGGGATTAAGCCTCCCACTTGTTTGGAAGGCATGGAGCAGAGACAGAATTTCTGTCTTTATTGCAGTCGTGTTGTAGTTTCAGGAAAATCCATCATGGGATTTCTACACCTGCTGCCTTCTGTTGTTCCTCCTCTGTTGCATCCAACATCAAGGTTGGTTGTAAATTTTGATATGCATGATATAAAGACCTCATTCATTTGAAGGTGGAGCTTGATACATTTATTTAGAAGGAAGTTGTGTCATGCAGTTTCTGTTAAAGGAAGGAAAACTAAAGTGAGTATCTCAGGGAACTTCACAGATGCTCAGTTTCCTGACCTGATATCAATGGAAATCATAAACACACATCAGAGCACAGGGTCTGCTGCTCCCTACATGTGTGGGGTACCTGGTGCTTTTAACAGATCAATTACCTGAATTTTTAAATTAGGTCTTGATTTTGTAGCTGAAGTGATTACATTGCTGCCTGCTTTCCAACTTTCATATCAAACCTGCCAGATCAGTGATGGAGAAGCCCTGTATGGTATCCTTAAGCAGAGCTGAATGAAGAGATTTGGAAACAGGCCCCTCCCTGTCCTAGGCAGTCCTGGGAAAACAGCTGGACCTCTGGCTCCAGACAGTGAATACAGTCCCTCTTTAGTGTGTCCCAGCCAGCCTTACCTATGACTCTTCATTACTGGCAGGCAGCCTGAGAATTGCCCTCCTGATTAAGAAGGTCATTATCATTCAGGTTGTAATGATTCCCTGGAAAAAGTCCTGATTAACCTGGTTTCACAATTAAGTTGTTAGGAATGATGTGCCATGGACCGCACGTGTGATGTCCTTGTGTACTGTCAGAGTTTGAGATATGGCTCATACACAGAGAACAAATCTGAAATCAGCTGTCTGGAGGAAGTAGATATTGAACCTGTCAGCTTTGCAGGCACAGTAATTGTCATAAAAAATGTCTCAAGAAAAGAGGAAAAAAGCTTTGCAAGGAGCTGCAGTATTTCTGTTTCAGAAGTGCTTCTGCACCTCAGCTTTCCCTGCACACTTAGGAATTCACAGAAAGGAAAGAGAGTTCTCTGGCAAGTGCAGTTTTGATGATAAAGGGTTTATAAATGGGTCAGTCAGTCTCTCTCCCCCCTCTTCAGTCCAAAAGCTGCAGCTATAGTACGTGCAAGCCCAGGGTGAGGCAGAGCACCTTTCAGCAATAAATTAGGGCTGTGTTCCTCCTTAGAGCCAAATCTCCTTGCTAAGAATCTCCCTGGGGTGCAGGGGTCCCTGATCCATTGTAGGGCTGACTCCCCTGGGTTGAGGGCCCTTCCTTAAACCTATAGGAAGTCTTTTAAATTGGCTTGGCCTAATAGAAAGGTGAGGAGAAACTTGCGAATGTGGCACCAGAGCACTGTGTTGCACCTGATGCATTTTTATTTCACTGTTTAACCAAGGGATGACGTGTCTGAAGTTGGAGAATGTAGCTCAGGAGGGAAGTTGCCAGCTGTTCCCCCGTTTTCTCTCTCATCTCTACATCCTTTGTCCGTCTCCAGCTCCTGACAAGGCTTTTTGACTCCCGGATGCTGTCACACCTTCCTCTGTCTGGGCTATTTCACCTCAGGTAGAGCATTTAAGTGGAAGTACTATGATCAGCCCATGTGCTGCCTGGGAGCAGCTGGGGTGTAATAAAGCCTGATTGCCACCCTTGCACTCAAAAGCTACATTATGCTAATACAGTTTTATCTCCACTATTCGTGCTGTTTAGAGCAGCTTGTTTATGACTGAGTATTTTACCTGCCTTGCAAACACAAAATCCATTTGTTTCTCTGGTCACAGGTTCCCCTGGGCAGGTGCCTGGGAGCTGTCTCTCTGTTTAGGCAGATGTGCAGTCCCAGCTGTGGCCTTGGATGTGCAGCTGAGGCTTACAGCCAGTGCTTTTATTTGGCTTCCAATTTGACCAAATTGTCAAAGCTGCTTATAAGCTTTAATAGATCCCCTAGGGATGTATTAGGGGAAATGCTCCTTTCCCAGTTTGCAGAGCAGGAGTGATATAAGTTAACTTTTGGACAAGGCTACCTGTAAGGTTCTGTCACAGTAGAGAATTAACCCCGGCTTCTGCAGTCCACCATTAATGAATGAACCTTATATATACAGAGCACTTTTGGCTGAAAGATGTTTCTAGTTTAGAGACATCAAAGGTCTATGGGAGTAATTGCCCAGGCAATGTTGTATAAAACTTGAAATTTGTGTGGAGTCTGCAGAGCACAGCTGGTGAACTATATGTTATATGTATATATATATATCTATATATATATCTAGACATACACCCCACAGATGAAGCTCTGGACATAAATTAAGCAAAACAGTCAGTCTCAGTAGTAATAGCTGATAATTTTGACATAGTTTCAAAAAATGAGTGGGTTTTGGTTTGGAGGCAGATCTGGTAGAGAAGCCAGCTCTTACAAAATCGTTGGAGTTCAAATATTAAGAGCCAAATCCAGACTCATGTGAGTAACTTGCCTGGATATTAATGGGGTTGCAGTTTGGTCCTGCTGCATGTTTAGGCAGGGCATTTCCTCTTGTTATTTCTAAAGGAAACAGACTTTGTTCTCACGGAAATCCTTTGCTTGCTTTTCACCTTCCCTGGTAAAAAACAAGATGAGTGTTGAGACGTTCAGCTGGGAAATAAGAAAGAAAAAATCCCCTTATCTCTTGATAGGCTTTTTATATCCTATTTCTGAGAAGTGCTATATGATAATGCCCCTTTCCTGAAGGCTGAGGTGGTGTAAGGTTCCTTCTGCACTGCTTCTCAAACCAGCACAGGCCGTAACAGCAGCACTGGTTTGTCCAGAGGCTGGTGCATGTGGTGATGGTAGTGAGTTCCTTTTGGCCTGGAAGCAGCATCCTAGACACTGGAGGTAAGCAGCCCACCTGGACTGGCAGGCATGCATCCTGGATGGATGGGGGTGCACAGAGGAGGCTCTGACTGGTCTGTAGCCGGAGATGATTTGCATGGAGTCTGACTTGGATACCCAAAGCCCTTACGTAGCTCAGGTGTTCAGAAATGGTCCAGCTAGAAAGAAAGTGGTTTACAGCTAGGTTTGAAAATCCTAGAGCATTGCTATCTTGACTTAATCAAAGCCACAAACTAATCTCCTCCTGGCATCAAGAAGCTTGGGCCAAAACAGGCACCCAGGTTAATTGAGTTCTCTTTTTATTGTTGCCTGTTGGGGTGGCTGCTTGGCAGCAGTCAGCCACTGTACAGCTGGGCTGGAGTGGAACACATCAGTTGCTTGGAAAGACCTGGAGCAGGTTGTGAGTGTCCTGCCCTGGTGTGCAATGGGACTGTGGTGGCAGGGACAGGGAGGGAACATCTTTATCCCTTCGCTGCCATCGGGATCCAGGGAGGTGAATGCTGTTAACCTATTTGTTTTGTTTAACAGCTGCTTATTTTTTTTGACTTGGCAATAACTTTCCGGAAATGTGTGCTCAGATGGTGAGCACAGATGCCCAGTTGGAAGGACATGTGTGAGGCAGCCAGAGCTGGAAATAAGACACGTCTGCAGTTGCTGTTGGACATAAGAAAGGAAGTAGCTGATATCACGGGCTGTAATGTCCTGGTGGATTTTGTTTTCTACTTCCTGTCCTTCTCACTGGCCTCAAAGGTGTTTTTTTCCAGCAGATGTCCCATTCGTCATCCATTTCTGTCTCCTTTTTCTGTGTTTGGTTTTAAGAGTACAAAGCAGTACCTCATTTTCAGATGCAGCTATGATCCACAAGTGTCCCCAGCATTTTGTGTAAATGAAAGCTGCTGATTTGAATAGTTGGACCTGTCTTTCCCAAGAGCCTTGCTGTCACCAAAACCTGCTAGAGCTTCTGGGAACCCCCTCTCTTACGTGACTGCTTGGACACCCTCCTCACAAGCCAAGAAGGTTTTGTTGGAAGTAACAAAGTCCAGCGTTTTGAGAACTGCTGGGCTGCTATGGGCTTTGAATCTGATGGCAATGCTTATAAATAATATAAAGCCCTTTGGGGAGAAAAAAAAATCTGTGTGCAGGACCTACCTGCAGCAAAGCCAGAAATTCAGCAGCATCTGTGGTTGCTTTTACCTTGTCCTCATTGTGCTTTGAGGTCTTGTGGGGAGAAGCTGTGAGAAGAGTTCAATTTAGTCCAGTGTAGGATAGCCGTTTTCATGTCTCAGAGCATGAACAGGGATCTTCGGCATATGGGCAGAGCTAAGACTTGAACCTTCCTTCTCATAACCCCACAGGGATGTGTCCCTGTCTGGAAGGGAATTGCCTCCAATTTGTGCAAGCTGTGAATCACTCCTTGTTACTCACTTTCATTCCCCTCTCGTGCCTTTGCAGGTTTTGTTGCCAGCTGCTAGTTTATTGCAACTGATGGATGTTAGAAAAAACTGCTGTGACTTCCTTCAGTCCCAGCTGCATCCCACGAACTGCCTTGGCATCCGCGCTTTTGCCGACGTGCACGCCTGCACCGAGCTGCTGCAGCAGGCCAACGCCTATGCAGGTGAGGGCAGGGGAGGGGAGGTGAGGGGGTCTGGGTGTGCAGCTGACCCTGCCTCCAGCTACAGCAGCACGTCCTGCTTGGTCTCTTCAGACTTTTGGTATTAGAAAAGGAAGGGAATGCTTTGTTTAGTTCTGGGCTTGCGACTTTCTGTGCTGTTGCAAGTTGTGAAATGTGGTTTGGTCACAGGGGAGCACATTAGGAGGTAAAAAAAGCCTGATCCTCTGGATCTCAGCCCACGAAGTAGTTCCTGAGTGTGATCCTAGCAAGCTGCCTGTTGAACAGCTCAGCGTTGGTGCTAGTGTCCTCCCCATGGAGCCTGCCCTCGGAGAGCAGTAGGCACTGCTGGGCATTTCCATTGGCAATAAAGGGCACTGGGCAAAGTTAAATCCTGGGGGTGGGGGTTGGAGCACTCAGCAAAAATTGCCATGCAGTCTGAGGCTCTGATCTGTGCAGCAATGGCCCCTTACCCCAAGTGAGGATAGGCTCATGTTTCTTTGGGAGTGGATGTGTTTGGTTGCAATAAGTAGGTGCAGGCAATGGCTTCCAGCATTTCTCCTCTACGTGGTAAATGTAAAGCTTTTTCAGCCAGCCCCAAGCTGTGAATTCCCCAGCACTTTCCAATCTCCTCCAGCAGAGTTGCCCTTGACCTCTGCTTGGGAGAAGCTGATAGTTTTCTCCCAGTTTGTTTTTCTGTTTTCTGATAATTTGTATAGAGACACATACACCTGCTGTTTCCCAGAGCACCTGCTCTGTCTTGCAACATTTTACGTTTTAACATTTTCCTCCTTTTAACAGGACCATAAGTAGGCTCAGTGGAGTAAAAATATATCCAGAGTCCTCCCTATTCTCTTGCAAATAAAACTAAAACCCTTTCAAATGCTCTGGCTGTATTATCCCCTGGAGAAAAAGGTACCCTGGAAGGAATGGTTAATTGTATAAAAGCTTGCTTGTAATATCTCATTATCCTTGTTTCCAGGCTCTGTTTAATCTTTAACCCAACAAGCAGTGCATTCACTGTATATTTATTTGGTTGTTTGGCAATTAGAAGGTCTGCTTTGTTGTTTTATTGGCCTTCATAAGTCCCAGTTAGTACAACAGCCCATGTAATGTTAATGGAACTCCATTAATAAAAATGCCATTAAAATTCTTTTCACTCTGTTGTTTATGTAACAGCCTTAAACCAAGACAGAAGTCCCCAAGCTCAAGAGTCCATGCATGCATGAGCTCAGTTACTTGAGAAATGCTGAGTTCTGGCCAATGGATAACTTTAGTAGGTGAAGGAGCCTTCTTGATGCAGGCACCAGTTGCTTTATTAAAATCAGTAAATATTCTTCCTTGCTTCCAACTAATAACAAGAGATTAAATACCTTTCTGCTGCCAGATGCAAGTCCAGAATGAATGAATATGAGATTTTGCCCAGAAGTCAGAGTGCATCCAGCTTATTGTGTGGGGAGTGTTTCCTGCCTCTTAAATATTTAAGGCCCAAAGAGTTCATGAGATCAAATATGTATTTCCAGCATAACAGAGTATTAAACTTTATCCACATGCTGCTATTTTTAATCAGAGCCTTTGGCTTTGCTGTGGGGTTTTGGACCTCAGTAGAGCAAAGAGGGTCTGTGACTGGGGAGTCCAGAGTCCAACTTTGCAGCAACAGCTTTGGTGAGGGGTTGTTCAGGGGCTCCAAAAATCTCCTCTCTGGCAGTTACGCCAGCTCATGTCCCTGTGGTGCTGCTTTTTGTCAGGCAAAGCACTTTGCAGATATGAAAACTCAAGCCAGATCTTGCTGCAGAGAGAGTTTTTTGGATACAGGAGTCTGAGCTTCTCAAAGCTACAGATTTAGAACTTGAAAGAAGCTGCTTCAGATAAAGTGTCTGAGATTCGTGTTTCTGTAATTCAGCCAAAGATAAATGGGACTTAGCAAATGACAGGTGAGATTAAATTGGCAGTATATGTAAGAAATTCTTGCAAAACTAAAATTGCTGCAACTGGCTAATGACATATTTGACCTAGAAATTATTTTTTAAGAAGTGATTATTTCATGTGCCTTTTGGCTAGATATAAAGCTTGACAGATTTGATGATGTTCAGTCGTAATTGTTCCAGTTTGGGGTTATATTTAGTGACATGCTTTTTGTTTCCAAGCAGCTCCCAGAGCTACAGTATGGAGGGATCTGGAGGCAAAAAAAGGGAGAAACAGAAGTTTGTAGAATTGCAGGCTTAAGTGGGAAGGGGAAAATTACTGGGAAGGTTGATGCTGTGGTGGCCAGGTTATTTACTACCTTGGACGTTGGCCCTTGTCTCAATTGCCACTTCTAACTGTATTTGCCACTGAATATTCTCAGTGGCTTTTCAGAAAGTTTAGTATCATTTATGAAAGTATTTCATGGGGCTGGTGCAGCTTGAAATAACATCAGGTTTCTTTATCCTGCTCTGAGGCTGGTTTCTGTCTGTGTTCCACTCACAGCTGCTGTGGGTCTGCCTTGGGTGCTCAGAGCTGTGGCAAGAGCTGTTCTCTGAATGCTGTGGTCCTTCCACTGACTGAAAATATGGATTTCATTATAATTTTCTGTTCCTCCTTTTCATTTGTTGAACAGAGCAGCACTTCCCCGAGGTGATGCTAGGAGAAGAATTTCTTAGCCTTAGTCTGGACCAGGTTTGCAGTTTAATATCAAGTGACAAGCTCACAGTCTCCTCTGAAGAAAAGGTACAGTAATTTGTATAGCAAGAGTGAATGTAAGAATGCTGGAATGTTTCTAGATCTTACACCAGGAACTGTTATCATGATATGCTCCTTAGGGGCCATTCTCCAATAGAGATCATGTGGAAAGGAAAATTAAATTAATGTGAATCCTAAAAACACATAAAAATGACCTTCACTTGGTTGTTCTTTGCAGGAAGTTATGACTCTCAGATCCATATCACGCTAAAAGCCCTGGAGCTCAGAACCAACTACTTTCCCTCTCTGGAAAACTAGGAAACTCCCATCTGCTCTTGTGTAAAGCATTTAATACCTGCTGTAAAACCTCAAAAAAAAAAGTGAATTTCATCAGGCCAGGGAGGAGTATTGGATTCTGTTGCATGTTGCATAGAAAAGCAAAAGGAAGGCCAGAACCAAAAGGAAGGAAGGAAATATTTTTTTAGTATCTTCAGTGTTTTTAATAAAAAAGGGGGAAAAGGCACTGATTGATACTGTTTTTGTGGTTGAAACATTCAGCACACCTTGTGCAGTCTGGAGTCCTGGGGAGGAGGGTGAGCAGTGTTTATGGTGTTTGGTGAACTTCAGCCCCATTATCTGGTCTGAGTTTCTTGTATGACCTGCTGCAGGTTTCTGGGGACAGGCATGTGCCTCCAGTACTTCAGCTCATCTCCAAATTGTCACTGTGGGGAGATTGTAAAGTCACAGAATCATTAAGGTTGGAAAAGACATTTAAGATCATTGAGTCCTACCACTCACCCAGCACTGCTAGGTCCGTCACTAAACCATGTTCCTAGATACGAATGGTCACTTGTGAGAGACTACAGAACAGCTTGAGGATTGTGTGGTTTGTAACTTCAGGGCCCTTGTGAGATGCCTGCATTTGGGTGGGCTGAGGCTGGACCTGGGTGTGCTGGTGCTGCACATCCTCATGTGTGCTCTTCTCCTGCTCAGCCCCTCTGGGCTGCAGACACACAAGTGCTTGGGCCCAGAGGGACTGTAAAACTCACCAGAAGTCCTGCTCCTTCTGAGGTGGGGACACAGGGATGCTCCCTGCTGATCTTGAGCCAGCAAACTCGGAGGCTCTGAACGTGTTTCTGCGGCCATGGGGCTGGTGGGGGCTGCGAGGTGCCACTGGGGCAGGGCCAGGAAGGGAAACAGCAAATGGCACAAACTCACAGCAGAACTGCTCTGCCTGAGCCAAGCAGCTTGCAAAGGGAAGTGCAAGTTTAGTAACCAATTTTTTCCAGTCCTGTGCAGCATTGTTCAAAAGCTTTTATTGGCCTTGCGCCCAGGGGAATCAAAATGCTCCTTCCCTCATCTGAGCTTTACACAATCAAACCCAGTATTTCTTTAGCTGACTGTAAAAGAACTTGTAAAAGAAAAGATTTGTTGAGAATGCAAGGCAGTGGAAGGAAATGTAAGCATAAGCTGCACGTTCAAAACAACAGACCTGAATAACAGGAGAGAGGCAGAAAATGAGAATGGAACATAAATATGAAATGTGCTGGAGTTCAAAGAAGTGCTGGAAATGGAGGACAGACTTGTAGGCTGCTGTTTTATGTTAACTTCATGACAGACAAGCTGTTTTCCTTACTTTTATTCATCCTATCTGCTAACGTTTGAGATACGTATTATAAAACAAATAACATAAAGGTATATATGTGTGTATACCATTCTATACATACACATGTATATCTGTGTGTATCCATGTGCAAAATATTCCAGAAATCTGGCAGCTTAATTGTCACAGCCAGATTTCACAAGGAGTTTTCTCATTCCTCTTCTTGCTGTGTCTCATGCATGTACTGTACCTGTGAGCCAGAGCATTGCCATCCCTGGATCACTGGGAAGTGTTAGAGCCAAGTCCTGCCAGGATCAGGGAGGGAGAATTGCCCTTGGAATGCCTCAGGAGTTTGTGTGTTCTCCCCTTCCTCTGCCACCCTGCAACTAATACCAATTGGCCTAATAAAATACATCCTTATCTTCACCAATTTTGGCTTATTTATACCCCTAGGCCATCAGGACAATAAAGATTCTCTTCTAGCACAGAAATCTATTTTAATTGTCAAGTGGTGACAGCATTTCCTCATCACTCAAAGATTCTTCTCCTTTCTCTTCTGTCCCCCTTGTTGTACCAGCCTCTGCAGTTACATAGGCCCTTTCAGAATAGGGCAGAGGTTTGTTGTCCCTGCTTGCTCTTTTTGCTATAGCTGAGTACAGTACCTGGGAGACAGTTTTATTAATATTTTCTGTACCTGACCTAATTGGCTCTTTTTACTGTTTGCAAGCTAAAAGAAACCATATAAAAATAATAATGATTTACTAAAGATGTGTGAAGCGGGGGGACTTGAGAATGGTCTCCTGCTAACTTAGAGCAGTGGCTAAAGAAATTTTTTAGAGGATTGGGATTTTTGGATTGGGGATTCTATGCAGAGTCTGGTAATTGATTCATTGCCTCATGCTGCTGACATGCAGCAGAAGCTGATGCAAGGTTTGGCCCTCACTCTTGGGAGCCTCTAACAAATGAATTTTTGGCTGAAGAGACTGGGAAAACATCTGGGCTTGCTCTTTCCTTAGGCAGTGTGCAGAGAGGGGATATTCCAGGCTTTTACCCTTCTCCTCCATAGAGTGGGAAATTTACTTCTCCCAAGCTCGAGACTGCTCCTGCAGCCAGGCAGGTGCCAGCTGCTACCTCAGCTCTAAATCAAGCTGTGTGGGCAACTGCTTTGTCCATCCCACCCTGGCAGCAGGTCCTGCATGGCTGGAGAGCACTGGGGGAGCAGCAGCAGCTGCTCGGGGTGTGCGGCGGGCACGGCAGGACTGGAAACAGATGTGGCCTTTAAATAGAGATATTGCTGTCTTGGATTAAAGCCTTTTTCCCCTTCTCTGAAATTAGGAATCAGGGCCAACGGAAGGTGCCAGAATCTGATTTTTTTTTTAAAGTTATTTTTAGAGTAGGCACAGCAGGGAAGCATCAGTACTTGCCTGACTCAGGACTGGACTCCAGCACCGAGGAAGCAGCTTATTCCTAGTGCACATTTGCCTTACCTTCCTCTAGATGTGTTCACTGTCCTCCTGACCTGTAGCTGGGTTGTCCCAGCCCTGTAACCCATTCTGCAGCTCAGCCTTTGTGCAGAAGAGGTTAATGAAAAGCCTGTTTGTTGGCTAAATATTTGCTTTATCCTCCTTCCACACTCATTTGCAATTAAAAAAATCTCACAACAACCCAGTTTCTACTTTAAAGGACTCATAGCCAAAGTTAAAATGTTTGTTTGCTTATTTTTTTCTAAATTTTAAAATACTTAAAGGCTCTGCAGTAGTTATTCTCCTCAGCATTTGCTGTGGTTTGATTACACCGCTCCCTGTTGGGTTGCTTAAATCCTCATTGCAGTGTCCTGAATTCCAAACAGTTCAGCAGGAACTTTGTTGGCGCAGGAAAGGAGGGTGGTGCTTTACTGCATTTTAAAAGTCTATCGTTTAGCCTAAGAGGAAGAAACCCCTTTCTGCTCTGCATCTCCTTCATGGCAGGATGTGTCTGCCAAGGCCTCCTGCAAATACATTTACCAGCAACAATTGGGGACTGAAAGATGGTGCCCTCATTTTTGGTTGATTTTGTCAAATTAGTGACCTTGGATCAAACAAAATGGTTTCTTGGGGAGTGATGGGAGGGATGGAAAGAAAGAAATAATTATCTGTGCAAATTGGCCTGACCATTTGGTGACCCCAGAAGGAAGCTGAAACCAAGGGCGCTTGCCTGGCATGCTGGAGGGAAGGGCCAGGGACGCTTTTCGGACAAGCAAGGGACAGACGGGGTCTCTGCTCAGCCCCCCTGAGCAATTGGGCAGTGAGAGAGCTCGGGCAGTGTTGCCTGTAGATGTGGGTTATGTGTCAGAATTTAATTCTATCTCTGTGGGGAAACTCCACTGCAGTGATCCAGATCCTGCTGTGCAGCATCTGAGACTGCATCAGCCCCTCTTCCTGCCTCGCTGGGTGTTTCAGGAAGCCTTTCCCACTCCCGGTGACATTTTTAGGCCTTTCTTTTGTGAGTGAGGCTCACATTATATAAGCGCATGCATATTCATGCAGGAGCTCGCACAGGACACTTCTCCCGCGCCTGTGCGTCGCCAGGGCTCTGCCCATGGGGCTGTTTGTGAGCACTTTGTCACGGACTCCAGCTCTGGATGCTTATCTCAACCAGCTGGGTCTGGAATTAGAACTAGATTTTGGTTCAGACCAGAAGCCCAGTGTGCCCTTGTTCCCCAGCTGGAGTATCCAAGTACTTTTAGAGTGAAATGTAGGCAGTGCAGAAGCTCCATGGCTGCAGGCAGGGCTTGCCCTGTGTGTGTGGGGAACTTGTCCTCAAGACTTCTTGGTTTCTGGGGACTGGTGGAACTGGTGCAGTGATTAAATATGAGCATAGTGACTTTACTGTGTGGACAGGCTCCTGTAGATCTCTGTTATCAGGAGTAATTGTTGTGGCTGATTTCATTAATAATGTCCAGTGCAAATGTCAGTAGGCTCATTAAGTTTCCTGGCTGCCTTCCAGTGCTAATGTCCAAGAGGTATATGATTGTTCTGGACATGCACTTAGCTCTGGGAGTGATACAGCACATCTAGATATGAAGCTGCTTGTTAACATGTGTGGTCAGCTCAGCTCTTTGCTACAGTGCTGCTTGTGCTCTGTGCAGTCACAGCTTTTTCATGTTTGACAGAGATCTTGCACCCCCTTCCATCGATGCTCTAAAATCACCATGCTTCTGATTTTGGGTGGGTGACTCTGCAAGGAAGTTCTCTCTTTCCGATTTAATTGTACTTTGTCTGTGTAGGTCTTTGAAGCAGTTATCTCTTGGATAAATTATGAGAAGGAATCTCGCTTAGAGCACATGGCTAAGCTGATGGAGCATGTTCGCCTGCCCCTTTTGCCCAGAGATTACCTGGTACAGGTTAGTTTGCAAGGAAGTCATTAATACTTGCACTTAAGCTGCTGATTGCTTCTTAATCAGTGGCTTGGCTGTTTGTGTCTGAGATGGGTAATTTGGCCTGTTGCTGAGTCTGTAAACAGAAGAATAAAAGCAAAAGCTGAGTGGCCTCTAAAATCAATGTGTGCTTCAGAAACCTTCCTGTAAATGGGACCCATGCTCTGCCAGGCAATGCTGAGAGCAGAGCTGCTGTCCCTCTAGGGGAAACACTGATAAGTCAGTATCTTGAGATTTTGCACCCTGAAAATACTGACATGGTGATGTTACAAGCTGGTGCAGCTTTTTTTCTGTCACGCACAGGCAAAATATCATAATGGAAACACATAATGTGTGATAATTCTGGTTTAAGATGTGTGCTGTGCATACATATGGGTCTGTGTGGCTGGCAGAGAAGGCACTCTCTGACAGTCTGACTTGGAGATTGTTCTTTATAAATTAATTCCTGGCATCTGGGCCTAGATAATGAGCTGAGAATTCCCAAAGAAGGGGTTGGCATTTGGGCTCTTTGACTACTATGTTTTTATCATATGTCTAAAAAAATCAATACAATTGGTATAAAATTGGTATGCACAAGATGAACCCATCGCGGTTTTGGTTTTCTTTCATCTGTATCTTCTGATGGAATAAAAGATACTGTTTCTCCTTAAAAATCCTGACTCAGCTAGAAGAAATCACTTACTTTGTATCCAGACTCCTAGTGAATTTTCCTCTGCTGCATCAAGTGTTTGGCAGAGGGTGATAAAACACTTCTTGTGAGTAATCTTGGAAAAAAGTGAGAAGCTTGGATGTTACTGCTTCTGCTTCTTTGGGAAGAGCTAGAAGTCTCTGTCTCCTGCATTTCTTTTTTTAATGTTGGTACATTGGAAGGGAAAATCCAGGTTACATGTTCTTTCCACAAAGCCCCTTGTGACCTGTGCCAGTGTAAATGATCTTTGTTGTTGTGTGTGCATGTTCTCAGACAGTCGAAGAAGAAGCTTTAATCAAGAATAACAACACCTGTAAAGACTTCCTTATTGAAGCCATGAAATATCATTTGCTTCCTCTGGATCAAAGGCAACTAATAAAGAATCCCAGGACAAAGCCAAGGACTCCTGTTAGCTTGCCAAAGGTAAGCTGAGCTTGTCGCTTTGTGTCACCTCACCCCTGTTCCTGGTGGCATTTTCAGTCTTTTGACAGGAGCTCAGGAACTTGCTGTGTTACTTTTTACTAACTCAGTGGTTGTGCTTGGAAGTGTTTTACTCCCTCTTCTGGCATTGCCTATGCCCAGCAAGGAAACATAATGAAGTTGAATAAACTTAGATAAACCCTTAGGGGAAGGAGTATCTCTGCTCTTGAAGCATTTTGTCAGCCACGAGTGGTTTGGTGGCTGGCTGAGCTGTGGAGTGGCTGCTGAAGTGCTGGGAGAGCTGGCTGAGGTTGCTGCTGCCCGGTACAAGAATCCTGGAGCCCTGCTGAGGAAGGTCACAGTAGGTGTCTCTTTATTTCCTGTATCCATAATCAGAAGCCAGGAAAGCAGGAGACAGCAGCACTCAGCCCCATGGGCAGGAAGTCTGAAGTGAATTTCAATAGACTCAATCCTTGAATAGATAATCCTTGTTACTCCCCACGTTTATCCCACAGGTGTGGGATGCTCTGGCCACCACTTTATTAGTGAAGGAAAAAATGACTACAGGAGCTTTTCCCTGTGCCCCAGAGATAAACACAGTTTGGCACAATGTCTCTCAGCAGACTGCTGCTGCAGTTGGTAGTAAGCATTTGGAGATTCCAAGACATCAAAACCACAGTGTATTATTTTTCCAAGTACAAACAATAATGAGGTTGCTCTGTGGGACGGTGTATGAGATCTGTGCTGTTTCTGATATTTGTATACTGGACTGACCATTGAGAAATTGTGGTTTTGCAGCATGTGGCAGTGTGTGACAGTGTCCTTTCTGCCTGCTGTTGCTGAGCTGAAGTTGGTAGAGCACAGCTTTGGGGATATCATGAAGGGCTGACATGGCCTTGTTCAAGGATTGAAGTAGTTAAGGATAAAAGGAACAGCAAATCAGTGAGTTCAGAGGTTCTCAATGTCTTTTACAGCATGACCTGTGAGTACAAACCCAAATCCTTCTGCAGGTCTCTCTTCCCTTCTTTTGAACTGTGAAGAAAGGGAAGGAGGTGATGATCTTCCAGCAATCCTGTTACTGAGAAACTTTCATCTGGCCTGTTGGTCCTGCTGATGAGGGATTATTGTCTGCTGTGAAATCCCTTAATTCTGTAATCGCCTGAAGCCCTGCAGCTTGCCATGGGAGACTGTTACACAACTAGTAGTCAGGCTGTTAATTTAGACTCAATTTGGGTCCTAATATCATGTTCTCATCTTTCTAGATCAAACAGGCCACTATTTCCATGCCTTTCCAATTCTTTAAATGACTGTCTAGCTCTCTACTTTTAAAGCAGCCCTGCTTGGAGTTGAGTTTGTTATCCAAGTGACCTCAGGTGACAATCTTATCCCCTCAGCTACTCCCAGCTGCCTTGCAGAGGCTAAAGCAGTTTTCCAACTACTCTTTATCTATATTTGAAACCCCATTATCTTATTTCTAGCTCCTTGTCCTTGTAAAAATCAGATTGTCTTGAGTGATGTTTGTCCCACTGATTTGCTGTGATAAGGGGAGCAAATCTTCCCTCTTGATGGCGTGGAGGGTTGAATGAAATGTGTGCTGAACAAGGTGCAGGTCCAGCTGCTTGCCAGTGCAGGTGTTTTGGGGCTGGCTGCCTGTGCAGGTGTTGGTTTGCAGTGCCCATCTGGGGCTCAGAGCCATGGATGCCCTCGAGTGAAGAGCTGCAGGCTCTTGGCACCAGTGTCCATGGGGAATTTGTCTTCTGGCAGCAGATAGGGCAGATTTGGGAAGGACTACACTGCATGCTGCCCAGGTCTTCTGGCCTTCTCACTTTCCCACCAGTATCCACCCTTTGCTGTTGCTGGTGGTGGAGTCTGGGGCTGGATGAACCCTTAGCCTGACCCAGCAGAGTGGTTCTTCTGCTCCTGAGGTTGCCCTTGACCACCTTGACATAGCTCTTCCCTACCTGTAAGGAATTCAAGGTTTAATTCCTGCATTTCTTTCAACACCTGTGGCAGCCAAAAGCCTTAATGAAGCTGACAAATCACGTCTTTCAGCAACCCAGACCCCCCAGGTTGTAACAGTTCTGGTGATCTCCCTGAGTGTCGCCTTCCCTGCAGGTGGCACCGCAGCTGTCACGTTTTATTTGCTAAGTGGCATTGATTATTTTTAGCACCACCATGGAGATAATGACTAAACAGTGGGCTGCCAGTGGAAATTATGCTGGAATCTTCTTCACTTAAAAATACTTTTGCAGTGAGTCTTGGGTATGCCGTGGTGCCAAAAGGTTTTGTGTTTCAAAGAGAATTTGGGCAAGTTGCCCACCTTGGACACAGTGAGGAAGGGTAAATGGGGTGGCCATATTTAGCACGCATTAAATTGGAGAGAAATTTTTCCCCCTTGAAGTATAATTGCCTGAAATAAGTGTGCCTGCAGAGGCTTCTAGCTGGCCTTCAGCACGTGTTTTGGCAGCTGTTCTTGATCAGGTTGTGGCGATGGTTTCTCTGCAGAGAGCAGCTGCCCAGGGTCATGTCTGAGGTTTTCTAGCTCTTCTCTTCCCTCTGCAGGTGATGATTGTGGTGGGTGGGCAAGCACCCAAAGCCATTCGTAGTGTGGAGTGCTATGATTTTGAGGAGGAGCGGTGGGATCAGGTTGCTGAGCTTCCCTCACGGAGATGCAGAGCAGGTAAAGGGAACTTTTGCTGCTTCTTTGTTTCCCTAATGTACCTCGTCAGCACTGGATGGATGTCCTTAGTCCTCCCTTTAGCTTCCTCTCTGCCCTTGGCCTCAAGCAGCTCTTTCTTTTTGCCATGCCTTCCTCTTCTTTCCCTGCAGATGTCTTTCCCTTCTTGTTCCGGTGGATGTCCTGCTCTCTGGTGGGGTTGCTCCTGCCTGTCAGCCCTCCCACTGTCTGCCCTTCATCATCTCTCTCTCCTGGCTGTTCCTCCACCAGTGTTTCCCCTCCTCCTCCCCTGTTGCTGTCTTGGCAGCCCACAGGGATCCAGTTTTTCTTGCTGATTTCCTAGTGAAAATCAAAGGAGCTGAGTCAGTCCCTCTTGGTGCGGAGGAGTGGGTGATGGAGAGCAGATCTTGAAGCTGGGAGTGTTCCTCTGAAAACATCTGACAGGGTTGTGAATGTGGCTCACCATTTGGTGTTCCCTCTGGCTCACAGAATTACTCATTCAGGTGTGAACTCCATCTGTGCCTTATGCTGCCATGTTTTCATGTGCGTTTCACCTCCCATATGACACATATGTTTTATCACGCTCAACTTCAACACTGTTAACCTGCAGAAAACACCAAAGCCTTGCCCGTGTTCTGCTCTTCCCAGCTGCCTTCCACACCCTGGCAGGCGGGATCTAGACGGCTCCTACTCACTTCCCAAAGAGTTTGCTGTAAACCCCCTCTCCTCTTTCCTCAGGCGTGGTGTTCATGGCTGGCAATGTCTATGCAGTGGGGGGCTTCAACGGCTCGCTGCGGGTGCGCACGGTGGACGTGTACGACGGCGTGAAGGACCAGTGGACATCCATAGCCAGCATGCAGGAGAGGCGCAGCACGCTGGGCGCCGCCGTGCTCAACGACCTCCTGTACGCCGTGGGCGGCTTTGATGGCAGCACTGGTAGGTGACTGGGCAGAAACCAGGCAGTGCCTGAGCTGACACAGGTGCTTTCAGAGGCCCTGCAGAGATTGCAGAGCTTTAGAGTGGTTCCTGTGCCCTTCCTCTATGGTTCTCTAGAGAAGGAGCCAGAAATGGGGTTTGGTGTGTGTTGTAACTACCCACATGCGTGTTCTGACCTGTCAGTAATTGCAGGGAATCTCACCCTTATTATTTTCTTTAGTGATACAGTTCTTTCATCCGTATTCTCTGTATGAATATGTTTTTTCTGGGCTGAAAAGGGATTTTAGCTTGTTTCAGTTAAATTTTTCATAGCAACATGAATAAAATACTAGCAAGGAATCTTACAGGGTGTGTGTGCCTGGGATTTATCTTGGCATAGCTGCGTGTTTAGATTCACACCTCTGCCTCTGCTGTAAAGCTCTGCCACTTGGTTAAGCCCTACACTAACTATTGCAGCAGGGTCTGGGGGAATTTTTAAACCTTTGCATGGATGTTTTGTAATGCTTGAAATTATGTGGGGTTTTTGGGCTTGGAATTTGGACTCTTCTCACCTTGGTGGCCTCAGCACATTGGAGAGGCAGCAATCCCAGGGCGGGGGTAATGGGGAACAGTTTTCCCAGCCACTGAAGAAGTGGCATTGACATGCTGGTCCCAGCCTGGACCAAGGCAAGGGATTAGGAAGTGGGATTGCAGGAGCATGGTGGGAATGATGGGCTTGGGAGGAGGTGGAAGGCAGATGAAAGTGCAACACCAATCTTTTTTTCTTCTCTTTTTTTTTAATTAGAAAACCTGTGTATCCCCTTTTTAACTAGGTCTGGCATCAGTTGAGGCCTATAGCTATAAAACCAATGAGTGGTTTTTTGTGGCTCCCATGAACACAAGAAGAAGCAGTGTTGGAGTTGGAGTTGTGGAGGGTAAGAAAATTAGCAGCCATTTCCATCCAGCAAATGTTACTGTGTCAAACAGAAGCCTGAATGGTTAAGTGCACTAGGAGGGAATGGCAAGAACTGTTCCCTACACCAGTTGGGAAAGATTGATTTTATATGACGTAATTGCTGCAATTTTTTCCATTCTCCTCTTTATCTTGGTGAAAAATTGTGTGTAGCTTTCCAAGAGCCTCAAACCTGTATCAGACTAGACCATGCCTCCTGTGAATGCAATTAGGTGTGTGCAGGTTTCTTTGAATCCAAATTCTTCCTGGGCTGCTTCTGGCTGGTGAAAGCTGGCACTGCTGTGCAGTGGATGCTGCTGCTGCTGCCGGCAGACGCTGCGTGGATGGAATATCCATCACGGAAAATCTGCTCAGCCAGAGAAACAGGAACAGAGTTTGTCCCACAGCCCCAAGCTGGTGGTTTGGCAGGAATACTAAAACCTGTGTTTATTGACATCAGGCACAGCTCTGCTGTGGTTCCTGAATGAGCAGGGGCTGACGATAGCAAAGGCTGGTGCTGCGGCAGCTCGCAGCGAGGTGGGAGGATGGTGGCAGCTGCTGGCACCTCTGTGTCAGCACCACACTTGAGGGAGCTGGAGCTGAGCAGCTTGGTTTGGACTCAGGAGAATGAGAAGTTTAAGTAGGAACCATTTCTTCCTTTACAAAATCTATTCTGAAGCAAGTGAAAGGCTTTATTTGAGCTTGTCTTTAGCGTGGCATAGCACTTTCCAGTTAGTGCAGTGCAGTGCAGAGCAGCTTTGGCACAAGCCTTATTATAAACCATATAAACCGTGCTTTACAGTACTTTAGTTTGACCTGTTTGAGTGGGAAGTACATGGAATTATGTTAATGTACATGAAAGGTGTTTGTGTGAGAAGAACAAGGGAGATAAAGTCAGAATAAATAGTGGTCATTAACTGAAATTTGCATAGTTATGAAGCACCTCCTTCAAAATTGGCCCATGCTTGGGAAGTGCTGGGCTGCTGTCAGTCATTGGAATTATTCAAGTGGCTTGAATGCAGAAAAAGTATTAAATACAGACCTGAGAGATGCATTTCTGTGGACAGATTTTCTACTGGAGACTCATGAAATCATTTTCCTTTGCTCAGTTTGAAAGCACAAATAAGTATTGCATATGTTGGAGTCCATGATAAAAATAATGAGGACATGTAATGGGCACAAGAGCTGATCATATTGGTGTAGGGAACAAGCTGCAGGCTGCAGTTAATCCACAGGGTTCATCTGAATGTGACAAAAATTGATCTGAAATATACTGAAAATACCTAATAATCTGTGTCAGCCAGGGAAATTGATCTTGTCTTGCTTGGGCTGGCACTCTTGCCTGATTCATTGACAAATACCAGGCAGGATCAACAGCACAAATTAGAGTTTGAAATGTTCCTAGAGACAGGAAGATGCAGAAGGAGGCCATGAGTGGGCCTGAGGGAGAAAGAAAAGAACCAGCCTGTTCTTGGAGCCTTGCAAACATCCAGAAACAGGAGGATGCAAAAGCCTAAGGCTGAAGATAGCTGCTGGTGGGAGTCTTGTGAATGCAAAGAATTACACAGCTCATTCATGGCCAGGCTCTGCTGCCATCAATTGAGAATTGATATGATTCCTGGGTTTTGTACAAAAATATAGGTTAGAATTTTTCTACATATTTGTTGAGCTTTTAAAATTGTTGTTTATTGTAGCATCTAGGAGACCTGAACTTGAACCAGAATGCCTTGTGCTGGCTGCTTTAGTAAGAAGAATCCTTCTCTGCCCAGAGAATTAACTGCCTAAATGCAAAACAAGCTGATAGATGATACAGGGAGACAAGGGGAGAGGATCAGTCAGGCTGGGAACAGAGGACACAGTAGAGCATCAGCCTTGTTTCATGTATGATGCAGTCCCATGATATCTGATTGTGCTTCTCTGGTCTCAGTAAGTGTGTGTTTATCAGCTTTCAGTGAGCTGAGGCAGGGAGGGCTGGATATCTCAGGAGACTCTCTCAACACGGTGTGTCCTGTGCTGTCATCACTGGGCACAAGTGACCAGCTGGCCTCAGCTGTGCTTGCAGCATTTCTGGGTTTCCTTTCCGAGTTCTACAAAATCAGGTCTGGGTTTCTTTGCAGAAAATTATATTATTATTAATTATATTATTATAAGAAGCTATTTCATGTTTATTGCTCCTGTGGTGCTGTAATTAATGTGCAGTGACAACCTTTGACAGCACACCTGAACGAGGGGAGCCCTCCATCAACAGAACACGCTTTGATAATCCCTCTTCTCCCGGGCCAACAAGTAATTTGGAAAACCCTCTGGGTTGTTGACTTCTGATTCAGCTGTTGTGGCGTGTCCTTGTGTTGCTGACAGTTTAACAGTTTTACAGCTTATTGTTTAGTCACTCCGCCCCAGATCCCTTGGCTAGGCTTTTCCCCAGACATCCCGGCAGGTTTAGGCGTGTCCCCTAGAGCCACCCTCAGGCAGGAGCTGTCCCCCGGGCTGTGACTGTGCCGTGAGCCTGGCTGTGTCTGTTCCAGGGAAGCTCTACGCCGTGGGGGGCTACGACGGAGCGTCGCGGCAGTGCCTGAGCACGGTGGAGCAGTACAACCCCGCCACCAACGAGTGGACCTACGTGGCTGACATGAGCACGCGGCGCAGCGGGGCAGGTACTGCTCAGCACCAGGAACACCTTCTCTGCTCACACACTGCGAGGGAAAGTGGGACTTGGCACTGCTGGGCTTGCAAGTGCAACCTCTTACACGCCCCCCTTCCCGAGAGGGGTGAAAACGTGGTGGCTTGGAATCTCTCAGCAGCTCTCCTGACTTTGATGAAATCTGCCAAATTGAGATTGATTTCTGGAATAATGAAATAATGTTTGGTGTCTCTAAGTAGCCCTGCTAACAGATGCATCTCACCCGTAAGCAAAGAGCTCTCTTTCCAAATCGCCAGCTGCAGACACAGCTGGGCACGGGAAAGACAAGCTGCACCACCCTCTCCCCTATCATTGTAGGGTTTTAGATGAATTTTCATTTTGGATCTCCCTGCAAGCACCCAGTGGGTGCTTTGCAACACAAATCTGCACATTGGGTGATGTGTAGGAAAACAAAATTCATCTCAGATCGTCCCTGCTAGTTTTTAGATTATTTTTTGTTGGCAAGAGTTGGTGATCTGGAGGATTAGAGGAAAGGACCTTGGATTCTAGTCTTGATGGTTTCTAATTTCCTACATGATCTTGGGCCAGGTAGCAATTTATCTTTGTGATTGTTCCTCTCTGAAAGGGATTAGAGCTCTTATCTTAGCATTTAAAATAATTTTCAGATGAATGGGAATTTGTCACTGTTGGTCCTAACACTCAGTGTGTGCCGTGGGTCCTCCCTGATGTTAAATTGTGCGGGTACCCACAGGCAAACCTGAGGGCTGCTCTTTGGGGCTGGAGTGACCCTGCAGGTTAAGCTATGGTGGGAGTTCCCTTTTGAGCTGAGCAGGTTGAGGCTGCTCTCTACACCCTGTGTCTCTCTCCTCACTCTAGTATCTATTCTGTAGCTGCAGGTGAGGTAAATATGGACACACTGTTGGTTTGAGTGCTGTTGAAGAGGTTTGTAGTATCTGCTTGATGTTTAAACCTAGTCCAGTGCAGTCTTCCAGGAGAGCAGAATGAGTATCTCCTATTGTTGGCAGTGTGTTGAAACAGCAAGAATTTTGTGCCTATGGTGAAATGGATTTTAGTGAGTTGTCTTGCTTGGAAACACTCTGCTCTGAGTGCTGCTTTACAAGTGTTTCTGCATGTAGCAAGTCTTTTGTTAGGAATGCTTCTACTCCTCTGCCAAATTTGTTTGCAGTTTTCTGTTCCCCGCCTGAAAGCTGAGCTCCTCAGGCTCTGGCTGTCCTGCAGAGGCCCCTCCAGCAGGGACTCCAGGGGACTGCCCTGTGCCACTGGCCACCAGCGGTGCTGCAGCACAATCTGCTGTACAGCTCCAGGAATGGCACCGTGCTCTGCACTGCTGTCCCTGTGCTGACATCTAGTGGGGGTGAGGACAGCTGTCCCCAAGTCCCTGGAGGCACTGGGGCTGTGGGGATGTGCAGGTGCTGCCCAGGTTTTGTAGAATCATACATTTTTTTTGATTGGAAAAGACCTTTAAGGTCATCAGATCCCACTGTTAACCCAGCATTGCCATGTTCACTGCTAAACCATGTCCCCAAATGCCACATCTGCACATTTTTTGAACACTCCCAGGGTTTGCTGGGCCAGCTGGGGGGTTCACTTCCCCTGCTGGCAGGAATGTCCTGTCTCTGTATGCCCTGTCTGTCTCGCTGCACAAGGAGGCAGTTTCATGTGAAAAAGCTTGAGTGTTTCTGACTCTTTTACTCTCTTACTTGCTAAATTAATTTACTCACTAAATTATTTCTTGCAAGTATAAAATTTCCATTAATAGCTGAATACAGTCAAATGCCAAGGTGCTGCACACCCAGGCTGCTGGGCTCAGATGCAGTTAAGTGACTTTCCATTTCCCAGTGGGCTGGGAGACACCTGCTCAGGAGCCAGGACACACATTGGGATGTGTTCTGCTCTTCCCAAGTCCTGCATGTTGGAGTACTTCAACCACACCAAGGATGTGGCCCAGTAAGGTGGATATTTATGGCAGTTAGAGATTAATTGTATGTTTGCCAGAGGTGAACCATGAATCCCAGTGTCATGTTAGGATTTCAGCACCTCTTGGTACAGTGAGAGATGGCTGGCCAGAACCAAACCCAGCAGGAGCAAGCTAAGATAATTTGGAGAAGGGAGAGGTGACAGTGGTAGACCTATGTACCTGTCCCCAGATGGGGATGCTCCTGATGGAGCTGCTGGGCCTGGCTGGTGCCTGTTCTCTGACTCAGCAGCTATTCCTGCCCAGGAAAGATCCTTGCACAGGGACCAAGTTAAAAACCTGTTGGTAACAGGCTGGCAGGGCCCCTCTCCTCCATGCACGCTGGTTAATGCCCATGGTTGAAATGATGTGATTCAGATCTGTTTCTGTTTTACTAACATCCCACCTTGTTAATTTTAATAGAGGCCTTTGAACCTGTTAATGAAGATATGTTGCTGGAAGTTTTAACTCTCACGGATTGGTGAACATTTTAATTAACTCATTTACTTAATATTAGGCCAAAGTAGGTTGAAGATCCCTGTCATTCCCAGAGATTTGGCCAGGGGCCTTCAAAAATGGCTGAGAAGGTAGCATTGGAGGCACCTTGTCTGTGCCAAGTGCTGCCAGGTTTTGGGGTGGGAGTGGGAGGAGAGGAACAAGTGGCAGCTTCAAGAGCTGTAAATTGTTGAGGAGAGGAACATCATCCTAGGGATGAAGTCATGTGGCACAATGGCAGCAGGAAAAAAAGTAAAAGTCCTGAAAGGGGGGAATCAGGCTAAAAGCAGAGGATCCCATGGCAGAAAATATCAGGCAGATAGAAACAAGGTGGAGTGGGAGGCAGAGAGCAGGAGATGGAATAAAGGCAGAGGAATGTCATGGGACTAGAGTGCTGATCTTGGACAGCCTGACAGCTTCTTAAGAGGAGACATCTGCCAGGCATTACTGTGCAGGTTGCTGTAGTACATGGGGTGGGTGGGTGCAGAGTTGACCACATGCCTGGTGATCTTGATGCACATGTGGCCCATGTTTTTGGAAGTGCCTCGGAGAGGCCAGGGCCGTGGCCAGCAGCAGAAGCAGGGACGTGCAGGCCTGTCCCTGTGCTGTGGCTGACCTGGCTGTGCTCGGCAGGTGTCGGAGTGCTCAGCGGGCTGCTCTACGCCACCGGGGGCCACGACGGACCCTTGGTGAGGAAGAGTGTGGAAGTCTACGACCCAGGGACAAACACCTGGAAGCAAGTAGCAGACATGAATATGTGTAGGAGAAATGCAGGTAACCATGATAAGGCTTTCTGTGTTGGTTGGCTCAGTTGTCTTTGTGTGGTTTTTAATGCAATTCGTGGTGCATGTGATCAGTGTTGTAAAAGATAAAAATGGGAGCTGAGGGATCTGCTTGGGAGTGAATTGGAATGTGGCAGCAGCATGCCGTGGGAGATGAGTTAGCCCATGTCTCACCATCTGTGCTCTGCTTTGAGGTGTGTGTGCGGTGAATGGTCTCCTCTACGTGGTGGGAGGCGATGATGGTTCCTGCAATTTGGCCTCGGTGGAGTACTACAACCCCAGCACAGACAAATGGACGTTGTTGCCAACCAGCATGAGCACAGGGAGGAGTTATGCAGGTAAACAGGCAGTGGGAGAGGGGGCAGCAGTGGGGTCATCCATAAACTTGAGGGTGGTGCCCCTGAAGCTTTTTTTACTTTTTTTAAGCTTTAATTTTACTTTTTTTGTATGTTTTATGTTGATTTCAGTAGAAGAGACTTTCACAGAAGTGGTAGACACCTGGCCTTTGGCTTTGGAGGATGATTGTAGCCACGTGCCAACCCAGGAGCTGCTCCTACCATAACTGTGTCTGTCTGTTCTTACAACAGGTGTGGCTGTGATTCACAAACCCTTGTGACACATGATCAAGCCAATGTGAGGAGCAGAAGTGAAGTGGATCCAGCTAGGTGGTGTTGGGAAGATGACTGACCTCTGACTTGACCCATCTCATTGCTGTTAATGTCTTAGCATGACAAGTGATACGTTGCAAGCATCATCCACTCCGCAGTGGATTGCATAGCCAAGTGAAAATCCCTCTGGGGGCATGTTCCATGCTAGACATGAGGTGTTGCTTGTTATCTGTGATGCAATCAACTGTTCTTCTCGATGGCATGTGTCCTGAGATAAATACTGTGCTTGGACTGCAGGCACAGAATTTGTTGTGTGAAACAAAACTGCTACGTTTGGGCATGTGAGTAAAACTGAACGATTCTGGATTTCTTCCCTACTGATGCTCCGTGCACATTGTTGGTTGAACTACTTACTCACTGTGCCTGGAGGGTGGACTTTAATACTGGCAGGGGAAACTTCTGAGTTCCAGCAGAGAAAACCAGCAGAAATGGACTGGAACAGGGTGGTCTGGCTCGAGCGTGACGCTGTCTCAGTCATACGTCTGTACATGCCACTGGACTGCTGTATGTGCCCTGAAATGCTTGTGGAAATAAACACCGTGTGGTTTTTCTACTTGCCATGAATGCTGTGTGCTGTGCGTGACGGGACCTGCTGGGCAGTGCCTTCCCTGGGGCTGAGCTCTCAGCACCTGGGCCACACTAAACTTCCCAGCCCCACACAACACGTGCTGCTCCCACGGGGTTTATTGCTCCTGTGGAACAAATGTTGCTTGAATAGAAAATGTTTCCAACCCACATGTTTCAGCTGTGCTGAAAGCTTCAGTTCTAGCTCTGTCCAGCATCTCAATGCCATTTCATAATAGAGCATTTATATGTTAAAAAATACCTTATGGTGCCATTAATGTAGAGACATTCCATACAGTGAGAGCCCTCTGTCACCCAAGCAGGGATTAATGAGCCAAGTAAAATACCTGCAGTGTTTTAATGCTTCCAGAACATGGAGATTAACTAATCACTGTCACTGTAATTGCTATTTTAGTCTTGCCCTTACTGAAAGCGTTCTTCTATTAGTATGAAGAACTCATAAGATTATTCAAAACAGACAAATCTAGATCCAGATATAAGGAACTTGTCTTGCTTATATACCAAATTCTTAAAGTTTTCTGTTTAAGAAGACATTTGGCTTTAAAATACCCTTTTGTGTCTCCCTATGAGCTCTGACATGCTTCTGCATACAGAGGTGAGCTCCCAGAAGCTCCTCAGCTAAAGGGAACTAGTGAAGAAAAATATTTTCTCTACTGTTTTTCTTATTGTTTGGGGTTTTTTTTTCTATTTTTCCCTTGTAGATCAGCTGAGGCTTTTTGTTGTGGGCAGCTGTCCAGAATTGTTATGCTGGTTTCTGTCTCCATAAATCTGCTCTGCGTGACCTTCGACAGTAGAAAAGAAAAATACTAAAAAATTTATTTCAGAGGGATCTAAGCTGCATCATCTTGTGCTGCTTTTGTATAGGAGTGGCTTTCTTCTGTAAATGTGGAGTCTTTGGTGTTTGAGTTGACACAGTCCTTGTAAGATGGGTGTCTGTTCACTGTGGGGAAGCAGCCTCTGCCTGTGTTGTGTCACTGCCCTGCAGAGGGGCTGGCATTCCCTTCATGGGGAATGTGAGGTAGCTCCCACTCCTCTTTGGATGTTCTTGCTTTTACAAACAAGGGCAAACTGTCTAAAGAAAAAGCAGTACTACTCTTTATGTCTACCCTTCCACTGTATGTGAGCTCAGAGGTCTTGAAAATAGTAATTAAAAAAAATTAGTCTTTTCCATAAGACTAAAAATTGTTTTTTTCCCTTTAAACCTTTTGCTTTGAGTTTTACAATCTGCAGCAAAACGTGCCAAAATCAGTGTGACATGCTGCTCTTCTGTGAGGTGTTGCTTACTGTAAAAGCCATTGAGGCTGGTAGGAATGTACTCAGGTAGAAATGTATATCCAGTAGGAATGCACCCCAGTAGGAATGTATCTACCCCAGCAGGAATGTTTCCCTGACTACAGCTGCCTTCAGATCAGAGTCCTGAAATGCACCTTTGAGGTGGCATAAGGAAGATGATGAGGCCTCAGCTGGCACGGACTCAAATTCACTGGCCCAAAAGGTGGTTCCCTTCCATGCAGGGAATAAAGGATAAAATGGAACAGACAAAGCATTTCAGTCTGAGGTAGCATCTCTTGTTAGCTGGAGATGACTGGACAAGGCTGGGCAAGCATGTGGCCCTTGTTAGGTCTGGTATAGACATAAAGCTAAATAAACTCCTCTATAAGCTACTGTACAGCCCAACTGCAGCTCAACAGCTGGGAACAGTTCCCAGCCAACATTCTCACACCTCTGGCTTCCCTGGAGTGAAGGCAAATATTATCCAGAGACTATGAGTTTATGTGGGCTGGAGATAAAAATTGGAAGGTACTGCTAGAGAGGTGCAAGGTAGCGATTTGCTGTGTTTGTCAGGTGTGAAAGTGGGTATAGCTGGAGGTGGGATAATCTGATCCCCTGCTATCCGTCTGTTCGTGAACTTTCCTTGCTCGTGAGGAAAACAGGTTTTGGTGGTTCCTGCTCTTGTAAAATGGCACTTCTGCCCAGAGCTGGCCCAGAGCTGTGGCATGCTGGACAGGGCTAGGACTCACAGCCCTTGCCAGGGACGAGTGATGCTGCTCCCAGCTCAGCCAGTTCTCCTCGATGGCAAGTGACACATTTCCTCCCTCCATCCCTTCCCAAACGTTGCAGTGTTATGCAAGTCAAGTAACCTCGTTTTCCAGCTATGCAATACCAACAGCCACACCATGTGATGAACCAGCTGTACCCCCCCACCCCCAAAATGCTTTTGGAATTTGTCTGTGGCGTGTAGTTTTGTGTTTGTATTGTTCATTTTGAGCACCTGAGCCAGATCCTTTACAGATTGCCTTTTTCTAGGAGTGAAAACGTAGCATTAGCACTAACAAATTTTACTGTAAATATTTTTATAAGAAAATTTAAATAATTTTTTGATTGCTTTTTATGGTCCTCAATGACATTTCTGAATCTAATTCATGCACTCCAGTGTGGTTTTTGCTGGCTGTGGTGTAGATGTGACTCTCTATGTTCTCTGCACAAGAAATGCCATTTTGTAAGAAAGATCTGGGATAACTGTTGTGTTGGTTTTAATGTTAGAAGGACTGGGCTCCACATTATGAGATAAATTCAAACCATTACCTCAGTCACCAGTAGGCTCTTAGATTATTGGTTATTTTAGAATGATTTCAATACACTGATTTAATTTTCTTGTGCTATGAGTTTGGTTCTTGGGCAGTTTAGGGGACAAGCTGTCACTTGGTGGTTCTGTTTCTTGGCTCCTGCATGAGCTGCTTGAAGACAGAGACACTCTGCCCACAACAGTCTGGGCACAACCACCCAGATTGCAGAAATCAGACAAATTATTGCGTGAGTTTTAGTAAAAGCTTTACGACCAAACTTGGACCTTTTCCTCATGTTGGTCCTTTGTGAATATGAACCCTTTCCTCAGCTCCTCCTGTTGTAATCTCTTTTTGGGGTCACCCTGTGCTTGGGCCCCTGTGGGACTCTGGCCTTGGGTTTCCTAAAGGGGCTTTGCTGTTGCAGGAAAGCAGCCCAGACTGAGCCTGAGCCCCAGGAGCACCGGGTGTGGTGCACACCCTGCTGGGCTTGCAAAGCAGGGCAGATTTGCCTGGAGCAAGCTGTTGTTTAAGCAAGCTTGAATCAAGTCCATCTTTTCCATTGGTGCCTAATAGATAAATTGGGGCTGATTAAAAGAAATTTTCAGTTCATTCAGTTTATCCAAACAGCGTCTTTTTATGTATGTGTACAACAAGAAATTACCATAAATACACTTGGCAGTGTTTGCATGTCACCACCATGAAAGCCAAATACTGTTCTCTGGTTTACATGGTTTGGAGACCAAAATCCTTAATATCCAGTGAGGTGTGATGCCTGTTCATCAAGCCAATGTGATGGCTCAGCAGGTAAATCCTGTTCATCAAGTTCTGTGATGGTTCAACAGATGAATGCAGCTTGGTCTTAACCTCTGGGATTCATTATTCAAATATTATCAAAGCAGTTGCCCCCTTTGCCCACATCATGCCCAAAAATCTCTTTCATGTGAGCATTGTTGCTCAAAGCTGCAGTGTTTGGGAGTGTGCTAGACATTATGATCTCAATACGGGCTCCTTCACTTTTTTATCTGCCCTTATCTTTGTTTATGGGTTTATAAATTATTTTCCTCTACAGTGACAATAAATAAATAAATAAATATTGATAATTTTAATTTGTATATTTTATGTATGAAGCCCCTCAAGGGTAATGAATGATTGTGAAATAATTTACTTGAGTGTGAAATTTTTTGGTTTTGTAAACCTGACTACTTTGGTTCAGTAGCTGACAGTATAACAAGTTGGTTGACTGTTTAAGCTCATTTTTTAAATTAAAGAATTTTTTTTGCATGAGTGTGGAGGACAAAGGACTTTGCAAAGTAATTCTCTTGGCAACTGTCTTGTCCAGTGTGACGAACAACTCAAGAAACATTCTTCACTGACATATTTGTATTTTGAGAGAAAATCACACTGTAGTTCCCCATCATTTAATTTGAATAAAAACTGGACTAATGAAACTTTTCTGGGTCTGTTTTGACTTCCTTGGCTTCTGACAGTGAGGAACAATCTCACCACTCCACATGGCTTTATTTGTCCCCTCTTTAATCACAGCAGGACCAGCCCTGGGGTTTCTCTGCCCCTTGGTGTGGGGGAGTGGCACTCACACGTGCTGATGCTGAGATGTTCCCCTGATGCCAGGCTCTGGTGCTGTCCCAGACTCTGCTCTGCTCCTTTTCTAAGGAAAGTTAAAAACATTTCTCTTGGGGGTGGGGAAGCCCTTGGTTCAGGGCATCATTAGCAGAAGACAGAGCCTTTTAGGGAATGCAGCTGGGAAGAGGAAAAACACAAAAAATGAGAGTTTAGCACCCAGGGCTCAATATTTCTTAATAACACCATAAAGTAACACATTAGCCAAGTCACCCAACTCATTTTGCCTTATGCTCACAAAACATCTCACTGAGCTCTTTGGTTTTCTAGAAATGCTCCTTGTGCCTCCCTCATCTGTTAATACCAATGTACAACATCAAATTTACCATGTGGGATCCTGAAATTTAATTACCTGATACACAGATAATGAATGACATATTGTGGGTTGCTCTATGCAGCTGGGGGACTTTGCAATTATTCCTTATTTCATTGCAAAATTACTTTTCTCTCGCACAGCTGGCCCCTTTTTATTCATGTTTAAAGTGATAAATCTATGAATCTATGAACCTGCAGCTACAGAAAAGCCTTGGCAATCCAAGGAGAAATCTCACTACCTTGATTTTGCTGCCTGATATTTTTTTTTCTGATGTTTTTGTTTCCTTTTGCATCTTATATTCTCACCTTTGGGCATGTTTTCCACCCTGCATTTCACTCTTGACAGGGCAGAAACTCTATAGCAGTAGCTGCCACCTTTCCTCATTCACTTCAGAAGGGCAAGGGTTAGGGTTTTGCAGTGAGGAAAGGAAAGAAAACCGGGGGAAAACTCACCCAGTGGGGTTACAAGGTCAGAAAAGCAGCTCCTCTCTTGGTTTTTGGGTGCCACACATGCTGGAATAACCTGGGGTGAGATGTGCCCCTTCTGCAGCAGAGGTGTTGTGTGATTTGGTACCTGGGTCATCTGGAACTGGGATCAAAGGCAGGGCAGGAAACAACCTCAGCTATGGAAATTTCACATCATTCAAAGATGAACCTGTTCATTTGTAGGCCCAAATGAATAAATAAGGCCAAAGAGGAATTTCCCATGTCCCTGTGCCCTGAGCTGCAGCGATGATCTGAGTTTGAGATGGGATGTGCCTGTGGAAGGTTCAGGTGGCAAAATTCCCTCTGCTCTGGCTGGAATCTTGTTCTCTGACTGTGCTAAGGGTGGATGGCAGAGGATAACTGCAGTTAAAAAAGAACAAAATCTGTTGGATACCTTTGAAAAAGCCTCTAGGAGGCAAAGGAGCACTACAGAAACATTGCTAAGAACCACCCAGGGTTCCTAAAGCATCCCACAGTTGCTCAGTGACTGATGATATTGCCTCACAGAATGTTATTCTGCACTGTAAACAAGCACAAAATCACTTAACTACTCAGTGACACGAAATATTCTAAGAAATTTGCCAAAGTGATTAATGTTAACGTTCTTGTTCAGCAAGTTGAATGAGATTTAATTGGCACAGCTGCTGAAACTCAATGCATTTGATTTGGCCTTGATTTACAAAATATGTTATCATGAGCCTCCCTTCTTTCACTGCAAACCTCCACAGCCTCTGCTAAGCACATTGCTCAGTGAATTACTGCTCTTAAATGCTTTTTTTCCTCCACTCAGTAAGACTTCTAAAAGGGCCCTTTAAAGTGTGAATACCTGTCCCAAAGGATCCGTTCTTCTTTCCTAACCACAAGAGGTTTAAATGCTACTTGTCAAGATTTTTCTTATACTTTGTTACATAATGTAATACTTTCCACAATATTTTGTCACTTATTATTCTTAAAATCCCCCTTAACTTTGACTTTGGATAGAGAAAATGCTGCAGAATATGTGGTGTGCCATGGTCCAGTCTCAACCCATGGACAACCTAAGAAAAGGGGGTTTTAAAAACCTGCAAGAGCAGGGTTTCATGTCTCAAAAATCAGTCGAGTTACTTGTTACATAAGTTGTTTTTAATAGCTGTATCTTGAACCTAAAACACGCTGTTATTTTTTAAAGCATGTGTGACATTGGAAGTAGCTTGATTTATCTAACACAAAGCAAAACATTATCTTTACAATCTTAGTTAAAGAAAAAAAAAAGGTGGCAAGTCAGGTGGAAGCAATTTACTTAAAGCAGGAGCACCTGCTTGAGGACTTAACCCTAATTGCCATCAATTGTTTGAAGCACAAGCGTTGGCTGCCTCACTTGCACCCATCCTTCCAGCCTTTCCCCAGCCACACTGAGCAGGGAAGCTTTCATCCCTGTTCTGGACTGTCTCCCATTTTAATTTGCAAGAAACACTTTATACCCCCGCTTTATACCTCCCAAAAACCTTGGTGTGAGCAGGGGCTGGTTTGTGTGAGAGCTGCAGGGGTGGAAGCCACGGGAAGAGATGTCAGCTGTGAGACCAGAGCAGGTTCCAGAGGACATCGTGCCCCAGAGCCAGAGGAGAGCAGGGTGAGTGGGGATGGAGCTGCAGGAGAAGGGGCAGGCACAGAGGGGGGAGTTCTCAGCCCGATGGGGGTGATTGCAGCCGTTGGGGCATTTGGCAGGGGGTGGTGGTGGCATCTGTGCCAGGTCACAGGGAATTCTTGTGTTCTCTCCTTTGTGCTTCCTCTCTGCATCTCTAATGTTCAAGCTGTAAGATGAAAAAGTTCTGGGATCCCTCCCCAAGTGCAAGGGTTGTTTTCCTAGAAGGAGATGATGCATTGAGGATGCAGCACCACAGATTTCTCTTGGCTTCACTGTGCTTGGAGATGGATATTTTCTTGAAAAATTATTCTATGTTTAATGAGCTCTAGCATTTAGTATGTTTATTTATGGCAAAATATTGCAGGTGGTGACTGAAGGAATGTGGTGCTCCCCACTGCAATCCTGCTGGCAGTGGGATGCACTGGGGCTGGATGCAGCCAGGGTGCTGGGCTGAGGGGTGCAGGTGCAGTCCTGGCTTGGCTCCCCTGGGCTGTCCCAGCAGGGCTGATCTATCAGTGTCTGCTGACACAGGGCTCCTGAGGAGCACGTGGCCCTGGGTGATACACCAGGTGATAGCTCTCTTTGGTTCCCTTCCAGGATGTTATTTATTATGACTTTCCTTCTTTTTCTCTCTTTCACACTTGAGCACTTTCCCTTTGTCCCCTGTGTGTGCGCGGTGTCAGTGACAGCCAGTCCTGCAGCTGGTGTCCTCCACGCTGGTGACAAAGGGACACAGGGGATGTCCCTGCTCACAAATGTCCCCTGAGCTACAGGAGCAGCTGAAGAGACAAGTGTCAGCCTTAAGGCTGGTGCAGAGCCAGGCAGAGCAGGGGAGCACGGCCAAGAAGAAAGATTGTGCCTTCACAGAAGGGTGTACTGAGACAAAAGAGATTTATCAGGTTGTCGTTTGTGAAGGGGGGGAGAGGGAAGATAATTCCCATCTGGGTTGTGAAAAATGCCTCTTACCTGAAGACGAACTAATTTTTTTTCTAGACTGAAGGTTGTTTTGAGCTTTAGAAGTTAAACAATTATGTAGGTGTTTTAAACTTGCTTAGAAAACAGCTGCAAACCCTCATCTCCAAGGAGATTTGGGTAATTGGGTAAAGGAAACTCTATGATTTTAGCATGCTAGGTACAAGAGAAAGACAATTCATTTATTGATGTGGTGTTCCTCTCAAAAAAAAAAAAAAAAGCAATCACTCAGCTTCCAGTGTCCTCTTGTCCTGGGGAGGTTTTGGTGTCACAGTGATTTTAACATTGTGACTGTGGTCTAAACAATTCCTCTTATGCAGCAACTACCTAAGAATAATTAACCCAAATTAATCCCTCTGTTTTCTTTGTGTTTTATAATGTCTTACTGCTATGTTTGATAGTTAATATGGCAAGCGATTTTTTCAGAAAAATGGAATTAGAAAGTCCTAAAAATGTGTGTTAGAAAATAGTATCAGCTTTCTTCAGACTCAAGTAGCAGATATAAAGGATTCTTTCTGCCCCAGCAGGTGCTTATCTAGTGATAATTCAGGTTTTGCCAGGTGTGTGGCTGGAGATATTTGATATAATCAGACAGCTTCCCCATGAGATTCTCTATGTGCTTTATTATAATGCCTATGTAATTTTTTCCCCCCTTTTATCTAGTTAATTCTGCAGTTTCAAATGCGTGTAGCAATTTGAGCCAGCGCGGGGTAAATGTCTGTTTTCTCTGGTGCTGGCAGGGTGCAGTCATCCCCAGGCTGTGGGAGCAATCACTCCAGAAAAATCTCTTTGAATTAGTGGCAATGGGAAGAAAGAGGCTGAGGAACCTGGTGGGAATTGGCTCGGGATGTGCCATACAGAGCACTGGACTCTGGGGGTCAGCACAGCCAAATAAATGAGCATCAGCCTGGCTTAGCAAGAGCCTTTGTGACACAGGGTGACTTCCTGAAAACAATATTTGGGGAACAAACATAAATATTTTCTTCTCAAGTAGTGCAACTGCACTATTCCAGCACCTGTGTTGGATTTTGCTTATAGATTGGGGTGAAAAGTTCTGTGACACAAATCCTTCCTGCTCTGCAGAGTCATCATATCTGAGCCTCTCATTTGATGGCACACATTAAAAATAAGCTGCAGACAAGAAGCTGGAGTTTTTAAGGTCTGTTTCTTTTGAGCCATGTACTTTGTAATCTCTTTTCTAGTAGGAGGTGCCTGAAGCTGCAGTGAGCTGAGCACCAGCTGATGTGTGGGGGAGCCTTTAAATTCATCTTAGGGGCAAAACCTGTGCACTTGGAGCTGCAGTCTTAATTAAGCCTTAATTTTGGCTGCCTGTGAGATTTTAGGGGTGTCATGGACTGTTTTGGGAACTGAAGTGTGGAAAAGACACTGAGGGGCTGGAGCAGGTCCAGAGAAGGGCAAGGGAAGGGGCTGGAGCACCTGGAGCAGCTGGGGGGGCTCAGCCTGGAGCAAAGGAGGCTCAGGGGGGCCCTTGTGGCTCTGCACAGCTCCTGCCAAAAGGGGACAACCAGGGGGATCGGGCTCTGCTCCCAGGGAACAGGGATAGGATGACAGGAACAGCCTCAAGCTGTGCCAGAGAAGGTTTAGATTGGATATCAGGGAAGAATTTTTCGTGGAAAACACTGTCCAGCTCTGGCACAAGCTGCCCAGGGTGGTGGTGGAGTCACATCTCTGGAGGGATTTAAAAGATGTGCAGAGGTGGCACTTGGGGACATGGTGTAGTGGTGGCCTGGAGAGTGCTGGGGTAACAGTTGGACTTGATGATCTTGGAGGGATTTCCCAACCTAAACAATGTTATGATTTACTTGACTTCACAGTTAGATTCTCTGATAATTCTAATCCCCTCAAGAAACTCAAAGCAGGAATCATCCCTTACTGATGGAGGAAAAAAAGAGGGAGGTTCAGGGTCTCTCTCCAGCTGGGACATGCCAAGGATGCTTGGGAGAAATTTGGCTTCTTGCCTCCTACATAATGATTGAATCCTGCTAAAGCTGCTGATCCTTGAGTGCAGGTGACAAGGAAGGATGGGTGGATGCTGTTCTCCAACAGCTGAATTCTGGGATACAGATCTAGTGGAAACAACGTTTACATTTCAAGTCTCAATGACATTACCTTTACCTATAAGCTACTCAGCTCTGTAAGCAGCATTTAGTAATTTCTGGGTGTCAGAGAGGATGATTTTGTTGAGCAGGTACAGTTGGTAGCAGGGCAAACAATTACTCTTGGTAGAAATCAGAGCCCCTTATTTGTTTCACTCTGCCTCCTACCTCGAGGCCTTTTTGATTTGACACTCCTGAAATGAGGCCCCAGAGGTTATTAGCATCTCCCTTTCCTATCACCACCCAGGAGTGGGCACTGCCTAGGAATGCACTGATTGCCTGTGCTGTCACTGGCTTGTTGGTGAACCAGAAAAGCTTCTATTAGCTTATGGAAATGAGACTTAGGCTTACACAGAAGCTTGACACCATGCCATGTTTTTAATTAGTTTTTTTTAAGAGATATGTGAGATGAGACATGCATACACCATGGGTTCTTAATGTGGCTGCTAAGGAGCAGGTCCTTGGTTCTGAAATCTGTGTCTTTTTGCAGTGATCTCATTTTATAATTACCATTTAAACAAACCAGGCAGATTCCTCTAATTCTGCCCTTTCTAGAAAATACCTTTTCAGTTGGCCTGCTTCTTTCAATGAGAGATTATCTGGATTTGTTCACAAGCAAATGCAAAAGCAAATGGTAAAATCAAGATCAGTTACTTGATTATTTGTACAGCAAGTTTTAGCACTAACTGAGCCCTTTCAATTAAATATTTTTCCTTGACATTTTTAATCTCATGAAGCTACAACAGAGTTCCCAAATCTTGTGATTTATGGACAGGATTATTAGTGGAACCTGGCCCTATTTGTGGCTTCTTGGGGGAATTACTTATATTTTGAAGACTTTTTTTTTTTTTGTGTCAGGAAGCAGCTTTACATAGGCAAGTAAATGTGGAAAAAATGTAACCTACTCCATTGCCTGATCACCTTAAAATAACCCCTAAACTGTTCAGTTTCAGATTTTTGACAGATTAACAGGTGACAGTTTGTTTCACTACCTTTGGTAAATCCAGCTTTAATTAACTGACATTTTAATGGCTCCTAAGTGGTCACAGGCTTCAGTACAACTGAATTTAATTTAATTTGTTGGGCATGATTCTGCACTGGGCAAGTCCACAGCCAAGCCTGTGTTCTCCTCCTTGCTGCAGCAGTGCCAGCCCACAGTCCATCACCCACAAGTGCCACTAAGAGCTGGTCCAGAGCCCAGCTAAAAGCTGGGCAGGGACAGCAGGAGGATTCACCAGCTCTTCATATGACTGCAAATTCGTAAATAACTGGGAAGTCAGGATGGTTTGTTTATTTATTTAAAAGAAAAGGCACATTCCCTGTAGGAGTTGTGCCTAGAGGATGTCACCTGGGGATGTCCTTGCTGTGGCACTGAGGGTCCCGTGCACACCAGCACAGCTCCCTCCTCCCGAACTCAGTTCAACACAACCCCAGCCAGCCACGAGAAACCTCCCAAAGACACCAAAAAATACTGGTTTGTAACATGGCAAATCTCTGAGATGGCTTTTAAAGGGATCTGGAGGAAAAGCATCACAACCCAGCGGGCACCTTTGAATTGCCAGATCCACGGGATGTTGAGGAGACACTGATGCTGAATTCTGCCTCTTGCAGAATTCAATATTTGAACAACCTTTGTTCTCTAAACCAGGTATTATAATCTTAGAATAATAACTGTCTCTCTTTCACCAAATATATTTTCCATCCTGTATCTGAGCTCCAATGTCCAGAGGGACACTTCACCTGCTCTTCTAGTGCAGCTCATATTTGTCCTGTTGAATGAAGCTGTCTGCAGCTTGAAAGTACACAGATGTGCAGAGCATAAGCTGTGCAAATGTTAGCACTTGAGTTTGAAGGCCTCTATTAAACTGGCCTACCTATATTTGCATGTGTATTTACTCAATTCCTTTCTTTACCAAATATATTCAGCATGCCAGGGGAATATTTCTCTGTTTTACCTGCTGGCAGGGCATCTGTATCACTTCCCACCTAAAAGTGGTGTTGCATCAATCTCTACCTGTTGCCAAAGATATTGATTTACTAAGCTAAAATACTGTGTTTAGAACACAAAATTTAATTTAGTAATCTTAAAAAAAAATTGCTGTACTTGATACCTTAGCTGTTCTGCTTGCTATGCCTCTAGCTGGAACATGTATTTTCATTTCTATTTTTATAAGCATGTACTTGTTCTTCTCAATGGTCCCTGAGCACAGAAATGTTCTTTGTGGCAGTGATCTGGTTTGATGTCTTTTGTTTATACAGGACTTTTTTGTTCTGATGGTGCTGTATGGAAGCTTTTATAAAACTGACACAGGTTGAGACTCTTCACTTTTATATTACAGTTCTTGAAGGGCATCTAGGAGGGTGGGGGAACCTTATCAAAACTGTGCTCTGCAAGCAGGTACTGCTCAGAGTTTTAAAGATAAATGGTGTGACACCCCATTTTACTCAGTCATAGCTATAATGAAAGATAATTTGGTGATCCTGCCCTGGAAGGGCTGGATAGACCATGCCAGCCCTGATGTGATGGCTTTGCAGTGTCTGGACTCATCACCTACAGCACTTGGAGAGGTTCTCTGAGCTCACAGCCTTGGTGCCTGTGTCCTCCCTTTCCCTTTCCCTTTCCCTTTCCCTTTCCCTTTCCCTTTCCCTTTCCCTTTCCCTTTCGTGTCCACCCTTCCCTCTGTCTGTCTGACTGATCTCCTGGCCACTTCCAAAGGGATTTATTTAAAATGGAATTGGAACATAGAGTAATTATGCACAGCCTGGCAGTGCAAGGCACTGCCAAGAGCTATGGAATAAGCAAAGACAAGTTGCTAACAGGAGGATTAACAAACTCAGCTGCTGCCAGTGAAACTCTTACCCCAGGGGCCAAGAAGCTCCTGTGGCAGCAGATCCCAGTTTCTCCAGGCATGCAGGAAGGAAGATGCTCACCCAGCCACCCTCTGGCAAAGTTCTGTCATGGTCCCATCTGAAGGCTATTCACTATGCTCAGCATGCACTGAAATTACAACTAAAGAAGTACTAATATTAATTTAATTTAACTATTACCTGAATATAGCAATGATTTAAAGGAAAAATTAATTTCTTGGTCTTCATGGTATAATGTTGCTTCTGCAAACTCTTCAGCAGAGAATGGGGAACCCTGGCAATATTCTAAATATTGCTAAATGCTGCCTTTAATCATGCAATGGCTTAGCACACAGAGGGTGAAATGAATGGATCTGATGATGATGAAGGTATAAGAGAATAAGATGAATGTTGATCCTAGAGTTTAATTATCAAGCAATTCAAGGGAGGCTGCCTTTATAAGATGAAGATTTGTGTGATAATGTTGTGTTTTGGTTCTGCATGGCCTGGTTTTTGGTAATGGGGGAGCCAGAGGTGGCTACTGTGAGAAACTGCTGGAAGATTCCACCATGTCTGGCAGAGAGTCCTTGATGGCTCTGAAGATGGACCTGCTCCCAAAATCCAATACTTAATAACAACAAATTAAATCCTTCGCAAAGCAGGGAGCTGTGTTTTTTGTTCAGAAAAGCCTGGCATCTCTGTGTAACAGAATTTCTCAGAGATCTTGGGCATGATTTTGTTTTGGAGTGAGCTTTGAGTTATTCTGGGTGTAGGCCTTAGATTCAGGCCTGTGTAGAAGTTATTAAGCCTTGTTACGCAGCAAGAAATTTTTAATTAAGGTGTGTTTTAACTTTAGATAGAACAGTTGCAATTGTTATCACTGTAGCTGCCTTAACAGTAGAAATATTTGCATTCCTTTTCACCTTGTGTACCAATCAGAAAACACCTGCTACTGTAAACTATCTGAATCTCTATATAACCAGCCATCTCGGGATAATAAAGGGAGAATGCATGAGCTAATCATACTGATTGGATCGTGTGCTGCTCTGTCCAGCCCCTCGTTTATAAAGGCCCTGAGCACCAGCATCTCTGCAACCTGAAACACAAGAGAACTTGCTTGACATCCTTGGCCAAGGCAGTGAATGGATGATGGGTGGTGGAGGCCCCCAGCAGCTGCAGGTTCTTGATCAGTAACTGTGTGTGAGTTTTGGTGAAGCCAGAGAGTGCCTGATGAGCAACTGCATCCTGTGGAGGAAAGAGTTTGAGCAGGGGGCTGGATCTGTGCCTGCCTTTCCTGGCCACCCCATCCAGCAGCTCACTTCCACAGCACATCATCCAAACTGTTTCCCTTCCCAGCACCAGGACCCTGGGGAAGGGCAGGGAGGACGGGGTGAGAGATGCAGAGAATTGTTTTGTCCAGGGGCAGGGTCTGCTCACACGTGGGGAGGAAGGAAGGGAGACCAGACCTTTGTGAAACACATGAGGTCAGTGTGTAGAAAAGTTAGAATAGTTTGGAAAATCTGTGAGAATAGAAAAAATAGGGGGAAAAAGTGAGTAAAACATCTAGAAGTCAGTGAAACTCCTCCAGGTGATAGAAAGAAGAAGAGACACAGAGTGTTGTGAGCTGTAGTGGCTTTGAAAGAAGCCAAAAGTAGGAGTGCAGATGTCTGAAAATGATGACTTTGCAAGAGGAAGACTGAGCAAATGAAAGGAAATTGAGTTGCTTGCCATAGAAGATGGTGGTTCTGGGAGCAGCAGCCTTGGTTTGGGCTGTCCATGGAAGAACTCTGGCTGCAGGGCTGGAAGCTCATTCTGAATGAGGCAGAAATCTGCATGCAGTTTCAATTTCTAAAAGCTCATACTTCAACTGACTTCAGTGCTGGAATAAGCATTTAGAGTTTAATAGAAATACAGTTCTGAAGGCTGGGAAACCTGAGGAGACATTCCTGGTTGGGCACAAAGTCACTGTTCCTGTGACACTGAGTTAGTCAAGGGTTGTTTTGGCCATTAAAGGAGACTGAAACCCTCAGGAAAAGGAGTTTTTTTCCACCACAAGATGGCATCAGTTTTGCAGAGATAGGCTGGAGACAAGAGTGGATTTAAAATAAAAACAACATTTTAAAATTAGTATCAGACTGGCACAAACCAAGTATTTGTCTCACGAGTGTCTCTTGGAAAACTGTGTTACCTAAAAGCTTATTTTGGGTGCAGAAAATGAAGGTCCCACTGATCAACTTAGCCAGTGCAGCTGCTGATTGTGATCCTACTGGCATGAACAAAATTTTGCCTGCAAATTCTTTCCGTTGTTTATGCACATCCGATCTAAGTGAGTTTATATTTCCCTCACGGGCCTCCTAAAGCCTTTCAGTTGTTTGCTGTAAGCTAGCAACAATATTTGCCCTCATTTAAAGCTCATCTAATGTGTTCTAAAGGTTTTTATTGTGGTTTGCTGTATAGAAATCCTCATTTACATGTTCAATGCTTCACATGTGCATTTTCCAATCCTTTTTCTGGGCCCTATTTTGACTCTCTGTGGCCTCATAAAGTTTTTTTGAGGTAAAATCCGTCTAAATACTGGTGTTGCCTCATAAATCTGTGAACATCATCAGCTGGACTGCAATTTAGATAATTTTGTAGTTATTATTGTAAATTTAGATAATTTTGTAGTTATTATTGTAAATCCAGTAGTAATCTCCTATTAAACTCAGAATATATTGGTACTTCTTGGACTTCCCTTTTCAGAATTTTGATTTTTTTTTTTTTATTTTGTGTTATGAAATATGTCCAAAACCCTGTTTTGTACCATAGATTTGTGGTATTTTCTAAATAGAGGCTCTTTACAACATTCCAGGATGGCCACACGCCTCTAAAAAGAGCTAAAAAAAAAAAAAAATCGGATTACTTTTCTTTTCTTTTTCTTTTTTTTTTTTTTTTCCCTGATTTTGTCTTAAAAGCAACACTTCTCAAAGTGTCACGCTGGCGACTGTAACTCAGGGTGTCACAAGGTTATGACAAGGCATTTGGAGATTTGTTGAGTGCCACCACAGGCTCTGCTTTGCCATGTTTTGCAGCTTAGAGCTGCCAAAGGCTCATTGCTTTCAGCTCGTGTGTGTATGTGTGTGTTGCTTTGGCTTTCACAAAGCTCTCAAGATTCACGCTTTGTTTTCTTGTTCTCAGAACAAGTCGCAGCTTTCGTGTGTGCTGTGCTGGTAGTGAATTGTCTCGGAGCCCTCGAACCACGAGCAGGGCACAAAGCAGTGCTGGTCTCCATGCACAGTAATGCTCACCTTCCTTTGCTCCTCCTGCAGCTCTGGGCTTTTCCTGGAGCGTGAGGGGCCTTTGTGAGCGCTGCTCTAACTGTGATGGGCCTGTTCGGTCTTGCGTGTGCTTCACACGTGAAATTCAAGGGGTGTTTGAGCCAGCAGGCTTCCAAACTTGGCCAGGGATTGCTATTTATTGCAGCATCTAGTCCCTTAAAAAGCAAACCCAGGAGATATTCTCGGCTTGGTGTGTCTTTTTGGCGTGGCTGGTCCTGGAGGGCTGAGCAAGATGAGACTGAGAGAGGGAGAGGAAGAAGGGCTTTTCCAACACAAGCCACCCTGTAACACTTACACCTACTCCACGATTGATTTTTGTCTCGATGGCCTCTGACAAAATTGCCAGATTAGCACTTTGGCATGACCAGGAGGTGGCTGTGCCTGCAGAGCAGCCCCAGGGCTGCTAATGAAGGAGGTAATTAATTACCTTTGCTCTGAGCAGCACTCCAGGGTGAGGCACTGGGGGGATCCCGTGCTGTTCTCAAGATGTTTCATCTCCTCACCATTTTGCACCAAGAACTGACAGAGCATCAAAGCAACGCCCATGTCTGTGCCTTGGCCAGTGCCTGCAGTGCCCTGGTCCTTCTCCCACCAGGACCTGCTCAGCTGGGCCCTGGCAGGCACCAGGGAGCAAAGGTGGCACTGCCCTTCCCTGTGTGCATCCCTCGCTCCAGCAGGGATGGCTTTGCCTCTCCAGCAGGAGGGCAGGGCAGGGCAGTGCTGAGGAAAGGCAGGTTTTCCTGACACAGCTTGCCAGTCCAGCTCTGTGTGGTTGGGGTGGTACTGTCTATTTTTCCCTCTTTCTGCAGAACTTGGGGGTTACAGGTGTGGTGGCTTTCTGTTAACCTGCAGCTGGGAATCTGCCATGGTATCTCCTGCTGGAGCAGGTTTGAGAGAAGAAAATGTTCATTTCTGGTGTCAGTTACCCTCCTCCCTGCAAGCAGAAATGTTCCTTTTAACTTTTTTTAACTCCCCAGGAGGTAGGTTTTTTATCTTTTGATCTTAGAAATGTTTGACAACTCATGTTACCAGACTTTTGTTTGAAATATGCTGGAAATAGGTCTATTATTTTTCCTTCAATACAACCTTTCTTTCACAGACCATTTTAACTTCTTAATCATGTAGAGGTAGCATATCATTATACCATTTTCCCTCTACACGTCCACTTAATGGCTTTTTACTCTTTTTAGTTCAAGGCACTACTTAATTAATCCTTCCTCAAATTATTTTAAATATTTCTTTCCTCTACATTTTTAGAAAAGTAGATAAGAAAATAAAAAGGCAAATTATATAATTGCAAACCTGGTATTTTTGGCATCAAAGCTCTTTGACAGAAAACCTGCAGGACTGAAGAGCCTGGTGTATGAGGGCAAAGTCTCCAGCAACTCTGCACGAGTTTTAGACAGATTTAGTTTGTGGCAGATTTTGCTTTATTTCTGCAGAAGTACTGCCCTTCTCCTTGGGCAGACTGTGCACAACCTCGTGTTTCATGGCATGACAACTCACTTTTATGTTGTATAATATATATTTTATATATATTTTTGATTCTTTACTAGTGGCTGTAGCAAAGACTGAGTGCAGAGGCTCATGCTCCTGGCCCTGCTCTTGGCTGTGCATGTCCCTCCTGGCTAGGAGGCACCTGATGGAAATGCACCACTCATTTTCTGAAGGTGTACAGTATATATTGCCACCTGCCAATCCCCTGTGCTGTTAAATACACGTTCATATTAACGCCATAAATTTCCTGTGTTGGAACTGGGGTTTGAGGCAGGGCAGGTAATTTGACTCTTCCCTCTCTACATTCAGCTTCTATTATTTTTTTTTCCTTTAACTCCATTTGGATAGCTATACTGTCATACATAATGTATTCCTAAAAACGTATTCAGGTTTGAGCTGTCTGAACATGGTCCCCAGAGTCAGAATCAGTGCTACTTACAACAAATAATCTAATGGGTTACCCCTGTGGGGGAGATGCTGGGGGTGTGGGGGTGAATTTCCTCCTGACTTGGAGAAGTGAAGCAGCACTTTAAAATGAATGGAATGATTCCTGGAAGTGTTTCTGGGCTTCAGAGAAGGGAAAGAAGTGCTTCATCAAGCTTGAGCAATGCATTATAGCACAGTGATGTACAGAGATGTACACCACATAATGCAGTAATGTACCGTGCTGAGGGAGAGGATCCAGGTACTGAGTCCAAACAGGCTGGGAGTTCAGATTTGAAACAACAGGAACTGATGGAGTTGCTCATCTAGAAATGAAAGTAATACTAAATTAGGTGGAATTCAAGGGATTTGAACGCAATTGTACTTAGAAGTTCAGCTGGATTTGGATGGAAGCTGCTGGGCTGGCACACGGTTCTGCAGGGTGCTGTTTGCAGTCCCGTGTGCAGTGACCTGCAGCTGTTACAGCATGAGCAGTCCTTAGGGAATTGTTAGGAATCAAAAAAGGCATAGGCCTCCTTTCAAGCCTTCACAGCCTGGTGTTTTGCACTGGGCAGTTTTTGGGGAGGAACTGTGTGGGTGTGATGACCAGGGATGGTGCTGGCTCCTCTGGCTCCGAGAAGCTCCCTTGGAGTCTCCTCGAGGAAGTGGAGGAGAAGGACTAACAGATCCCTCTCTGTTAACCTTCCCTTGCACCTTGGGTTGCTCTGCTGGAATTGCTGTGATGTTTTTCTCTGTTGTGAATGAGAGAGGAAAGCCTTTCACCCAATGAAATGATCTTTCCTTGTTAATCAGCAAGGGGCTTGGCCAGTCTCTGAATTCTTGGAACTGACTTTAAAGAGAGAGATATGCATATGTTTGTGATTATTTTACACCAGCATTATTTTGTAATGGGATTGTTGGCAGAAGCTGTTATTGGGAGTTCTCCCTGTCTTAATTTAAACTGAGACCCATCAAATTAAATTGAACCAGAGAATGAGGCATTCTGAGTTCAATATCCTTCCTCTCCTTCTTCGTCCTCTGCTCCCAGTCCCACACATAATGGGAATCTCAGAGTCCCTTGACCAGCAGCCCTGCTCCAGGCTTGACAGAGTTTTCTCTATTTGTGAGAACAAAAGCTGTAGCGAGCCTGGAGCAGTCCCCTCAGACTGGCAGCATGCACAGAGCAGGCAACAGATGCAGGCATTTTTTGTAAACCCAAAACCTAATTATGCTTGGAGCAGTCCCACAAGTCTGGGGAAAAAAAAAACAAACCCCTCCAATCTGATTTATGGATTCCAGTCATCGCTGCTGGGTTTTAAAGCAGCAGAATATGTTTTTCAGTGAGGTTCCCTTTCCTCCACCTCAGGAAAGCAGGCAGGAGTGAGCGGGGATGATGATGATGAGCTTGGTGCCTTCCCACTCTGTGTTGGGGGCTCCACATGGCCAGAGGGGAGCTGAATTCTCACTGGGCCATGGAACAGGGAGCCTGGCATTTAGCAGACATGCAGGTGTGGCCCCAGCAGCTTCATTTAGTAAGTGTTTAGGGCTGATGAAGCTCCTTCCAGAGTGATTTTAAGGATATCTGTTGTATTATGATGTCAAAATCCAGTGTGACTCTGTACAGCTTATTATTTTTGCTATTTCAGAGTGAGTATTTCTTGTTTTCATCTATATTGAACAGACACTTTATTCTTATCACAGTACCTGCCCTGCAAGCATGGCTAGCTGGAGAGCCTTGACCCTTTTATGATCCAGGCCTCCAGAGACCCAGAGCCACAAATATGAAAACTGCCTTTCACAAAAACATAAATTATAAACTGAATAGCAGGTTTTTTTTCCTCATCAGGATAAAATTTGTGTATGCCTGAAGCAGGAGAAAAGCTACATAGAGGAGAGGCAAAGCATTTCCCAGAGCCTTGAAAGGGCTTGCTGGCTCTGACATGCCTCCAGTTCAACTGGACTAACAGCCCCTGGCAGCTGTTGGACATCTTCTGTGTCTCTACAGATCTCATTTGAGGTGCAAAAGCAATGTTTTGCCTGTGAAGACTAAAGAAAAAATATATTCTGTGTGCTCTGCTTGTGGGTGATGGGGAAATGTTGTAGTCTGTAGACAAGTTCATTTGAATTGTACTTGCAAAACATTTTAGCAACAAGCAGAAAGTAAAACAGTGGCTTTGGGAAGGGCTGTGGGAACTGGGCTCCCAGGGACAGCTGAGAGGAGTCTCTGTGTGCTGGGGAGGTCTGAAATCCACCACGATGGTGTGGGCATCTCCTCCAGCACAGGCTGGGTCTGGAGGCTTGACTGACAGCAGACTCTGATGTGAGGACTTTTGGCACAGTCATCTCCTGCTCCTTTGGGAGTTCCAGGCCCCTGGGAGCTGATGTCACTCTGAAGATGGAACTGAGGCAGGAACTTGGATTTCAGAGGGTGTTGGCAGTTCCTAGAGGACTGAGCTCTGACTGGAGTTGACAGACACTCCACACTGGTTGTGAACCTGCTCCCTAGGCTCCTGTTTGCCCAGGAAAGCTCTGTGTGTATGGATTTGACTGTGGTGGTGCTGTGGCTTGGGTGATAGGGCTCTTTTAAAGCAAATCCCATGGTTGTCCCCACTTCCCATGCCCTGGTTGGCATGGCAGGGCCATCTCTGAGTGCTCAGAGCAGGATCCCTTCAAATGAACCCAGCTGGGTAGTGGGACTATGCTCCAGTCCTCCAGTGCAGGGAAAGGCTGCTCTGACACAGACCCCTGAACATCTGTGGTTGGCCCATTCCCCAGCACCAGGGGTTCCACTGCCCATCCCAGCCCAGAGCACCTCTCCAGGGCAGCCTCAGCTCTGGGAATGCTGATGCTGTCACAACAGTTGGACAAAGCACCATCAGTCTTTTTAGTACCCTGGCATGATTTGTTACAGCTGAGCCCTCCCAGCAAATCCTGAAGATTTTCAGCAGCTATAAGCTTTTATAGCAAATCAGATTTTTCCATCTGGCTGACCGGTTATAAACACACATTTCTCAAGCTGGCTTGTTACACTGTGTTGGTGTTAAAAAGAAAACACACGATGAGCAGTGGAGTGCTCATCTGTGTCTGCTCTTGATGACTTGTGCCTCTTGCAAATGAACACAAATAACCAGGAAAATCAGTTTGCATGTGAAATCCCAAAGACAAAAGCTCGAGCACAACAAAGAAACAGGTTGGCATGGAGAAATGTTGGAGGAGGCTGAGCATGATTGTTGCTCTGAGAGAATCATTCTAGAGCAATAAAGAACTTATGGAATATGGATAGGGAGCTGCCTGGATTTTAGAAGTGCCACCATCCACCAGCCTTGTCAGGGTGATGGGGCTGACTTTCAGCATCTGTATTCAAAAGTATTGATCTGGACCTTCAGTGTAAGCCTTCACCCAGGGATAAGCCACACTAATTAATTTTCCTCGTTTCTTCTGAATCTAGGTAATGTAAGAAACGTCTTATTGATTGTGATTTTGATAAGTTAAATTTGTGTTCTGTGTGCTGTGAACACAATGAGAAGGGCTTGCCATTAAGGGCTGCTGTGGGTGGTAGTGCTGTTGGGTGTGGGAAAAGAGAAATACTCCACGTACTGCTCCCTCCCACTTGGCTGCTGACATTTTTATTGCTTTTGTGCCTGTTGTGGGTATTTTGGATGGATTCAATGATCACAGCTAGAAAGGATGTGAAGTACTTTTGCCACTGAAATTTAGACAGTCATAGCAGATGTAGGAGATCTCAACTCAAAAACAGATGTACAACTAAGTCCCACTGTGTTCCATCAAACTATGAATTTCTCCAGTCTAAGGTGTGGAAAGGACACAACAGTCTGTCTGACTGGTGCAGTGCACGTGGGGAAGAACCTGGATTTGGTTTGCTGTGGCTTGGCTGGTCTAATGCCTAATCTTTGGGTGATAGCTGATATTAACCTCTCCCCTAGCACATGTGTGACTTTGGACCATTTGAAGTAGAAAACCTCTGAGGTTCTAATGCAGTTTATTAGAAAAACATTATTTGCAAAAGGGAGTGAAGTCAATTGAATGAGCAATTCACATTTAAACCTCTGCCCCCTCCACCTGCACTCCACCTACCCTGTGTAAGAGGGAAGTCTGGGGGAATTAAAGCAAAATGTGGTCTGGCAGTGTGGGGCCTCTGGCTAGCCTCCAGCAGCCACGTGTTAGGCTTATCACCTGTAGGATGTGCAATGCCAGAGAGAGTGACTGCCACATGTAACATGGAATCTTTGACGAGGGAATTCACTGTGCAAGAGACAACTCTTTCCATGGGGCCTTTCAGGCTGCGTGGCAGCTATGAGCTTTTTATAGCAAGTCAAATTTCTTCACCCATCTGCTTGTCTGCTTATGAAAATGCATCCCTCTGGTGCACCTGTTACATTTCATTACTGTTAAATAAAATCAAAAGTCAACATACCTTGGCCACTGGCTTAGTCATCTGTGTCGGCTTTTGGTGAGGTGCCTCTCCTATCAAAAGCACACAGATGCTCTGGATATAAACATCACCCCCTGTTACAGCTTCCAGGTCTCTAATAATGGAATCAACTTCATTAGTGGTGAGTGTAAAGGTAATGCACACCAAACAGCAGCTGCTCTGGGAAGCTTTCCAAGTGGAAACGTGATGGATACGTGATGCAGATGTTGTCTTTCAGGAACAATTACATTTTCCTTGATTACACCCTCTTGAGAAGGAAAACCAGAAAAGGAAGCAAATAGTCAACGTTTTTTCCTGATTGCTGAAGTGCCCTTCACAGGATAAGATGCAGTAACAACATTTGAAGGGAAATGTTAGAGAGAAATTTGCTCAGGCCTCAGATATTCTGTATATCAGTCACTCTCATGCCTTAGCAATCATTTGCACTCCCTCTCCAATGCTTCTGGCTTGGTCCACTCCTCGTGGGGGAAAGAGAAGCACAACAGTCCTGATCCCTAGGGGCAGCCTAAATAGCTTGCTCCAATTTTGTCTTGTTATCTTTAAAGTCTTAAAAATTAAGAACGCATTTTATTGTGCTCAGTATAAACAGTCAGCTCCCAGTGGGAAAGTTAATTAAAATAGCCAATGCATCATATTACCAGCCATCTGACTAGTGCTCAGTACTCTCTTTTTTATGGCCTCCTGAACATAATTCAGGTTGTACAGATGCAGGTGCACACAGCCAGAGAGGCTTTGTAAGATGCTCTTAGTTATGGGTTCATCACCTCTTAAAACATAACTATTATTTATTGCAAAGACAAAAATGTTGGGTCTAGCCCAAACACTGTGCTAAAGAATAAGACACAACCAGTGAAACTGTGACTTAGATTAAATACTAATCCCCCTTCCCTTTCCTTTTTCCTTTCTCTTTCCTTGTATTGAATTATTTTCGAGTTTCCAGGCCCACTTGCTTGAGGTTAAAGGGGCTTAATTCCATTTTGTTTTTCTTTCTGTACCTTTTCATCGTCTTAACGGTTCTGCTTTTTATTTTATTTCCTTTGCTGGCATTTCTTTAGCTGGTTGGTGTCTAAAGTGGGTTAAGAACTGATTTTTACAGTTTTTATATAGGCACCAATATCCACTCCTGATGGCTTCAAATCCCACTTCAGGTGAGCATGTTCTGCCTCCTTATGCTTCCTTGTCATCTCCTTTGGGAACAGTGCTGTCTCCAGCCCAGGTGGCTTGCAGCAGTTTGGCTGCCCCTGGTGAAGTCGTTGCTGTGGGTATTTAATTTGGAAAGCACAGTGCTTTTCCTTCAGGATGCTGTGGGAATGCAAGATGGCACTGTATCTTCATCATATGGGAAAGCCTCTGTGCATGATCCAGTCTTTCAGGTGCTGTTGATGGGACACCAAGCTTTATTTAGCTGGCTTTATTATAAAGTTGTTACCCAAGGCTGTGGGCAGCAGCTCACACCTTTAAATGAGAAAGTACCAAAAGTCAGTACTGCAGTACAGAAATTTCCCCACCCTGCCCACCTAAATCCCAATTTTTCCTTTAAATAACCTCCCATTTTGCAATAATAACCAAACCTGAGGCTTCTTCATAATGCCACAGTCCTGCTCTGTGCTGTATTCTGGTACAGTAACTCTCTTTCTGCAGGGGGTATCTTAGCAGGCTATGACTGTGCCCTGTCTGTTTATTTATAGGCTCAGGATTAATGTAGTGTGGATGAAAAACATGTTTACTTATAGGATTGTGACTAATGTAGTGTGTGCATTCTACATCAGTAAACATTAATGAATATTCCTCTGTGAGAGGCTGAATAAGCAACTGGATTGTGTGATTCCCACATGGAAAGGCTGGTGCTGCAGCACGGGCACGGGGTGATTCTGCCTCCATCACAGCAGGATGGAGCACTGGACCCATTACAGAGGCCAGCAGCTGATGTTCCTTTAATGAATAATGACTTGGGGTGCTGAAATGCTTATTGAGGTTAGCCAGGGGTGACAGTAAAGCTGTGGGATGGCACCAGTAGCACAGAATCCATTTTTTCATGTAAGTACTATTCAGCTTAAATAACTGAGTGTTGAATATATTGACAAATAACTGAAGTTGAGTGTTTGGGCACTATGGCAGCAGCTATACCAGTCATTATGAAATGAGATGGAAAGCAGTGAAAGATCTGACAGAGAGCTCATAAGCAGTGACAGCACAGCACCACCCCCAAGGTGTAACCCAGTCACTCCACCTCAGCCCAGTCCGTGCTGTATTTGCCCATTTGCAGCATAATGCAGAAGCTGGTTCTCCCAAGCTTTGCAGCATCTTCCTTTCACACAGAAGTCCTGCAATGCTGGAAAAAGAAATTGTAGAATCTGGAGACCTGAATGGGAATTTGAATAAATCACCATGGAGCACAGCTGCATTTATCCCCTTGCATCAGAGCCAACAGCCACGATAAGGCAGGAAGGTCTCCCCGAAATGATGTTCCTTGCAGCTCAGCACCTCTGTTATCTCTGTGCAATGCAGATGCCTGTCCATGATTGGCACCCTGTGGCTTCCAGCCCCCAGCAAGAACTGCTGTCTGAGCTATTCTTCAGCTTTCTTTTCCCCTGACAGCTCCCCTTACAGCTTTCCAGCCATCCTACATGTTCGAATTCCTCAAGTAGTTTTGAGTGCGGTTCCTGCAAATTCATCTCAATGCAGGAGCACGGGCTGGTGCTGAAAACCCAGGACAGGTGAATGTGCTGTATTTGAGAGATTAAACTGATGTGTTTGTGCATCAAATATTGACTGAGGGAGCTCCACCAGACCCTCCCTAGCTGAAAGGGAGAAGCATTTTTGGCTGTGGCTTGTATGTCACCTTAGGAATCATCTGCAGAGGGTCTGGCTGGCAGGTGCAGCCTGGATGGTGGGTGCATCCTTTTTGCACTCTCCTGAGGAGGCTTTAAGCCATTCCTTGTTCTGGCTGTTCTTTCCTCTTCCTTCATCCCTCCCAACTTGTGCTCTCATTGCTAAACCCTCCCAGTGTGAAATGAAGGAGTCTCCTCCTTGTTCTTCTGCCACCTCCTTGATTGGGTGTTGTAAAGGGAACAGAATGTGCTGGGCAAATACTTCCAGTCCCTGGTCACAATTTGGGAAAGAAGACAGAGAACTTCCAGCAGGAAACTTTATTAGATGACCTGCAAGAACAAAAGCTGCCAGCCAGGGACTGTGTGGAGTTCTGTGTGATGTCACCATGCTTCGTTGTCCCCCCATTAATACTGTACCAAGCAGAAGAAGAAATTTTTCCTTTGAAGTTATACATTAGGAAATCAGCTTATTATAGCATTAAAATAGTGACAGTTTTGCTTGAGGGAAAGGGAAGCAGGCAGTCCAGCTATAAATACTGCATGGGAGCAATTAATAACTTCAGGAATAAGCAAGTGTTACAAACTAGAAATTTACTTGCTGTGGCCCCTAAAGCTGAACCTGCTACAGCTCTGATCTTGTTAGTTCATTCTTTCATCCTTTCTGAGCCTAATGCAAACCCCTGGGGGAGCACTTCAGGCCTAGATGGTGCCAAGTACTAAGGCACCATAAAAAGAACATTTTCAGAATGATGTGATGTGATGGACTAGTTGGGAATGGAGGCAGAAACACAGTGGGCTTAGAGCTAACTTTTTCTATCAATTACTGTAATATGGCAAAAATGTGTATATATCTTTATTGTATGGTTACAGATTGTCTGGGGAAAAAAAAATCTCTTTGCTAGTGGACACGAAGGAAAGCACTTTGTCTGGTAAAGTGTAATAAAAACTGACCAGCACACCGTGCTGTAAAGATGAAAAGTGCTGTAAATGTGTCACTGCCTGTTATGTGGTTCATATGAGAGATCTGTAGCCACCGAGACAAGCTGCCCATAGGGAGGACACTTGGAATTTGGGAAAGGGGATTGTGCTTGCAGGGGTATTGGACAGACAGATCCTGCTGTAATCCTTCCCATGAAGCACTTTTTTGAAATCTCTGTTATCAGTGGCAAGACAGTACAATCTGAATACAGATCCATTTGGTCTACAGGGTTATCTCGAGTTCCAGGATCAGAACAGGTCCCAGAACGACAGCTCACCTCTAATCACAGAGAGAGATCCCCCTTTGCTCTCTGGGTCAGTGCAAATGCTGTCACTGAGGCTGGGCAAGGGTTTGACACGTTTGCTGGAGTAAGGAGGAAACCGTTTTAAAACCCTTTAATAAAAACTAGCTGTCCAAGAAGTGCTTTGTAATGAAATCTCTTTTGAAGGGTTTTGCTGAGAAGAAAACTTCATGCTGATCAGCTGATGGCAAGTTTAATTTAGTCTGGTGTTCCCCCAGGAGGCCTTGGCTGCCCCATTTCATTAATCCTCTGTGATTTATTCATTTGGGAAGGACATTTTTGTCACTGCTTTTTTAACTACATGTTTGCATAGCTGCTGGCGTAACCCCGAGTGGATCTGTCAATAATGACTATTTCATAAACTGTTAACAAAGATGTGTCCTGTGCAGACAAGGGGAAGTGCTTGGGTGTCTCAGACACGAAGCTTTTTCCTGCCAAAGGCTCCTGCCTCTTTTCTCAGCCCAGGTCAGCCCCCTGCCCTTTCCTCATGCCCCCAGTATTGTTCTGGGAAGAAAAAACAACATATTTATAGGGATTTCGTGCATAACTTCAAAGGCCCTTAATGATTACAGCTAAAATCTTGGCCTGTCTTATCTCTTGTTATATCTAGCTAATGTGTTATCCCTAACAAAAATGAAGTGAACAAGGTAATCCTTTAAGTTAATAACTTCAGGAATCAATAATAATTTTAGATGCTGTGATTTGCTTTGTGCTTTCAATTTTAGATCAGTAAACTATGTCCCTTCAGCTCCTCTGATGGAAAATGGCCAGAAGATCCTCTTTGAAGTGATGGGCTTTTATGGCTTGTTATCTGTTAATAGTATTTATAATCTAATGGAGAACAATTTTCTAAATCTGTTTGAAATATTTTGAAGCTGCTTATCATGATGGGGCATTATAATCCAGCACTAATTCACATTAGCCAAGGTTTGGATTTCAATTTACAGTTGCAATACTCAAGTTTATTTAGCCAAACCATTGACATTGGTGTGGTGTTCATACAAACAAAGTGCAGTTACAGAGCTGTCCTCCACATTTCCCTCACAACTTTGGACCAATTTTCTAAATTATGGACAAAGATGAGATTTTGAGGGTTTTAAAGTTTTTAAATCCAGAGGGTTCTAAAGAAAAACAAGGCACATATTGCCTTGATATCAAATCTGCCTCTATTGCTGACTCCAACCCTGACAGAAAGAAGCAGCCTGACATCCCAGGCCTGCCTGGTGTGTTTATGGCCAATCTTGCCTTGGTGGAACAAACCCAGGCTGGGACAGAGTGTCAATGTGCAGATCCAGGAGATGCATTTCCCCATGTGCCATTGGGCTGAGTTCAAAGCAGCTTCTTTTACCATTTCATCCTCTAAACTACTTGAGCAGGATTCACTCATTGTTCTGGCATTTCTGTGCATATTGCACAAGTGCCCTGCAGTACAAAACACAAATAAACATCAAAGCAGGGAAAATAATTTGACTTCCTCATCTTTTTGGATGTGCCTTTTTTTTAATTTTTTTTATTTTATATATATAATTCCTGAAGTAGCCTGTGGCTGATATTAAAGTGCAAGCATTTGAAATGAAGTGACAGGGGGTTAAATTCCTGGTAAAAAAGGAAACTTTTAAAGTATTGTGATCAGATCCTGAAGTCTGAAAAACAATATAATAGAAGAGAGGAGGCCTCCTTCCAACAGAAAAAGGCTGAGCTAAAAATGAAATTTTTCCTGATTTTACTATTTTTTTTGTCAGCTCTCTGCTGTGGGGCAGGACCTTAGCAGTATCCCTGGGGAGCAGATGGATGAGAAGGAGAGCAAAAGTGCCTGTAGCTGTTCTGCTGCTCTTGACCTACCCACGTCTTTGTTCTGTCCCTGTCTCAGACACTCTAATTTGGGTGGTGTCTCTGTGTCCCACAGGGAGCTGCTGCAGCACCTGGGCAAGGTTCCTTATCTCAGGGTGTTCATGGTTTGGCAGCTGGCAGCAATGGAATCGGAGGAAAAATTTCTTCAAAGGGAGCGTTGGCAAGCAGCACTTTTGTGGAAACAGCCTCACGTAGACTCAGATTTATACGGTGCTTTAAAAATAAATCAGAAATGGAAAGTGGAAAATGATGTGCCTGTCTGTGCTGGGAGGGTGGGAGGGCTTCGAGCAAGGGGGAACACTTGGGGCTGTTCCAGCCTCCCCTCTCCCTGGGCTTACTGCCCACTAGCCTGCCTGCTCCTGACATTATTATAAAGCAGCTTTGGGATGCACAGGGGTGGTTATTGTGTCAAATCAGCTAATTGGGGAATTGCTGAGGAAAATGGTCGTTTTGGAAACTTTCTCCTGGGTGTTGACGCTGCTGTTTCATATCTGTGAAGCTGGAAAACAGCCGCTGAGGCTGCTCCTCAGCTTTGGGCACATTTGGCCTTTGTTTGCATTTCCTTGTCACCATTTAACTCCATGGGTTTCACAGAATGGCTTGGGTTGGAAGGAGCCTTAGAGATCAACTAACTCCAACTCTCCTCCCCTCCCACGGGCAAGGAGACCACTCCCTGGGTGTGGGGAGGTGTACCCTAAAAAAACCCAGGTGTACCCTGGGTTGCTCAGGGCCCATCAGACCTGGCCAACTCGTTTATGGCCAACTTTTCACTTTTGCTTTGTCCTCTAGGGTGGGAACACCTGAGTGTCTGGGCGCCCTGTGCCCTATACCCGGCACCTCCCACCTCCCCTGCTCCTCGTGTGACCCCACAGCCTGTTCTAATGACCCTTGTCATGCAGAGGAGTGACCCGAGGTCTGTTAGCACGGCTGGGGGGTGGCACCCTGTCCGTCCCTGTCCGTCCCTGTCATCCCCGTCCGTCCCTGCTGGCCGGAGCAGGGAGCGCAGCCCCTGCCCTGGCACGGCCGGCGCTGTGGCACCAGTGCTGCTGTTAGCGCTGGAAACACACAATCACAGGATCATTATATGCAGGTGCTTTTATTGAGGAGCTCTGGGAATCAGGGGTACAGACGCAAATCTGACTCTGACATGAATCCGAGATGGATGTGTTTTTATTCTCTTTCATTATACATGTTAATCATTGAACTCATATTGTTCTATTGTGTACATTGATTTTACCCAAGCATGAATCTTATAATTACCATCAAGCCCCCCTCAAACGTTGCTTCTCATGATTCTTGTTGCCATTACATAGTTTCTCATGATTCTTATTATAATTAAACAATAATTCTATTACTAAACAATCATTACATTTATCATATGATGATTACACAGGTGTAGTTTCACATGATCTAGTAAAACAAAACTCAGCCTTCGTTCCCAGGGCCTACATAGTTCTGGTTCCCTTTCCCAGACCTACCCAGGCCCAAGCTTTCCTTTCACCCCCCCATGATTTTAGAAACATTTTTAACCCTGTGCTGTCACTGCCTCCTCAGCATCACCCCACGCCTCGCTCCAGCTGCTGCTCCTTCAGCTGCTGCTCCTCCAGCTGCTGTGTGTCTGCCCATCACTGGGATGGCACCTCGGAAGGGTGCTGCTCTCCCCCAGGGGCACTCTGGGGAGCTGAGCACCTCCAGGTGCTCGGTGGGAGCTCCTCACCAGCCCATTCACACTCGGTTATCCTGTGCTGTGCTCGGGGCTCTGTCCTGGTGCTGCTGCAGATCTCCCCCAGGCTCTGTATCTCTGTATCTCTGCTGGCTCACACGGATCACTCCCTTCCACCCAGGCACAGCTCTGAGCAGCAGCAGCTTTGATATTTCCAGGCAAGGGTAGCACAGACTCATCTAACGCTAGGTGTTTCATTACTCCAATGGCACTGGGGAAATATAATGTTTAATGGCTTTGTGTCACTTGATCTAACAGGCCCCTCTTGGGCCGAGTAACGTGACCTATAGAAATGGTGTTGAATTTGCAGCCTGTTAAAATTTTTCCTTGTCCTGCCAGGACTTGCTCCCTCCCTTTGCTCCCCAGCTTGCAGCAGGTTCCAGGTGCTGCCCTGCTGGAGAGGATGGAGCCGTTCTGGCAGTATGAGCTACTGGCTCTCTCCTCCTGCTCTCTGACTGTCAGATGAGACAGAGTAGAAAATTACATATCTGCTTTCCACAAGCAGCTACAAGTCATTGAACTTCCATAAAAACCAGCTTGTGATACTCTGCTTTTCAGCTTGTCTTATTTGTTTGTTTACTCACTAATTTTTTTAGCTTCAGTGACTTGTAATGGAATATTGGTTATTAGCAGGAATTAGCAGGATTTGGCTGCTTAGCTTTCCAGAGTAGGCTCATTTGCTTCTGTATATGTTATGTGCAAATATAAAATCTGAATTTAAGCAACCAGAAGTTCATTAAAAATATTGGCAGCATATTCTAATCATCAGGACCATTTTCCTTGTTCCTTCCCTCCATCAGGTGCTTTGGAGCCCTCCCAAAGGAGGGAGGTTCTGCCTCTCTCTACCCTTAGCCCTGCAGTATCCCCCCTTTCTCTCCATAAACGTGAACTCTTGTGTACCTGTTGGACAAGATGTGTGGCATTGCAGGTGCTCTCCAGGGCAGGACTTTGGGTTCTGTCCCCATCCACAGCCCACCAGAGCACAGGCACCTTTCCACACTCTTCAGTTTCCATTTTATGCTACATCATGGTTGTGATGTGAACTTCTTTTCCAAATGCACTGTAGAAACAATGATTTCAGGAACACAGAACACATGATGAGTGTCTTAATCCTCTTGCAATGCAGAATGCTGGTGGGTTCAGTGAGGGGAATTATGAAAACTGCAGAGAATGGTTCAGGTAAAATGAAGGAATTCTCTTGGTACCATTGCATATTCTTCACAGCTTTGTATGCTATTTGTAGCAATATATTTGGCAATCCAGATTGAATACATTCTCCTTGCAGCTTTCAGATTTGGAGCTGGTAAAATAAGGGTATCTGCATGTCTGTGTGCAGCTGCACCTTGACTGCTGAGATTGTGTTTGTGTGTGGGGTTCTTGATCTTTATTTAAGAAAAAAAACTCTTGGGTTTAGTTTGTGCATGTCAAAGATCCCATTTCTCTCTGACTTTGCAGTCTGTCAAACAGAGATCTCATTTTATTGCTTCTGTAGAGGCTTTGGGACCAGCACCTCTCGTTCTCTCCTCAGCTTTGCTCCTGGAGGTGTGTTCAGCTGAGCTCTGAGAAAGCAAAGGCACTTTGCCTCTGACTGAGGGAGTTGTGGCTCTGAGAGTGAGGGAGTGTCTTTGCCTCCACTGTTGCTGAAATGTTTTCCACCTCTCTGACATGCTCTTCTGCCACCTCTAATTCTGGCAGATTAAAGATTTCATGCGTTCTCAGGAGCACCTTTGCTATCAAAAGCAAAAGGGACTCATGGTTCTAAGTAATATAGAAGTGGAAAAATTCCATCCTGAATCAGATCTTGATTTTTTTAAGGCTGTGACAGTGCCATAAGTAAATAACAATGAAGAGCTAGGAGAGATTAAAATGGAAAGAGGCTGTGCCAGCACCTGCCAGACAGATCTAGATGAAGAAAAGACATTCTCTTCTCTATCATACGTATCTTGCCAAAAATTCCTACACATTTTCTTCACTGATAATAATAAACCTTTTCACCCAATATATTTCTTAAGACTGTGGTCTAAGCTTCAGACTTTAATGAGGTTCAAATCTGGTGCTGGGCTCCTCATCCAGTCTGTTGTCAGCCATCACTCAAGCCTCTGATTTCTCCCTTGAATCAAAAATGTGCAGTCCCCTCCTGCATTATTTTGGCATGCTCTGCACATTTCCTCTCATCTTCTGGCTCTCTTGAGCTTTAAGAGTATGCTGGGAAATAATCAGAGAAAAGATAAAGAGTTGATTTAATGCTTAGCAAATATTGGAAGGATGTTTGTACATGTGATTAGAATTTATTTGTTCTGTTCTTAGGTAGCAGAGGAGGGTTTGATGTAATAGCTAAGAACATACATGGCAGAAGTTGCTGAGGAAGGCCTTTCAATGGTGACAGCTATGAATTTAAAATTAGCAAGTCACACCTAAAGAATCCTTTATGGAGTAGAGAGGGATTTCTCAGCAGTGTGGATACAGCTACAATCAATAGGCACAAATCTGTGGCAAGGAATTTGAGAGGTACCAGAAATTTCCAAGGAAATGCAATGGTGAGAGAGGTTTGGGAAAGGTAGAAGAGATTATCTAGCACATTAAAAAATTTCCTTTTTCTCTTATTTGGCATCAGGCCCTCAATCAAACCCCCTTGGGCTGGGGAGCAGAGTGGCCACAGAGCCATAATGCTGAGTTCTGGTGAGGGCCAGTGGCTTCTGAAGTATCTCCTGGGCTCATGAGTGAGTGTGATGCAGGGAATGTGGAAATGCTGAGCTGCTCTAATGTCTGAACTGTGGTGTGGGGGTGTTACAAGAGGGTGCTGAAGGAAAGACCACATTGATCTGCAATGAACAGGGGGCAAAGGCAAAGAAGAAAGGGAGTCAAAGGTGATGGGAACTTGAAAGAGAATAAAAACCTGGGTGTTTAGAAGAAGAAGAAGAGATCTCTGTTTGAACAGACAGTCTTGTAAGAAAGTGATATAAAAATAAACTTAATTTGCTTCCTAACATGACATTGCAGCAACATAAGGTTGGAATAAATCCTGAAATGGTTTATTGCAGAGAATATAGAGTAAAGCTCAATCAAATCGTTTGTGTATGAAGAATGAAAGAACATGTAGGGAAATGGAGTTGTATTGCAGAAAAAAGTCTGTTGCAGAAGGAAAATAGACATGTGGTTCCAGTTCAGCAAAGGCTGAAAATGATGCTTTCATCTTCCTCTGCTGAACACGAGGGGAGTTTGTAATGAGCAGGCAGCAAAGAAGCTGCAGTCAGACCTCAGACCAGCTGGAAACTGAGGAATTGGATAAAGGGAGTGAGGAGGCCCAAGGGACACAGCCACCCCTTGCTGGCTTCCCTGGGTACAAAGCAGCTGTGGCCCCTGAGTCAGACCCAGCACCTTCCAGGATGAGCACTTAGTGATTCCAAAGGGAAATGAGAGCAAGTAACACTCCACAGTCCACCAACCTGAAATATTGAAAACATACCGAAATTGGCTAGCAAATAAGAACCTTAACAGCTTTTAAAAATGTTTTGTTGTTTCTGGTTTTGATGGCAGTGAGAGCAACAGAATCAGAGAAATTAATGGAACGCATTTGAAGTGAGACATTGCTGGCAAAGTACAGTGGGTTTTTTTTTTAAAGATTTATGGATGGTAGGGAAAAACCAAAAGAAAGAGAAAGCATAGAAAGCCAAATGAAATGTCAGTGCTAAAAAGTGTCGTCATTCTGGAAGCAGCCTGAAAAAAGTCAATAGAAGACAATTGACTTTAGATAAATTGTCAAAAAAATGTCAGCACTTGAGGCTCAGAGAAAGGCCTCTTGACAGTGGAAACTTATCATTTTCCTTGATAAAAGTCTGTTAAGATTATTAGAAATGCATTGATAAGAAGTTTATAGAGCAGCTTTGAAAATAAATGATGAAAGGAAGACAACAAAGAGCAGCTCTGCCAGAGGTAGGAGAGCAAGTGTTCTGCAGCAGAATGACCTCTGTTAGAGAGGGAAAAATGGAAAGCAAGGCTATTAAATACATTTTTCTTGATCTCTAATTTTTTAAGATCCCAAAATACTTTGATATTGAATGCTAAAGGAATTTCTTAGAGAATTGTAATTTCCTAAACCATTGTGACCACTATGACGGTTGAGATGTACAGGTGACTGCTCTGGCAGCAAGACTGCTTGTACCTCCAGAGGCTCATTCCATGATCTTTGCTTTTAACAGTGGATGTTTGCTCATGGGAATTGTCCATTTGCTCTTTTCCATGAAAAATGTGGGGAGAAAACCAGATTTTTGCAGTACTTGCATTCAGGCAGCCTGGGGTGCTGCAAGACTGGAGCCCAGCAGCAGCAGCAGCACAGAGAAATCCTGGGTGGAGAAATCCCAGGTTTGTGAGGCTGTGAGTTGGGACACACAACAAATGTTTAACCCTTTGGAAATCAGTTCTGGGAGAATGCCCTTGTGGATTCACTGCTCCTGCCCAGCAGTGCTGAAGGCAAGATGTTGGTGCTGAAATGGTCCAGACATTTCTGTGGATGCTGTGGATCCATTGGGCTGAGGGAGGAAGGGTTGAAACAATTGCTCTGCTGTAAAAAGAAAAGTCCAGAATTTTGGAAAGGGTATAATTAGTCTTAAAACAGTGCCTGAGCTTGAGCAGCAGCAGGAGAGCTCCTTACATACAGGTTCTTCTCAGCCTTTTCTGAAATAATAACTGACAGAGACAGAGTGCTGACCTGGGGACTGCCCGTGCCCATCACCTGCTGGTTCCTGGGGTCCAAATTTCCTTGGGTTTGACTTCCTTGATGCCAATGAAAGGGAATGTGGAGTTTCCTCTGCACTCATGTGAAGGAGATTTGCAGGCAGAGTGAAATACTGTGGTTGAAGGACTCTATCTCAACGTGATTTATTTAACTCATGAAAAATGGAAGAAGATTGAGTTCTATTGGCACCATATATCATATTGCTGTGTGAAAAATTAAGATATATTAGTGGAATTTAAGTGACTAGTTTATCACTGAATTTGCATTGTGATTAGCCCAGCTGTCTCTGCAGTGTGCTCTGCCCTGGGTGGGGGCAGGAAAGCAGCAGGCAGGATGTCCAAGTGCTTTAGGAACTCCAGACCACAATAAAGCACCCAGAGGTGTGTGGCTGTTATGGAGTCTTAATCATGTCTTAATCTGCATTTTGATGATGTCAGGCTTGATAGAGGGGCAGGAGAAAATTAAGGGGGAGGATTTGCACCGAGGAGGCGTTAGTGAAACTCCTAGGGTTTTGTTCAAGTCTGTTCAAGACTTTGTTCTGTTCAAAGTGAGGCAAATTGCAGGACAAAGGGAAATTTAAAGTGTGTTCTCTGAAATACTGTAATTTGTCAGTTCCAGCAGAAGGAGAGAAACAATTCCTGTAATTAGCAAGGGAGGAAAAATTCTTAAGAAACCATGAAGAATCCTGTTCGTGCAAAGGTTTTTTGCTTATTAATAGAAATCAGGGAATCAAAGCAAAATAGTTAATGAAAATTGTAGTTAAGGTTATTTTCTAATATTAATTTTCAGTTATATATTTTATTATTTTTCTAAACACTTTCAGGTCCATTTTCTAAAGGGTAATAATATAAAATTTAAAAATCTGAATTGAATTGCATTCTAGGAGCATTCAATACTTTTACGCTAGAATTTTTGAGAAACACAGATTTTAATTTTCAGTTTGAACCTTCAAAACCAGATGAAATTTGTAATTTAATAGCACAGTTTATTATCTTTATTATCTCTATTTTTGACCTCATCCCTTCTGCCATGTTTGAGCCAGTGGTTTCAATTTCAGGTTAAAATGCAGAGTGAAATGGTGTTTAAATGGTGCAGTGCCCATCAAAGCATGACTTCCTCTCCCTGGGCTCCTCACAGGTGCTCACACTGCACAGCATCCAGAGTTCTTGAAAATGTCATGTGAGGTGCAACTGCACAAATTACCAATTCAAAGGTTGTGGGTAGAAAAGCGCTGTCCAAGGGAAAACGACATCATGTTTAAAATCTAGACTGACTAAGTGGCTTAAGAGGGCAAAATTTAATTAAATGCCTGGAGCCAGCCTGAACTGTCGGGAATAAATCTAAATTAAATATGATTACAAAGTGATCTAATAGAATGAGATAAGTTATAAATAAATTAGACATAGCCTGTGTGACAGAAACAAATCAACAGAAAGTCCTTGGGTGTGTATCAGTCCTGGTACATTTTTATGACACAAATCAAAATAGGATGAGAATTCCTGACTGTACAGCAGAAAGGAGCCTATAAACATGATTGACAAATCTGCCAACAAAAGTTGAGTCCATGGGGGGTGGAGATGGATCATGCAGCAGTTTCTGTGTAACATGCTCTTGGTTCCTGAGGGGTTATGAATTATTACAAAAAGCCTGGGTTGCTGCTCTGCTTCTTTTAATAGCAGAAATGGTGGCAGATTTAAATGGAGAACTCTTGATACAGAAATTCAATGCCATTCCCAGAGCACACTTAATGGTTTTACCTTACTTTCTGCCAGTAAAACATGGCTTGTGACTTCAAAAATAAGCCAGGGAAATTGTCTACTAAATTGGAATACTCTCTGTGGTTAATCCAGGTCACATTTAACAGAGTAATCCAAGGATTTGATCATGGATAAAAAAAACATTTGCTGCATGATTTTGTGTTGCAAAAAAAAAGCAAACTGTAATTAACTCATAGCTGTTGCTTGAGATGAGCCAATAAATAAATTAAGATGAGGTTGGCCGCTTAGCAAATCGTATCAGCAAAAAGACAAACCAAATCAAAAGGCACCTCAACAGTGGCAAATATCAATGTTCTAACAGCTGGCAAGAGCCAACTCTTTCCCAATTAAAACAGCTTCAAAGAGAATGCCTAGACTTCTATTATGAGAGAAACAACCTTAGGAAAAGGAAATGTGTACAAACACGGCAAATCTCGTTGTTCAGCCCACGCCCTGCGAATGTTTGTGTGTTTATTGTGGTTCCTCTCGGCACAGGGACACACGGCAGGTTCAGGGGACAGAAACATGTAAGGAGCACACCCAAGAGAAAAAGAGCCAGCGTAAACAAATGTTTGAAATCTGACTAAGGCAATGGTTTTTTAAAGGAAAATTTGACCAGAAGTGTCAGGAGGCAGGTGAGGCTGCCTGTGGGACCAGGGAGTGCAACTGTCCCATTCTGGATGGCAAAGTGACAGAGTTTGGTGGCATCAGGTCACTTACTCCTGAACAGAAGCCAGGATCAAAAAACACCCAGCACTTTTGCTGAACTCCACTTGGAAGGCTGTGAGGGAAGCCCAGGGCAGGGTAGCCTGGAGTGCTGTGTGCTCTGAAGTAATCCTTCCGTGGCAGGAGCTGGGTGCTGTGGGGCTCCAGGCTCTCTCTTGGGTGGGACCACGTGAATTGTGCAGTGCCAGAGAGGGTCTGCCACAAAAGGAAATACAAGTATTTCTGATAGAAAGACTGCATCTGTTTCAGAGTTAGAAGGGAAAGAATAACCCCCTGTTCCTGGTCTGCAAGTGTTACATTGCTCGTGGCAGTGTTTGCCATGGTCCTTGGGGCAGTGTAGGGTTGCCCATTGTGTTCTTTCCACCCCCAGCACCCACATTTGTGTGGCTGCTCAGCCTGGGCAGTACAGCACAGGTACAGCTACTCCCCATGTTTATATCTACATTTCAGTGTGAGAGAGGTCAGATTCCTTATGAAGTCATGCTTCTTCCAGCCTGCATTTCATTAGTTGGTCACAGAGCCTATTGCAGAGACTGATGATCAGCAAAATAAGACTGTCAACTCCCCCTGAGCTGCCTCTTTCTTTTGGGTAAAAGCACAGTATTGCCTTTTATTTTCTAGTCCTTATCTTGCTTTTTTTAGTACAGTGTGAACTGATGCTGGCATGGAAAAACATGACAGTTCCCTGAATCAGCAGACATAGGTTTTAGAATGAATAGGACTTCTGTGGGAAATTTATTAGGTTTAGAGACAGAGTAACAATGGTGGAGGATAAAGTAGAGAGGAATATAACCTTGAGGAAAAAACGAAGCAGTCTACTTCCCAGTCCTCTGCCCATTTTTCAAGCTGGATCTGTACAAACTCAAACAACTATTTCCCAACCATCCTTTTAATTACTATTACTATTGTTATTATTATCATCATCATCATCACTATAACTATAATTATTGAGATATTTCTGTACTTTGCTCTGCCTCCCCCATGCCCTCAGCAGCAGGGTATGCTTATGGCAGTGTTGCAGGAACAATGTCTGTAGCTGCCTTTAGTGGAAGAGAGAAGTGAGATGAGCATTTTTAAATGGGAGCTGTAACTTGGTGTCCTCTGCAGGAGGGGATGCAGGGGAGCAGACAATCAGCAGCTGCTGTACTGCTTCCCTTCCCTGCCCGGCATGGGACTTTGATCTCAGCAGGAAAAATGTCTTTTGAGAAAAGGCTTCACAAATCACACCCCTATCACATTAAGTAGGTTGTAGCCTCAGGACCTGAATTTGTCCAGTGAGTGTGACTTGATCTATAGTTTCCTTGCACAGCTGCTCTTATTTTAAACCCCAGACTCAGCCCTGAGTAGGTCACAGCTGCTTTGCTGGGGGTTGAGCTCAGGCCGTGTGGCTGAGTGTGACAGTGGGACACTGGAGGTGTGGGTGGGGGCACCTGGGCACAGGCAGGACTGGCCCCAGGCACTGCTCTGTAGGTGCAACCCTCCTCTGGATGTAACCTTGTTCTCTCTGCCCTGCAGAGCTGAGCAGATAGTTTCTAGTAGCTGCTTTCCCTGAGAAATGCAGCCTTTCCTCCATAGGGGTGTTCCTAACTCGGCTGCAGTTTGAGTTTACTCCACGGTGGGGGTTTGGTGGGCTCAGCTGGAAATGGGAGCTCTGCTCTGGTGGGTGCTGGCAGAGGCACAGCCTCTGCTATGGGGGCTGCTGGTTCTGGGCTGGCTTTAGGAGCTGGGGAGCACATTTACAGGGCTATTGTGTTAAACCACATTTGCATGAACACCCGAGGAGAGAAAATATGGAGTTGGCACAAATGCTGTCAATACTAACTATTGCAAACAAACATTTGCCAAGCCACCACAGGGACCTTTTTATTGCTTTGGTATTGGAATCCCTTTGCCAGCCTTATATGTTAATGGTATCTATACAGGAAAAATGCAGTGCAAATGCTCTGGGTCAGAGGTACAGCTGACTTTGCTCCCCTGCTTCATCTGAGGATTTGTCCTTGTGCACTAAGGTAGAGGTGACTTGTTCCTGATAAAAACTAGCAAAACATATTCATAATTGGATGTAAAATGAATTTGCTTACAAGGCATTAGTCTTCCTCACCATTTTGAGTAACTAATGTCATTGGCAAAGTTAACTCTCCTTAATTCACACACTGAGAAAAGCCAGGATAAGTAATTGTCTGTTGTTGGCATCTTAATTTTGGAGCTCAGTGCAATATATTTGGTTGCTTGTTTCATGCATCTAATCATTGCTTTATTTGATATCCCTACCCTAGCTGGTATTCATTCTGTAGTTTCATTAAAGAGCACAGGATATCAAGATAAATCAATCAGCCTTTTCCCTACATCATGGGACAAGTTTTCTCCTGCAGGGGAAGGGGCTCTTTGTCGCTTTCTAAGCTTTGGCATCCCTTAGCTGCTGTTTCACTGCACCTCAGGTTGCTGCTGAGCTGCCCTTGCATGGACTGGCTGGTCTTGGGTTTAGAAGCTGCCAGACTTTGCAGAGCTGGTTTTATGAACTTGGTAATCTTGAAAGATCTTAGTCTTAAAAGCCTTTTCCAACAGAAACAATTTAATGGTTCTGAGGAGCTGCTGGCCGTGTTGTCAGAACAAGCTGTAGCTGCTGCCCTGCTCCCCTGGAAGCAGTGTGCTGTGGTTGTGCCCCTGGCTGGCTGGGCTCTGTGTGCCTGGTGCTGGAGGGAGGATGGATGCTCAGCTCCTGCCACTGCCCAGCTCCTGGGCTCGGGCAGGGCTGGGCACGGTGCCCACGTGGGCTGTGGCCACCGGCACCACTCAGTGCTGGCCAGGGCTTGCAACAGCTCTAGCTGTGCACTTGATTTCCATTTTTATTGCTGCACTTGGGAAAAACGAGGAAGTTAGTTCTATCTGTGTTCGTGTTCCCATCTCCATTGTTAGCCGTGACCCGACATGCCACGTTTTGCTGTTGCAGCACCCAAGTGAAATTGCATTTCTTAATAGGGAAACTCAGCTACACAGAGTCTGCAAGGGGCTCTGCAGAGATGTAATAACTGCTTGTTCACCTGCCAGAGTGGAAAGGAAGTTTGGTTGTTGCTTTGAGCATAATTTTTGCTGCTTCTGTGCCATGTTAGACTTGGATTCAATATTAAATAAATCAGAATTCATGAAAAAGGCTGCTCCTTTTCGTAGCATTAAATGGATTTTGAATACTGGACTGAACTGACAAAAATGGCACTGAAGGCAATGGTTGCACAGACTGCAGACCTTTAAAATGCATTTGAAAAGGATATAAATATATTCTAAAGTTGGCTTTCAAATATTTTTATATTTTCTTACCTCTTCCTGCTCCACCCTCCCTCTCCCCCAAAAAATAATGAATATGATTTCAAATATCCTGGGAAAGTTTCAGCATAAATAGATGCAAATTTTAAAGTATTTAAAGGGACATTGTCAAATGTGTTTCTTTAAATAGCCTCCAACATTTTTGTTTACTTCTGTTGTACAGTTTTTAAAAGTGCAGAAATAATCCTCCTTGACCTACTGAAGCCTCTTCCCATTTATCAAACATTGATTTTTGTGTGTTTCTACTAAGGCTTGAAATTAGCAGAACTGTGCTGGTAATTAAAATACAAATGGTCATAGCAGTAGCCTTTGCATATGTAGATCAGTTCATATAAACAGCAATTCAGTGATCTGTAGCTGTTCCATATAGTTTGTACTTACACATAAAACCAGAAAATTTTTTAATACAATAAAATGTTTGCTCAGTGAAAACCCACCTCCTCCTGGGATGGCCAGGCCCTGGCTGGCAGCAGTTTGGAGCTGCATCTCCTGGAGTTCCTGCTGTGTGCAGAACAGAAAAACCTTTCACTTTCCAGCGAGAACATTTGTACCTGCCTTGCTTCTTCCCTGCTCTTGGCAGCACGAGAGACTCTGCCCTGGCCAGGCACAGTAAGCTCTGCTGTTTCTAAGGCAACCATCACTGGCACATCCATCTGGACACATTTCAGGAGGCAGAAGGAAATCAAACCCACACCCAAACCCCTCCTGCTTGTCCAGGTGTGAGTGACAGAAAATCATGTAGCAGTGTGCAGACATGCATCTCTGTCACCTGAGCATCTCCAGCAGACTGCTGCACATGTGTGCAACCATGTCCTGAAGATGCTCAGGGCTGGAGGTGGAAGTAAATATGCTGCAAATAGGCATTATCAGATAAAAAACAAACCAAAATGAAGTTCTCAGCACGTGGGCTCACAGATTGTTGCCGTGCACTGGGTCACTCCTATCATGTCTCTGTGAACAGAGAGCAGCACCCTCTCTGTAGCTGGGAAAAATCCATGATGGGATGGGGGTCCAGAGCTGAGTTTTGTTGTTTGGCTCCACATTTACAGGAGGCTGCAGACCTGGGAGCTCACACCCTGTGTGGGTGTGCATGTTGTGTGTGAGTTACACCATCAAGGGTTGTAGGAGATCACGAACTCTGTGAGATCATGAAATTTGAAATCAGTAGGTTGAAATTTGAAGAGTAATGTTTAAACAATGACTCTCACAATTGGACAGTAGAGGGTTGTAACTGAATTTAAGCTGAGGAGGTATGTTACCTGGATTGGCTACTGGAAACCTTACGGTTGAGCAGCAAATAGTTTCTTGTTCTTTTATCCAGGGTGCAGCAGAGGTGTGAACCACAAAGAGGTGCAGATGGCATTGCTTTGCAGGATTCCTGCTGGAGGTTTTAGGTGTGAGTCAGGTTGGGAATGATGTTCACTCTGCTTTGGCTGTTGACTGCAGGAGAAGCATTTATGTTTTGTGAATAAAAGCTTCAGTGACCCAATGGCCCCATTAAAAATAAAAATAATTTGGTTTAATAAAACAATCTTTATTCAAAATAAGTGAGCTAAGGTGACCTCCTGTCCTGATATTTTGCTTCATTCCTTTAGGAAGAAAGTACTTGACTGCTTTTCAGTGGGAGGTGAGCATGCATAAAACTTCCCATGACTCTTAGAATAGCATGTTTGTGGGGGGAAAAAAAGGAAAAAAAAAATCTCTTGAGTGTGAGTGGTCTGCTGGTTCCTTAGGCAGGCAGTGAGTTTCTCGGGTGGCTGTAAGCAAGAAGCTTTTGCCCTTTCTCATGGTCCCTCTTGTGGGATGTGTTGTGCCCTGAGGACACTCGCGGTGGCAGCTTTGCACCGGGGCTGGGTCTGTGTCACTGGGGAAGGTCACTGGCACCTCACCCAGGATCGATTCTACTGCTGTACCTTGAATAAAGGTTAAAGGAAAAGTTTTCTGCTATATGAAGTGGGTATTGATTTCCTGAAGGCTACTGGGAATTGCACTATGGCTACACTTTCTTTTGCTGAGATAGTGTCACCTTTTTTCCGCTTTTCATTTTTATTAAGGGCCACGATGTCTCTTTACTCAAACTCTCTGCAGTCTTTAGCTGTTAAGTGGTTGGCTTTCTGGTTTTGTGAGGGATTGAAATGAGAATATAATTTTAATGTTCCCTGTTATACCACCCACCAGTTCTGTGTCTATAAAATTTCATTAACTTTAATGATACGATAAAGAAACTCTTAAGCGCAATAATGCAGTGATGATAGAAAGGGAGTAACTCAAAGCAACTCAGAGCACTCCTGTTGTTCATGCACTCCATATGAGACCACGTCCTCAGTAATTCAGGCAGCAAATTTGCAAGATTGGTTTGATTCATGTTGGTACCTCACAGAGCAGTGTCACAGGGTGTGTGTGCAAACATCCCTGTGCAGGGTAAATTTGGCTTTTGCTTGCTGGGGTGCCATGGCTTATCCTTTTCACTCCCAGCAGTGATGCTTGTCATTCAAAACTTCTGCTTAACAGGGCACAACTGCTGACTTCTTTTCCAATACACAGTTTATTCAGCAGTCCAAGGCAACTACAAAACTATTGCATGCTCTCAAATTCTTCTGGCAGGGAAGGTTTTGTTGTTATGGAAATTTAACTCTTGATAGAGCCTTGCCTTGTAATTGTATGGCCCTGCCACAAAACCACCCCAGCTGTCCTTTCACTGTGACCATTCTGTGAAGAAGATGATGATTTGTAATTTATTTTTGCAATAGAATTGCACTCACTGTGAGTGGGGACTACAATTTTGCAAGGCTGATTTAATTTGTTTTCTTGTTTCAAGGACAGATATAATCCCATATTTACAAAGTAATTACATAGTCCTTCATGTATAATACTTAGTCTGTGGAAGTTATTCATCATACAATTAAATGAATGGTTACCCTTTAAAATTTCTTGTAACAGGTAAAAAGTTCTCCAAATTTGTGCAGTACTAAATACAGCTTTACCTAAATTACAGGTGCTAGTTAAAGTGACCAATAGTTGTGCTACATTATAATTATGCATTCTTTCCATTGCTTTTCTTTGAAATTAATTCAGGAGCATAAGTATTTAACTAGACTTGGGTTTTTTTCCATTCACTGGTATGCTGAGGAGGGTTATATCTGAAACTGAGGATTAGAAAATAATAATTTTGCAACCACCTGAAGTGCCCATGTCACTCATGTCTGTCCTGTAATGCCCAAAACCTTTGCCAAGCGTTTAGAGCATTCAAAATAATGATAACAATTTTTCATTCATTTAGAAAAAGAGAGGGAGAAAATAGAGAAGAGAAACTGAAGTGACCTTTTGTGGTAAGCAGAAATGTGCCAATATTGAAACACAATTATCTGAAGTGCCTGTGGGTACCAGCTTCCTGTTGATAACCCATGGTGCTAATTACCTGCAAGAATTCAGGGCAGATATTTGTGACTTGAATTAATTGGCTCTCAGGAAAGACAGTGCCTGCAGAGGCTATAGAGAGAAAAAATTACAGAATTTCAAGATGGAAAAGGTGTTTGTGATGATGGTGGGCCCTTTTGGTTCTGGTTTCCAGCATTCTCCTCCACACGTGTGGTTGTGCCTCAGCCAGTCTGTGAGATGTGGTGTTTGATCACACCCCTTTAATCTTCCCAGTGATTAGAAATGTGATTTGGTAGCTTTTCCACCTCTTTGTCCCCCTATAGCCTTGTAAACCTGTGGGGCAGAAGCAAGCCGGCCAGTTAATCAAAATACAATGTACTGAAAAGGTCAAAATAGTAGAGCAGACTCAATATATTTTTCCTAGAATGGGAGGCATTAATATTCTGTGTCTTTATAGGCCACAGTGTAATGTCAAGTACTGCAACATCAGAGCAGAAAATAGAAAAAAGGCAATAGAGTCCCTTGACAAAGATTTTAATTAGAGTGAGTAATGATACAAAATTAACTAGTGGGTTTTTAGCATGTCTCATTCTGGAAGATACATGGAGTTCTGTGAAGTGGCTTGGAGGATATTTCATTTTGCAGAAACCTGAGTGATTTGCACAGTGAACAAAGTCAGCAACTTTGCTTTTGGATAAAAAAGCGTTGAAATGCCCACTGGTGGTAGTGAAGGCAGGACAGCTTTGCTTCTGGGCTACCAGGTGCCCGTGGCAATTCTCTGCCTAAGCCTTCCTGCTCGTCTTCCACAGCTGAGTTCATTTGCACATATCCTGGTGGAGAAGTAAATTGGTGTTACATTTTAAAAGGGATTAGGTGGGATCAGGTTTTTCAAAGAGCTTGGTGCCCACCAGGGTGTTAAAAAGCCAGCAAACTTTTGTGAGGGCTTGAGTCCTGCTGCCTTGAGCATCTGGCCATAGAGAGCCCCAGAGATGATGCATAATCCAGGGAATTTTTGCAAAGTTAATCTTTACTGCCACACTGAAAAAGCAGCTTGGCTGCTTTCACAAAGCTGGCTGAAGATGTGCTTTAAGCTTCAGAAACGCTCTGCTACCCCAGCTCAGCCCCTGTGAGGGCAGCTGATGTTCTGCAGTGACAGCAGAACGAGGGCACCTAATTAGGGACCTCCATCTGCTTAGTTACTGCAACCTGAGCATCTCCTGATAGTCCCACAGTCACACACCACCCAAAGCCAGGGCTGGGCTGAGGGTGTGCTGACACAGTTGTTCTGACCTGTAATGCTTCTAAAAAGGTGTGTTCTGGTCCCTGCTGCCCACTGAAGCCCCTGTCCCCTCGCTGGGCACAGCTGGACGAGCAGCACTCGGGCAGGCATTGACCTTTTCTTCTGCTCTGGTGACAGATGTTCCTCACAGACATGTCAAAATGTGTTCTTTCTACTCCCTCTCTTCTTTTCAGAGTGTCTTTTTTATTGATTAGTCCAGGCAGGTAAATCTGAGCCTAAAGTAATTACCTTCTCTTTGTTTCATAAGGTCCCTGGGCCCAATATATTTTAATGACTTTCCTCCCCTTTAATGGATATCAAATGACTCTTCATGACATCCATCATTTCTCCTCAGTGACCCTGTTGGCTGGTTACAGCTGGTTCAGACAATTCTGGGCAAACAGGCCTTTTAAAGATAATTAACATTCAAAAAGGTCAGTTACCCTTGCAGGCCTGCATGCTGATGTTCAGCTGTGAGTAAGAGAGTTTAGCTACCCTTTATTATAAACACCCAATTGAAAACCCTGAGCACAGCCAAATCCATTTGTAATAATCCCACACAGGTCTGGCTTTTGCCTCACAGCATATGAATATCGAGCTTTTAATTTTTTCCGATTTCTTCTACCAGCAAAAGGCTCAGCTATATCAATTCTTCTCAAATTTTTACAAATATCAGCTTCTCCCACTGCCTCCTGCCTGCCTACTCCAACACTTGCATCCTCAGAGAAATATTTGCACTTCTTCATTCCCCAACAGCATTGATGAATGAACTTAGAGCTGTAGGAGCTCTAACCTAAGAATCCACTCCCTTGTTTATCTCAGCCTACCTCCATGCTCCTTTCTCCAGGAAAAACACTTTGGACCTGAACATTTCTACATATTTATATACATGTGCATATGAATACATGGGCATGAGAAGAAGCATCAGATCTCTACAATGATGGGTGCTCTCCTGAACTGGAACCATTGCAAGGGGATCTTGTGATGCAGAATGTCCAGCAGAATATATTTAAGGAATTGCAGGGCCTGGAGATGGTGATTAGCTGGCAGGATTGTTTTGCAGACACTGTCTATTCCGGCTGAAGGAAATGGCTTGGTCTTTTTGCTTCTAAATGGGATTGAGACCAAGCAAGGATTTAACCCAAACTGCTGAGGTGAAAGAGTCCCAAGGCTGACTGTATGGGCAAAGCAGCTTTCCCAGAGAATAACTGTTCAAACAATTATACTTCTGGCCCAAATAAAAGTGCCCATTAGGACCTGCAAATGGAAGCACTTTCTGAATGTACATCCTCCTACAAACTGAAACTCAACTGGGATTTTTCTTTCTTGAGAAAGCTGTGTCTGAAAACAAATGGTTTTTTAGCTCTTGCTGCAAGAGTAGTTCATTAACACTGAGCTTCTGTGCTTTATTATTCCAGCATTACATGTTTATCTGCCAGGTACTCGTCAAATCAGGCTGCTCTGAGGACAAAACAAGGGGGGAGAAAATGTAATTGTTAGCAAGGGAGATGGGTTCTGGCCAGCACTTCAGTGTCAGCATGTCTGTTGTATCTTGGATTTTCTTATTTTTCAGCCTGTGCTTCTCTTTGCACAAAACGTTTTAGCTCTCATGATTCTCCACCCAGGGCTTGCAGGCTTCAGCAGAGGCATCTTAGGAACAAGCAAAAGTGGTGGAGGTGGTGGCTACTCAAGGCCCAAGCAAGTTGTGATAGCCAAATGGCCATTATCATGATAGCTAACACCTAGGTTTCTGTTGGATGGTTAATGTGCAAGCTTACAGATGTAGAAATGATAAAATGAAGGATTTAAAGGTTTTTGACCAAAACATGGCTTTTATCTCTTCTACTCTTATCACTTCTGAGAAGACCCAGTCCTGGGCACTGACACTCTCAGCCCCAGCTGGATGCCCAGCATGGCTTTGGGAACTCTTGCAGTGATTTCTGAAGAAGCTTTGTCTCAGCAGGAGCTGCTTGTCTGCCCAGGTCACAGGAGGGCTCAGGGGCTTTGATTTTGGGGCATCCAGAGGATCCCAGCCCTTCTGAGCACCGCAGTGAGGGCTGGTCATTTGAGAAAGAGATGTGGAATTTGCTTTATTTCTCAGACTGAACAAACCCATAGAACATAAAATCCCAGCCTGTTTATGCAGACTGTCTTTATTTAAACCACAGTTACAGGTAGTCAGGCAAAGCTGCTCCAGTTGCACTGATGACTTCAGGAAAGCCACTTCCAGCAGCAGCCTGGGCACTGCTGGACAATGTTAGAGCAGGAGTAGGTGTCAGTTCTCCTCTCCCCTCACTGCTGATGGTTATTCCTGTGCTCTGGAAGTCTCCCTCCCACTGATGGCTGATCAATGAGCTCGGCATCGCTCCAGAAGGACTGACAGGTCACTAGTAAAACTGCCACCATTAGTAAGTTTGCCTTTTGTGCCAACTATTGCAGCATATTTCCCCACCTCCTCCCCAAATTGTCTGCTTATTGAATTGTTAGGGTTTTTTTACACTAACAGATGGTTCCTAGTGGCTGGCATCTGCAATATTTGGGAACAGATTGATAAAATTGATAATGACCAGTTTCTGCAACAGATGGCTTATAGGCAGATTTGGGTGTAAACTGACAATGTTACATCTAAAGAGAAGTTTCCAATGAACCCACACATTACAGCTATGATTACAACATTATTTAGACCCTGAAAAATGAATCTAAGCTTAGCATGAGCACTATGTAGTGTCTAAGACAAAGGTTAAGAAAGATTGATTAGATAATTAGCATTGCTTTATTAGCCTTTCACCACATCTGCACAATGTTTTTACATAAACATTCCCAGCCTGAAATTACAATGATGATGTTTTAATATTTATTATGTAGATAGGCGAGAACCCAATTTACTTTATAAAATAGAGTTGTCTCAGATTTTCAAACCTCATCCGACAGAAAATGATAGATAGAAAGCAATAAACTGGCAAGGGTGAGCCCCAGGCCTGGTGGGGTGGAACATTGATGCAGTTGTGGCTTTTCAAGCCTGCCCCACTTGTGAGCAGAGCACTCTGCAGTCTAGACAGGTCTGGAGCATGGCTGGGGCTGCTGAATTGCATTTTTGTATTGGTCCTCTGCAGGAACCTCCAGGAATCTGCAGGGCTCTCCACAACCCTTCACAGCAGCTGTGGTGTGTGTCCTCCCCCATCTGGATAGCAAATGTAAGGATATCCTTGTGGTGTGTGGTGATACCACTCTGACAAGGGATTTTGTGGCTTCCAGAGCATGAGAAGAGTCCAGGTTTGCAGCAGCCTGGCAGCTGAAGGCATCTGAGATGTCTCCTCTCTCTTGCTGAGCCCTCTGACACACACCTGAGATGTTCCCTGGCTCTTGCTGAGCCCTCTGACACACACCTGAGATGTTCCCTGGCTCTTGCTGAGCCCTCTGACACACACCTGAGATGTTCCCTGGCTCTTGCTGAGCCCTCTGACACACACCTGAGATGTTCCCTGGCTCTTGCTGAGCCCTCTGACACACACCTGAGATGTTCCCTGGCTCTTGCTGAGCCCTCTGACACCCCTGTGCAGCGCAGGGCCAGGCTGGTGACATGCTGGGTTTGGTGGTGTCACTGCATGTCCTGTGTCAGAGCAAAAGCTCTCAGGCTGTGGGCTCAGAGGGGTGCCAAAGCAGGGTTCAGAGAGCCCAAAGCAGGGTTCAGAGAGCCCAAAGCAGGGCTGGAGGCAGAGGAGAGCTGCTGTGCTGCTGAGCAGTGCTCCATGGCTCCACGTGCTCGGGCTCTGATCTCGCCACTGTCTGCAGTGCTCCAAGGCAGACATGCAGGAGGGGGGGAATGCCCAGCACACCTTTACTGCTGTTGGATTTGTTTTTTCACTTCTGATGCATTGCTTTATTCTTCCCAAAGCTGCTGAGGCCTTTGAAATCCTCCCTGTGTGGTGTGATGTTGCCAATCATTCCAACAAGTCCCTGGCACATCTCGGCCAGCACGTGCCACCTCCTGGAGATGTTTACAGCATGAGGCCACGTCTGTGGCTCCTCTTCAGAGCTCCATCCAGGCACTGAAGGGCTATGGGCCCTCTCTGGTGAAGCCCAGGGCATGGGGCCAGCGTGTTGGTGACCTTTGAGCTGGCAGAGTGTCTCTGGACTGCTGCAGGTTCATCCCTGGCAGGCTCTCAGCCCATCAGGAGCCCCATGGCATGGGGGATGTTAAGCAGGAGTTGGGTGAGCACTTGGCCTTGCTTGGCACTGGGTTTTCCTACCTCCATCAGGGCCTCTTGACACTGTGAAACAAATTATTCAAAGCTTGCCCGGACACCTTAATTTGTGCCAAAGCTCTGAGAGGTGAGCTGTGCTGGAGCTGTGAGCTGGGGTGTGCACTCCTGACAAATCCATCTGCCTGAAAACGCCCTGCTGGGCTCAGCTGCTGGGGCAGGCAGTGCAGGGACAGCTCTCCAGAAGCAGTGTGTTTCCTTTTTACTGGTAAAGCTGTAGATTGCTGGGTGTTTTCTAGCAGTGAGAGAAGACAGATCCCACAGAGGATGCCACCACGTGAGGAGTCCAGCTTTCTGTGGGTACAATTGGCACCATGGGACAGCTTTGTTTGTTCCCAGAAAAGGTATTTTTAAGTCCAGGCACTCTTCCTGTAGGCAAAGCTGGAAGAGTTTAACTAAAATGAGTGTAAAAACAAAGAAAACTGGAGCAAAACCCCTTGGGGAATAGCAGTTCAACTGAAAATAGTTCTCTGGTTGACTTAAACAAACAAACTTTAAAACTGGGCTGCATTAATTTAATCTGGGACTGCCTGCTTTGTGGTGTTTTACAATGCAGAATTGCAGGTAGGTGAGCTCTCTGAGCTCTCTGCCCTGCAGAACTGCATCTCTGTGCTATTTCTCTCAGTAGCTTTTTTTTTTAAATTTTTCCTTCTTATTTTACTTACTTTTAAAATAAAAAAACTTGTTTGTTTTAAACAGCTGGAGGAGTACAGGTGGCTATGGACAGTCCCAGGGTCTCACAGGACTAACAGCTTCTGTCACCTTCACCCTTTTTTCTGAGTGGCAATTTCTCAGAGCTTTTTGTAAAATATTCCAGCTCTGGTTCTGATACAGACATTGTGATTGACATGCAGTTTTCATTGGGTTTGAGTAAATGTGGCTTTTGGATATCAACCTGGAATTGCATTGGTAAACACAGAACTGAATTTGGCTGCAACTATTTGCATCTAGTATCAGATTGTGGAAAATAGTGTCCACAAAATGGAAGTGAAATATTAAAATCCTTGAAGCTATTTGATCCTTTTTGTTCTTGTTTTCTTTCTCTGATATGAAGTTCCTCAGATGTGGAAAAACAACACCCATGTGCAATACAAATGTATCTAAACAGTGAGGTTAGTTTATTTACATAAATGCTGTTTTCCCTGCCTTCCTGAGATTATTTTTGGTGCAAATCACTGTTGCTTGAATGTGCAGTGCTTATAATGACTCAAAGGCTATTATGGCTTCTGCTCTGAGGGATGATCAGCTTCTGTAGCAATGCCCAGAGAAATGTTCTGCTCCCTAATTGTTGCTCAAGTCAGCTCATTTGCCTTTTTTGGCAGTGCCAGGTGCAATGAGGCATTCCTGCTGTGGTTTTTATTTATCTGGGGTGGGCAGAGCATGGGCCATGGCAGGGGTTGGGGTGAGGGGAGGGACCTGCAGCCCTTCTCAGCTCAGGAACCTCCTCTGCCCCAGCCCTGGGGACACCAGAGTGTCCCCTGCATGGGGAGAAAGGCTGGAGGCATTTCTGCCCTGGCTGTTTGGGGCACTGCTCAGATTTGGGCACAGCCTGGGTCTGGGTCCAGCCTGAGAATGAGAAGGTTCCATCCTGGGACTGTTTAATTCCTTTTATTTTGCTTTCTCAGGGGTTCTGACTGCCCATACCCTCAGGGAAGTGTTTTCAGCACTCATCAACTCTTGGTGGACTTGGCTGGGACCTGCTCCTGGCACTAAAAATAAATCTCTTCCCAGTCTATCATTTTTTGACTTAAGGAAGCCTTGATTTATCTCAGCTGCCCCATATCTCAGTGTCACCCTGTTACTGACCAACACAGCCATTCTGGTGAGACATCCCACATGATCACACTATGTGTATAATCAGCATTCTATTCCTGTTCTCTAGCTTGATGAAAGAAAAATAATTCAACACAAGGATAAACTGAAAATCAGCTAAGACATTGAGTGTGGTTTTTTATTTTTTCCACTTGTAAGAAGTGGAGGCGATATGTGAGATTTTACATCGTGCATGAACCAATGATCAAATGTCATCTTTGCAGTACAGGATTAAACATTGACTCAGGTGTTCTTCCCATATTCTAAGTACCAGATTCTTCTTTCTGTCCTTATCAGATGACAGGCTCCCAAGCTGGGAAGCTCATGCCCAGAGGCAATGGGAAACTTGGGCTGGTTTTCAGGAAGAATGAGAGAACTTCTGTCAGTAATCACCTCCTGCTGTAGAAATAAAGCCAAAAAAAAAAAAAAGCTTTGCCTGGGGCATCAGTGATGGTTGTAATGGTTTTGCACAGCTGGGCTCTTGAAAGAAAATATATAGAGGAAAAAAGGGCTCATTTCAGGAAAATGTCACAAATAAGATGTTGGCTGAAAACTGTGGTTCAGGCCCAGTATTTCTGGGCATTTTTTAGGTTGTCAGGTGGCCCCAGGTCAACAGAAAATGGCACAAAGGTACAACACTGAGAGATTCAGGTGAGGTTCTGGGTGGGTGCTCCCTCTCTCACATGCTCACACCCACATCTGTGTTCATGCAGTATTAAAGGAGGTTTGAACCACAGTAAAATATCAGCAAGAAAGAGTGTAAAGTCTGTCTGACACACAAGAAATTTGGGCTTAAATAAAAAAAAAAACTTGAGGCATGCTGCTGGACAGAATATTGAGCTGTGTTCTGGATTCCTAATAGACACTTTAAAAAATGATATATTAAAAGGGCAGCCAGTTCCTATTACTTTTAGCAGGTTTCATGGTCTGCTTTCAGGCTATTGCAATGAACAACAAAAATAAAATATTCATTCTATTCTCCTATTGCTTTTTCCAACCTCCTGGGTCCCCAGAGCACTGTGGAATTGGAGTGCATCTCTGATTGACAGCAGTGAGAATGCAACTGTAAGTCAGTTTTAAATTGTTCTAAGTGCAGGATTTATAATTTTATAAAAACATAGGTGAGGAGCATTGTTTCTTGTTAGTGAGGGAATTTATGGGTTCAATATGTAAATGGCAAGGAGCAGCCCAGAGAAACAGAGCAGGTTCCAAAACAAAGTTCACTCAGGTTTGGCTGCAGGCTGAAGCCCCAGGCAGACCTTGGTCAGCCTTGGTGAAGCCACACTGGAAAAACTTGTAAAACCAAGGGGTTTAGGGACAAATCTCTTTTGGGAAAAACCACCACTGTACAATATATTTCACTGGGGCAGCTGCTCCAGCAGAAATTCAAGAGCCATTGAAAAGGAGCCAGCTTTTCTGTGTTTATGAGCATTACACTGATTTCTTTCCACCCCTCTCTTAGTCAGGGTAGGTACCAGATACCTCCTGGTACTTTTCTTCCTGTAGAAAATGTGTTCACACCCAGAGTCAAAAGGACTTAGGTAATAACAAATTATTCTGGTAATTCTGATTTTCCAGACCCTGCTGGCATACAGCTTCTGAAGGGGCCAGAAAAAAAGGCTCCTCTCCCTCTCCAGTGCCTGTGACAAGCACAATCAATAAATGCTATTGGCTGCACTTCCTGTGTCTCAGAAAGGGATTTGCTTTAGATCTAGTAGGGCAGTGGAACTTAATTAGCAATTGATTATTAAAGGAATTCACTGATGAATAACAGCAATTTTATATGTGTAACTTTATCTAGATATAAAATGTGATTCACAAGCACTGGTGGATTTTTAAAGTCCTTGCTGGAACACAAAATAGTTTTCAGGGCTCTCCTTGCTGAGCAGCCAGGTCACTGTTTGCCACTGGCTGATGTGTGACCTCCCATGAGGGTGACAGGGACCTTGCAGGGACAAGTCCTGGCTGGAAGGGTTACAGCAGGGCTCTGGGATGGGTTTTCTGGAAAAACCCACATGCCCTCACCACCAGTGCACTCAGGGGCTCGCGGGTGTGACCAAAGTGGCACACAAAATCTGCCTTTCAGACATGGGACAATGCAAATGCTGCCTTTGGGCTGCTCTGGCTGCTGCTGAGCAAGGGCTGTGCTGTGGTTTTGCTCCACAAAACTCAATCCCTCTCATGCAGGCTGACAGTACAGGTGAGCACCCCAGAACCAGCACCCTGGTGCTCAGTGCCCACCCTGTGGGGTCATCCCCTGCTTCATCTTTTGTACCCTTCATCTCCCTCTTCTCCCCACGTCCTGTCTCTTCCTCTGGCCAAGGGCTGCTCTGTTCTGTCCCCCTTTTCTGCCTCCATTCTAGCATGGGTTTATTTGGTTTATGTATATATATTTTTTACTGGTTTGTCTCCATCATTTTGTCTCATGGGGACTGCATTTAGTACCATCTTACTACTTTCTTTTTATGCTTCCTACATCCAAATTGCTCAGTATATCACCAAATATCATCCTGTCACTCTCTCCCATACCCATTTACTGCTGCTGCTGTTTGAGGCTGCAGCTCTGTGTAAACAAGGAGGTGGATAAATTACCCAGAGGGTTCCTGTTCACCTCCCATCACCCACTGGCCATGAGGCAAGTCACCCTTTCCCTGCACATGAAATGGTCTTTTCCCATCATGGGCTGTGGGGTAATAAAAGAGTTGCTTACAATAGAGTAGGCCTAAGGTGACAGAAAACCAGGAGTGATTTACCTGCTCTATCTACTTTTATTTATAACTTGTGGCTTCTCTTCTGAGGGCAAAAAAAAGGGATGTTTTGACTTTCCATTTCTGGATTATGGAGCAGAGGGTCAAACCTGAGGTTTTGACTTGATGGTCCCATGACCTGAAATAATGTGACAAGTGGAGCAAAATGACAAATTACCCTTTAAAATGTGTGCAGGTGTCACTGGGAGTAAATTGGGCACAGAAATTGATTTCATGGTATTTGCCTCCTATGTCGAGGTAAGAGCCTGAGCCACTTATGGAGATTTTCAGTAATCTGGGACATCTACATTTCTTCCCTTGCAGACTTGCAAAGCCTGCATCCAACAGCCTCAGTTGCTGGGATCTAACATGCAGTTACTGCCCACAACCAGCAGCATTAGTAAAACATGACCAAAAGTGGGAATTTACCATCCAGGCTTACAACTTGTATCACTGTGCACATTTTCAAAGAAATCAAAGATTCAAGGTCAGGTTGGATGGGGCCCTGAGCAACCTGTTCTTGCTGGAGATGTCCCTGCTCATTGCAGGGGCTTTGGACTAGATGGCCCTAAAGGGTTCCTTCCAACCCAAACTGTCTCATGATCCCATTCTTCATCTTACCATTCTAAAAACCACAATTACCAGCAAAAGGAGGCTCTGTACCAGCAAGCTCTCACTGCAGGCTGACAGTGTTGTGCCTTCCTGCAGGAACATCACTCATGGAGCAGGGTAGTGGGACCATCTCCTGGTTTGGATCTGCTGGGCTGTTCCTTGCTTTGCTGAAGGGGATTCTGCATTTCCATGTCCTGTGTGGGCAGAGCCAAGCAGTTTTCCCAGTGCTGATGACAATCCTGCCAGTTAACTGTGCTCCCACATGCAGAATAGCTCTGCAGGGAGCACGGGAAAGAGCCTGGAGCTGGGTCCCAGCATGGATGGGTGTGTGAGGTGGGGAGCAGGTTAAGGAGGACACGGAGATAAGGAAAGCAGCTGCATTACCACGGGGGCTGCTAGGCCTGGGAGCCCTAGATAAACAAAGCTAACACCTAAATTTCCAAAACTATGTGTTTTCCCTCTTTTCCTCTCAAAACGACAAAAATTTCAATTCATTCTGAGATCCTGGAAAACTGAAGCCATCATCAATCACAGATTTCCTGTGCTTGCCCACCCACCAGGTGATATTGAAGAAAAGGACACGAGCACTTTTCTGTGTGTGGGATGGCAATCACAGCAGGGCAGCACCTTTAGCTGCCAGCCTCTCTAAGAAATGCAGCAGAACTCCCTTTACAGAATTTGATACTGTGGCAAATGTATCTAGGAAAGAGATGTTCTTAAGTGGATAAAACAGGTCATATATTCTTAATTGGTAGAGGGACTTTTCACTTGTTAAATAGTGTTCTTGTTTTCAGTCATTTAAGTGGATTTTCATCACACAAAGTGGATCCTTAAAAAAACCCCTAACACTCACATTCTGAATTTATCTCTGCAACCATAAGAAAATCTTCATTTCTGCTCAGTTTAACACAGCAGGTTCAAACAGCTATTTAGCTTGACAAGGATAAATCTGTGTTCACTATTCAGCAAATGGGCCAAATGTGTTAAACAACACCTGTTCTAGCGTGACTTAATCACCAGATCCTGAGTGTTACCCAGACTCTCTGGGAGAGCAGGTGGGGTGTGTTAAAGGACAAGGTGTGCCTAGAAGGAAAACCCCTTTCTGCCTGTGGCAGCCTGTCTTTGTGGAAGGAGAGACAATGAAGTCTCCACTCTGTGACACGAGAGCAGCAGGCCAGACAACTTAGAGCAAAACCCAACCCAGCTCATGAGAACAGAAACTGGCATTTATTCTGCAGCAAAGCCCCCAGCAGAGCGCCCAGAGCAGCCGCGGTTTTGCTCCATCCTGTCCCTCTGCAGCCAGGTGTGCTTGAGCCTGCCAACAACCTTCCCTGTCCCTCCAGCAGTACCCAGTTCTGCACTGGACTGGCACTGGACTGGCACAGACTGATTTGGCTCTGGGAGTCTGCAGGCTGGGCTCAGGACAAGGTTCTGGGCAGTCCCAGGGCCCTGCTGAGGAAAATAAGCAGGAATTTGGCACTTCAGTTCCAGCAGCCTTCACAGTGGTGGGCATGCACAAACGGAACTGATGGAGTTTCCTTTGCCTGCTAAAGGAAGCATGAAACAAATTATTTTGTGTCCAAAGTTTGTAGTGGAGCCATGAGGGACTTCTAATTAGAGAGCTAATGTGCACTTTCCCAGTGATTAGGTAAACACATTTTTTTGTTATTTATAATAGCTTCCATCACACAGATTCAACTAATTACAAAAACTTCCCTTGTAGAAACCATTTACAATTTTAATTCCAATTATTTTTTGATAATTCAGAAACATTTTTCCTATTACTCATCAGAAAGCAGAAAGTTAATCCATTCATTACCATGCTGAAAGGCTGATTTGAAACCAACCATGGATTACAAAGTCAGACTGAAGGTGAAAAGCAGGAGTTTGCTGTGTAGAAAGTTGAGCAGGGTGGGAATAGCTGTAAAAACCCCAATAGCGCAAGGCTGAGAAAAAGGAATTTTTTGCAGAGCTGAAAAAGGAAATTTTTGCAGTGGTGCAGTTACAGCCTGAGCACTCCCATGTCCAGGGAGCTCCTTTGTCCTGCTCAGTGTCAGCCTGGGACGTGCAGGGCTGGAGCTGGTCCTGCCTGCTGCCCTGCCAGAACTCAAACCCAGCTGTGATAAATCCAGCTCTCAGCTGGACTTGCACCAATTCCAAGGAAAGCAGACAGGGTGGGAGAGAGCCCTAAGGATGCTGGAAGGTGGGGATTGTGTTTGCATCCCAGAGACATCCCCCAAATCCCACAGAGACACAACCCACACTCTGTTGGGAACTGGGGGCATCTCTCATGTGCTACCTTTGCCTTTAAAAAATACCTGTGTTACCCAAACCCTAAAAAGGCCAAAGGTTCAAAGTGTCTTTCATAACACTGTGGGATGAAGTGAATCTCCTGTGATTCCCTTTGATTCAAAAAAATAGAGGTCAGGTCCTACCCATATCCCTCTCCTTAAATGAGATGCTTTCAGTGGAGCTGCACTGATTTACAGCCCTGGACAAAGAATGAATACATTTCTTTTAACTGAAATGACCTTTTTGTAATGTACCCAATCTGGAAATTAAACATCCCATCTGATGTCCTATTTGGAATTTCATTATATGATGCTGTAAGACATTTACAGCTTTTTTTCTCTGAAAAGTGATTATGCTCTGTTACAAACTCCTATAAAATCCTACAAAATTTGCTTCTGCCTCCCAATTTTTTATAACAAACTTCAAATTCAGAAGCCTATAAAACTAGTTTATTGAATTCAGTGTGAAAAGCTTCGATTTCTGTACATAAATACTTCCAGAGCTGTATTCTTACTACCTCTTATCTTCTCCAAATATTTACTTAAATACACTTTTTGAAAGACAGTTTCAACCTTGAGATATTAATTGCTCCCTAAAATGGATTTGACAAGCCATGAATGCAGCATTCAGGTTAGAAAAACCCAAATGTTTTAGTTTTGAAATGCACCTTGCAAGGCAGGTCTGTGTCTTTTGGAGGTGCATGCTCAGAAGCTCCAGCTCAGCCCACGTTTCTTGGCTGACAAGGGATTTTTGGGAGCCCTCTGTCCTGGGTCCAGGGATGGAGACACTTGGGAAGGGCTTTGCAGGCAGCCAGGGAGAGGCAGGGAGGAAAAGGAGGGACAGGAAGAATGTGTGAAAACAGATTTGACCTTTCAGACCTTTAAAGACAATGTTCTCAGCCACGTCTGTGGGGCACCTTCACCTCTCCCAGACAGAACAAACAGTTTGATGAACACCCACTGTCTCACCATTCCACATCTCCTGAGCTCCTCCCCAGCCCTTTCAGGGCTCTTCTAGATGGCTTTTTTAAAAACCAGCCTGGAGGTGGGTGCAACACCTCTGCTCACTGGTACAGCAGTGCCCAGGCATCCAGGCTTTGCTGAGGAGCCTGATTTGCTTTCAGCATGAGCTGTCAGACACGGCTGCTTCAGACCTTGTTACCAGAAATCCTCCCCTGCAACCTGGGCAGAATAAATTGGATCAAAGGAGCAAACATTCTGAAGCTGTATGGTTCAGTGTTCAGTGACAGAAGCCATGTAGGAAAATGGGTCTGGGGCTGTGGCACTGAAACCACAGAGGAATTTCTGCTGAATGTTGGGCCCCAGAACTCCAGGTGAAGAGACTTTCTCTGGGCCTGAGTCACTGCTGAGTGGGCACTGCTGTGCACACTGTGCCATGTCCAGCAGACTCCTTGCTCCCTTCCTGATGTGCCATGGCTCTGAAAATGAGCCTCTCACCCAAAGCAGTCCCTTCTTCTTCCCTCATCCTCCTCTGGTCATGGGATGACCAAAACTGGGAGCGTGGTTAGTGTTGTCACTGCTTGGAGCTGCAGAAGGGTAAATTTAAGCTTGATATTGCTGAGTATTTCCTGGGGGGTGCTGGAACAACGAGAGAGCTCTAGCTCTTGTGCTGGAGAGCTAGAGCTCAGCCTGGCTCATCTCTGGCAGCTCATGAGCACGGACAGGAGGCAAAAGTGATGGATCAACTCTGCCAAAGTGTTTTCCAGCACATCCCCTGCACTCAGCTGGCCTAAGGAGCTGCAGAGTGCCATGGCTGTGTTGAAGGGCTGTGGTGGCACACACAGGCAGGGGTGGCAGCCCACCTGCTCTGGCCCTGGGATAGAGAGCACTTAGAGAGCAAATACCAGCAAACATGTTTGTCATTGCTTCAGCCTTTTGGAGAGGCACCACTGCAGCAGAGGCCAGGCTGCCTCAGTCAAGGGATAAGGGCAGGTAGAGAGTCCTAGAGAGGAAAGCACACTGGGGACTTCCCTGCTGGGAGCTCTGTGCTTTTTGGCTTTCAGCCCTGAGGAGCCAATCCTCCTGCCTTGCCAGCCTGTAAAACAAAAGCCAGACAGCAGGAAAAAGCCCTCAGTGCTGTTAATGAGCAAAGGGACTAAGGAGGCTGAAGCTGAGTGCATTAAGAGCCCACCTGAGCGCAGAGCCTCTTCACGACAGCACTTTGCCAGACAGGGTCCATTTGCTTCCCAGGCACCCCATGATGGGCAGGCAGAGCCTGTCATCCTTGTCACTAAAGGGAGCAAACACCACGTCTGAGATCTGCCAAGGCTCAGCAGCCCTGCCAGCCCACTGCAGGTGCTTTAGCAGCCTCCAAAGTGACCCAGAAATGCTGCTTGGTGGGGCAGCAGCACTAAGGGAGCACTTAAAATCTCTAAGACTTTCTAACACTGCCCTGGAGGAGGGAAACTGAACCAAGAGCTGAACCAACGTGGAGCTGATGAGAGGGTCAGCAAATGCTGCCAATGCAATGTGGATATTGCATATGTGAGTACAACTCTTCAGGGAAAAAAGCTCCACAGCTTTGTATTCTCTGCCCTAGAGTCACTGTCATCTTAAGATTCAATGCAAGGATGAAAACAAATCATGCCATCAAAAAAACATGCATTAGAAACAAATTATTCTCTCTAAATGCATCTTGGCAATATAATTGATAAACTGTGAGTATGTGAAATAATTGAAAAAGGAGGGTGGGGACATACAGGATAAATGACTAAAATAAGAAAGCAATGAACACATGTAAATAAAAGCCACAATCAATAAATATAAATTACGGTGTGACAAACTGTAAATAATCAGAGCATTTCAGGCCTGGAATGTGATCTTTCTTCAGGGAAAACTTGTGTTAGCAAATCTGCAAAAACCTTAAGAAGAAAACAAGAAGACATGAGGTTATCAGGGCCCTTTGAAATGGCAGACACGATGGATTACCCCTGGATTCATTACTCAAAACCTTCACCAGCAGTGTGGAAGTAAGACATGATACCAGCCCACTTCCTTCCTCCACCCCCACATACAAATAATCCTGGCGGGAGTGATGCCCTCAGCCTTTCTCACACTGATACAGACAGATTAAAAAAAAAGGGATGACATTTTCCCCTCCTGATTTAGCCATTTAGAAGGGGCTTTTGAAGGCTAACTCTTGTCTCTTGATTGAGTGCGCTTTCTTTCTTCCCCCCCATCTCAGGAATCCTTGTGCTATTCAAAAATAAACATTCACTGTTCCCAGCTTCTTCTGCAGATGCACGTACTGAGGCATTTTTTTGTCCACCATGGAGGATTTCATCCCATCTCTGTTTCCAGGTCCTAAATCCTTTCCAGATCCTGGGGATTAAATTATCATCAAGACCAGACCATGCCAAGACCCTTCAGCATGAGTGGGAATGCAGCCTGCATCAGGGATGAGCTCAGCCACTGCTGCTGAGAGCACAGAGCAGCCAGAGATCAGCACTGAGGATGGACTGAAGAGATTAGGGATGGATGAGGGCTGGTGGATTTATACCCTGGCCTCCTGGCTGACTCTTGGGAATGAAGGTGAGGGCTGACAGACCTTCATTTGCTGTTCAGAACATGGTTGCTTTGTCTCAGGACACCCTTCACTCATTGCCCAGAGCACAGCAGGGAGGTTCCTGCTCACCTGCCCTCTGTGGCTGCCCTAAATCCCTGGATGTTTGGTGAATCATAGAAGCACAGAGTGGTTTGGGTGGGAAGGGACCCTAAAGATCATCCAGTTCCAGCTCCTGCCATGGGCAGAGATCTTCCACTACTCCAGGTTGCTCCAAGCCCTGTCCAGCCTGGCCCTGGACACTTCCAGGGATGGAGCAGCCACAGCTTCTCTGGGCACCCTGTGCCAGGGCCTCTCCATCCTCACAGGGAGGAATTTCCTCCCAATGCCTAATCCAATCCTGCCCTCTCTGTTTGAAGCCATTCCCCCTTGTCCTGTCACTCCAGGCCCTTGTCCAAGTCCCTCTCCAGCTCCCCTGGAGCCCCTTTAGGCACTGGAAGAGGCTCCAAGTTCTCCCCAGAGCCTTCTCTTCTCCAGTGGGTTTATGTCACATCAAATCAAAGTGGGTTAGAACTGGAATAAAAACTTTCTTAGTGGACAGATTTGAAGGAAAGTATTTGCTGCTGTCTAAGACTGAAGCTTGTTTGGAAAGCACCCTCAGGAGCAGTGTTAGGCAAAGATTGCAACCTCCACCTTGCTGCTGGCTGGCAGAAAATAGCGTGTGGTAAAAATACATCATGCTCTACATCTAGGGGTAACAAGAAGAAAAGAAATGACATTAAAATGCAAAGTATTGTCAGTGGTTATTTCCATGGAAAGTCCATTTCCATTTAATAGCAGAGAATCCATCACGTTCTCCCTTATTTCAGCTGTGATGGCTCCCAGGAAAAGATGTAGGTCACAGCATGTTGAAGGCAGTGCCTTTGAGAAGAGCCCAAGGTGCAGTTTTCAGGTAGGAGGGGAGGGTTGCTTTGTCACTCTCCTTTACAGCCATGCTGGCACTCACCCTTCCCCAAAAGTGCTAGAAAATGTCACTAAATTTGGCTGTGGGGCTGCACCACGTGGTGCAATGTGAGTGGGGGCTGAGGGAGCAAAGCAGGAGTGGCAGCCTGCAAAGAGCTGTGCAGGGGGTGTGGAAAGGAAAAGTGGGCAGAAGGTTTGAAATATTGGGTACAGGTAAAGCAAGGCTCACCCAGTAATTCTGCATCTCTGCAAGTGCCCAGGAGCCTGGCTGGGTTAATGCAGTGCCAGGACTTGCACCAGAGTCTGGGGCAGACTGGGCAGCCAAAATGCCCTGATTTTAATGTAGCCCTGCAAGCAGTGGTTTGGGACATACCCTTGGCTCCACTATAACAGAGGATTTCAATTAGCAAGGTAATTACTTAATCAATTATGTAAAACAGATGAGCAATCTGATATCCTGCTCTACAATGATACAGCTCTTTGTTGAGACTTAATTAATACACAGGCTTGGGGACAAAATTAAAAAAAAAGAAAAAACCCCCAAATCCTGCAGAAGAATCAGGTGGAGAGAATGATTCCAGCAGAGGATGGAAACTGGGCTGGAGATCAGATGGGATGACAGCCCTGCTCTGAGAGGATAGTGGAGTTATTCTGGGTAGTTTAACAACCAGCCTGATGTTTGTCTCCACCACTACAGCCAGCTCAGCCAAATTGGGCTCTCCTGCCTGCCAAAACAAATCTGTGGTAATTCCTTCTGTGTAACTGCTCAGGGCCCACCTTCCAAGCTGGCTGGTGCTGTACATGATGAGGGAGGCGTTCAGCAGATGAGTTTTTTGTTTATGTGCCTCCCAGCTCCTCCTGCTGTACCAGGGGGGCTGCAGGGCTGAGCTGCAGCTTTAGGGTCTCTAACAACCACCTGAGCTCAGTGCAGGTGCTGGGCTCCTACGTGACCTGTACCAAAAGCAATGGGAATATTGATCTTGTGTAACAGCCCCTTGTAACCCAAAGTATTTCAATAGCCTACACTAATCTGTGAGAACCTACATCTTGTTATAGTCTCTGTTCTATTTAATTTTACTTTAGGCTAATAGTTATTTGGGTCAATTCTTTGCAGTTGTGATAAATTGATACATCATCTGTGATGGAGCAAAACTGTGTCAGGGCTTCTACTTACACAGACTCTTACTTGCATAGTTTTGCATTTGTGATACTCAATATGGAAAAATCAGAGTCAAAGCTGCAAATCTCTCAAACCCTCCAAATAATTTTAGAGGTAATGTGTTTCCAAAGCTTAAACCAATGTGCTTATGGACCTTTCCTTTAGCAATGTGCTCCAGGGTCGATTTTCCTGTGTTCAAGGGCCAGATTGCAAATGTATTGGCTGGGAAGGGAAGCAGAGTCATGCTCCAGCAATGATTCTTATTGAGTAACTATAGATGAGAAAAGGCAGTTACTACCTGGCAAAGATCCTGCATTTTAAGTTTTCTTTACCAACTCTCTCTCTGCCCAAGCCTTTAGCGTGGAATTGCAGGAATTTATAGCAATATGTGAAGAAGCTGATACTCAAGAGCAGTGGCTGCCAGAGACTGTATATTTCTTTCTAAGGCTACTGTCACAGGGGTTTCTTGCACAGCTACAGCTGGGAGGGTGACTGCAGAGCCACTGACTGCTCACATCAGAGCCCCTGCCTGCCTCTCCCTCACTGCTGGGCTGACAGACTGCTGCAGCATCAGAATTTGCTTCTGGCCTTGCTCTTCCCTTCCTCCTGGAGTTTGTGTGTTTTAAGCCTTGTTTTCAGGGGTTCAGCTCAAGCAGACACTGGATATTGCCCAGCCTGTAGCAGCAATCTGCCTCTGCAGTCTCTGGGTTTTCATGGGCTGATCCCGAACTGCTCCAGTCACTGGGAATTCTCCACTGGAAAAAAAACAGGTTCAGTCCTGAAGAAGTGGATAGGACTTCTCTGTCCATGCTCAGGGGATCCATCCTCATTCACAGCTTACCTAAATCTGTTGGTTCCACTGTTTTCCCTCTCTTTCCAAGATTACATGAGACCATCTCTTCCCTCTGCCTCCTCACCCCCTGTAAAAGAGCTGGTCTCATTCCAAAAATGGGAGTGTTCAGAAAGTCAAAAGCTTATTAATAGCTCTCTGCCTCTTTTTAATCTATTCAAAAAGCTGTACAGTGTGCAAAGCTGTTGTGACATGATTTTTCTTTTTCAATATCTCACCCTTTGACTGTCAGTATTTAAGGAAAAATGAAACTAATCATCAGTGAAGGCTATGATGTTACTGTTTTATAGCTGCTGGGGAGCTCAGAAGAAAATTTTATAAGAGAAGATATAAAAGAGAGCAACAGAAAGAGAGAGGAGGTGTGTAAGTGTATGCATGCATCTCACATTAGAGGTTTCACAGAACAAACCAAAAAGTAAATTCATTTGCAAAGTAATATTAGTGAGATAAGGAAAGTATACATTGGAAAACAGTGAAAAAAGGGACATTTCTGTAACTTTGTCCTGAGTGCTCCTTTCCATGCAGAGGTATGACCCCCCTGTATTGCCCAGCCTGGCAGATTTTAGAGGATGCAAAGTACAACATTTGAGTATGGATGAACTCCACTGTCCTCCAGATAAGAGTTGTACTTGCTAACATTCTACCTCCAACCCCAAATGAGCTTTGACTTTTGCTGGAGCAACATTTCAGCCACAGACACTGCTCAGTACCCGTGGGGAAGCAAAGGCTGTATTTCCTGGCAGGGAGTTGATGGAAATTAGTCCAAGATTCTTCTCTGAAAATGGAGGACAGAGTCATGGAAAAGCTAAATATAAATCAGTGCAGCTTATCAGGACATGACAGGTGGGATAGAATAATCTGCTATGAGTATTTTAATGTATGAAACAAAGTACAGCATTAAGCCCAGTACAAGTTGTTACAGGAGGGAGCAGCAAAGCAGGGGTGATAAAACACAAGCTGAGCTTTATATGGGGTGTACAAGGAATTCCCAGAAGTGGATATCCCAAAATTCCAATGGATATCCCATGCCCAGGGTGGGTCTAAAGACATATACATATATATACACATGTATGCATGTATTATATATCTATTTATACACACACACATATATATTTATAAATACATGCATGTATTATATATCTATTTATTTGTAATTAGAAGGAGGTAGTGTGTGTGTATAGTTATGCATGTGTAATATAAAACAAACCTAGCAAGGTGCCTGCGATTTGAAAGCTAGAAGGAATATTAAAAAAAAAAATAGAGCTCTAATCATCAACCCTTTCTGACAACTAAAACCTCATTTGCAGCTCACACACCTTTAAGCTCTGGATTTCTCTTGCTTTGCTCCCAGCACTCAGTGCCACACACAGCATCTGACATCTGGAACAGCTGAGGCACTTCAGCACAGAAGATCAAACACTTCAAAGAGTCTCAGGGTGGTTTGGGAAAGGGAAAACCCAGTTGTTCCCAGAGTCAGGTAAGGCGAGGTACTGCAAGTGATGTGTGGTACCCTCAGTAAAAATAAACTCATGAATGCAGGCAATTGAACTGAAATTTCAGGCAGGTTCTGACCCTGGATGGCCCAACTCAGCCCATGGTGTATGGACAGATACATCATCAGTGCATACCTGATGAGGTGACAACAGTCCTTTAACAATTGTCAAATGCCTGCAAATAGGTTTCTGCTTTCACCTGGCACTTTTAATATTCCACATACTGGAAAAAGGTGATGAAAAAACATTTTAAACTCTGTAATTAGCACTGCAATAATGCTGGCTGTTTAAATTGGTTAATAATATTAAAGACGAGCTCTGATTTAATTATAGAGGCACAAACCCAGGTATTTCTAAATGAGGATGGCTTCCCACCAATTGTATTTAATATAATTTTCTTTCATTTATCATGTAGATAATGGCCACTGCAGAGTGTGGTTGTGTTTGTGGAATTGCCCTGGATACCTTCAGAAGAGACAGGAAAACATGACAATTTGCAATCTGGAAAGGAAATAGAAATAAAAGCTTCCCCCTCTGCCCTTGCTTGTTCCTCAAAAATCAATTTTAATATAATTTGAAAAGTTCTGATTTTGGTACAGTTATTCCATTCTGTTTGGTTTCATTTCTGCTCCTAAAATAGAGGTTTCTGGAGACCTTGCATTAACTCCACAGATTACAGCTGGCATTGAACAGAGGTATGAGTTATGAAGCAAATATAAAGGAGCATCCATTTCCATGTATGATCAAATGCTGACTCAAGGTAGTGCAGTATTTTTGATCCCTTAAGTTCAATAAAATTCAGGACAGGCAATAAGGAGTCGCAGACAAATTAAAATTTATTGAGACAGACAAAAATGCAACTATTTCAGACTACAGTTAAGCATTTACAGTTAACCAAAGGTAGCAAAATGCTCACATTCCACTTAACTCTTTATGGAAAAAGCGTTCAGAATTTACTATGCAGTTCTAGGATTCACTATGATAGCCTACATCCATCTACAGTAGGGACATCGAACTGAAACACGCAATATTTGGATCTCTCCTTACAGATCTACACATTGAACAGTAACAGACATCAACAGCATTGAGAAAAGTATAAAAAGACCAGAACCCACCTACTGTAGAAAGGGCTTTTTGATGTGTAGTAACTGTACAAAGCAGTCTGTGGACGAGAGGATGGGGCACAGGAGGGACTGCCAGAGAAGCCAACGAATGCAGGGAGCGAAGCTCGAGCGACCTGGTGGCCTGGTGGTGACCTTAGATCTACATCAGCTGCTGCTTGAGGGAGAAAAGGCTACAAAACTCCTAATATCAAAATATTCCCATGCCAGAAATGTACACTGAGACTAACAGACTAGGCTGGAGAGGCAAAGAGAAGCATTCACTAACAAACAGTGTTGTTTTAAATATAAACTTTACATTTTCAATATAAACTGTAGAATAAATATTAAATAAACAGTTCAAATGGTTAAAAATAATAGTACAGAATAGCTTAAAAAAAGGCAAAGAAAATAAAGAGGATTCTTTGTGTTCACAGCAAAGGCCAGTAATGACCCAGAAAACCCAGCTGTGCTGAAATCTGAACTCAACATTTTGATTTAACGACAGTAGTTAAAAGAAACCTAAAGCAATGCCTAAGAGCATCTCATAGATTGTAGTATGAAAAGAAAATGAGATTAAAAATTGGTTTGTGTTTCTAAAAGAATGGGACAACTCTGATTCCATTTGGTTTGTATCTTTAAAATAATGGGACAATGCAGATTCCATTTTTCACAATGAGAAAATGTTTGGAAGGTCAATGACTTGATTCAGATGGGAAGTAAGTCTTGCTTTGTAAAAAAAAAAGAGGAAAAAGAGAAAAAGAAAGGAATTGAATTAAATTAAGTTGGAAGCAAATTAAATCCTTTACAAAGCATGAAGAATGGAAGGGGCTTGATCTGGAAGAGCACTGGTTCTTGGTAGAATTGCTGGTTTCTTTATCCCTATTTCATTAAATAGAAAATTTTCTTAATGCATCTCCCAAACTGGACACACACACACCCCTATGCACACACATATTTGTGCACAAGTGTATCTATACAGTCACACAGAGATACACATGTGGATGTGGATAGGCTGCAGATCCCCCACCACGGGAGGATGCCATGGATCACAACAGGGCTTTGTTAAACAGCTTTGCAGGATTTGGGAACTTGCTCTCAAAGCAATCCAGAGTCTGAGCTGCCCTTCCAAGCAGGACAGCCTGTGTCCTGCTGTGCCTGGCTGGGCCCCTGGCACTGGGCACTGCTGCCCTGAGTCCCCCCAGCTGCCCCAGCCCCTATGGTGGCACATTTCCCATGCTGGCTGGAGCCAGAAGAACACTTGCACGAGTCAAACAGGTGACTGAAGGGTCACCTGGAAAGGGGAGTCTGCCTGGATCCAGGCCAGCCTGCCTAGAACAGCTGTGTGTGTGTGTGTGTGTGTGTGTGTGTTTCTGGGTACAGGGGGATGTGCTACCAGAGCCAGCCAAAGCACCTGCCCCCTCACCAGGCTGTGCTGGGCATGGAGCTGCTTCACTGGGGCACCCCATGCTTGAGCTGGTGAGTCTGGGAGACAGTACTTGGTTTGCAGTCAGACAGAAACCCTTCCAGCTCTGATTTGGAAGCATTGCATGTGAAGGATCCCAGCCAGGAGACCACCAGTGGGTGGTGCTGCCATGCCTGCACACGTCAGCTCAAAGATGTCCACATTCACTTTCAAAGGCTTTAATTTAACCATCTTGCATGTTTCCCGGGGACACAGCCCCCTGCAGCCTCAGACCACTGCCAGGCTTTCCCTGGGCAGGAGAAGGGATTTGCTCTGTGACCTTTGATGTAAGGCATGGCCCAGCAGAAGCCTGTGGAGGCACACAGGACTGCCAAAACCCCCAGCTCTGTGTGGAGAATGAGTCCAGACAGGAGGATAAGCATAATCTGCTGATTGTGGAGCTCAGATTTGTGGCAGAGTGAAATGGCAGCTCTGTGCCTCAGGCAGGTCTTGCACAGGACAGCAGAGCCAGACACAGAGAGTGTGGGGTTAATTAAGAAAATACCAGAGGAAAACTAGACAGGATGTCTGAGAAGGAAACTACTGAAGGTGTTCAATTGCTTCTCACAAAATCATATTTAGGGAGACAGAAATGCTGGATATCTCCTCCTCCTGCAAGTTGGCAGGATTTCTGTGAAAGGCAAATAGGAAAAGTGTGTATATGTGTGTGTGTGTCTGTGTGTGGTGCAGCTCATGGAAAAGAATGATTAAATATATTTTTCTAGAGCTATGGGAAAACCAAAGGGATTTATTTGAGGCAGGGCAGATTGCAGGCCTTTTGCAAATGACTGTGATGGCAGATTTTTGGGAGGATGCAGGGACATGAAACAACAAATTCCTCATGGTTTTACACATCCTTCTGCATTAATAATGGTTATGCAGGCTCGCTCTTTGTTCTCAGGTCATTGATCTGGATAAATAAGAAATAAAAGAGGAGGAAATAGGAGAGCCCCTGCAGCACACGGTACCTGAAAGGAATTCCACTCTGATCACATCTGAAAGCAGAGGTCCCAGGTGGGCACTGGCTTTGGAGAGGGCTGAGAGCCAACACCCCCAGGCCACTGAACCTAAAAAACTGACTGCTGCCAATCTGTGTGGTATTTTCCAGCTTTCAACTAATTATGTAGACAACCATGTTGTGCAATGCTGTCTCCACCTCTATATCCACCATTAACTCCAAAAAAAAAAAAATCTGATTAGTTTTTGTTATAAAAACCACATTTTTCATTCTGCAAAATAACTCACAGGCACTGCTAAAATACTTACACCTGCATCCTAATGCAGGAGTGGGGTTAAGGTTCCTCTTACTGCTTCACAAAACAGCAAAAATAATACAAGATCACCCCAGCACATTTCTGTATCTGAGAACTGCCATGGGAAAGGACACTGCAAATAATGTCATGTCAATATGCTCAATTGAATATATGGGAGGTATTGAGGGAATCACAGCCTGGATTTGAATACTGTTCTCTTTTGGGAGTGTGTGTTACAAGTGTGCAGCATCACACTGAGCCAAGGGGTTATGCTTTTGAAATATCACCACCTAAAGCTGCTTTTTTAGCAAGGTATCTTTACATTAAACAAGTGACAGTAACTTGTGAGGGCTGGTGTCTTGGACAGCACTGTAACTCTGCAAGGAGGGCTGCTCAGGGGAGAACAGGCAGGTGTGTGGGCTGTGAGCTGCTGTCAGAGACCCTCCTGCTGCAAACGAGCTCAGACGAGCCGAGGAACAGCTCTGGGGGTGTCATGATGCTACAAACTCACAAAATACTCCCCCCTCAAGCACTCTGAAAGGCAGATGGACTCTGTCCCCTGCTTCCAGGGCTTGGCCCAGGGCAGCTGCAGCATCTCTTAGGACCAAGAAGACCACGTTCCTTTATCAAATCAAGAGTGGCAGTGAGCTGATCTGTGCCCTGGTGGCAGTTCTGCCTTCAGTGTGAGCTGGACTAAGCCTGCTGGACTCATTCTCAGAGAATGAAGGAAGGGAAAGTCCTGCCACTGGGTTTTCTTCTGGATTAAACCCCTGGTACTGGGCAGCCACTGTCCAAAGATAATTACTCTTCACTGGGACATTATAAATATGAACTAGAAAAGGAGGCACCTACTTCTCCTTCCTCATGAAAGAAAAAACTTTTTCTGATATGATCCAGGTAACAATTTAGGACACAAATTCTCTGACATGAGAGGGGCTTCTAAGCCTTTGTGTTGTTTTTTTTTTGAGCCCCTTCCAGGATTCTTTCACAGGATGGATTTCATAAGCGGTGCAAGTGAGGATTAAGACACAAAATGGTTTTGAAACAAAACTCATTGCCCCTGTGGACAGAACAAAAATCCCCCAAACCAACTGAACAAAAGCTGTATTCCAAACAGTCCTTGCTGGAAAAAAAGTTGTCATCCAAATTAAATTGGCTATACAAAATTAAACTCAGTAGAGAGGGAATTTTTGTGCCAGGTACTCTCAGATACAATTGCAGAGATATGATGTGAGTTGCAATATTGTGCAAAACGTGAGTCCTCATGATGATGGGCACTACCATATATAACCAATTTCATCATCCTTATCATCATCTTCATCTTCATCATCTTCATTAGCTGCTCTTACATGAATCTTCAGTTTCCCTTCTTTGTCTTTTTTTGTTGCTTCAGGTTCCTCTTCCAAATCATCCAACAATACAACAGATCCACCACTGCCAAAATCCCCTGAGGTTTCTTGCTCTTCTTCTGAAACAGGTGAGCAGGAAAGGTCATTTCCTCACAGAACACCAAATTCCACATTAATCACTACCCTTGTCATGCAAGCCACTGTCATTTGCAATATTATTTTTAAAATTAATTGGTTCAGCTATTCATGAGACAACCTTAAAATTTCAATTTGCATTCTGAACTGGGATAAATACATATCAATTCACTCTGAATTTTTTTTTTCTTTGCATAAAATGCCCCCTTATGCGTTGTCCTCCTCCTAGAGGCTTGACTGGAAAGTTCCAGATCACGTGCATGCAGCCCAGAAAATCATTAGTCCTTTGTAAATACTTTCATTCCATCACAGCTCTGTAAACCACACTAAAAAAATAAAAAAAATGGTTTTATTTGTGTGCATAAACCTCACTCTGCAAATGTAGCTACTGAACCGAAGACCTGTGATGCTGTTCTGGGCTTCCTGGACCTTCTTGGTTTCTGTTCCCTCTCAAAAAAGAAAGCTGCACTCAAAACCATCCCTGAAGCACTCTGAAGCATTGTAGGTGACATCTTCCTTGTCCAGGCACAACAGCTAACTGGTGATTTCACTCACCTACAGAGTATTGTCCTGGCAGCAATTCTATTGGGCTTGGCTGCTGGTGTATACAATTTTACACGAGGCCTTCCCTTGTCTGGAAAGGCATTATACATGAAATTCCAGTAGATGTGCATTCCAGACTATACAGAACAATATATTCAATAACCACGCAGAGCAACCCCAGACCCCTAATTTTAATATCACTAATTGCACTTTCCAGGCTGATAGCAAAAATACCTTAACAGTGGTTATTGCCTGCTAACTTGTGCTGCAGCCCTGCTGTCCAAAGGGGGTCCATCTGCACTGTGACTAGGGAAGCAGAGGAGCACTCTGAACTGTGGTACTCGAGTTTTCCCTGCTGTCATCATACTCGGTGGTACAGCAGTGGCAGGCTTACAGCAGTGTTAATTCCCCCCTTGGCTGAGGACAGCAGATCATTACTCACCACAGCTGACTGTGCCTCGCTTTCTGGAGCCAGCTATCTCATTCCCATACTTATCAACACACCAGCACTGCCCCGTGCTGCCATGGCACTGCGTGGCTTTGTAATAACCCTCTTCATTGCACCGGGGGATGAAGGCACCTGAATAAAACACAAGGTGTGCTCAGTAATGCAGTCCTCTGCAGGAGCAAACACACAGAGAGGGAATTATGAACTTAGCACTTATATACATGAAGGTCTTGACAACGTTGGCAAGGAAATACACGTGACTATCTGGTGCCTGAAAGGGAGAAGGAATTATTTCTGGTTAGCTCTTTTCAGACACCCTGGTCACAGTGTACAAATGTTTGTTCCTATCCAGCACACAGGGGAGGGTGTCACACAGCTCTAGAGAGAGGTTCAGTCTGCCCCTGAATGATTGATATTCCCACAGAGCCTTTTCACATTTAACTCCTGCTTTTAAACTTTTCTTCCCAACTGGATTATTACCCCAACTTCATTAGTTCTGCATTCCCTTCCATTTGCACTCCTCCAGTGTTTACCATATGAGTCTTTCCACAACACTGTAATTATCCCTGGAAGGTATCTGCCATCTGCTTGATATTCATACTAATCTCAGGCACATCCCCTGACTTACTGAGAGTTCCCATGTATAGAAGAATAATGCACAGGCTTTACAGAGAGGGACAACAGGATCTGAATCAGTAAGTCTTTGGATTTGAAACCCAAGTTTTGTCTCACAATAAAACCAATATATTTCAGCCTTGTAAAGTGTGGTTCATTCTGGGTTCTGCAGAGAGGGAAACTCTCAGGAGAACCTATGTTATTGTTCCCACCATTTTCAGCAGATACAGCAAATGTACTTCAATATGAAAAACCCTCTTGTTCTTTGAGATGAGTTAGCTTTATTCCCACTGGAGGTCAGTACATTCATTTTTCCCTTCTTTGTCAATTGCTTCAATTTGAAACATGGTATAAACACACTGCTGCCCCAAATTTCTTGTCTCAAACGATTTTTGAGAAAGTGTTTTTCTCCTCTGTCAAAAATACCAGTGATTTGCTGGTGGTTTAGTAAAGTTTTTTAACCAGTTCCATGTGTAGCATCTATTCAGACAGCACATGTGTCAAAGGGGCCACTTCCACTACATTTCTCACAGGGAAAGATGAATGAAAGATGAATGAGAAGGTGCTGCCCAAATGTCACCAGATTTTCTATATAAAAGACATAAAGATGGAAGTCAGTCAGTCTCATGCACCCAGAGAGCTACACAAAGAGAATCTGAATATCCAAACTCATTGCTTTGCAGATCTTGTCTGAAGTTTGAGTGCTGCTAATACAGTTTTGGGAGATGGGAAGAGAAACCTTTGAACATGTGCAGAAATCTCTGTATATCACATCAGTTTTGGAGACCACATCCACGAGTGAGAATATTTTAAATAATGTCAAAGCATGATCTTATAGCAGGTTTGCTAATAGGTACCACCATTATGTTCATGTACAAATGGAAGCATGCTAGCAACTATCAAAGGTTCATTTTCACTACTTATAAGAAAATACTTTTAAAAACAAATGTATGTATTTGCCTTGGCAGGTTTTTGTAAGTTAATACACAGTGTTCAAAACTTCATTTCAATATCAATTAGGAAAGATATTTTTTCATATTTATGCTCATGTCCTGCCTCTGATAAGCACTCCAGGTGTTTATCAAACCACACACAACCTTGGGAAAAGTGCTCAGGTGCTGATTGGAGCTGGTGTAAATCAGCATAGCTGTACCCATGTCACCAGAGCTGCCCTTTTATCTCTGATGAGCATCTGGCTCCAGGGAAGGATCAAAGGGGGGACCTCAGGGACTTTACAGGGTGAGCAGAGAACAGCTTCTGCATTTTAAACTGTCTCATGCTTTCTCTTTTCCTAGGGCAATGCAACCTTTTCCTTCTTTGAAACAGGCCTTTTTGCATAGTTTCACTGTTTCTTGTAAGGTATGAAAATGTTCCACGCTGCCTATAAAAGCTCTAAAAGATTTAAAAATAAATGGTGGCCTAGGCTCACTGCCAACATAACTGTGTGTGGGATAGATTCACACTTTGGGTCACAGTGAAGAGTGGAAGGTACTTTTCCTTCTGCATGGGAAATTTGTGCCAATTTGTATGTAACACTGGAGCTTTAAATATTTATCTATGCATACTAATGTCACAGAATTTGCCACCATCAGAGGGAGGATACAGCATGTCCTCTCCAATGTGTCAGGTGCAGGTGATAATCTGGAGAGGACAGGGAGGTGCTGGGAACAAGTGTTGTACATTGTGATGATTCTCCCTGTAAACTGTACACAAATCAGCCTGTTAGAAATAAGCTGGCTACAAGCCCTGCTATCCTGGAGCATAGCACCTAGACAGAGCTCTAGACAGAGCACTTGCTGGGTTTGGCATCACAGAACATCTGGAGCTTTCCTCTCCAGGGGTTCTTGCAAAAGCAGTGCTTCCCCACAAGCCTGGACACCACAAAATGTGAGTCACTGCCCCAAAACTGCCTCAAGCTACTGAATCCTGCCTCCCCATCTCCCTTTTCCTGGGAAAGGTTTAGTTGCTCCACACAAACTTGAACAGCACTGTTGCATCTGCATCCTCTTTCTGGACCCAGACCTATAACTCTATTTGTTTGCATAATTTCCTTATCTATATAACACTCCCCTCAGAGAACAGGAGGAGAATAATTATATGCTAAAGATAGAGGTAAAAGCCTGTCAGAATTAAGTGCTAGCCAGCACACAGCTCCTGGTACTAGCTATTATATTAGCTGAATCCACAGGGCTGATATAGGAGAAAACAGTGATGGGAGCAGAAATTTATTACTTTAGTGGTGTGGGAGAAGCATTATCAGGCTGCACAGTTGTATGCTCTAAAAGTACAGTCTCTGCAGTTAATTGTACTCCAGATAAATCTGGTAGGAAAAGATGAATAGTGCTGTTTACTTTTTAATTCAGTCTCCTGGGATGCTAGACTTCATTTGAAAGCCTCCAAATTCAACATATCTAATGGCAATGGCTTTGAAGTACTTTGTTGCAACTGTCATGTGTTTTCAAAAATATATAGAGAAGGAAATATCAAAAGTCATCATTTTTATCAATGGATGCAAGTAAACAAAAACATTCTTTATGCTAGTGCCCAGACTGTAAGTGCTGTGGTCTCTATGTCAGGGTCAGAGGAGGAAAGAGAATAATTAAATATTACTTTCTCTGAAAATACTCATCTCCCTTTTTCAACTTTACTGTTGCTACAAGTCATGTGTATGTTTGGGCTTCCATTTGAGTGATTTTTCAGACAGTGAAGAGAAAAGACAATGTTTTCTGCTGTATAAATAGCTCTGATATCAAATTAAAATCTCCATGACAGGTGTCATTATGCAGGAAGACTTTCAGGGTAGGTGAAGCAAAGAGTTCCTCTTTATATTATAATTTTCTAGCTCGTGGAACAACCTGTACCTGACACCTTGATTTGTTGAGCTTCACCACTTTCATTCTTCTTCTACTTTTTTTTTTATTAATACAGTTGACTAGAAGTTATTTGTGCTAAGGGACCATTCTTACTGCTTTAACTTTGTCATTTTACTCCTGCTGTTGTGATCAGATCCCAGTGACATGTGCTACAACCACCTGCATGCTGAACTACCTGCAACCCAGGCATCTTTCTTCCCACACACCAGAATAAACTACTTATGTTTCAACCTAGATGACATTTATTGCACGTAGAAAATAACAGCAAAGCATAAAGTAAATATGGGATAGTCAAAGCTATCTGTTAAGAACTGGGCTCCTTACTCTTTTAGGTGGCTTTGAAAATCATGACACTCGTGAGACAGAGACCATTGTGACTTCCCCTGCCACAACATTCCCTTGAACACAAATGCAGAATATTTACTGAATGGAGCACACACATCCCAAGTGATCAATCCTCCCTTTGCTCCCACAGCTAGGAACAGCAGGAGCTGTAACTCTGAAACATCTTAATCTTCATGTGAACTTGCAATGAAAGGATGATGGATCTGAACCACAGTCCCTGCGGCCTTTAGGAATGTTTGTTCTTAATTTAAACCAATGAACCCAGGCTGGAATTGTTCACCAGGCACCTGAACCTTGAGTCCAAGTGGCAGTGGCATCTGGGGATGGCAGGATTTGGCAGAGCTGGGCTGTCTGCAGGGGCTGCTGCTGGGTAGGGAGGAGCAGCAGGCTGGAACATGCAGCACTGCAGCAGAGCTGCCTGCACACCCTGTGCTGCTGCTGGGGATGCTCTGGAAACCTGACATGCTCTCCAGGCTGGGGCTGACAGCTGGGGCTGAGGACAGACATTCTCCTCAAGGGTGAAGTGCAGGGCTTGGATCTGTGCTGCTGTGCCTCAGGGGTTGGGCTCTGCGTGCACAAATGTGCTGGGACACAATTTTTGGTAAAACACCAGCACACACACGCCAGGCTACACATCACTGGGTGATTTTAGGGTAGGGAATTAGTCACCTGAAAGTTTTTCAGTTCAGCAACTTGATTTTTCAGCAATTAATTGGGAAAATGCCAGATGGGGATTTATTTAACCTCATTTTAGATATCCATCAGAGCAATGTAAGTCATGAATCAATTCAGGCTCCCAATAGGCACGAGAGAGAGGGGCAGGCATGATCACATCTTACAGCATGAAGCATCCTGCAGGCTACCTAAAATGAGGTGATATGAATTCCTGTTTTCATACACACAGAATATACTGAAATATTTTAGAGTGATTAGGCAAAATTGAACCCCAAGGAAAGCCTGCATTGTACTATAACTGGAAGGGCACATGAATGCATTGGCTATGCACCTCCAGTCACCCTTCAAAAACGGGAACCTTGGGTACCAAGCAGCCTCCCAGTACTTACTCTGACCTGGGAGGTGATGAAGGCAGAATTAAGCTCTGTGCAGGCAAGGCTTTGCATTTCTGGAGAGCTGTAAATTAGTTCTGAACCCGTTGCCACGCTGACACCTGTTCTGTGTGTTGCTATCTCATTATTTGTTTAATTTCATAGTGTCAGGCCTACGCTCGGTGCTGCATATTCCCGACTCAAAACATTAGTCTCTAATTGAAAAACCATTACTGCATATAAAGTTACAATAATCACAGAAGCTTTAATTAGTTGAGCAAATGAATAGCAAGTAATCGAACTTACCCAACAGACTCTTCCCTCTACTTAGCTTTTGAATTCTATTCATTTCATTCTGGCAAGGAAGACCTAAAATATAATGTATAAGAATCAGTTTCCAGATGGCACGGGATAGACTCTGTAATGACTGGCTTCACTGCTGACATGAAATGTAGGCTACTGTACACCTGGGACTGAGAGAAGCCCATATGCTGGTACTGTACTGCTAAACAAATTTATGTCATTAGCTCCACTAATTAAAAAAAAAAAAAGGCAACACTGTAGTTGAGAGTAGTGCTTGGGGGCCATTTTAATTGTTAAACCATTCTACCTCTCTTTTCACCAAACTGACATCATGCCAGCTCTCTGATTTATGACTTGCTAATTGGCTAAGTTCTGCGTTAATAAAAGAGTAAATTCTTGAGCTTTCTGTCAGCAATAGAGCTTATTTCTAGACTGTGTGCAGTGACACTTACTACTTTGTTTGCTTTAATGACCAAAGGATGTTAATATAGTTCATCTGTGACAATGAACATGGTTCCAGAATGCCCTTCATGCTGGTGCTGGGGAAAAGGGCTTTTTAACACACCTGCCTGCCAATGAGCAAACTCTACAGGCAGGCCCTGAAACACAGGGAGAGCCCAAGAGCTCCTCTTTGTGTGGCAAACCACCCAGCTCACCTCCTGGCTTCTGGAAGCAGTAGCACCACTCGTTGTTGGAAAGCTTCCCGTCCTTGAAGGAGTCGCAGGAGTTGAAGAGTGGCTTGACACAGGGCTCGTACTTATCCAGATAAATGGCACTGATCTCCGAGGGATCCAGCAGCAGGTCGTAGTTCATGTCAAGTTTGTTGAACATCCAGCCCAAGGAATCCTTACAGATTGGTAGGATGCTGGTGTCAAACCCTGTAAGAAGACAGGCAAATATTCCCCAGCTGAACCGTGGCATGCCCCAGCACATGATCCACTGCTGAGGTGAAGCCTTGCCAACTTTTCTTTTTTTTTGGCTGGACTCTGAACATTGAGCTGATTTGCCCGAAGCAGAACAAAATCCTAAGACTGAACTGATTGTGTAAAGCTTAAAGCCCAAGCACAGCTATGAACTAGAGAACTACTCACACTCTGTGGGAGCTGTGGGGTAGAGAGGGCTGAGATTCAGAACTGGTTTCTGTAATTCAAAGTTATCTCTACTGAAAAAATTCTTGCCTTTTTTTGTTTTTCCCCAGTCCTCGGTCCAAGTGTCTTGGCTTGGTTCCAGGAAACTGAAATGTGATGAGAAAAGGCTGCATCCACCATCTTTTCAAACTAGACTGAATCTGAATGCAATTTAAATCCTGTTTCCCAGACTTGTTTCTAGTTGCTTGATCACATTCTTTCCTGCTGTGCTCTCACCTTCTACCTCTCATCCTTGCTTTTCACTTTTCAAAGGCCTGTCTGTAGTTTGTGACAACAAACTGCTTTGATCTGGACTGTGAGCTGTCTGGGGGAGGCAGGGGGAGAGAAGAGGTGAAGTGTCTCTGTTCCTTGCACCACTCTGAGAGAGGGCACAGCTTCAGCTGGAGCTGCCCATGCTCTTGTATGCTGTTCCAGCCCCTTCCTGCAGCAATACAGGATTCTGCTTTTCCAGCTCTTTGGAAACCATCACCATCATTCATTTTAATAGCACAGATTCTTCAAAGACTGCTGCAGCAGCAGTGGTTATCACAGAAAGCCCAAGTCATGCATATAGATACCCACTGTGTATATGAGATACACGTTGCAGTATCCTGCAGTCTCCAGAAAAACAGTGGCATGGGGCACTATAAATCCACACTGTCATGGTATTTTTTCAATGCTTAGACTAAATTCCAAGTTATCTACAATGTAAGGAAGTGTATTTGTAATACAGAGATAATAAATCTGATAGCAAGGGTATTGGTTTCAACCAGGACTCAGAAACACGAATCCATTGGCTGGGGATTTGCAGGGACAGAGGGCTCCTGATAGCCCTGGGCTCTCGTGCTCACACTGCTCCTGCTGGGAGCAGTAACCTGCCTGTGCACTGCTCACTCTGCCTTGGGCCATGTAGAGAAGCCTGATGAGCTTTTTCCTTCAGCTGCAACTTCCACTGAAAGAGGTTAAGCTTAGCTTTATTTGCTGTATGTGTCCCTTTCAGGATGCTGCTTTGTTGAAGTGAAAGCTGAGATGTTGCTGGAATCATGCAGACAGTTTGTCCAAGCTCTGCACCCTACTTGTTGTTTTGGGCATTAATCCAAAGGAGAGCAGGGCTTTTTGCTGGAAGCTGTGGTTTGTGTATGCAGCTGTGGCTGAAGGTTGCCAGTGACACAGAGGGACAATCAGAAGGGTTAACTAATGGGAAGGTTTGTGTCATTCATAATACATGTTTCTCTAAGGAAGGAAGAAGGTAATGCCATTTCCTCAGTGCTAGAGGCAGCTCAGGCAGGGAAGAGAGAAATCATGCTGAACATTTCATCACATTTTTATGCTGTTATCTCCCATAACATTATCTAATCATGTCTGAGCACAGTGAAAAAGAACAAGGCTGTGTGAATAGATGTACGGGGGAGCTGCTTGCCTTGCTGAAGCAATTAGAAATATTGACTTCAATTATTTAAGTCATCTGAAGAAGGCAAGCAGGATTTGGTCGCTGTGCAATCTTTTGTCAAGTGAAAGGATTTAAGATTCCTCACCTCTGCCTTTACAGAGCAACAGGAGCAGGGCACCTAGGGCAGCTGCCCTGTGCAGGTGTATGGTGCCAGACTCCCCAACCCCAGGCAGGTTAAAAGTAGTCAAACAGGCAGGGGTAGATCATTCAACTGCAGGTGGAGCTGGGATCAGCTCCAGCTATCCCAGTTTGACAGTTTTCAGGAGAAAAAGAGTTAGTTTCCAATGTCAGCTCTTTTTCTGCACAGATGCTCTCTCTGACAATGGACTTTACACGCCGTGGTGGCACCTAATGCTGCACAAGATGAGTAACTGCAAGGTGTGTTGTATCATCAACTGAGCATGGCAGGTGCTGCTCAGCCCTGATGGTCTCTAAAGGTCATCTCTTAACTGGCAGGGATCAATGCAGGGAGGAGCAGATCCTGGAATGAACTTGCCCCTGAGAGTCCCTGATTATTTCTGAGTCTTGTGCTCCCTGTTGGGAAATATCCCCCTGTGGGTGCAATGGGGATACACCACCAGCCTGCCCTCAGCACAGATCTGCCTGAGCAAATCACCAGGAGTGACTGCTGTGAGTCTAAGCTGCTCTGTGACACTCCAACAGGGCTTGGATGGGAGATACAGCTGGGAAAGGTCACTTGAGAAGACAGCTAATTACATTAGGTGAAGAGGTTTTGGTTATAATTTCTTATAAACAAGGGAGCTTTCTCTGTAGTGACCTGAGCTCCACATTAGATTTATTAAGAGGCTGGTTTACTAAACAGTGCTGGATTATCAGACAAGGTGGTCTGGAAGTCCTGAAATATTGCAGTGGTAGGGCTGACAGGAAGTCCTCAGCTAGATGGTTATTATCAGTGGAGAGTTAATTCTTTAATTGACCCCCAGTATGTCACTGAAGGTAAACAGCAGCTCCACTTCATATTGTCTCCTAAAAGGTACCACCCATAAATCACACTTGGCAACATTGCATCTGCAGCCCAAATCCAACTACCCTGGATGCTCTCAGCACCCAGCACCTGGAGTGAAAGCCAAATGTCCCCTAAATGTTCAACACAGGCTCTGACTCATGGCACAACCAGGGCAGCTGCTGGAAAATGGCTTTTGGAGCTCACTTACCTTCACTGGCAGGTCACTGTGCTCCCACCAGCCTGGTGAGGCCAAGTGATTCTGAATGAATTAACTTCGTTTTAGAGTCTTTTGATATACTTATCTATAAATATGATGCAATTTTCTGGATGAAATAAACCATATACTGTAATTCTGTGAAGAATTCAATGCTTGGTTAACAGGCTGCGTTTCCAGCACAACAGACCCAGAAAAAGCAACCCCAGTGAGAACTTTTCTGCATCGCTCTGTCCATCAGTGCAGTGCTGCAGTGCCTTTGGTGAGAAGCAGGAGAATGGTGCAGGCTCCACATCCCTCCTGGCTCCTTGGCAGAGGCTGCCAACACAGATGCCAGCTGATGTCAGCTGAGGTGGTGGCTGCTCTCATCTGGACACCTGCTCACAAGGACCTGGACTAAGACCATCTTGTTCCTCTTTTCAACTGACAGCTGTTCAGCATCCTGACAACTTCCATTCACTACAGAGCTGGAAGGAAATCAAGCTGGTGACCTACATGAAAGTCTCTCATCCCATTAACAAAGAAAATGCTCCACCTCCTCAGAATTAAAATGGAATTAAATTTAAAAAAGTCTAGGTGAAAATCCTTATTAAAAATAAACACACCTTCTGGCATGAAAGAATTATTTTCCCCCTTCAAGAGTTGACTTACATGAGCCATTTTTATTTTATTAAAGCATACTACAATTAAATTAACAGGGGTATAATTAACCTAATTTCCCCCATCACTTAAAATAAAAGAAGGAGGAGAAGAAATATTCCCCAGAAAAAAATCCATTATATTGCATAGACCTCTAGTAAAAGAAAAACAACACCCACTCCAACCAAGGAGACTATCTGGATACAATATGGGGATGTTATGAATTAACAACAGGCTCAGGAGCAATTTGAATCTGATCTTGCTACCTAATTAGTTTTCTTATTTCCCTATGTCAAAGCATGTTCCTGAGTTTCTTACATCATTTATTGAGGAGATTTTAATTGCACAAAACCTTCAGAAGACAAAGTACCTGGCCCACGGTGCTTTGCTGGGATCAGAGCTCAGGGAAGGAAGGTTTGAAATCTAACCGCAATGATCCTCCTCATCCTTTTCCTCTCAAGAGAGTTAGAAACAAAATAAAAAGGAGTGTACTTTTTTCCTTCACCTGGGGGTGAACATGATACACTCAAAACGCTTATTTACACTCACACTAACATCTTGAAAAATTAATGTAGCTCAGAGAAATCTCTGCTGGAAGACCTCGTCTGGACAGCCCACGTGTCTGAGCACCGCAGCCAGGGCATCCCAGCACCTGCTCCTTTCCTGCCACGGGGCACATCCAAAAGGGATCACTCTGAGGATGTTCATGCCCTTTCAAACTCTGCAGGCACAACCAAACCAGTGCAGTTTAATGAAGTGATGTGTGGGGTGAGGGGGACAACACAGGCTGAGCCAGAAAAAAGGGCAATGTGCACATCAGAGCCTGTTTCCAGAGCTGTGCGTGTCCTGCTTGCCAGGATTCACAGACATTCTTTCCTACAGCTTGGCTTTGTGAACTCTGCTTTGAATTCTGAGCCCTGTTTAAGGTGTCTTTCATTTTTACAAATGTTTGAAGTTGGAGAGAGCCAAATACTGCTGTCCTCACCCTGTGAGTATTTTCAGTGCCACAGAGAGAATGTGAGCTGCAGAATTTGGCATATGCAGATTAGTTCATGAATACTGTTGAAAACCTCAAAAAGAAAAACAGGCCCAAATTTTGTGGCATTCAAAAATGGCTTAGGCATCTAAACTCATAAAGTTTTTGTTTTTTTTTTTTTTAAATTCATATAGGAGAAAATAAGAAAATGTGCCAAACTAAGTCAACAATCTAAAAATGTACATTGTTGAGATCAAGTGTTTAAAATCATCGGGCAGCCTTTCAAATAAAAGCTGCCAGGAATCAAACTAAACTAAAAAGAGATAACAGCTCCTCTGTGAATCAGAGCAAACACTGCAGAATTGCCAGGAATGTTTTTCTCACTGAAATTGCTGAAGAAAAAAAAAAAAAAGACTCAACACCTTTAGTATTTGGCCTCTGGCAAGGTCATCATGAGGATGTCACAAATCATCTGCATGAAAACATCCTTTTGACAATCTGATAAAATGAGATTTCCTGTAATTCTGGGCCTAAAGGACTTCAAACAAAGTTTAAAGCCTCTAAGGCTTTCTGCCATGGGGTTTGAAATGAATTCACATCTGGAAGCCATGATTAGCTGTACATCCAGTTGCTTTTTGCACTGTGGTTTGGATCCTCTGCATGAGAATATCTTTTTTTGGAGCTATGTTTCAGAAATAAGTAGGACATGTGGTTTTAAAGATACTGACTTTGTAGTAAATACTGTGCAAAATAAGGGACACATGAAAAAAGATCATTTACACAGAACATGACTTCTTTCACCACAGAGTTCTAAGGTTTGTGGTGGAATTCCTGGGTTTGACTGTAGTTTTGAGCAATGCAGCCCCTGGTAAATTGTCTCTTTAGGAAGAGGCAATCTGCTGCTACCCCAGCTCAGAGGTAGCACAAAAGAGAGGGGCTGTGGAGACCTGGACCAACACAAATGCCCACCCTGATGGGCTGGGTCTGCTCTAGGGCCCCTGTGGCCTCTGTGGTGTCACTCTGCAGGGACAGCAGGTGAAAAGAGCCAGAAAAGCAGCAGCTGACTGGACCCTTCAAATCCTGGGTTTGGACCCTGGCTTTAGACAGCTCATCCCAGAGAATCAGTGAAGTGCCAGTGAGGCACACACCTAGATAAAACCTGTGCGTCCCACTTTGCAGCCCAAGGGCCTGTGTTTTGGGACACTGTTTGGAAGAATTAATGAGTCCTTACAGAAAGTGAATTCTCATCTGCTCTCTGATGAGCATGACCTCTTTTAATGCTGTTATCTGAATCTCTCCCCTCCCTGGTGGCTAAATGACATCAAAATCAGTCATGTTGGCTTAACCCACAGAGAGTAAATGTCCTCTAGACTGTTCATCTTATTCCTTTCTTAAAAAAAATACATCAAAGGACAAAGATGGTGTTATCAAATACCTAGGACACAATGGGCTCCAGCTTTCTCCACCATTTAACTCTTCTAGCTCCATGGCTCAGATGTGGATGTTTTAGTTATTCTTTCCCTTACATAAACCATTAGCAGGAAATTTTAAAGTAAAATCTAAGTGAGTTTTTCTCAACATTGGCATAACATTCTCTATGTTGTATGCCATATTTTCATCTTATGCCACTGACACTGTGCCAGAAAATGCACCAGTCATAATACTGGTGGTTAAGCAGAGACCAGAGTCCAACCCAAGAAATTATTTGGATGCATCCACATTGAATTGGAGGGGATGGTATTTAATTGTACAATCACAAACTACACCATAACAATTAACCCCAGCTCCTGAGAAAAGTGAAAACCGGAGCAGTTTCAGTTACTCACACAGAGGTGAGCTACATACAGAGGTGTCTTCAGACAGTTATTTGCCTGATTGACTTGAGAAGGTCTCCCTGTTTCTGACTGCCAGTTTCTAGAGCAGTTGGGGCTAGAGAGGAGGACTGCAGCTCCTTCAGAAAACAGCACCAGTTTGCAAGATCAGGACTCAGGTATCTGCTTGTTCACTTGTCACCCCGTTCTCCTGACGGGGTGCTGCAGCACCAGCAGCTGTGCTCAGCTCAGCTCCCCCAGGCTGGGCAGCTCCTACAACACCCAGTGTCCCAGGGGAAGGGTTTCTTACTGCCTTGTGCTGTCTCAGAGCTGGTGGGTTTGATGACACGGTTGGCATCCTCGTGCAGCGCGCCGAACCAGTCCTTGAGCCGCGAGGCCAGGCTCCTCAGCTCCCTGTCTGTGCAGGCTAGGAGAGAACAAAGCACCAGGCTGAGTCAGGAGCACCAGGGAAAACCTCTCCCCAGAGAGTCCGTCAGAAAAACTGTGTTTGTGGTTGTGAAGTTCTCCTCATTAAGAGCAGCTCTGAAGGAAAAAGAGAAGGTCAGGGAAAAGGATGCAAGATAAAAAGCAAATGTAAGTTATTATGAATTATAAGTTGTACTTGGGTACCTCCTTGGAAGCTGACACTGTTGGTGATGGAAGAAGTGACACACAGAGCTCCCTGCCAGCTGGCAATTAGAGCTATGTGACTATTTAACTTAAATGTTTTCACCTTTTAGGATTTCAGAGGAAAATATCAGTCAAACAGATGGGGAGGAGGGACATCCTTGCCTAGACATGCTACTTGAAAAAGATGCTAGGGATAATTTATAACCACATTTGGCTCAGTATAAGGCTATTATCACAGTAATAGAAAATAGATATACTTACTTATATACAGAAAAAAAATTGTTATGTTGCTCTAGTTCTACTGTAAGTGAGACTCTACCACCTCTGAAGATTGTCAATTCCATTTTGTTATCTAGGTAAAACATTTATTTTCTCATAAATTTTACTGAGAAGTATCTAATTTTCCCAGAAATTTCTGCTAAGAGATTAATGTTCAGCTGAAGCAAATATTTTTAAGGAAGAAAGCTGCATTAGCCACAAGTTTCTGTCAAAAAAATATTCTTATTTCTGTATCATGTTTAGTGCTTAAAATTCACATGCTCAAGCAATTTTATTATTCCTACTGTGCACTCATTCTACATTTTAAATGACATTTCCTGAAATACAGAGCAAGATTTTATGCCATAGAGTCAGACAACCTTCAGACAGTCACAATAAGTCTTCTCCATCTCACTGCACATTATAATTTCCCTCCTTCCACCTTACTGAAGAACAATTGAGTCCCACAGCTCTCCCAAGTTTAACTCACTGCTCCAATCACAAAGCACTTGCTGATATGTCACAGCTGTTCTGAGGATTTGTTTGTTCTCACACTTTAGTTTGGGACAGGAATAACTTTGAAGTTAAAAATAGAAATTATAGCCTTTTCTAAATTTCAGGGGGGAGAAAAAGAAAGATTTCCCCATTTTTTTTCTGTAGCACTGAAAGAGCTTGATAAATTTTCCTAGGAAAGATAAAGATATGAAGATCATTATCCCTCTAAAGCTGAGTCCAGGTAAAGAAAAATCAGGTGTTAAACAAAAAATCCTATCAATGTAAAATAAATGTAAGACAACACAATACTAATTGTAAAGTGGCCTACCTTGCTGAAAAAGCTTACCACTTTATTTTCTCACTTGAATTAACATTACATTTTACTTATGGTAAACTATCTTATCTTTCCAAGCTGGGTGAAAAAAAAAAGAGGATTAATTAATCCAAGAAATGGGTAATAGAGTTTTATTGTGCAAACCTGATTCTTATTAAATAATCATGGTGGCACATGTCACCTTTAGGAGGCCAAGGCTGGAAGTCTGGACTACAAACATCCTTTCTGTGCCTTCTGGACAGGTACACTGAGCTTCACAGAGCTTCAAGGCCCAGGAAAAATAAATAATACTAAAGAAAATACCTTCTAGAGCCATTTTCCTGATCCAGATTTGTGTACTTCCAAACACAAAGCCACCCCCAGACACCACAGCAACCCCAAATAAGCCCAATGCTTTGAGAGACACTGGATTTGCTCCCAGACTCACCCTGTATGGAGGGCAGGAACAAGGAGCACACACACCTCACCCCAGGCTCAGCACCCTGCAGGATGCACTCCCCAGGGCCAGCTAAAGTCTCTGAAATAAATCCCACAAAGTGCTCATTTGGTGTAAGCTGCATTGACTGGGGTAATTGGAATTCATGCTTTTAAACTGCAACACAAACCAGGACTGAATGCACAGCATAGGTGGGACAGAAGGAATTAATTAATGGTAAACAGAAGTAATTAATGGTAAATCAGACTTGAAACAACTCCTCTCTATAATTGAGCCAATCAAACATGCCAGGGTCTGTAAAATGCCATTTGTAATGAAGCTGTTACAGTTTTATCATGTCTGTAACTTCAGCCATGTCTAGAAACAGCTTTTTGAGGGCAGTGTTTGAGAGTGAACCCTGGGTGAATTTATTGCTTTTGTTTTTTGCTGACCACAAACCCTGCAGATTTCCTCTGGAATTTGATCTGAGGCATGATTGACAGTAAGCCCAGAACTAGAGTTTTCTGCATTCTGGACAGTTTTTCTGTGAATAACTGAGATATTCCTCAAATACGCTGCTTAAGGATGATTTCACAGTGAGTATGATGTTGAGGTTCTCTCTTAGGACTGCAGTCTTTCTTCACTAGAATGAATACTGTTTCATGAGTCAAACAGGAGCCAACTTTGCTATTAATATGGAGTGAATAATAAATTTCTGGACAAGACTTCAAAAATTTAATGCAAAGTTCAGTTAAATTTCTATTCAAGTATTTAATGCCCTCAATCTTACTTTCTCCCACACATTAAAATAGAGGAAATATCCTTTTATTTTACATTTCTTGTATTAAATTTTATTTTAATGCTACCATGCCTGGTTAAAAATATCCTACCTTTCTACTCAATGGAACTGCATTCCATTTTTATTTATTTCATTTGAGCATTATCAGAGGCATATAATCATTCTGAATTTGTTTGGTTTGGGGCACGTTTGGGACATTTCAACATGGATTGACATTCAGAGGGCAGGCGTTTCATACAAACAAAATCAGTGCTCTGGCACCCAGGAACCAGAGCACTCAGTGTTTTATTTTTGGTGGTAGGGCCCTTTAGTTACATATCAAACAATTAGAAAGCATAGCTTGGAGAAGCCCCTCATCTGAGATCCTTACATATAAATTTACATTAGTAGAAGTTATAAAGCATTTTTAAGAGCCCTCTTCATGAAAAATGCAGTGCAAATGTACCTCTTCACTATTAATAGAAGCTTCCAGTCACATTTCCCAGATAAGAAGAGCAGGGCTGTTGGAGGAATGGATGTGATAATGGGTCTCTTGCCATTTGAAGATTTATAAGGAGAGAACACCGGGGTTGCAAACAATATGGATATTGACATCACTAGAGGCACTGATTTAAAAATCCAGGCTGAAGAGAATCACCAGGGGAGGAAACTCTCCACAGCCCCTCTCTCACAACTGGAATCTGTCCAGTCAACTGTCAACAACCATTTGAAGCTGTGGTGCTGTGAAACAGACCCAAGTGCAGACATATGTAAATAGGCATTTTCACTGGTGTGCATCCTCTCTGAGAGAAGAGATCCTGGCTGCAATTCACTTCCTGCACCTTTTCAAGGGAAAACAACCCACAGTTCTTTACCCTTGCGATTTTATGGATGTCAACAAAGGTTCTGCTTTAGCAGCCATCTGGTATCAGACCCTCCTGCAACATTAATTCCTGGATCCCTCCCTGCCAATGGCTTTGGTGATCTGCTCACCTGCAGGTGATGGGATGGGATGGGATGGGATGGGATGGGATGGGATGGGATGGGATGGGATGGGATGGCTGCTGCTCCAGCCAGGGATAGGGAGGCAGGCTGGGTAAGAGCCAGCTCACCAACCTGACCCCAAAGCACAGTCTCTGCCCCTGAGGTGGCAGTGGGATCTCCAGCAGGGGCAGAATCTCTCCCTTCTCTGAGTCTCAGCCCTGAGAATGCAGGGAGAGGATATGAGAGCTGCTGGACCCAACAACATCCTCAGATCTGCATCTGCTGCTGTGACAAATTATCCTGCAGAAGTGATTTATTAACAAGCACCTAAAGTGCAGATTTTTTCCCAAGGGTGAAGCACTTGGTCCAGCAGTTATTTATTCCTCACAAACTGAAAGCACTGTTGCTAAATACCTATTTTCACCAAGCAGAAAGCATTAATCTGACCTAATGGAAAGCCATTAGCATGCTGTAAAGGCTCAGGCTTTTATGGGCCTGCTTTTGTTATGGACTTTTGTAGCTCCACAGATACTAATCTATATACACTGATGGTGAAAATTAGCAGTATAATATTTAATTTCACTCCTTCATATAGGGACTTTCAATAGTACTTAGTGATAGAAATCAACATTAAAACTGAACTTACCTGTAGATGTATAAGATTAAATCAATACTGAATCACATCCCATTTCTGCTCCAGCCTAGCAAAGCAATATTGTAAAATCCTCACATCTCCTACTGCAGTGAATTCTAAACAAAACTTAATACTTAGGAAGCAGTAAAGGATCATATTAGTGTCTCACTTGCTGCTGGAATATTCTGGCACTGTGTGCAAACAAGAAGTCCGTATTGTCCAGGAACAAGTTACAGTGCTAGGTTACTCTATTTCCCAACAAGCAAAGTATGCAACCAGATTCACAGAACGTGTACAAAAGGTTTTGTGTCATTTGACTTTCCTGTCATCTCTTTGGTATATGTCAGTTGCCTTCTCACTCCTACTGTTCTTACTCTAATAATAATTCTTACAAACAGTACTACACTCCTACCAATTACCTGTGGTGAGACTGGTTCTTTGAGCTCATTTTATTATATGATACTAACTATTCTCTTAGGCAGAGATTGAGGAGCCCTGAATGCCAAAGGGATGCACCCCTGAGAGGTGGAACAGCTTCCACTGTTTCTGTACTGTAGAAGGAAAGAAACTGCAAATGCAGAGAAATAACAAAAAGAAAAAAAAAAAAGTTGGAGCTTTAAAAAATGCGTATTTAGTTACTGAGGTTAGTGTTCCTCCCATGCAAATTAAATCTTCAGCTTAGGGACCCGCCACTACTTTTTAATAACCTGCTTAAGGATGCAGATGTGCTGCATGGAGCAGAATCAATGGGTTGTGGTCAAGGTGACCAGCCACAAAACATAAATAAGGAACAGAAAGCTTTGCAAGAGAGCCCATGGGTTGAGATGCTTTTTATTCCCTGAGCAGCACGAGGCAGTGGATGCATTACTGAGCCCAGCCCTGCCTGCTGCCTGGCTCACAAGCAGACACCAGCTCTGTTGGCAGCACACATGAGTGGTGACCAACAGTTCAGTCATTTGTGCTGTGAGCCTGGAGGACAAGTCCATTTAGTTTTGATTAAAATGTGATATAGCACAAACCTAAATGACATTGCCCAATAGTGATACATCCCCCCACTTAGAAGTAGGACAGGCATTATTTCAGCAATTCAGAAGGGAAAAAAACTCTCATTTTTGTATTTTTGAAGACTAACTCAATAAAATTATATGGTAAAGCATATTTAAAAACAATGTGGCAACACTTCTTAAATAGGTTTGACATAAATGTACCTTAGTATGGAGGTTGACGGGAGAGCTTTTGTTCCAAGTACTAGTTTTTATATTATCTTTGTATTTTGAATGTTTTGTAAAAAGAAAATGCAGCAATTTCAACCATGCTTTCTCTGACAAACATGATTACATTTTCTTGTAGGTAAGTCAGCATCTTATTTGACCCTGCTATAATTGTGTCCACACGTGTGTGGACTATTAAAACAGGCAGTTAAAAAAATGGTAGCAACTTTTGGGCTAAGAGAGTGGGTCTGCTCCCAGAAATGCAGAATAATGCTCTAAACACTGCTGCTGCAGGAGCTGCTTTGAAAGTAAGCATCAAGATAAATCCAGGGCTGTGCTAACCTTCCATTTCCAATCCATATCCACACAGATGCATATAAACATACACACATCTGTGGGACTTGCAGATGACTCCCAAGTGTTTTATATGGGATATTTTGGTGATGCAACTCTGTGATAATGGCCTCCACAAATATTTCACTGTTCGTGGTTGGAAGGAGTAATGCTCTAATTTGCTCTTTTCATTGAGGCCTCAGGCAACTTCTTATAACAATAAAAAATGAAGTATTATGCCAATAATTTTATGAAGTAGAAAGGAATGGATTGTTTGCTGTTACTGTAAGGCAAGGCAGTGCATTCCAAACGTGCCTTGCTGGTCCAGTCAATGAACAGCTCACCTGTAAAATTGCTCCTGTAGTCACCAACACCCCAGGACAAAGCTCTACGTGGATGTATTTGTCTCACTGCATTTTTGGCCCTCACTGGCTGTTCTTCCCCAGGGCTGACACCTTTGCTGATAACCACCTCTGATCCTCCTGTCACTTGTTTTGCCTTGTCTTACACATACAGCAGCAGATGCCAAGATGCTGCAGTTCAGACTTTGAGATGATTACAGGAGCAGCTGAGTTATTGGGAAGATGAAATAGGCTTTGATCTGAAGCTCCTTTAAAATGGCACATTTAAAACACAAAGCTCAGCCAGACCTGTGTGAGGGAAGATGGAGAGCCACAAAGCTCCCTCGCTAGCGCTGGAGGCAGAGTCTACATCTGCTTCCCTGCTACTTACTGCTACTTCCTTTTGTGCTCACATTAATCATGGAAACCCTGGCAAGTTCATCTTTGCCAAGTGATTAAGAAGCCTGGAGTTTTATTTTAAATACATCCAAACTATAATGATGGTGGGGGACTTTCAGAGCCAAGCAGGAAGCTTGTGGGAGTAAGGTCCCTTGTGACATTCTGGCCATGTCAGGTGCTATTTAAAATGTTATCTCCTGCATGCTTCTTAGCCTCCCAAAATTCATTTGCCTGCTCATTCTAATGCCCTCGTTCATTTCTGTCATAACACCTGAAAGGTGGAATAGGGTTACATCAACTGAAAACTAAAGCAGAGCAAATAAAAATGTCAGACTGAGTGGACTTTCCCAACAGTTCATGCAGCAGCTGGATAAAAAAAAGGCTTTACAGAGTCATGATCTCCCTTTCTGCCTTCCCTCTTCCCTCCCTCTCTCCCTCTCTGTTTTTCACACTCTGAAAAGATGTCCCAGAGATCTCAGAGAAGAGACTCCAGCTGGCTTTAGCTGTGGCCTGTCCAGCACTGGCCAATCTTTGCAAGAGTTCTTAGAAAAACTGACCACTGCTCTGAGTTTAAAGCTGTGTTTAAAGCAAACACATAGCTCACAGCCCATGACAGCTCAGCAAATATTGCACTCTAAGGAGTTGGGAACAACAAATAACAAACAAGCAAAGCTGGAAGAATAATTAAGAGTAGAAACAAAATTCAGTGTGGTTAAAATGAAGGAATTGTGGGGCAGTTGTTTCTAGATGAAGAGTATATACCACCATAGTGTGTATATTTGGGCTTTAAATGGAATTGTTTCCCACAGGCCTTCCAAAAGCACAGCTGAAAATGTTAGAGACAACCTGCTGAACTTCACATCCAGGAGGTTGTTTTGGTCCACTTGCTGAACAAAGAGAAATTTTAGATTCTGATCTTCAGTAAAAATATTCTGAGTTATAGTAGTTGGAAATAACTTAAGCTAGTGATGTTAAGGGCAGCTGCTACTTTCCATTAAAAAAATGGCCTTGAGCTGGAAAGAGCAAAATTCAGGAAGTAAAATTAGTAATTTGAAAGTATTTGAGAAGAAATGGGCAGATCTATTTATGTCAAATTGGAGCAGGAAAGCAACACCCAAGAATAAAAATGAAAAGACTATATACAGGGGAAAAAAGTGAAAACACAGGGTGATTTCACAGAATGCCTATGCTGAAGCATAAGCACATGCACCACTTCTCTAAAAGAAGCTGAAAATATTACTATATATGAAATGAGCTGTAAGGGACCTCTAATTTTTACAGTTCCTTGTGCAATCACAGATAGACCTAAACTGAATTAGGAAAAAACCCAATGGCAGTAGATAATTTGAGTAAAGTGTCATAGTAAAAAGAGATATTCATTATTATTGATACCATTCTTTTAAAATACATGAAGATAGTTCATAGGATAAAACCACTTTTACACAATTCTGTTCTTCTGACACTACTCCATCACTTTAAGTTTGTTCAAATCTAAAATTAAGGAGTTCCCAGTTGGTCATTGGGGATTTTTTGTTTGCTTTAATGTGAAAAGCTATTATTTTTATGGGCAGCAAGATCCACATGCTAGTGTGTGCTGGATATGCTTGTTTTGGAGGTAATGTTTGGGCTCTCCACCCTCACAGCAATGACCATTGCTCTACCTGAAGAAACAAACTGCAGAATTTTGTACAGAAAGACAAAAACAGGACTCTCACTGTGCAGCCTGAGTGGATCTGGCACAGGGCATTTCCAGAGTGACAGTGAGCACTAGGACTGATGTGATTTCTCACAGGAAAACAACCCCACCCCACATTCTTCCCAGAACCCCTGTCAGGATATTGGATACTGCCTAAAACCTGCAAAGGCACCCAGGAATGGATTGCAAAGACTCCTTCTTCCAGGAACTGGTGTTCAATCAAACAGAAAAAAGGGGGAAACAACTGAATAGAGTCACTTAATTTTTACTGAGGTGGCCACTATCCTTATCCTTTTATAGAGGTGGCCACTATCCTTATTCTCTTCCTGAGGGACCCTTGGAAAGCGACAGATAAATCCAATTTGCCTGTGCTTGAGCAGGATGGAGAGAGAGATACTCGTGAGTCAGCACATGCCAGCAGAAGCTGGTTTTCCCCCTCATTAACTTTTTTGCACATCAGCTGATTTTTACTTTATACCGAGTCTATCCCTCTGCTTATTTTCTCTGTTCCCTACAGAATGTCATCATATCTGATACCACCAGGGCTTCATTAATGTAAAATGTTGTCATGTGGTGAATTACTCTTAAATGAGAAAACACAGACAACCCTAGAAGAGAAAATGAGGAGTTGTTGGACAGCATGTGGCTAGGAGCATTTGAAGGTGTCCCACAGGAATTCCTCCAGTAAATTGTTGAGAAACCTGATTGAAATTCAATAAGAAAGTGCAAATGAGACAACACAGCTCCCCTGCGGATTGCAAAGATCCCCTGACAGGAAATCAGAGCTACCTATGCACCTTGCAAAGGCAGGAATGCACAAACACCAGGAGGAAATGCAGAGCTGTGAGCAGCACGGAACAGCCAAGGGCAGCAGAAATCACTGTAAGGAAATACAACAGTCCTGAATATTGGGAACCAAATTTGCACGGATTTATGAGCTGACTAGGATTTTATTGGAGCCATTTGTACACCAGAGCAGTGCCATTAAGAGGAGCCAAGAGCAAACACACTTGTCTGGGATGGCTCATCCACGCTCAAGTGCATCCCATTAACAAAGGCATTAGAATGCACTTCTCATCAGATGCCCAGAAAATGCACCACAAGCAGGGCTCTGGGAGACAGCTCTGTCTGTGGAGTGAGCAGAGGGACTGAGGAAACTCCCCAAAGGACAGAAATGAATAAGCACCTTACAGAAGCTGTGCTTGGGAACTTGCCTGAGTCTGTCCTGGCAAAGTGGTGAAGTGGCTCAAGTTTTAACAAATTTTGGTGCTTTTGGCTGAGGTGGTCACTGAAACTGTTCTGGCCTCTGGTTCTGGACCAAAGAGCTGGAGTGCTGCTAAAGCACAGAACAAACTTCTCCAGGATTAAAAAGAGGATAGCTGAGATGAGCTGAGTGTCACAGAGGGCTGTAGATAAAAAAGGCTCAAAATACTCACTGTCTGTTATTTGCCTACTGTAACATGTATTATCTCATGTAGCTACAAAACTTCATTTAGCAGAGTAAAGAAAAATATGAGATGGGCTTACTAATTAGCACCTGGCACTTGGAAACTGTGGGAATCAATAACTTCAGAAAAGTATGGAATGTAGCTGCAAAGATCTCCTACTAATGCATGTTTTGAAGAATCATTTAAAGAAATGTCAATTCTTTTCTCAGCTCTTGATGTGTATTTGTGTATTTTTAAAGTCTTTTAGAGGCAGGCTTGAGTTTTGTGTATTCAAGGATATGGTTTATTGAAAATGATGATTTTAAAAAATATTTGCACTAATAAAATATTTAACATCCAAAATAATAAAAAAGCAGCAAGTGAGATCAAGACCATCCTGTGGCATTATGAAAACCATAAGCTGTGCAATTCCAAACAAGATAAAAATGGCTTGTGTGAAAGGAATTTGTTTTGTAAAAAAAAAAATGGTTTTTGTGAAAAAAATTTTTTTTTTAAAAAAAAAAAAAAAAAAAAAAGATTTGCAACTGTAGCTGAGAAAGCTTTGAAAGTGGCCAGGCTGACAGGGTGAATTGTAGGGCAGTTGTAAGCTTTTGTAGATGCAATTATTATCATCTCTCCAAAGCACAGGCAAGTCTGTGAGCAAAAAGAAGCAAAGAATAGGATATAGCAAAGAAAAGGCTGCCTGGAGGACTTATTCCCCTCCCTTTCCCAAGCCCAGATGCTGACTTGCTGATGGCTTAAGCCAAAGTCAGAATACTCTGAATCTAATTTAAAATTTGGTCATTCTGAAGAAGATTAAATTCCTGCATTGTACCTGCTGAAAGAATGGGTGAGAAAAGAGAAGTGTTCTGGGAGGGGGCAGCAGCAGGGGTCTAAAAGGAGATGTGGGTTGGTTCTTCCAGCCCCATCCCCTGCCAGGCCACAGAAGGGCTCTTCTGAGTAATTATTTAATCAGAGAGGCTGTGGATCCGTGCTCTCAAAGCGTTTGCAATTAGAAAATGTTGTAAGAGGCCCAGTCCTGGAGGACTGAGGATTTGGAATGCAGGATAAGGCTGTACACTGTGCAGACATCAGCAGCTTTCCAGTGGCAACTCTGAAACTGGGAACTCCGAGGCTGTGCTGGCTTCTCTAACACGGCTCAGAGCTGTCCACAGCAATCCATCCTTTAGTGAAAACAGTATTTGGCCTAGATTTTTCATCAGGATGTCCAGTTCAAATCCCAGATTTGAGTACATGTAGACCATACTAGTCAAATTAGGCTATGGGCCTGCATCTGATTTCCCAAGGTTCTGAATTTACATGGGTAGCTGAAAGTTCCAGGTTCTCACACACTGAAAGAATTTTAGAATGTATTATTTTGTCTTCCTCCAAAAGTTGCCTCATGCCTTTTAGATTTCACTATTCCTTTGGTGTTCCTTAAGGATGCAGAGATATAATTTCACATTCCATCCCTTTCATTTTTTTTTTTATTTTTAATTCACTATAGAGCTGGAATGTACTTTCCCCATTTTGCCACAACTTCCTGGACATCGAAGAATCTGCAGATGAGAGGACTTTAATGCAGCATTTATTATCCCTGTCACTGTCAGGAAAAGCAGTCATCCCATAAAGGCAACAAAGTCTCACCACTTCATTGTGAGCTAATAACCACAGGCTGCTCTATGTGTGTCTCAGTGCTAAGGATCAAAAATAATTCCCTACTACACTTGCTATGACTGATCACAGAAATGCACTTCTAATGTTAAGAAAATCTTGGAGAAATCATTGGGAATTTTTTTTCTTCTTCCTGAAGCCTTTCCTGACAGCAACAGGAGACTGGATTTAAGTATCTGTGCACCAACAGGTGGAGGGGACACAGGGACACACATTCACTCCTGCTCACAGACTCACAGAGCTGCCTCCATGCAAGTCCTAATGCAAGAGGATCCTCCTCCTTCAGCTGTTGTAAAGGCAGGCAGTAAGGAGAAAAAATCACGCTTGGATTCATACCCTCTGTCTGTAAAAAGCACTGCTGAAAGCCCAATTATTTTGATGGATACAGTGGAAAGCCAAAAAAAAAAGGACTTAGGTAAATCACAATGCAAGAACTCAATGTATATCTAAAGGTATCTCAGAATTTCACAGTAAATAATGCTTTCAAAGGAAATGGTAATCTTTCTGCATTGAAAGCTTCTGATCTTACCATCTTTACTTCAGATCATATTAGTACTGAGCATCATTACAAGAATGTGCTCTTTGAAGCATGTGTACTCTATTTTCCTTCTATTCATCATAAATACTCTCCCTGTGAAAGCATGCTCTGCCACTGTGCACACATTTTTCTTTCCAAGATTTAATTCATTTCCTAAAGAAACATCATGCAAAAATCAATCTTGCCAGTACAAGTTCACAAGGCCTGATTCATTTAACAGATGATTTATTGACAACTGTGAGATAGAAAATAATGGAATGTTGTTACTAAGAGCAACATTACACATTCCCAGCAGTGTGTACAGAGATGGTACACAAGGGGACATTAATGCTCCTTCATGGACATGTGACACATTGCAAGAAGAAAGGAGAGAGCTGCCCATGGCTCATGGCTGGCTTCCAGCTTCTGTCCTTGCACTCCCACCTAATGTTACTGCATAAATCCTGACCTTTGCTGGTGTTGGTTTGATTGAAAAGCAATAGTTTGTGGAGAGAGAGATAAGAAAGCAAGTGTCCTGTTACATGAGCAGTTCTTCAGAGAAAACGTGAAAGTTCCACCAGAACTGCATGTGAAGGAGCAGACCACAACTGAGTGTGGGAGCTGACAGCTTGAAACCTAATCTGGAAGTACTTGTCTAAGCAGTGTCACACACAGGGATTAAAGACTTCCCTTCCTTTTCTCTTTCCTTCTTGTCCCTTTTTCACACAGTGTCAAAGAAAGCAGAATTTGCAGCTCTCCAGGCTGAATACGCTCTGGATTTCTTAATATGGTGTATAGATCCTTTTTATCCTCTACTAAAGAAGACATGGGGAAAAGGACCAACTCCCTGCACCACCCCTTTACCTATACATTCCATGAGTGTGGTGGGATCCTGGACTGTCTCATAAAAATAAAGATTTCCCCTGAGCTGTCTTATGCTCTCATATCCATCACCACTCGAGTGATCGAATGTGACCTTCAGCAGGATAACTACTTTGCTGTCCCCAAGTCAGGCATTAAATCATCCAAATTTCAGTTCAACTGCTCTTGTAAAAGAGTCCAAGCCCTAATGTCAGGTGCTCACGCTCCTGATTCAAAGCACCTGCACACACCCTGGGCAGAGAGCACCTGGTGCCAGGCACAGAAATGGCTTTGACACCTCCTTGCTCCTGAGGACCGAGGAGCTGGGGCTGAGCTGGCAGAAAATGCCCTCTGTGCTCTGGCTCTCATGGGCAGAATCCTCATGGGAAACTCGGCAAAAAGACCATTTAACTCCTAGAAAGCAGCAATGAAACACTGCTGTGCTGCATTAGAAAGCAAGCAGCTCTGAGCACAGCCTGTCCCAGCAGATCAGACCCTCAGAGATCTGACCCGCTGCCAGACTTCTAAATCCCAGAACTGCATGGCTGAGAAGTTGGTTTCTTCCAGTGACCCATCGTGCTCAGTGCTAGACAAGCATAGGAAACAACTTCTCATGCATGAAAGACTATGCTTTTTGGAAAAAGTAAAAAAGTAAAGCAAATCTTTAATCCTTCTTTATGAAAAATAGCAGGAAAAGAAATTACTCCTACAGATTTCTAAAGTGCAAAAAGTGAGGAATGTTTGACATGCTTCATTAAACAGACAAAAATAGAAAATATTTTGAAAACACAGAGTTGAATACATCCACAGGACTCCATAGAAAAAAGAGAAGGAAAGATTAAAATCTGTTCCCAGAAAGATAATTTAAAACCAGAATGATACATTCCCTCCCTAGTAATCACTCTGCAAATAGGATGATTTAACTGAGACCCTCAAAATCTCTGTAACAGAAACTCAGGAAAAACTGATTACTTCAATTGTGCTATATTGCACTGTCAAAATTATGAAGTGAAAATGTTAACTCAGCCTACAAGGCCTTTTTACTGTGTAACAGGATTCAGCTGTAATTAAAAAAAATTTCAAGCACCCACATTTCACGAAAACAAGTCTATATATTTTCCTGTGTCAGAGGAATGGTGAGTGGGAAACTCAGGAGACAGGAACTCGGGCACTGGTGTATTTACAGCCAACAGTCACAAGGTAGCAGCAGAAAACATCGGTCTACAGGATTTCTTGAAGGTACCACAGAGGTGGAGGTGACAGGACACAGCTGTAAGAGTGCAGGGAGCACAACCTGTGGCAATGAAGTGCTTAGTGGGGAGCAAGTTCAGCGCCAGGGCAGCCTGTACCGACCTCTGGGCCGGCCAGCAGAAGCCCAGTAAAAGACTTTTGTTCTGGATTTCCTTTAGGTGGGAGATGTGGGATATGAGCTCACATCAGGGCACAAGGAGAGCGGGGAGCAGAGGGGGCTTGGCAGGGTCATGGAGGGAAACTTTACATCTGATAGTGTCTCACAGCTCACAAACTGGCTGCTCAGCTCCTGAGCTGCTCCGCTTCCAAACAAGAACTGATTGTTTTCCCCTTTCAGGACCCTCTCTATGCACTTTGAAAAGGAAAAGGATTCCTATCAACTCTCCATATGTTACACTGCGTATACAGCATGATGGAGCATGTAGGCATGCACAGTAACTGGGGATTTTCAAAAGTAAATCTGTATTCTAGGACATAAATGTAGAGGCCAATAGGTCAACAAATATTAATAAATTCATTCTTTAGCTCCTATAAGGGGTGGAAGGACTCACAGAAATGAACTGTGATCTGCAATAGAGGCGTAGCTGAATATTCACAGATTTCTCAAGAGCTGGATTTTTTGGCTATTGATCTGCCAATCATTCTTCTGTCAGAGGAAATTCAGTTATTCACATCTCACTGAGCCTTTTTCACCTAGTTGCTTTTGTAGCAGTTGTGTTTGTTGTACATCTGCACCTTTTATGGTATCTCAGAATGAAAAATTCAATAGCTGCTGTGTTGAACTCTAAAGATCATTATTCTGCTTGTTTAGAAAATGAAAATGACACCCACTTTTCTCTCCTCTTGCTCTCACCATCAGTTTACTTTCAAACAGCTTAGTATATTTTACTAAATTAAAAAAAATAATCTTTTGTTATAGTGGTGTTGTCTGGGCAAATGCTACAGCTATGGCATTGTCCCTGCCATCAGAATATGCTTGTAAAACTGATGAATAAAAGCTCTCTAGTACAGGAACAGCTGGGACTTCTCACTTTAAGAATGTTGTAATCATTCTTCTTTACTTACTCCAGTTCTACCCTAAATCCCAATAACCTCCCCATTGTCTGGGAAATCACTCAACTCCCTCTGGTGCCTTGGGCCCTGTTCCAAAGCACCACCAGAATTTTCCTCCCAGCTCAGCACCCTCTTTCAGCACACCAGTAAAGACAGACTCATCCATTCCAAACAGAGCACATCCAGCCAACACTGATGCCAATCCTTCTTCCTCTATTCCTCCAACTCTCAGCTACCTTCAGTGCAGTCTTCTCAAGAATCTTGTTCTCCCAGGTTTCTGCCTCCCACACTTTTCTGCCTGTCTTCTTGCAGGTCCCACTCCTGCTCTCTGCAGCAATCTGGGAGACGTCCTCTGTCCCACCCTCCTTTTGTCCTCCACAAACACAAACTCAGCTCAGTTCCCAAGACACACACATGTGAGAGATGGATGGATTGACTTCTTCCCATCAAATTGAAATTTCTGTCTAAATTTCATACACCTCAAAAATGCCAACTGGTCAGCTTACATTCCCCACAGGCAGAACTGAGCTCCTCACTGCTCCTCTCTAGTATTCAAACCCCTTCACTGCAGAGTTTCCCTCACCCTTTTTCTGTAAGCTTTTAGTGGGGCTATAGCCTTGCACAGGACTGTCTCAAGCTTATCTCTGCCTAAATGTTTTGCAAAGTCAGCAAATGATACTTTAAAATTGTTTCCAAGCCATTCCCATAGGTAAGTAGATTTTATCAGTTCTCCTCCTGCCCATTCTCACACCCTTTCCTCTGGCCTTGCTGAGTCCCACCATCTTCTCCTCACACCCTTTCAAAACGCTTCTGCAAAGACAATTTGGCAAAGATAACACAGCCCAGCTCCTCATGTGACCACGCCACCTCTGCTCCCTGCATTTTCCCACTGCTCTCCCAGTCCCCACACAGAGCCATGGGCTGTAAGTCTCAGTTTTGAGACCCTTTACATTTCACATCTGATCACACCTCTCCCTCGCCATCGCTGACTTCCCTCTGTTAACGATGACAGCCTTTATTACCCAGTCGCTAAATCTGAAACAAGTATCTTCAGCTTTTCTTGTCATACCTGTCAGAAACTCCCTGTAAACACCTGCAAAGTCATGTTCAGAGACTTCTGAAACTCAGCTTTAACATGATGCCTACAAGAAACCCAGACAAATACATGACAATTCTTGTCTGAGGCACTGACTGTAAGACTGCACGCACTGCTGACCTGTGCTGGCACATTTTTAATTAGCAGTGCTGGTGTTGTTCCTTCCCTCTGCTTTATGTACATTGTAAACTTTTTGCTCAGAAACCATATTTTTATTCTTTTTCCATGAAATGGGCATAGCAAATATCTGACTACTTCATTAGGTAAGCAAGGAAATTGTTAAAAGGAAGGTGTCTATAAAATAGAGAACTGTATAACCCCTTCCAGTTGCACAAAATGTATCTTGCAAAGGATATGAAGATGAATATAACAATTTGGCATTGTGTCAGAAAGAAAACCCACTAATTGGGATGGATGATGACAAAGAGAAAATCAAAAATTCATGGCGTGATTTAGTGCAATGTAAATCTGAAAAACACCCCAGCAATGTCAGGGAAATTATTCTATATTTGTTTAAGTGAGAGGCTGCACAGGATGCAATTCAGCCATCTGTGCTTGGCCCATCTGTACTTTGAAAAGTACTGTAGGACTGTACTGCACCATTTCTGCTGTCAAACTTTGGAGACGTTACAAGAGATGCCAAGGAGCACGAATGGTGGGTGACAGCACATCAACTGAGATCTCTTTTTCAAATTGTCTTCTCTCTAGTCCCTCACAGATCCATTTCAAATCAAAATCACTGACTAAATCTTCCTAAGAACCCCTTGAAATTACTTTTTTTTTCTAAATTGCTCAGCTATTTCTACTCTTCAATGGAAAGACAAAGTACCATCATCAGTTAATGACTGTATATAAAGAAATAAAATAAATAGTGCTCTAAATAACAGAACTAACTAAGTCTGCTTTGCTAACAAAGTCAGATTTGTTTCCTATGTCCCCAATGGCTTTGAGTCCACAGAAGTCTCTAAAGCCATATGTGCCAAAGTCATGCCAAACTGCCTTCCCAGAAAACTAAATCTCCAAGGAGCAGCCATGGGGACTTTTCTGCTGTCTGCAGGACTGGTGTCAGACCAGACAACTGCCAAGTCTTCCCCTTGGGCCTCTCTTTTCAGCCCATCTCTCAATTTTGTCCCAAACCAGATGGGAATCACCACTTCCACTCTCTGCTTGAGCTGATTTATAGATCAGGTGTGAAAGGCAGTTCAGCAAACAGGTTGTGCAGCTTTCACTAAAAACACCTCAAATATATTTAAGTGCAACAGACGAAAATAGTTAATGATTCAGGTAATTCCTCTCCATGGGTTTATTTTAAAAGTGGGGAAAATTGTGTTGAAGCCATTAAAGAACTGATGTTGAGGCCTTTTCCCCCACTCTGTGCTGCATTTACAGGGATGCAGGGACAGCACTTGCACTCTCTGCCATGGGACAGGATCTCCTTTCAGGAGTTTCATTCCTCTCACACACAACAAAGGCACCTGCAATGCATTCATATCTGTATATTCAGAAAACACTGCAGTTAAGTGTGAGTGGGCTGATACGAAGCCTTACTAGCAGAGAACTTTATCTGTGCTGCAAAGAAAGTAGTGAAATCCACTTAGCTGTGAATTAATACATAACGAACAACCGACAGTAATTATTTCAATCTATTCAGCTGTTGAAGCTGCTGACCTGCTTCAACACTTCCTTTTTTTCTAATCATATATTTTAGATGGTTTTGCACTTGATTTCTTAACCACAAAGGCACTTAGTAGTTCGTGTGTTCCATTAATTCTCTACATAATAGTAAGTATTGCTTCCCCCAAGACAGAAGTGTAAATGACTGGCTCTTTTTTATTTTTTTTTTGTATGATAAGAATGCAGACCTTGTGACTTAGGGCTCAGCAGAGCTCAACACATCTCATGGACCTTTACTCTGATAAGGCTTTGCTACAGAATGAGGGAATTCAGTGAAGTGTGGTCAGTGTAATTAAAATTGTGTTATGCTGTTGATCCACAGGCAGATAAATTCTATAAGAATTAAATTGCAGTGGTTTGTTAAAAAAATTGGCTGTTTGTTTCCTTGTAAAAAACAACATCAATTTAAAGACGGTGAATCTATAAATCTGAAATGAATTACAGCAGTTCACAAGTTTCTCAGAATAAACAGAGGTCTATTTACTCCCCTACCAAGAGACTCCACACTTTATGAAGGGAGCAGTGAACCAGTTTAATAACAATTACAAGCCAAAGGGATCTACACGCACAGATTGCTGACTGCTGGCACATTAATCCATTTTTTTTCCATCCAGAGAATAAACTTCTTAGCAGAAAATACTGAGATTTTCTAGCAGTGAAGGTCACAGATTTAAATAAAAATGTTCTATTTGTAATTTTTTTCTTTGCCATTTGTTGAAACAAATATGATTAGGTGCAAATAAGCCTGGCATCAAATGTCATGATGTGGGCAGATCTCTTTGCTCTGAGTTGAAAAAAAAATTCTGGTTATTTTCCTTGTGCATTAATGGCAATATTTCATCATCTTTAAGAGTTTAATCACAATACGTTCTATGTGGAATATTACAAATCAAGAGTCCTGCTTACTTGTTGCATGGACCTGAAGTTTAAAGAGCCTGGCCTTTTGGAAAAGTTATTCTTTATCACATTTATCAGCCTGTGAAAATCAGAGTAAAAAGTCACCTGTTACAATCTTGTCTAACAAAATATTAATCCATACTCTCTCAGAGACAGCAGCAATTACTCATAGGGCTGTAGAGATAATGGGAAGAAACTAATGGAAATTACTTTGCACATGCAAGCAAATTCTTGAATTAAAATCAGATGAAAGTCAGATAAAATTGCACCAGGTTTGAAGCTGAAGTCATGTAAAAAATTTTAGTTAATGGGCATGCCTTCATTCTGAAAAGAATATTAGCTCATACTGGGAAGTAATCTGTTGCAGATTTACCTGTGAATATTTATAATAAAGTGAATGATATGTATTATATGATCTTTTCCTCAAGTTATTTATGTAGTTAAGATGAAGATAATGTACAATAAAGATTATTTAAACAATGAAAGATCAGGGCTGCAGAGCAGGAGCAGCTCATACACAGAAGAGAAGCAGACAGACATTTTCTAGAAAACTACATTTTTCACTTCCAAAGTTGTAACTCTGGTAATTTTTTTCTTTTTTTCACCCTTAAACAGGTACTTCTGAAATCTGACTGCCTACCTTGTTCCTTATCATACTGTTTTTCATACAGGTGGCAAATCTCTGAGGGAACATCTATTCACTGTTAGCTGTTGCCATTTATTTTTCTTGTAGCAGATGTATGTCAGTTCTTTAAGTATGTTATTTATTACCAGGCTTTTAAAAATCTCTTCTGCAAATCAGTGGGGGTTTTTTTTACTACATGTTCTCAGAATACTTGCAGGGTGTCAGTAAGGTTTATTTATGTATGAAGTTATTTATGGACAGGAAATAACACATCTGCTTCCTTCAAGAATGATTCCATGTGCAGATAAACCCAATACTATATTCTCAAGGAATTCACAGAAAGTTAATAGAATAAGTGCTTAGAAAGTGCTTTAGGGAAAAGTATCTTGATGTCTTGTTAGAGTTAGGTTACAGTGACATTAATCTTTTCCTTCTTATCTAGGTGGACATGCAGCATGCAAAACACCAGTGAGCCTTTTCTGGAAAAGATGTTTCAATATCCATCTTGGAACAACAAAAATGGGTAAAATCCAGATCACCAGCAGCTTTAGATCAGCAGCCAGTTTCTTTGAACTACACTCTACCAACCTGTTTTTCAGAACTGTTGACAGCACTAGGTATCACACAGACATCATAAGGCTACTTGTGAAAGTGGTTTTGTGCTTATTCTGCTGAAATTAATCCCTTCTAGAGACAGATGAAAAGACAGCACTATCACTGCAGTATCTGCCTGACTTGTTCACTTGAAACTCCCCCAGTTCTCCTGGGACAGTATCAGATCATCCACATCACTGTGCACAGTTTATTCTCATCCCCAGAATTACATAAGGAGGGTGCCAGCACTCAGTCCCTCCTTCTCCCAGAGGTGAACAGAGTACTGAATAAGCAAAATATGTAATAAAAGTATGCAAATACTGCAGGCCTGCCTGAACCCAAACTGCATACATCTACACTTTATTCTAAAGCACGGTCTAAGCAAAATTGAAAATTGTGTTTTATCTAACTCCAAGACTGTATGGACACCAACAAGTTGCCCAGGGAGCCCAACATCTAGAGAAATTTCATTGGGATTTGCTTGGTTTTCACCTCCAAGCCCAGTTAGGAGCAGCTGTGCTGGTGACAGATTAGCCTTACAGTCATGAAGCTATTGGCTTGGCTTCTTTCAACTTACACATTCAGGCTCTTTGTTCCCTCTGTAACTACAGGTGTGCCAAGCACAAGGGGAGATGAGTGCAGCTCCTGCATGGGGAGTGCTCAGTCCCTAGCCCAAGCCTGAACATGCTGTAAATACCAAAACCAGGAGCAGCACCACACTGCAACACTGCAGCAGAAGGTTTAGTGTAAAAAGTAGTATTTGAATTATTTCTCATTCTTGCTACAACCATTAACATAAAATCAATTTATGTTGTGACATTTTCAGTTCTCATTATGATCTCTGTCACAAGAGGGAGGTTTTTAATCCCCCATAAAGTCTTTAAGAGACAGCAGAATAATATGCACTAAGTGCACGATACAGTTTCTAATGTGACCTTTTCACGGTTCTGCAGTTTGACTGCCTGGTCACTGCTGCTCCTTGGCTGTCTTGGTAATCTGAGAGGAACAGGTGGAATGGTAAATAATCAAAATACTAAATCTTTAAAAGGTTAACTTCATACTGCAAGTGACTTACAGGTTATATATATTCTGTGCTCTTACTGTGCAGCCCAGAAAAAAGCAGGAAGAGAAGGAAATGACAGACAGTAACTGTTCTTAAGCCAGTGACAGAAAAAATTAGGAAAAGAGGAAGATGGGTGTGTAATAACCACTAATTTTATTCTTCCAGTGGTTCACACATATTTATGCTGTGTGAAATAATCTACTCATGATGGAGATGTGGAGGGCTCTGGGCACCCTTCACCCTTAAAAGGTCTGAGAGCCCCAAAGAGTTTACTATGACCCAATGCTAATCCTCTTCCTGCTACCATGGATTTAGGGTTTTTGGTTTTGTATGAAACCTAAAAGTAATCACAAGTGAACCTAGCACTGAGTAAAAGAAGAAGCAGGTAATCATCTTCTGTTATTGTTTTAAATGGTGGCATTTACAGCAGAGGGACCCAGGGTCACAAAAGAAATGAGGGGACTGCAAGTGCTGAAAGAAAACAGGGAGAAGCCAATCTATCCAGCCAAGGAGAGCATGGAGAAGGACAGATGACATCACCCATCACCTGAATGGATTGCTCTAAAACCAGAGCATCTCCTTTTGACTCTTTGGTGCTGCCCTGAGTTACTGTCCCACAGCCAGGCACAAGAATTCTCCCTGGAAAAGCAATGGCTAAGAAAGTAGGTCAGTTCCTAGAATGAGTTCTGTGTCAGTAGCAAAAATAAAAAAAAAAATTCTAAGAAGGGCTGGACAAAGGGTACAAAATGTCACATGGAGTAATAATGCAGCCCCACAACACTCTCAGGGATACACAGAAGAAAGGGAAGGGCAATAGAGATGTCAAATCATTAAAAAAAAATATGATGGCCACCATATTACAAAGATATGAAATTTTATATAGGATGCCTTTCTTACAGGAGAATACTTAGAAATTAACAATAACAACAACAACAAAAACTTAAAAGAGAGAAAACCCTTTTTAAATGAGATTTTAGAAGGAATCCTATTATACAGAGAGAAGTGCAGCTCTGGCTGGAAGGGGTCTTTGTGAGGGTAGGGGAGAGGTCACCTCATTGCTTCAAAGCTTCTATGAACCTCTAACTCCACACCCTATTTATTCATCCAAAGAAAGGGGGAACAGAGATGTTCAAGTATTTGAAACTCACAAGCAAGTTCACTTTCTGCTCTGGTGTCTGGGAAGACTTTCAGAAAGGGGAACAGCCACAACCAACATGCAGAGAAGCTGCTCTCTATTCCCTACTAAAGTGGCAATAATCTCTATTGCTTTGTAGCCTATAAAGCAATAAAGAGCTGCTAAGATTAATTAAACTCTGAAGAGAAACTGAAGTGTTTAATCAATCACCAGTGCTGTTTGCTGCTGCTTTACCATTCATAGGGATTATTATATAGCAATTTGAATTACAAAGCAAAGCAACAGCCATATAAGAAAGGCATTTCTAGTCCATGTTTGGATCTCTAGTTCCAGGTATTGAGGACTTGCTTTTCCATGGTATATGAAAACTATTAACAGGTTCACACTGACCATTCCCTTCAGCTGTGAGTGCTCAGCACTTCTGCAAATCAGGCCTCAGGGTTTCAAATCAGGAAACTGGAAAATTAGAAGATGCAGCTAATGAGCCTTTGTGAAAAATCTGCCTTAGCAAGATGGGCACCATCGCAAAAGAAATCAGAGCCAGGGACTGCACCAGAATTAAATTCTTCAGGAGAGCACACATCAACTGCTCTGCCTACGTGAGGTTTTTTCTTCACCCTTTGCAATTTTGCTGCCTCTTGGGATCTGCAGCTTGGAGAAATACGAAGGAAGTGTTGGCTCCTGTACTCTGCAATCTGACATGGCCAAGACTACACTCTGTACTCAGTGAAGAAATTATGCCATGGACTATATGGTAGAAAAATATGCAATGAAAACCATATCATATTGCACACAGAAAAGAGTTGAATTAATCCTATCTAATAGATGGACTTGTCAACCTTTCCCAATTTCAAGTGTACTTTGAAAATGAAACAATTATTTGACAATGATTTCAAATATCGAAGCTATTTCAAACCACATTCAGGAAGCTTCAAAAGACACTTTTCTTGAAAAAAGTGAAAACATGGTCTTGCATAATTCCCAGGCTGGTGACATTCAGGTGTGAGATAAGAAGAGAAACATGGTAATCGGCCTTTGAATTCCTGCACAAACCCTGCATTTGTTAACACTGTGTTTGCTCTTACATTCCATGTTAACAGTGGTTAACATCTTTAGTGTAGCTATGGGAACATACCAGCAAATTACACAGAATTCTAATTTTCTAAGAAGATCATTTACAGAACCCTAAACATATATAATAGTGATGTAGATCCCTACAAATTGGGATGAACTGAACTGCTTTGAACTCTTGTTCTCCAGAGCTGGCTTTATTTCTGTTGAAAGAAGGAGGACATCAAAGCTCCAGGATGGATCCCTCTGACACAAATCAGCCCTGACTTTAATGGAGCTCTGTGGATTTACAGCAAGCAGAGATCTTGGCTGTCTGATTTTCCAACTGACAACTCTCCTGTATGGAGAACTTCACTGAAAATAGGTATTCCCTATAACCTATCCCCTACAACCTATGTGTATGGTACAAGCCACGAATACTGAGAAATATAAAGTCTAGTAAAAGTTATACAGTTGTGAAAAGAAAGGAAAAAAGAGTTTTCTGTATGATAATAGCACTTACTGTATATTGTATATGTTAAGTACTCAAACCACTTTAGTAAAAAAAAGCCATTCATTTCCTTTCATAATATGGTCAAGAGTAATTTCTGGCACAGGGAAGTGAGAATCATCAGTGCAGCTTTGTGGAACTGATTACCATGTACTTCAACAGAGACCAGCAAATGCTATTTAAGGAGCAATTTGAATCACTGATGTGGTGATGCAGGGCTGGTTATGTCTCCTTGATGTGGAAGGGTAAGCTGTCACAACACTGACAATGCACAGAGCAACTACGAACCATCCTTAAACTATTCCAGGGCAGGACAGAAATGGAAGTTTGCTTTCATGTCCTCATGCTGGCTCCCTTCCAGCCCAGTGACAAGGACATTTCAACCTGCACTTGAACACCATGGAGCACGTTCCCCCTGAGCAGAACCAGGAAGGATTAATGGGCATCTCCTGAGACCCAGGGAAATGAACAAATGCCTGAGGGACAGGATGTGAAGGGATAAAAGAATATGGCATGGTGACACCAGGTGCATTTAGCCTAGTGCACTGTGATGGTGGCCAACGCCCAGTGCTGCTCAGCAGAGTGGGCTGTTGCTGTTCTCCAGAAAGATCTTTCAACTTCCCATGACTTCTTCATTATTTAGAGCTGAGATAGAATAAAAATACGAGCAAGAACCTAAAATACAGATGCAATGACAAAGTGTCTTTGAAGTACACCAGGAACTTAAAAGCTTACATAGCAAGTGGAGTTGCAAGCAAAATCATCACTAAAAGAAAAAGAATATCATGAGATGCTACTGCACTCCTGGGGAGAAAAGAATAATAATAACAATAATTATAATTATTATAATTATTATTATGAATACAGTTTCTGTGCTGCAGAAAAAGTAGTTTGAGATGATCAAAATAATTTATAAATTGAGATTGACAAGCTGAATCACTGAAATACTGACATTTAGCTCGTTCGTCTCAAAGTGATGTTTCTGCTTCAAAAACTGTCAGCTTTCATTTTTAGAAGAGTTTTTTAAAAGGTCTTTTACTTTACCATGAAGAATTACCCCCTGAAATCCTGACTCTCCAGTCCAGTCAGTAAACTAAAAAATCAATTATTTGCACAGTACTGGTTTTGGGGAAGAAGGCCAGAAGATAAGACAACCATATACAGAAGTCAGTGCAGAATCAAATGGAGAGTGAAAGAGAACAAATATGGAACTTATCCATAGGGCAGACAGAGCCTTACAAGAAACTGTCTTCTATTCCTAGATTATATGTAGAAATGCATGGGGAAAGGTAGGAGAAGAAACCTTGCTGTGAGTGGAAAAGCTGGCAAGTGTCACAGCCACGAAGAGAACCCAAGTACTCCAGCTTGGCAAGAGGGCAGATGGTCCCTGCAAACTATTTTAACACTTCTTGGCAGAAGACAGCCATTAAATAAAGCAAGGGAGAAGCTGGTCTTCAAAATCTGAAAAGAAATTAAAAGCATATGCATGACACAATAGTCCCTGGAGCAAAGTAGGTGTCTACACAATAAATCTGGAAAAGAGCCCTCTGGCAATCCAACAGAAATGTTTTTCTATGGAGACAGTAATTCTTGTTTTGGAAGGCAGATGAGTACAGCAGTTAAAGGTGAGCTTTAAACCTCTGCTGGAGGTTTCCTGATGTGTGCAGTGTGAGTCACAGGAACTGGGTCTGCTTTTGTTTATCTGTGCATTAAAGTGAATCCCCAAGGCAATGTGAGGTTGAATCCATTAACGTTAGCAAAGAGCACAAACAACGCAAGTAAGGGGTTTGATGGCACAAAGTGTTAAAGTGCCCACAAGAAGAATGTTGGCTAGTATTTAACAACAGCAAGAGGAACTGAATTTAGAACATATCCAAACACCTAGACTGTGTTTAACGATATTAAAATTATGCAATTTGCTAAGGACTTTCTGCGGCTAGGCCACGTGGCGTCTTTCCAATTCCATTTCTTAATGCAAAACAAATAATTTTGCATAGATTTGCATGTTACTAACAAGAGAAGAGACTTATTAACAACATAAACTACATCTCACTTCTATTTAATTTATTATCTTGAATTAGCTGATGAGTGTCCTCGAGCCATATCTCTCTGTTTAGACACTAACAGAGCACTTATCACTGTGCCATCAATGCCACTCCTCAGCCTTGATACAGAGCCTGGGATATGGACTCAAAACAGTCATCTGTGAAATAAAGCAAGTTGAGCTTTGCTTTGTATCTGGGTATTCTGAAGGAGGAAGATAAGTCATTTGCAGAAGTCCAGGGCATTCTGTTCTATTAAAATAAATTTCCTGACAGTATTGAATACTCTAACTGCTTTGCCCCAGAGCATCAAGAGGAGTATTCCCAGCAGAATGTGTGCACCCAGCTGCTTCAGGCACCAGTCTAAATTTGAAACCAGTCCTTTACAGCCAGTCTAACAAACTGCCCATAAAACCAGCCAGCTGGCTGGATCTCTTCTGGCTACTTTCTTCTCCTCTTATTCATTGTGACCTACAGCTAAGGATGTTTTTCACACTGCAGACCCATGGAAAAGGCTCTCATAATCTTGTTAAATGCTGGCGTACTTGACTTGCACTACAGAATCCTGCATTTGTCTCCTCAGGGAAATAAACACTTTTAAAGAGCCTTTGGACTTCAAAAATGCCTTAGACAAATACAATGGCCACCCTAGTAATAAGTGAATCAGTTTTGTGCTTCTCACAAAAATGTCTACAGCCAGGACTTTGGATTTGATGTGCCCTTATACAAACTCATCTACAGTTTTTTTTTTTTTTTTTATTGCTCATATGTTCTCAAGAGAAACCAATTTCTCTTTCAAGCAGCAGTGACTTTAGTAAGTCAAGGCATCCAATTGCTAGAGGAGGGTTTACTTTACCTCTCATCACTGAAACCCTGCTGTGGAATACAATCTGTTTTCAGAAGAGCAGAGAGGTGAAGGACAAAAACAAATGGCAATTACTCAAAGCCTGTGAAGAGCTTGGAGACTGGTATTCTCTTGCATCTGAATTAGGGCAAGAAAATACACTGGTCAAAATGTTGCCAAGGATAATGCTTTAACCCCAAGCAGACTGAAATTTGTCTTGCTGTCATTGAGAATATTAAGCAATAATATAATACTATGTAAAATTTGCATTTATGGCTGCTTTTTAAGAAAGATTGAACCAATTTGTTAACTCTCCTTTAGGACAGATGTTCAGCAAGGACATGATAAAATATTCACAGTTTGCATGGCTAAATCTAATTCCATTATTTCATTATTAAAACCTTTCTTGCTGCTTTCAGAACCTTGCCATACCAGTGAAACAAACTTCTGAATTTTCCCCTTGACTATCTACTTGAAAAATAACTGCATTTCAGTTCAAATTCATGCAACACTTTTCTTAGGGATTCCACCAGTCCAAAATGTCCATTTAATCCATATTCAGGTATTTGAAGCATCAGGAGAAATTTTCACTATTTTTCACTATCATAGTTGCTAGAGAAGCACTGTCTTTAGCACTAGTAAAAGTAAGTTGGCCTAACAATACTTTTATAAACACAGTGACTCTATCACAGAGAACCTCAAACTCATATATATCTGCAAAATTTCCAATTACAGAAACTGGAACTCCAATAATAATTGCCATATTATTGGGAATTATTTACAAACTTAAGGTGCAGGTATTTACAAATAGAAGCACTTCTTGTGACATCTGCTGATAAAAATTATGCCCAAGCAAACAGAAACGTGTTTGGAACCTGGTAGCAGTTTGCCATAAAATGAGAAAATAATCTCTTTGTACAGGAAGTTAAATGCAGAAGCAACTTTGTGGCCTTCACTAATTCTTAGAGCGTGACACACAAGTCCAGGCTTGCTTAAAGCATAAACTGCATTAATGTAATTCAGTTTCCCAAGGTCAGGAGGAGTTTATTTCCAAACCCTTGCTCTTAACAGTGCCGTCCTACAACATGAAATAACACCACCACATATCAGCACGTCCTGAATTTCTTTTGAAACACAAAGACCCGACAATGAATCTGCTTCTCAGGAGCTTAATATATTGTTTTCACTTGCATCTTCTTTATTGCAGCTCTTTTATACCTGTACTTCAATTGCACATGGCATCTTTCCTTTATTGAGGACTGCAGTTAATCAGCTGCTTCCATAAAGCACCGCATAAATTCTGTTTTATGAATTCTTTGTCACAAGAATGTAGCCAAGTGCCTGGTGTCCCAGGGCTCAGCAGTAACACATCACCTTTGCACAGCCTTGCAAAACCACATGGAAATTACAGCAGACCATGGACAGAAACTCCTCAATCACCTTTACTATGTTAGGGATGGTAAGGAAAAAATAGAAACCAGTGATGTTTAACAGACATGTGCCTTAAAAAAGAGTGAGGAGAAGAAAGAGAGAGGAAATCAGCCTGTGTAGGAGTGGATAGACATTTGCAAGGTTGCCTTTGCAATGCAAGAACCTTGGCAGTGTGAAGTGCTGCCATGAGCTCTCATTTTCCAAAATCCCTTAGATATAGCAGATGTCTTTCCCCTTTCCTTCAATTCCTCATTCATTTCACATCCTAAACTATATGACTAGAAGAAAAAAATACATGCAAAAATACTTTTTTTCCACTTAATGAGAGAATTGACTTTAAGCTGTATTTTATAGTATCATTTAAATACCTATACCAGGCTTCTTTCTCCCTTTAGCTTCTCCAAAGTAGCTGTACCACATCTTTTCAGCAGTGCTGCAGAGTTAACTTTTAGGAAACTTTTTACTAGGTTTTTGTACCAAGCACAAAGAAGTCTGTGACAGGAATGGCTCAGCTCTAGACTAAAGCAGTGAAAAACTTGCTCAGTTTCCTATTTCATCTTGGAATTCTCTCTGATAGAGCACTGCTGATCTGAATGTACAAAAAAAGGCCCAGACAAAGTCTTGCCAATGTCCTGTAAAGTATTGCCAGTATTTCTGGAGATGCCTCTCCTGACACCCTCAGGTTTAAATAAGCCTTTTTCACAGCTCACAGCTGCTCACAGTTACTCTGTGACCAGCCAGCACACTGAGGCCTCTCCTCCTCTAGACATTTCTAACCAAAGAGCACTTAGAGAAAGCAGATGTTCATATTATTACACCCCGAGTGTATAATTATGCACTTTGTGCTAATGAACTTCTTCCCATTTCTATTGCTCCAGCTCCCAAGGACATCCAATTGAAAATACAAAAAGGAACTTTTTTTTTTAAAAAAGTGAAATACTGTCCAGTGTTTTTTGCCAACAACTCGACTTCCTGACATAATGTAAACTGAACAGATAACAATTCCTTCCACTTGCTTGTTTATTGAAAAATCTATTTTAATCATTTATTGCCTCCAGGGTAACAGCATTCTCAAATGCACTTACTCTATAACCTGTTCTTTAAAAATTCTGATCTGTATATATATATGTATATATATATTTTCTTCAGAACTTCTTATTGCTCATGGGATTTTACTAAATTGAAGAAAGCGATTAATATATAAGCTTCATGTAACAATCTCAAATGTACAATATCATGATTTCTATGAAAGATTTCTTATTTATAATGTCCAGAATGCTAGTGTCAATATTTAAAACGAAAGGGAAGCATGATACATAGTTCATAACACTGGTTAGTTCTGTGCCTTTGGCAATTTCCCTCAAACTGCATCTCCACCGCCCACCAATAATCTAATTTAGAGATAAGGTGCTTCATATTTGAGATGTTTCTTCCCTTGCCTGTGCAGCCCATCAGGCTCAGAGGAAAGGACTGCAAATGAGGGAAGAATTTTTTTTTTTTTTTACACAGGCCAATCTCACTGTACTTTGTCTGCACAAGTCCCAGTGCTGAGGCTCCACTGCAGCACATTTCCTGCTAAGAGCTTATGAAAAATACTGAACTCACAGGGATGGTTTGCAGACCTTGCATGAAACCCAAAGTTTGTTTTCAGCTCATCCCATCCCAGAAAGGGGAGATCCTGCAGTTTCAAAGTTGTTTCTGGTCTTTTCCTGGGTTTCATTTCAACCAGACACAGCTCACGCAGGAGCTAATTAATCCCTTTGTGAGAACAACAAAACAGAACAAGGCACCTTTTTTATATAACTATTTTTTTAGCCACACCTGAATGTTACTGTATAGCATTAACAGAGGATGTGGGCTTTGCTTTTTCACAGCAAGTTACTGCACAGATAAACAACAATGCACCAGAACTGTTTGGAAAATCATGATAAAGACAGAGATACATATATTTTATTGACACTTCACAGTCCCAAATGAAGCCTAATTCTGGTGGTCTCAACCAAGATGCCCAGGATTTTTCAAAAGATGCTATCCCTTGTGCTTTTCCTTTTGCATCCTTAACTCTCCACGAACATTTGCAACCTTTCCAAGAACTGAGAGCTTAAACCTGAATTTCAGTGGTGAATGATCAATGAGGTGTTTGTAACATGCAACGTGCTGTCTGCAATGACAGTGACATGATTTTATTTTACCCAGTTTTCATTTCTCCTGCTGACAGGGATTTCCTGATAAGCAAGTACTTGCTGCTACAGACCACACTTGCAATTTGGACCATTTTTGCCTGTTGTCTGTGCCTGATAACACCTGAACCCCAACTATCTCTGTAAACAAATAGAAAAATAGGTCACAATGATAGTAAAATCACCTTCAGACAAGCAAGATGGAGCCAAGACTATAAATTATTCAATCCAAACACACTGTGATATCATTGTATATTCTCATAAAGGAAAATGTTTCCTCATAAACACAGCCTTCTAAACTATTAATGGAATTGGAATACAATATTATAGAAATGTAGTTAAGACCAAGTTTGAAAATCAGCACAAAGTAAACAGATTGCTCAGACATAAGCTTAGCCACTCTGTCTGTTACTATTAATTAGAAATATTATATAAATACTTGTCTGATTGCTTGCTAAGAATTGCTAAGGATCTAAGAATTTATAATTCAGCTCTAAATTTGAGATTTGACTGCCCAAGCTAATCCCAAGGACTGCTCCAGAGAGGGTGTATCAGGACACCTGCAGGGAAGGTTAAACTGCAATTTTGAGTGGCCAACCCAGTCTTCAGAGTTTGACCCTGTATCTGAAAAAATTACTAAATGGTAAAACATGGACATTTTAATATTTGGGGCATAAAGATCTATGGTGTTTGCCTAGAAGCTTCTCCAATATTAATTTTTTGTGTTGCTTGATATTTTAGTGTTTTTGTGTGGATGTTGGACTCCTGTTTGACAGAGATGGACTTGAGCCAAATCATTCAGATTTTAGTAATTTAGTAAAGATTCTCATTCTAGTCCACATTTAAGACAGCTGCTTTAGAGAAAACTGATAACATTATTTTTTTGATTTACATGCAGTCCGTTAAACTGAATTACAAAAAAATGCAATTCTTCAGAGGAAAATTAATGTAGAAAGGTCCCTGTGGGTCAGTGGAAGCTATAAAATATGCAAGGATATATATCTGCAATGAGGTGGTGATATCACAAATGCCATCTTCCTTCTCCTGCACTAATAAAGAATTAGAAATTGAAAAAAACAAGAACTAATTTGCCACAATGCTGCATAAAAAGTTACAACCTGTCTGGAATGATCAATTAATCTCTAGGCTATACTCATTTATACCTCTATAGACTCAGAATAACTTAACCAAAAGTAACTAGCTCAACGTTGTTGATGGAATTATTCCAGATTTATACTGGAGTAACTGAGAATGGACTAAAGGACTAAATTAGTCCTTAAGACACCAAAGGATAAAACCCAAAAGACCAAGAAACTGAAAAAAGATGTATTTGAAACATCAAAAGTCTTATTTTCCCCGGTGTTTTACTGAAAAGGTTTGGGGTTTTTTTTCCCCTCATACTGGGATATGTTAGTTTAACATCACAGTGATGTGCACTATAATTTATTTCATTGTCAGGTTTCCAGAGATTTTACAAACTTCACTTCTTGGAATAAATGTTAGGGAAATATTCCCAAAAACGCAGAAATCAATATCCATGAGAAAAACCTATATGGAGCCAGTCTTATTTATTTGATTTTTTTTTTTATGATGAGAGGAATTTTAGTGCTCTAATTATCACTATCAGCACACAAACACCTGCTGTTACTAGATGGTGTTTCTATTAACACAGTGTGCCACTTCAATAGTTTTTTGTTGGCAATCCAAAATCAAATTACGTCGTGTCTGAAAATTATTGTTACTTGCTGACACAAAGTGTTTACTATGTCTGCCATTTTCTAACCTTTTATTTATGTCAAAAAAGGAAATCAATAGCCGTTTTAACCTTTTTTTTAATACTGTTTATGAAACCAACGACCACTGAGCCGTCTCAGTGTGCTCTTACTGGTTTTCTGGGTTTATGCATCCCAGTATCCTTTGGGATCCTGCATCCTTTGTGTGTCCAGGTGGGAAGCTGTCTGCAGGGTCAGTGATCCAGGTGATGCCTACACTGCCCTCGGGACCTGTGGCCCATTTAGATGTGGGTTCTGTATTGAATTTAATGTGGAACTGAGCAATCCACAGCTACAAGGGTGAGACCCACCAAATCAATTTTTTCAATATTATTTTATTTTAGCAGGTGACCACTCCTGGGGAAGGGGTGAAACCTGTATTTACTGCTAAGCCTGGGCAAACGTACTGCTATAAATGCTTGAGAAAACACAAGGACTTGCCTCAGCCACAGAGAGCTGCCAGAGATTTAACACAGCCTTGAAAGTTCTCTTTCCAAAGATTTCAAAAGGATTGAAAAGAATATCCTACTGTTTTTAATATAATTACACCACACCACAGTTATTTTTATGCAGTTCCTGTCTCCCGCTGCTGTCTGGGACTAGTCTTTGTTTAGCGATGATGAGGAATTATGTCTCATGTCCTGGCTCAACCTTGAAAATTATGTCAGGAATTTTGGCTCAACGTGATTCTCTTGCCATGACAGCCTGTTAAAGAGATGCATTTACCAAAAGGGCAAGTCCTGCTGACAGGGATGCTGCTGCTACAGTCAGTGTCCTGTCAGCAAGCACCTGAGAGCAGCAGAGCGAAGAACGCGCTCCGAGCGCTGCCTGCTCCTCCTTTCTGCCAGGGCTGCCTCCAAAGCAGATGCTGTCTGCTAGATTTTAGACCCTGCTGTAATTTGATCAAATCCATAGAAGATCATGCCAAAAAGTGACAGCTAGTCAATGGATGGTATCGTCCCTAACTTGTTATCTGTCTGGGGCCTGCTGCAATCAATGCTTTTGTGCCAAGTTCCAAACCCTTAGAGCCAGATCAAAACACAACATTTCTACAGGGGACAATTCTGCCTCCTTTTCAAGTTCACATCAAAGCAGGCTTCACATAGGCACCTGAGTGCTTTCTGTACATAACTGCTGAAAGCACAAAAAATATTTTAATTCATACTCCTTGGTAAAAAAAGCATTAAGGTATCACAGATCCAAACCTAAATTTACTCTCAGGCCTAACCAAGTTTTTTAGGCTGTTTTTTCTTTATAACATAATTATGATGGAGAACACAGCAACCTGAAAATTCGCATTTCATTTCCATTGTACACTTTGTACATATAATTCAGAACCTCAGTATGGGAATATTGAATGGTGGTGAAAAAATCCAATAGTATTTTCTCAAGTTGAGAAGTGATTTTAGATTTGATGTTTGAAATCTCTCTACATTCTTTCTTTGCAGAGCTTTGAGCTCTTAAATTGTACCATTATGGCTGTTTGCACCTACATGCTAAAATACAGTGCTCATATACTGGTGCAAGAGAAATTTAGACTTGTTTATTCAATGATAAAGTTGACAATCCACATTATGTGTTGTCCAATTATACAGCCACTGTCAGCTGTATTTGGCAACAGGAAAAAACACTACATTAATTCTGTATTTGGTCTTTCCCCCATCAGCTTTTGCTTTTTTCCAGTGCACAAAAGGAAGATTCATGTGAGGTGAAGCAGCAGAACAGAACAGCCCTCAGCCATCACTGATTTGATCTTTCTTCTGATGCTTGCAAGACAAGATTTTGCTGATTTTGCTGGCTCAGTCTTGGAGCTTTTGGCTTTTGCTTCCAGGAAGAGTGGGTGACACCAACAGCCATCCATGGGGAGTAGAGGTATCTGTCCTTGCCTGCTTGCTGACTTCCTTTAATCAAATATTAACTGGGTGCATTCACTTACTTCACTACTCACAAATATATCTTGCAGAAGTGAAAAAAGTGAATCTTTCATGCTTTGGGGATGCTTTTCCAGGCTTTTGGAATAAAGACTGATCTGCTTGCGTGAAAGCTTGCAGGCAAGAAAAATTGTATTGGTAATAGTAATTATTATTTACAGAAACTACATAACTCAGATTTACTTGGGTAAGTTCACTTCATCATGTAACAAATTAAACAACTGAATTGCAGTAGTCACACAGAAAATTTTGGAGCAAAAATATCAGATCCTGCCTAGTTTAGAGCTAACAAACCTACTATTTACTGATGAAGTCCAGTGGAAAAAACCCACCTAGTTTTCATGAGATATACTAAAGCTTTGAAACCCTAGGTAACATTAATTTTGGAATGCTTTTCTTTTATCATTCGCAGAGTTTGAGACTCAAGTAAGTAACTTAGAAATCTACCTGGAAATTCACTGTCAGAAAGAGCCTTTTTTCCAAAACTAAAGCCACAAAAGGAAACATTTCCTGACAAATCTGCACCAATTTCAAATCAACCATCTTCATGACTCATACTTCATCTTCATAAACTTTAAAATTATGTACTCTCAGTTATGAAAACCTGTGAACAGCAATTTGAAGCTGAAATATTTGCTGAAAGTGGATTTCAAGACTTTAAATTCTTTTAGTTGTCAGTCATTTAGATGCAGTAAGTGATACAACTCATTTGGGAAACAAGACTGTGGTTTCTTCAAATGAATTTCATGCACTGAGTGCTCTTTTTATATAGGAAAAGAACATTAGACCTTCTCATCCATCACACCCAACAGAGCTGGTAGTTAAATGCTACAATTCATACCCTAAACAATGTAGATTCTTGATCAAGCTTGCCAAGACTTATTCCTGCAACTTAAAAATGTTCCCTTGATTCTCCTTAGAAATTTAAACAACACTTGGCATATTTGAATATATTTCCTTCTGCCTATTGACCTTATATTCCCCTTATCAAGATAATAAAATTTCCTTAGAAGTTGCCTTGGGCATTTCTGCAAGGTCAAAAGCACACAATGCACAGGCAGGGACAAAGCTCCTTTGAGTTCCTGCATCCATTCATGCTCCAGTGGCTCTGCAGGGGCAGCAGACCAGGTCTGGTGTGTTGGCAGTACAGCTCTCTGAAAGCACAGGAAGGGCATGGCCAGAAAGAGCCCTGACAGGCTGCCTGAGCACCTCCACCAGTAACACAGAGCACACAGCAGCCACAGAGCCACGGGGGAAGCTGACAGAAGCACATTATGGCAACCAGGAATTGACACCAGCTGAGACAGCCCAGCCATTGCACTGCGTTGGTGATTTGACAGAATGAACAGCACGTTCAAGGCAAGAATCTCCATTTGCCAGGAGGTTCTGAAGAACTGAAACCATTTGCTTCTTATCTGAAGTTATTTATGGTGGGCTTTTTGGAAGCTTCATTTGGTCTAAAAGTAAGTTCTGCTTGATGAGGACTTGACTTAATATTGCAAAGAGGTACCTGAGAACCACCAGCAGACAAAGTTCTGTGCCTTAAATAATTTCTGTCACTTAGAGCCACTTTCTAGTCCTTTTCTTTAGTTGAAATTAAAGCCTTATTCATTTTGTAGTATTAAATCAAAGGGCATACACACTCTGGAAGGGCAGCTAACCTCAGGGCAGTTTACAGCTCCACTTCTGTCTCTGGGTAGCCAAGTCCAAAATCAGCAGCTATCACGGAAGCATATTGCAAAGCTGGGATACTGCTGTGAATTATGAAGCATATCAAGTGTTTGGATAAATCAAAGGAATCTAAATGGGCCTAAAACAGCAAAAAGGAAAAGCATCAGGGCTTATCTTCTTCTCCAAAATCTTCCATTAGTACCTTCACACAGACCTGTTTTCTACCTCTCAGACACTGATTCAAAATTCCATTTAAGAAAATGAAGAACATGATCCTGCCATCTCCTCAAAGATTTAACTTTATGGTAGAAAGATTTTATTGTTGTTATTTGCCATTAAAGGTAATAATTCTGGTGTAGTTTTCTTTTGCTTGCATTTGTGCTATTTTATTAATGTCTCCATAGTAGCAGTTAGCTTTGCAAAAGGAATTCCAATTTTTAACATGATTATTAGTCTGCATTTTCATCCTCAAAGCTGGGATGTTTTCGAAGGAGCTCAGGGAGGAGGAAGGAATAAGATTCAGACACCACAGTCCATTGTTACCTCTGAGCACATACACTTAGATTGCTTTTCTTTGATGCTGCTGCCAATTTTATTCACAAGCGTATAAAAAAAAGGTCATGACATTTCAAATTACACTACTTTGGAAATTAAATGTTCCTTTAAATTTTTAATTTCTGAAAGTAATTTATCATGGAATAATATTTGAATATGGTTGAATGAATGTGTAAAGATTAATGCAAGCTTTCTTCAAACTGGAAGCTCACAACCACATATGTTTAACCTTGTTGGCATAAAAACGTTGGCATAAAATAAAGGCATAAAAATGTTGATATGTGAGCTCAAAGAGCTGCATTTCCATTTTGCTGGAAGCACTTGCACTGTTATTCTCCTTAGTATTTTTCCACTGGCATGTCTGGTTTAGCTCTCTATCATTTTCAACTTAACATTACACTTCACAAACCTGGCAACTAAATAAGGAGCAAAAATGAATCCCAACAGTCTGCAGAGTTTTTTCACATGAATTTTTATGTCAGAAATCAAACTACTGATTTTTAGGCTAATTCAGCAATATTAATGATATTGTAGCATATGAGGAAATAAAATAATTTCGTGTGAACACTAGAGAAAGCACTAAGATACCACACAACCAACATTCTAGTCAGAAGCTCCCAAATCAGAGATCTGGGGATCTGATGAAGAGGAGATCACTGAAGTGCTGTCATGGCCAGGTGTTGGCAGTCTCTTCTCAGGGAATGGACTTGCCCATCTCACATACAGGCTCACCAGATGGTTTAGGCTGGACCTCTCAGACCACTGAACCCAGCTGTGATCCCAGCACTGCTGTGTCACCTTAGCCACTGGTCAGGGTTATTTCTCCAAAGCCAACTGACACTCCTTGCTCAGCAGAAAAAGGAATCTTACAAAAGGCAGCAGCACACCCTGGAAATTTTCTTGTGGTCAGCAACTAGAGTTCATAATTTTCTCACACACTAAGGAAAGCTGGCTGGGCCCCAGGCTGCAAAGGGCAGACACAACTCCAAATCCCTGCTCAGATGCTGCTAAAATTGCACCTGCATTAAATTTATGCTGGTGTGTAGAATTCACTCATGCTTTCTCACGTTAGAAGACTGACAGACTCTGAAACATTCAGTTTGAGACTCCATTGCACTCAGTGGGTCAACTGAAGAGAGGAGACTGAGGAAGATAAAGGAAGTCTTTAACTGAACTGTAACTGGCACATTCAAAGATCCAGAAGAAAAGCAAGTTATAAAGCATCTTTGTTATTGATTGATTCTAAATTCCAAATCCTTTTGTGTACATTTCAGCACATAATAATAATAATAATAATAATATCATCATCCTTGTCACCAGGGCAATAGCAGGAGCATTGCTAGTTCAAGTTTGGCCTCTTGAAAAGCCCTCAGGAAAGTTGCTCTGCAGATCACCCAATTCATTAAATTAATGCTTTGTTGGCTGGAGTTAAAGTTTGAGTCAGGCAAAACAAAAGCCTGGGTTTCAGAATACATATACCCTGTCAAATTGCATTTATCAAGATAAGGGTTATTAGAATCTTTTTTCTCTTGTGTGAATGAAATTGTAAGCTTGAAATGTCACTGAAGATTTATTAATCTGATACTCTTTCTGATAAGGGCAAAGAAATAGAAAGGGCAGAGAAAAAGAAATATTTCTTGTAGCCTGATAAGGACTACAAGAAATAGAAAATATGAATAAGGCAATTTATCAGTGGGCATTCTGTAACCAAAAGATTCAAGCCACACAAAGCAAGAGTACAGTTATATATCGATTTCAGAACACTGCCATCTACAACACTTGGTCAAAGTTTGAGAGCTGTGCAGAAAAATGTAATTTTCAAAAGATGATATTAAACCTGAATTTTCAAACTGTAAGCTGGAGTAACACTTGTTCCAGAAAGCAGATGGAGGCCTAATGTGAAAACTGGTGCTGTGCTAGAGCACACAATGTGTGCAGGGAGAACCACCTGCAGGATCATCAGTGCTTTCTGCTGAGGTGACAGGGCCTGAACTAACCACAAGAAATGTCATTTAAACATTTTTTTTCCCTGTTTCTGTGCCTGCTGCCTGTAGAACATGTCCACAGCAGGGAGAAAAAAGAGTGAAGAGAAGCTCACAAATATTTTGGGTCCAATAGACCACTGTAAAAGCTTCCTGTTTGTTATACTCCATGCGATGCACAAGACAAATAAACACATTTCACTGCTCAACACGGCAGAGCAAACCCTGCCTGATCACCACTCTGGCTTTGTGAGCTCCCAATACAGGCAGCAACCAGTGAGTTAAACTTTCTGCAATCCTGACAGGGGGGAGACAACAGGACTCAAAACCAGGCCTAAACCCAGGCTCATGCTCACTGTGCCAGCTCAGCAGAGCATCTGCACTCGTACCAAAGAAGCACAGCCATAGGAAACCAACTTCTCCTTCCAAAGGGCTGTCCTCAGAGCAGGGAGGAAACTCTCACACAGAACCTGGCTGTGACACCTCCCTCCTGCTGCTGGACCTCTGCTTTCAGTCAGTCTCTCCTGGCAGAACTAACTCCCTTTGGATGAGGTCACTCTGGGACGGGCTGTGCTTGCTCCTGGGGCAGGGAATGAGCTCACCAGGATTACAGACTGCAGAGAACTCAGCAGAGAGCTGCCAGGGAAAAGGCCATTTGTGCTGAGACTCCAGCCTTCAGTTTGGCACAGCATTGGTTGCAATGGCTTTGTTATTGAAACAGGACACAGATACATCTGCCTATTCAATATATATTTGACTTCTAATGCAAACATTAATGACAGTAGAGATGAACATGATGATTCAGATCACATGTAATGCACGTGTGACTGTAAATGGCTTTTTAGTTAACACAGTCTACTGACTGCTTTTAACTCACAAAATAATGAACCATCAAGTAGTATATTTTCTTTTCTACTTTCTTTTACAATTATTCAATATTTCCATTTGAAGTATTTTCATTTAAAATTGAGATTCATCAGCCAAAACTTAGTTTTCCTATGATACTCACTCAAGTAGGAGTTAGTTTGGCAGCAATTAAGGTGTTTGAAAGCTCTACCTGTTTAGAAAATGATCAGTTGTACCTTACCTCCTTCTCAGAAAGCCTTATATGGAACATATGCCAGTTAAGAAAAGTCTTTCTCACATTTTTCTAAGAACATAGCAGAAACCAAAATATCTGCCATGATTTCATTAACAGCTCAACTTACCAGTCTTCTCTGTCTTGTGTTTTAAAGTTTCAGGTCCTGGCAGGCAGGGGCAGGGCCCTTCACATCGAGCTGTGATGGTTTTGCCAGCAGTACATGCATGGAACTCCATCTTGCACTAGAAGCATTAAAAAAAGCAAGAATACCATTTAGGATAAGACGTAAAATAGCAGATGCTGATTAAATGAGAAATTGTGTTATCAGTAATGGCATTGGATAGACTTCAGTCTCTACTGCAAACACTTTTATGAGATAGCACTGACAATTCCTAGCCTTTGTTGTCTGCATTACCTACATTTTAGTTCTGACTTTGCTCCAAGAGCTTTGTGCCTGTGTAAGTGCCCTCTCTTCAGTGACTGGCCCATGGGTATTTCCCCATTCTGTGCCCAGCAGCACCAGTGGCTAGACACTGGACTAATGCAGTAATAAAATGAAGTGAAAGAAAACAGCACAGGGCAGCAGAAACACAAATGTTCTCTTTGGCTTGATACATAATGAACCAAATTCAGCTCCATTTTTTGTCTTCTTCAAGCCCTGCTTTTCCAAGACCAGAATCCAAGGGCTTTTGATACACAGGGGAGTGTTGCCTGTGGTGCCCAGGCTGGACCTCTTCCCTGCAGGGATTACCCCCTGCCAAGGAAAATGGGAATGCTGGGCTGCAAAATCCCTTTGATCTGAGTTTTACTGAAGATTAATTCTATGATTCATTTAAAAGCAGGCCAGCATGTTTACACAGTGGGACACAATGCATTTTGACAGAGCTGAAGGACACAGAGCCTGAGACCATGATGCGACCATGGTGTGACCATGGAGGATGCAGGGGGCAACTGGAACTCGCTGGGCAGCAGCCACTGCATCCCCCTCTGTGATTCTGTACAGTGCAAGCCAAGAAAACAGAGCAGGAGGTGTTACAAGACAAACACCTCCTGCTTTGAAAGTACTGCAAATGCCTTGGCTTTGCCTGTGTTTGTTTCTGCTAGAAGGGCTCATTGCTGCCCAAGCTTTCACCTAGCAGCAGGAGAATATTCTGCTGTGCCCACATCCCATTCTGCTGTGCCCACATCCCATTCTGCTCACTTCATCCCCCCACCACCCTCGACTTCAGTGCACCAGGGGGACTCTGTGCCCTCTGTGATGTCCTGCCCTTCTCATTTAGAAAATGCAGGGCCACACACAAGCTTGCAAGTGTGCAAGCTTAGCTTGTATTTTACACCAATTTCTCTCAAGACTGAAGGGAATGTATGTACTTATTTTTCAACTGTTTGCTCCATAAATACACTTTGCACACAGCACAAAGACAAGAGAGAGGACGTCAGGAGGAAAGGAGAACAGGAGAAAGGACAGCACTGAGTGCAGTCCTGAAGGCAATGACTTTCTACAGCATATTCTGATAGTCAATGTGTTATTGAGAACACAGGCATAAATCTTCTTCCTGCAGCTGGAGCCGATAATTTAATCCCTTACAGAACATCAATTACTTACATATTTTATTATGCATAATAAATGCAAATTATGTAGCTAAGCATTAGCAATTATACTTCAAATATCAACCTTTAAGATGGTACCAGCCTATTTCAAGACCAGTTAAGAAAGGAAGAACTTTATACTTAGAAACATCAAGGCCAGTTTTTCCTCAGCTTTCCAGACAACTGATAAAAATGACACCCAAAAAGCTAAACATAAACCAAAAAAAGAAACTGTTTAACAGGTTGTGTTATCTGAGGGCAAGGAGGAAAGCCCAGCCTGAAGATCACAATGCTGCAGCCACATGTGAGTAAGTTCACACCCATGATTACCCACATCATACCCCCACCATGCTTGTTTGGGATGTTTGGGGTTGGGGGATGAAGATTAAAGAACTCCATCATTTTAAATATTAAATTAGGATAATACTAACTACTTTTCAACACATAATCACTGTATGTAGCTCTTCATTCCTTCCTTAGAGGAAAACATGGAGATATCTTACATTGCATGTGATGGTGTGCTTACTCACTGTAATAACCTACACGAGTAGCTCAACTTTGGATTTAATGACTCTGCCTGAGCCTCACTAAGTGATATTCAGAGGCAGCGTGGCCACAGAGGATGTCTCGTGGAGCAATAATGACTTTTTGGATTATTCTGCCACTGGATCTACAGCATAGAAGGAGCCTGCTGGCTTTCTCCAGACCATGGACAATAAAATGATACACAGTGCTTGGAAAAACTCTCAGTCTTGCACACCAAAGGGACATTATGCATTTTGCAGCCATAAGTCACAAAGCTCCTTGCAGTGATTGTGCACAGGACTCCGTGGGAGCAGCCCCCCAGTTTGAGGCTGGTCCCTCTCATTCCATTTTGGCAGTGATATGATTGGATGTGCCTCAACTCTCTGCTGAGCTGCTCTAGCAGAGCTCCCTGGGTCATGCAAGCTTTGTATTTTTCTGCAGCCTCCCTGGTGTGTGAACTGCATTTGTTTACTCTGAACCCCAAGGCCCACATAAACATCTCTAAACTATTTTACTGCAAATAGAAAAGCAGCTCTGTTATTTGTTGCTAAATGTATATGGAGATCAATAAAGTATATGAGGGGAGAAATGGTTGAATATATTCATGGAAAATTCATAAATTAATTTATTCAACTAAGATGTAGGAAACTACTGCAGAGTGTGTTTTGGTTAAAGTGTTCCCCTGAGAATCCACTACTCATATAATGATTCCCTCTTTATTGTCAGTGAATCTACAGCAATGTGTTTTGCATAAGCATTCACATTTGAGGGAGAAAGAAAATAGCTACATAAAATTTATTCCTAGCTATTTTATTCTTGTCTGTTAGTCTCCAGCCTCCAGTCCCTGCTAGAGGAGAATCTAGATTCTTATTTTAATGATATAATGAGACAGTGTATCTCTGCCTTTATTCTGGCTTTCAACTTCTGGCAGCCAGGTTTTGATCTAACCTGCAAGTACGTAATGCTATGAAATAAGTTACTGTGATCTTTTCTGCAAGGGTGTGTATTTGACTGCTGAATGTTTTCAGGGACAGCTCGGTACAGCCCAGTGCATTAATTCTGTGAAGAACTTTGCATCCTGACACAAGCAACTCATGCTCAAAACACAGCCAGGTACAGCAGCACATCCCAGCCCTGGCAGCACCTTTCAGTGGCAAAGCAGAGGAATTGAGATGTGACTGCACATGCCCTGGGGGCCTGGGACATCCTGTGTGATTGATCCATGAGCCAAAAATCAATAACTGAAAATTCCTTGTAGTCAGGCTAATACAGGAGAAAGTGCTAGGTTCCAAACCTCTCTTGCTTCTATATCATTAATTTAATGTGAATTAAACAGGAGGGTATATAGGAATTAGGAGACAATATACGTGACAAAGATAAACATGAAGTCTCGTTTGAGAAAGAGTGAACACTGAAACAGGAGGTTAAATTTTATAGTACACTAATTAAGCGTTAAACTCCTGAGATATTACATCATATTAATGGCAGTGTCTCTAAACCTGTTGTTGAACAGTGCTCTTGCCTGAAAGACACTGCATTTTTAGCACCCTACAGCTTTTTACATTTTCTCCAAGAATGATTCCAGTGCGGTGTTTGTTTTATGGTGCATCTTTTGTTCACTCACAATATGTCTCTTCGAAGCTGCACATACAAATAACAAAAGCTCATTATTTTCTACCTTATCTTTTACCCAGTGGCTGCCACAGGCAGAAGCTAAAATTTCCTAAAATTATAGCATGTATATATTTTTAGTCTAGAGTTTCTTGATATCAGTAGTGTTTCCTACCTATCTGTCTTACCAGATAATTAGAATCCATTGGAATTCAGACACCCCTTTGAGAGGGGTTGTTTGTTTACAAGCTTTAGAGCCCTACCTGCCATTGCTTCCTGAGCTGGGACTCTTATCACTATTTTCTTTATAAGCCTTTCCTAACAATTTTCATCAGATGGAATGAAAAATACAGTATTTGGAACACACTCAGATCAAGTGTGGGTTTTTTTTAAAACTTGTCACACCAAAAAAAGTTTGGTATCTTTTCTACAAATCCCCAAAAAAATGTCAGATGGTGCAGTGCCATTGCACCCTGCTGAACACATACAGTAAGTTTTAATGGGAATTCTCCAAACTTTTCAGGTTCTGTAAAACCTAAAATCCTGAAATAAGGATTGAGAGAGTGCAGTCAAGCCCATGAATTCGTGTTGATTAAAAAGCCAGACACTAATGTGAGTCTCAGATGGAGGTTAAATGGGGTCTCAGATGGAGGTGAGCCTCAGATTCTGGGCTGAGGACAGGGCTCTGTGGTCCCTCAGCACTCCCCCTCCCTGCTGTGGATTCTGCTGCCTTTTTGCTGCTCTGCAAACCAGAGCCCCCTGCCCTCACAGTGCTCAGGGGGGCACTGAAAATATGCTCTGTGCCCAGGACTGGCCCCTCGGGCAGGTTTCTGGTGGCACCAGTGGCTGTTCCATGGCCAGAGGAACACTGTTGGTGGCTGGTGCAGTCATCTCATTTCTCTGGGCACCCTCCTGCTCACACAGCAAAGCTCCCCACTGCCAGCCCTCCTGCCCTGCACAGGCACTGCTCCAGGATGGGACTGGCTCGTGCTATTGCAACAAAAATAAAAGGCAGGCTGAGGGAAAAAATAATTATAATAAAAACCCACCATTTTTTTCCTATTAAAATAGCTACCAGGCGAGCACACAGCACTTAATCTTTGCAATAAAAGCTGTACAAAGATACCCTAAAATCCTGGAGCTCTAATTAGGAGCTATGTTCTCCTTATGAGAACACATAGTTGGTGTTGATATTAATGGGAGTTATGCATGCACCCCAGTGGTGGAATAAACTCTAATTAACACAACCAATCTATTGTGTAAATACATATTAAAGCCTTTTTAAAGCATGTGCTAGCTCTAGCTTTGAAGCAGATGTTACAGCTGATGGGCTCAGAAATTCCCCTCTCTGCAAGGAGTGACATGAAGGACCTTGTTATATCTCAGGTCAACAACAAATATTTGAGAATGTCCCTCACTGCACACTTAGCTGACAGGCTAAGGTGTTCATAATCTGCTAGAAAAAGAGAACAATGCCCAGGTGGAGGGTCAGGAAGAGAGAGATCCAGGTCCCAAAGCACTGATATTAAATGGGCTGAACAGATTAATGCAGCCAAATGCAGTAACACCAAAAGGTCTCACACAGCAAAGCTCCAAGGATCAGAAACTGGTCCACACTGCACAGCTCTGCCCTCTGCAATCCTGCACCTCTAATGAGGGAGAGCTGCAGGACTTTGTCCTCTGAGTAATATTCCCAGGGAACAGCAGGAAAGCATGAGACCCTAGCAATCTTTAAACATCGGGGTAAGTCAGGCAGTCACATCAGCAACTGCATGTGCTCCAAGCACATGGCTCACGTCCTTAAGATTACAATTGCCAGGTTTAAGATTATAAAATGTAACAATGTATTTTTTATAACTATCAAAATTTTAGCTGCTTTTTTTGTTAGATCCCAGCCATATACAATCAGAAAGTGACAGGTTTTTCACTATTACAGAATAAGAGTGTTTCAACCACTAAGTACCATCTTCAGAACACCAAGAAAGTCAAAAGGTTCATCTTCCAAGAAGAAACAATTGATCCTTGGGCTTCAGAAAAGAACAAGCTGAGTTGCAATTGGCAGCAATCATGCAATTCAGGGTGGCATGAATTGCATATTTTGTGGCTCTGCATTATAATTAGAACTGTACACACCTCTAAAAATAGCCTTCAACTTCTCAGGAGGAAGAGAACAGAAGGAGCTCCTTCTTTTCATCAGCTAAAGACAAAGAGTGATTTCAGAAAACATGGAGCTTGATTGCTCCATAGAGGGTCAGCTCTGCTCCTAAGCAGAGTCCATGAGTTGATAAATGAATAAAAAAATAAAAAATAAATAATTCATAAGGTAAATATTAAAGACTTAATTAAAAAAGGAAAAAGAACAGTGTTCCAAAGTGACTGAGGGCTGAAGAGTTAGAAGGATGACTGCTTGTAGGCATGTTGAACCATGGCAGTGTTTGACTGGCAGGGCTGCAAACTAAGCAAATGATCATGTACTGCAAACTGCCCTTACAGACAGAGCAGAACCAGCTCATTTGGGGACTTCTGGACAGACCACCGAAGCACAAAATTCTGTCTTAATACAAAACACATTGCCCCAAGAAACAAGTGGCAATCAGCTCAATGGGAAGCAGGAAATTTTAAAAAATGCAGTTGATTGGGTGAGCTAGATGATGTGGCATTCAAGGTCACATCACTATGTGGAGGTGAAGGACATTCAAGGGATCATTTATTAATGCAATGTGACAATGAAAACAAATGGTTCCCCATTCTATGACCAAACAAGAAAACAGTTCCAGGCACCAAAATCTACTGCATCATAAAGAAATTGAACTTGTTTTTACAAGTAATTTAGATGCCAGTTCTGGAAATACTTAAATCAAGGAGCGTGTGTGGGCAGGTCTCAGTTGGATTAGCATCTTGTAAGAAATTTGGGTCCTTATTGGAGAAGTACAGACCAAACAGAGCTGGAACTTGACACAGAAGAATCAATTAATAGGTTGAAACATTTGTGCAATACTGATTTCAACTTTTTCTTCACTGGTGAGACCACAATGAGTTAAATGGGAAATGAAGACAAAGCACTTCTGTCTCTTATATAAGTAAAGACACCCATCCTCCCTTCTCACTGAGATTTAACACAAAGCACCAGCCTGGCTTAGACCTGCAAACCACCCTGCTCTCCTCCCATCCTCCTCCTGTTACATATCATGCAAAGGCTACAGCACTTTGATTTTGAGTTCCAAGGTCATGCTCACACTCTGGGTTGTACCAGCTGGTTCTTGTGCACAAATACAGGAGTTGAGGTGCTGAGGAGATGATTCACAGTCACCCAACCCCATACTCTATACACTGTATTCAGTCACAAAAGCTTTTCCTGTTGCTAAATGCCTACTCTGCTGTCTCCCTGCAGGATTTGCATGACAGGTCACTGATGATGAGCATTTCCTAGTTGCACGTGGGAGGTTTTGCTTTCCAGTACACCAGTCTGCCATGTCTCAAGACACGGACTTTAAAAATCACTTTCCTACTGCATTTGCTTTCTTTCATTTCTAGATTTGTATTGTATTGCTTTTGTTTCTATGAAATTATTCCCTATTCTAACTCCTCATGATCATGAGCTGAGAGTTCATAGCTAATAGCACTATTCAAAGTGGAACAAAGCTACAATTTTTTTTCCCTTTAATAGACCAAAGCCATCTTAGATTAAAAGTAAAGAAAATCACAGAGAAACAATTGGAGATTTGGAGTGATCGATGCTGCTTGAAATGTACTTGCCATGTAATTGAGATGCATTCTCATTCTCATTCTGCAGCCATTTACTGATCACATGAGAACGATGATTTGTCATTTTTACTTGCTCCAAATTACTAAAGGCAATTTAATTTCTCTCATGGAGACGACACATCAGATAACGTGAACATAATCAAGAGGTAACGATCTGTGGCTCTGTGCACACACTGATGCTCCTGTTACCAGCTAAACAACCACCTGCATATGGCACAGGGAAGGCAACACAGACACTGAGATCCCCAAGCACAGGGTCTCCACCCAGTCAATCACATTATAAACACAGCAATTTGGCTACGCTAGGTCACTACACTAATTTAGATTTCAGATGAGGCAATGCTCCATCTACAGTCATTCCCACACCCATCTATCCATACCTGGACCAAAAGCAGCAGCTGGTGACCACCATAAAGGGTAGGCATGCTCCCTGAAGGTTCTCATGCAATTACCTTAGCATCACAAAAATCTATCAAATCTCCCTATCAATCAGCAATTGCAAAGTATTTAGTACTACATTTGCAGTTACTTTTGGGATGTCTGATGCCCAACAGGATGTGACTGGGGATGGGATTCTGACCACCATGGCTGTATGGACTGAATATCAGGAAAAGTCCAGATAAGCCCTGATATCATATCAGGATAATCTCAATCCTCTCCCTGATGTATCTAAGTTTACAAATCAAAGTTGAAGAAAAGTTACTACTACACCTGCTTCCCCTCTTGAAATGTTGGTGAATTAGTCTTGAATTTGTTGAATTTGTCTATGCTGCCCATTTCTTCTCTGAAACAACCCTGCCCAGCTCTCTGAGTAAGAGCTGGAGTGTTGTTCTGCCCATTCCTGTTCAAGGCCAGGTTGGATGCAGCTCTGGCCTAGCGACAGGTGTCCCCCACCCATGGAAGGGTTAGAACAAGATGCTCTTTAAATTCCCTCACAACCCAAACCATTCTATGATTTTGTGGTCACAAAGTTTTGTGCTTCCAGGGCCTGTGCTATAAAATTACTGGGGAGAAGGAGGAAGTACCTGGAAAAATCTCATAATCCATGTGGAAAAAGGTCTGGGGGGTTTCCAGAAGAGATAGAGAACACGGGTCAGACCAAGGGGCTTCATACATTCTGCACTAGCAATGATCTCTTAGAAATCACTGCACTTTTTTTCTAGAAAATGGTGGGGAGGAAAAGGACGGAGATACAGTAAAAGAGCACCCTGGCTTGTTTGACAACTTGGTGGTGCAGTAAGCAGCAAACTCAGGAGTTCACTTGTGCTGCCAGTCATGCCAATCATACCATCAAGTCCGGAAGTCCCTCTGCAAAACTGGATACATCAGGTTTTCCAGCATGCATGCTTGGTTTTCAAATGTGCCATCTTTTTCTAACCAAACTTTGTCTTTGCATGCAAGAGGTGAAAGCCAGTCTGAGTTTTTGCATTCCTTATTTCCTTTGTGTTCCAAGTAGCTCCTTATTCCCTGATAACAGATTTCAGGAAGCCAATCCTGTTCTCCAGAATAGTCACCCCGTCCTATCCATTATATCTCTTAGATGAACTAGCTCACAGTAGGTTTGCACAGATTTCACTGACCATGATGTGGCCCCAGCAGTGTTCACAGATGTATGAAATGTACAGTGTCCAGCAAACTTTCAGGTCTCAGAGTTTTTGCCTATTGATTACAGACAGAGCAAATCTGAAGTGTAAGTACAAATAAAAAATACTCAGCATCCTGCAGTACCCCTGCTCTGGTTGCTTTTAGACTAGCAACAAGACTGAAGTCCTAAGAATGCCAGCCTGCTTTTTAATTGACTTCTCAGAATTTTTATTTTGTAATCAAAACAAAAGCCAAACAATCTCCAATGCTAAGAAGCGCTGAAACAAAACATTTGACAGTTACAGCAAAGAAGCTTTAGGAATGTCTTTTGGAGCATAGCAACCAAGGGAGAGTAAGCAGGCTTAAGCTTTGAAGTTAAAGCTTTCAGCAATGTTTCTGATTTCTAAAGCACACAATAGAAACAACAAGAAATTAAAAAAAAAAAAGGGAAAACCAAACCCCAGGCCTTGTTCAATGCTCACTGAATGGACTTGCTGTGAAAGACACCCATACAAAGAAAGCAGAATTAGTCTGTTTGCTCAGAAATCAAGTACCCACAGCTAATCCTTTTGCAGTATTATCCTGTTTTGGCCTTTAATAAATCTGCTTTAAATTAAAGATGTACCCAAGCCAAGAAACACCTCCTTTGATGTTTCAAATGGCTCAAATAAGCTGTTTGCTAGGAAAAGCTCAAAATATGAATTCTGAAACTGAAAAAAAAGAAGTCCTTCTCCTATGCTATGAGGCTGGAACCTCTCAGGAAGGTCAGAGACAATTTAAGACCACAATTTTGAAGCACCTCAGGCATTGGACCCTCTCGAGCCCATGCATTAAGGGAAAAAAATCCTGAAATATATGTCCCTTACAAGCCAGTTAGCCAAAAGCAGCTAATGCCCTTTTTTTTTTACAACCATTACCTCACATCACTGGAATACAGGCATAAGGAATTTTACAGGTTAACTGAATGCAGGCATAGAGCTTGGAACAAGGTTGGAACAGGGTAACTAAATTACTGCAAATGATATTTGTATTTAAGCTTGTATAATGAACTGCAAGTTGGTGCAATAAACTCTAAGATGTTCTTGTTTCCTCTTCCTGTCAAGAACACAACTTTCAGTACTTGAACTATACCAGATGACTCACCATGTAAATAACAGTTTTCTCATGTTTTGACCTTGACTGCAGAAAGAAGGATTTTAAAAATAATACTGGTTTTACACACTAAATGTACAGCAGGCAAGTGGAACTAACACCAGCAGCAATCCTAAGGTTGTCCTTAGTGCAGGAGCGTATGTAATTGATGGGTTTTCAAGTTCCGACCATTACATGCCAATTTGTTTGATTTGGCAGTCACAACTGTGATTCTAATCAAGTTAGAAAAGCAGACCTGTGATTACCATCATCAAGATTGGTAGCTTTCCCAAAAAGAACAAATACTGTGTTTGCAATCCTCACTCTCTGCTCACTTCCTTTTGCAGGGCATTCTCACCCAAAAGCATTTGCGGCACAGGGCGGGCCGCCAGCCACAGGCAGCTCAAGGACACACAGCTAGCCAAACTTTATTGCTTTGTGCTTTGATCATCCCCTCCAGTGAAAATTACTGCAGCTTTGGGGGCAGGCATGGGAACTTCTGGGAATTTCCCATAAGCCATGCAAAAACGCAGGCTCTGGAGGTGTCAGGGTTAAGTGCAGGAAGCCAAAGGCTCCCCTGTCCCGTGCCCCTTCTCAGTCCTCTGAGTAACTGGGCTGGCTAAACAAGGGCAGCGATGGGAGCAAGCAGCAGCCATAAAGCAGCACCCATTCTCACCAGGATGTGACCATGATACTGGCCTTCATTTCTACTTTTGCTTCTGCCATTTTCAGCCATGCCACCTTGATCCTATGTCATACAGCCAGATGCAGAAATCCTTTTCCCTTCCAAGCATGCAGACTGAAAGACTCATCTCAAACATTTTTTGGTAAAATAATTCAACCAGTGGGCACCCACCTACCTTCTAGGTCTTCTGCACTATGAACTGACAGAGCACTGGATATTACCAAAGCAGGGAATTGCCCAACACATTTTTAATTTTGTTCACTACAGAGTTACTAAATACCACTGTTTAAGACAAGCCAAATTACAACTTACTCTGGTTCCATGTAGTTTTCATCTATGAATTATTTTCCTTCTTGCTGTCTTCTGAATTCTCATTAACCTTTCTGTCAGGACTGCATTAAACATGTCCTGTTAATTCAACATGTTTTTGAAGAAATTTGACATGGAGATGACAAATGCTCATGTAAAAAAAACCCTCTAGTTTAATGAAGCGCATAATAAGAAACACAAAATTCTAGTTTACAACCAGTTTTATTTCAGCTTTGCTACTCCAGTGAGTTCAAAAGTGAGACTGTCTGAATAGCTTTGGCATCTGTCCCTATGGGAGCAGAAAAGGTCATGGACTGAAGAAATCTAAAGACTTGAAAAACTTCCTCCAAAGCTCTAGCATTTTTGTTATTCTGATATGCTACTCTATGGCAAACATATCTCCTAAACAAAACCCTTTACAATTTACATACTATTCTTATCATAAGCCAAGGCAGTAAATTTCTCAAACAAGTTTATAATCTTGTTGGTATTTCTAATGAGAATATGCAACCTTGATGTACTACAAGGTAAGGAATAAAGATTCATATTCCAAGTAGGTTTTGTGAGAGAAATATTACATGTTCTATAAACACCAGAAAATACCTGTTAATCCTTAAAAAAATCCCAAAGAAGTTTAATTGACTAGAATGATTAATTGCCTGATGTACCACATCTATCCTCCTAAATATTCCTTTGAAAAATATTCACTAAGACAATTATGCAATAAAATTACCATTTATATGACTCCTTTCATCCACAAAGGCATCAAAGTCCTATGCATGTACAAAGGTATAAATACACAGTGCTGCTCAAGTGCAGCCAATCCTGCAGCAGGAAATATCAAATGCTCTGCACCAGCAGCAGATATAATGGGATGTTCGAAGGGAGTGATGCTATTTAAATTCAGAGAGATGACAACACCTAATTAACCAGATAAGACTACTAAACCTGCACTCAAATACAGGGTTTCTTTTCAGACTTCTGTTTATTTCCCAGCTGCTGAAAATTAAGCCCCATAAAGCAGCTTTGCTTTTCTTACATACCTCTCTTGACCAAGCAAGGTAGTGCTCAGACCCTGTTTCAGATGCCCTTTCAGAATCCACTGCTTGCTTCAAACACAAATCAACAACCATGTCAACATTCTCCACAAACCCAGTGTTTTCACCCTACTAAATGGGTTCTTGGCAAGTCTCACACTTGTACCTGCATTAACTCAGCATGGCACTGAGTGGCACTAGGACTGGTAATAAAACTGTTGTCTCCTAGCAAAAGGAATGGTTGGAACCAAATGATTTCAAGCTGGAAAAGCCCACGAGCCACAAATTCTGTGAAAGCAACTCCTAAGCTTTACAGCTGAATCACTACAGGAGTTTGAGAAAAGGAAAACAGTTTTCCCCCTCCTTTCTGCTAACAGTTGCACATAATGAGCCACACAAACGGGTCAAAACTCCTCAGTTTTTCTCCATTTAACATTCCAACTTAAAATCCAACAATTTTACTTAAAAAAAAACCATGAAGTAGAACTGCAATGTGGGTCATAGTCTGGACATCAGCAAAATTATTAAATAATAGGGCTAATACATTCTCAGTCCCCAGATGGCCACTGGGCAGATGAAGTTTGTGCCATAAATCTTCTCATTTGCCACTATAAATTCATCAAGCATGAGTGAAGCTTATTAGCAAAACTTAGATGTTATCTCCCACAGAACTCTAAGGCTCCAGAAGATTAAAAATGTTTTCCTGCCATGGCAAGTACAATGACCTCATAAATATTAGTAGACCCTTTGGCACTAGAAAATGCCATCTATTCCTGCTTCTGTGTCATATTACAGGACTGAGAAAAAAGAATACAAGGATGTTGCTGCTGAAGTTTAGCCCCATAGAAGGCTAAGTAAAACTGCAATCTGAAGTCATATTTTTGAGCTTCAGAAGTCCATGAAAAACATTTGAAGAGTGCATTTACCCTTTTGAAGGAGATTCAGCCCATTAGACTAAGATTTCTTTTTTCTAAAATATAACTAGCTCAAGAACCAAAAGATCTAGCTAGATAATAAATGAGTATATTTCACATAGTATCAAACAGTCAGTTATACACCATTGATATTTGAACTGCTTTCGTCAGAAGGAGATTTATTTAAACTCCCTTTGAAAGAGCTATTTCCTAGAATAACACAGCAAAGCTCTCATGTCTAGTGCTGCACATTTTGTTGACCAGTTAGTTACTCATCTATTGGTATGTGCACTTATCCCCCATTTACGTGAATGTTCCATTTGTTCCAAATGGCTGAGCTCAAAGCTGGTCACAGCTGCTTGTGATGTTCCCAACAAAACCTTCCTTTTTTCCCCTGACAGGTCTGCAGCATTCCTGAATGTCCTTAAACAGAACTCAGAAATTACATTTCTAAATGACAACTCATCACCCCTCCTGCAGACTGTAACAGTATTTTAAATTCCTACTGAAGCCTCACCAAATCCAAAGTCAAAGATGACTGCTTTTTTATTTTTGGAACCAGTTTCTTGAACACTTCCATACTGAGCCTGGAAATTACTTCTTGCAGTAGATGAAATCTGTGTGTGGCTTCTGCCACAGTACCTGAATTGACCAGAGGATGCCACTTTTGAAATGTAGGACTTGAGGCACCTTTGCCCAAGTCCTGCTTTTACAATTGAAATTCCAAGCTCAGCCTTAGTGCCTGCTCAGAGGAGAGGCTGGAAAATTGGGACCAAGAGGCAGCACTGGCCAAGCACTGCAAAGTGCCTTGGGCAGACACTGCAGACTTGCTTTTCTCATCTGAGTTTGGAAAGGGTCCAAGTCCCCAAAGAACCAATAAAAGTGAGGCCAGTCCAGCTGATAACTGATAGCAGCTCAGAATTAATGCCCACAGTGACTGATAACAAGTGCCCAAATGAGGTTTGACACTTCAGACTCATTCTCTCATTACACTCCTTGTCTCTCCTTTGCACTGGTGCTAGAAGGGCCAACTTCATCATTTGAACTTCACCTGCCATTTTAGCAGTGACATTTTTCTCTTGAACATTATGGAGACTGAGTATTTTGATAGGTGAACATTGCTGAAGACAGAAGCATAAATTAGCCTATTTTAGCTGTTCACTATTAATAGGATTCATATATACACATATTGAAGAATTAATTGTATTAAAATGTTGAAAATAATGTAAATATTTTGATTGACAGTATTTGGTACTCTAGCTGAAAGTGCTATGAGAAGAATATCTGAAACAAAGAGCTGCTGTGTTGCTTTAAATCAATCACTTAGTGACTGCAGAGTTCATCTTTGCAGCACCCACTCGTTTGCCCTGGAGAGCTTGGTAGGGGCTCCGAGCCTTTATTTCCACGGGGAGGAATTTCACAAGTCAGTGAGAATTGGCCTCCATCCTTCAGGAAAGGTGTCAGTCCCTTCTCATTCCCACCACAGCCTGGACAGCCTGATGGGTGAGAGCCTCACTGCCCTTACACGTCCTCCTGGTCCCTTGGCTGTCTCACTCAGCAGGGAGGGCTCCCCTCATCAAGGTGCTGCGAAGGAGCCATGATCAGGATCATTTGGTTTAAAAATGAGATGAGAACGGGTGAACTGTGCTGTCAGAGTGATGCTGAAGGATGACAGCAGTGTGCAGAAGGCAACTGCAGCCCTGTACATGGGATCACCAAGGAAATCCATCCCCGAGCAATGCACGGGCTGATGGCTGGGAACTGAGGGGACGTGATGGATTTGCACAACTCCCTCAATAGAAAATACATTTAATTTAAGAAAGATCAGATTGTCACAATCACCCCTGACAAGAGTGCCTGTCTAGCAAGGCCTTGAGCCTATATTTTGGGCTAGAACTGTGCTTTAGCCAAGACCTTAAAAATATTCACAATACAGGCTGTCACCAGCGCTACATTTCCTTGTCACTCTTTAAGTGTGACTGATTTGCCAAGATCAAGACTAAATTCACAATCAGCGGCAAGGGCACCCAACATGAATTATAAAACTGCCTTTCCTTCCCAGCCTCCTGGATATGCTAAGGAAAATGCTTTCCCTGCACTCATTGTTGCTTTTTATATCCACAGCATATCCTCTGTGTAATGATGCAGGACTGCTCGGCTCATCCCACAGTCTCCGCCCTGCTCCCACAGCCAAGATGATGCTCAGTAAGAAGGAAGCATTTGGCTATTAAACATAAAACCTGTGTTAAAAAACGTATTGATTTTATAGCCAAGTGTCTTGTGCCCTGAGATGAAATGGAAATAGAGGTGGCGGTAGAAGTGGAGACAATTTTTGGACAATTTTTAACACTGAGGGAGGTGGCTGGTTGTTTAGTGCAGCTCTGAGGAGGCTGAGGCAGTGCCTGGGCAGACTCCATTTACAGATACAGAGCTCTGTTCAAAATAAGGAGAGAAAAGAAAACCCAAAATCAAGAGGACCAGCTGATTAGAGGGAGGAAGGACTAGGAAAAGACTTTTCCTTTCTCTTCACCTTCCCAAAATTATGCAAGTAGAGGTGAAACTAAAGTCACTAAACAGACAAACTTAAACCATGCATCCAGAACAACCTGAGAAGTCAAAGGATTAGCTTTTAAAATTTCTGAAAGTGGCTTCCTGGATCTGAGCAGAAGCAGGGAAATGACTGTTGATACAGAAGGCTTGGAACATATCAGATTTTGGGTGGCAACTGATTCTCTCCCAAACCCAGGATACAGCTCAAAGATAAATTTGTAAAATAAGGGAGCCAAAGAAGAACAATGAATAGAAAACCCCAGACAGTGCTCCCAGCTCTTACAGTGACAGATAATGTCTTGAGCATATGAACAAAGCAATAGATCCCAGAGAGTGATCTGCCACCCTTAAAGCACTCTGCATGCTTAGTCCTGAGGATTTTTAGCCAAGGGAAGAAAATACTGAGTTCCAGTGTCAGCCTACATCTCAGATTCCCTTCCAAAGGTAGCTGTAAGTGGGTCACTCAATGTACTGGTAGGCTGTGAGATAGAATGCTGAAGCTGCAGAGTGCCTTCTCTGAAGAAGAATTAGATGGTGACAGTTTAGATACTGATGAACTGGGTTTCACTCACCACATCACTGTGGAGATGGCTGTGGGTAATGAAGAAAGCTTTCTCCTAAGTCACTTTACAGAAGTTTATAAGCTTCAGTGCTCAAGAAGTCACAAGACTTACTCTAAGCTTTCACATTCTGTGCTGTGGGCTCACTCACATAGATGACATGGAGAAGTTTATGATACTACATCAAAAGAAAAACACTAATTAAAAAGGCTTCCCATTAAAGAAAATGGAAACAATGACAAAAACTAGATTTAGAGTCAATTTTCAGATTAGTTATAAGGAGAAGAAAAATCCCACCACTTTACAGTAACTGGCTACTTGCAGAAAATAAATGCTTTAATTTAAACTAACAGAAAACCAGAATGAATGAGATTTAAGGTTGAAATACCAGGAAACTGTTGCTGACCATTATTCAAATACTGTGTTCCATCAGCCTGTGGGGCTGTTCCACACAGACATAAATGAAGAATTCTTCTCACATCACTTTTCCAACCAATATAATTACTATTCTTTAGTCACAGATCAGCCTGGATGTTGCTCAGAATGACCTCCTACTATTTTCCAGTTATGATTTAGGTCTGAAAACTGTTCTAATGGAATCAACAAACACAAAGATCTGAATTTAGAAAATAATGCCAAATTTATCACCACAGTGGAAATATGATTCACATCTGTAAATCTACAAGAGTTTCTCACCCTTCACTCCTGAATTACAGCTACTGCCTCATCTAAACCCCTGTATTATTCATACTTTATCACTGCAGTGATCTGACAAAGCTGACTAAAAACCTAACAAATTTCTTATCAACCTATATTTCACCATCAATGAGCAAATCTATGTCAAATACCCCTGGGATCACAGCATTACCTTCATAGTGGTGCACTGGGCACTTCTGGAGTCTCAGTTTATGGCTCCAACCAATGGCCTGTCTGCCCCAAAAATCCTGACTGCCTTTCCTGCTAATTGCACAAAGCTAATTGAATTATGGCAAGAGAACATCTCCTGTTACTATATTTTTTGATGCTGTGAGCTCTTAGCCAGATGGAAGCTGCTTACTGCAGATTATACTCAGGTATTCTTAATCCTAACCTCTTGTTGCAGCCATCAATTTATATATTATTCATTTTACCAATCTAATATTTATCAAATATTTCATTGTATTTGACAGCAAAAGCTATTTCTGTGTATGACCACATGAGCTCACAACATTCTTGGTCCATAAATGCCCCCTGAATTAATCTTTACCTGGCTTATTTCCTATTTTCATTTCCCAAGGAACAACTTCTTTTTATTTTTATAGACACTATATGGTCCAAAGGAACAGCTAAGCGAAAACATAACAGTTAACTGCCCTCAGCCTGCAGCCCATATCTTTTGGCATCACCAGGAACACTTAGGGCTGCAAGACTAGATTCAGGAGCTCCTAAAAGTAAAATTACTGCTGCAAAGAAAGTACACAAACATCTCTGAAGACTGAAGCGTCCCCACCTGACCCCCTGGTTGAGCACCAGCATCTACAGCTTCAGCAAAAGCAGTCCATTAACAAGTTAACCAAAAAAAGTTGCTTGTGCCTTCCCTTGTGGGAGGGTGCAGAGTCCCAGTGTGATGCACAGAATTGCAGGGTCTGCAAGAGCAACTGTTCAGTCTGTTGGATTAGTGCCACTGACACCTCCCAGCAGGTCAGAACAATGGATGTGCTCTGCCTGAGGGTGTAAGGGCTGACACACCCCTGGCCACCACTCAGGAAGGAGCCCAAGCCTTCGCTCTGTTTCCTGCTTACCCCATTTCATATCTGGTGACATTCTTTGCCTCCCAGTGCCATCACCTGGGAGAGCTGCCCCACAGAAGGCAAAACGTGTCAAAATGCAAGTCTGAGTGCCTGCAGGTGATGTCTGTCAGTCTAGAAATATGGGATCAGGCCTATCAGGTAAGTGTTCAAACTAAATACAACAGGATTTAGAACATGCTTTTAGATTTAAGGAAGAGTGCAGTCTTTAAATTACTGCTCTAGAATTTACTGGCTTAAAAAGAAAGACCTTAAGGCATCCCATCAAAGAGTTATATAACTCAAAAGGGTTTTCCTTGCTCAGTGTTGCTTGTGCAAGATAGATTTAAGTAATAAAACATGCTTCTGGCACTAACCCTTCTATACAGGCTTTATGATGACAGATTTCAGGCTTGAAAACAGAGGTCTCCATACAGGCTAGCATTCCTCTTCTGTCCCCTCACAGAAGCTCTGACTGGTTATTTTCTCCTGTTTATTTATTTTTTTGAACTGAAAAACTTTTGATACCAACTTCAGCAGGAATTGGTCGTGATGGGATCAGATGGTCCCAGGTTTGGTGCCCAGCTCAAACCAGACCATGCCTCAGCCTAGTGCAGCACAGTAGCTGGAAGAGCCTTTCCTTTCAGTCTGCAATTTAAATTGGCTACATCTGATCTGTAAATATCTCCAAACTTCACACAGTTTGTTGCAGCAATCACCCCCTGGGTGGCAGATGCCTCTGACATATCTCTCTTGAGAATGTTAAACACAGAGACTTCAGAACTGGAATTTCTAGCAAGCAGCTTTTCACTGTCATGAAAGGCAAGAGAGTCCTGAAAATACTTGAAATTCTGAAGTTAAGAGGAAAAAAAGTCCATTAACAAGTTAAAGACTTTATCTATAGGAGGCTTTTAAACTTTTATCTAATCTAATTGGTATTTAATAAGACAGGTTTTTTCAAATAGTGCATCCACAGTCCCCAGTAAGAACTCCTGTGAATGAAATTAATTGTTTTGTACTTTCTGCAGATTTCAATTTTACATCTTTACATATTTTGCTTGAAATGTGTAGATAGTCCTGGTGTTACTTTTGCCTGGTAATGATGTCATTTCCACAGATAATTAATGCTATTGATTACTTGGATTTGTTTTAGAGAGGCAGCTAAGTAAGTAGTAACAATTTGTGCCAGTTTTATTTGTGAACTTCCATTCACAAGTCTATTAGGGTTAGGTCAAAATCAAAAAGTGGCCCACAAAACCCAAGAACTGGCTGTTGATCACGTCAAGAAGTCTTGCAAGTTATTTATGCACTAAATCTTACCCAAAAGGTGGAAGTACAGTACACACATCAAAACATGACTACAGGTTTGAGGACACCATTGGTTTGAGAAGGCAAAGAAGTGATTATACACTTATTTGAGGTTTAAAATATGTTGGGACACAAAGAGTTTAAACTTTTCCTTTTTAATACTCTATTTATTTCACTGGTGGGTCCTCTCACTCCCATGTGCTTCTGTTGGCTGTAAAAATAAAAATATCTCCTCCATCCCTGGATATCCTCCCACACCAAAGCACTTGGCACCTGCACCTGCCCAACTCCAAGGTGCTGAGCACTGCCCCAGACTCCAAAGGGAGCTGCAGTGTGAGGGGAGAGCATCCCACACTCCACGGGGGGCTGCTTCTTCAAGGATGTCATTTTGTTTACACCTGCTACTGGAAGTCCAGCTGTGGGCTTCAAGTCTTCAAACCTGATCTCTTCCTTTAGCCTGATGGAGAGAGAACTATCCAGCACACTGACAGCCAAACCAGGTTTTTACAGACATTATGCTGTGTCATTCTAGGCCAGGGAGGTGTGAGAAAGATGTGCTTTACCACACGTGGGAGAAGGAGAGCTACTGACTTACTAAAAATAGCCAGATCCCACCTCTCCAGTCAGCTGGGACTAACCTAACACTTCAGTTTGCCTGTGCACAATAGAGAAAAAGAAACCCCAAAAGATTCACCTAAAACCAAATAGTACATGGTAGCAGACAAGATTCATTACATGGTGTGATTACATGTCTGCACGAAAAGGAATTCTGTGTCTCAACATAAAATATTAAGACTGCAGGGAAATTTTCAAGAACCATGCGGTGCACAGCTGCAGACAGACATGCAGGAGCAGGACAAAACATCCCCCTGCTGACTGAGCCCCATCAGCAGTTTCAGCTCACCCCAAGAGCTCAGACAGGGGTGGATATAACTTGCAGAGAGACAATCCAGCTGGGAGAATTTGTGTGCTGCTGCCATGTACTGCCCCAGGACATGAGAACCACTTGCAGAAGTCCTGCAGGGTTAACTCTGCCACGCTGGGCAGAAACCCAGACTGGAGCTGCGTCCTACAAGGGTTTCCTGTCTTTTCTATCCTACACAGGAATTGGAAGAGACAGCTTGAATAACTTTGCCATCTCCCCTCTGAAAGCCTCTGCTATTCTATTAATAATGTCTTACATGTTAAAGCTCGTTCTTGTCATGCAATGCAGATGAACACAGGGCTGTGGCTGTGTCACTCCCTGGAGAAAGCCACCACCATCCCCATTCAGCTGCTGAACTTTCCAAAGGCTCCTTACTCTGTCTGTGCTACCTAAAAAACTTTCTTTAAAAGGCATTTTGGTCCTTTCCTTCCATCTCAGTAATTTTTAAAAAGTTGGGTTTTTTACTGGACAGTGCAGGTTACCACAACTCTTTTGATATTTCTGCTCTATCCAGCTGCAGAAATTCATACTGAGATCTCACAACCAGCACTGCTGAAACCTGAACTCAGAAACTTCCATCTCTCCTTTCTTTCCCTATCTTTTCATCAAGATCTCCTACAAGAAAAAGTGAGTACAGCCAGCTAGACCCAAAATGACCCACTTCAACATTCTTTTCTCAGTTTGAACAGGTAACAACAATGAAGGCACAACTTGCATTAATAAGAAAATATCTGCCACTCTCAAACACATGTAACAAAACATACACTTTTTTCTCCTAGGAAAAATTATAAAAGTATATTTGCAGCAGAAACTGCTTATACTAAGATTACATTACAGCAAACTAGAAGGATCACATTAAAAAATACAACATTCTTTCTCCTTACATACTTATTTCTATCTGTAACACATTAAAATGGGTAAAATAAGAGTATAGATCATTGGAGAAGAATCCAAAGCACGTGGAAACAAAAATTAAAAAGTATGACTACACGTATTTTAAATTATCTTCTCTGCTCTCCTCTAATTATGATGAAAATATCCTGGATGAAGGGAATGCGACTAGTTGAGCTCTCAGTTTCTGTTTTGTGTAGTTTTACCTCTGGGAAGAAAACCCTCAGTGAATCAAAAAATTCCACTTGTATCATCTAATTGCCAGTGACTGGGCACAGGCCCAGTTTGTTCAAGGTTTTCTGCAAACAGTGAAATGGAGTCCAATTTTTCTATGAATTCACGTTCCCTGTGTCTTTCCCTTCCGCCATAATATTCTCAGCATTGTTTTTCTCCTTCCCACAGATCCTGTCCTAAGACCATCAGTCCAAAACCACCTTCCACATCCTCTGCAATGCTCCCAGGTCCCCTCCACAATCAAAACTCCCTCCTGCCATTTCCTTTTCTTGGACAGAGTAAACACTTTAAAGCAGAGTACATGAGGTATAGGGAGGGGACAATGGAGAAGAGGATTTGAATAGCCCTTGAAGGAAAAGACAAAGCCCTCTAGAAATGGCCCAATGCTTACCAAAAGGTAATCTGGATAACTCCCATGTTCTGATGATTTGGAGCACTCTGTCCCACCTCCACCACTTAAAAGTCCCAACAAACAAAACCAAACCAAACCAAAAAAACACACAGCCCACCACCTCAACTCCCCCAAACCCGCTCCCTATCTCCTCAGGAAGGACCGACAACATTCAAGTTATCATTGGGCAGGTTCTCAGCTGATTTCCAGCCCAGGGCACAAGTATTTTGAGGCTGAAGAGACATTTCTCTCTGAATTTTGCCTTAGATTCAGTTAAAGTTCAGAATACTGATTTTGATGAAAACTCTGGGAGCTCAGACTGACATTATGCTATAAAATGCTTTCAGTGGAAAATATGCACATCATTCTACTGGCAACAACTATCACAATATCTCCTCAATATTATGTGTATAATATCAATGTGATCTCTTCCTAACACCAACTGAACATATTTAATATGATAGAATTACTTTGTGCACAGCTATTTAAACCCCACTTTAGTTGTGGATTTACACAGCACAGATTTTTTCAGCTATGAGAAATGTGTTCACTTAAGCACTTCATGCCACACTGACAAATCACTGAGTAATGTCAACCCCAAGAAGTGTTTTCAAGTCCTGTTATACTACAGGGGCACGTTTGAGCATAAAGTAGAATATGAAGAAGATTATAATGAGATTTATGTGTGTGATGGAAACTATGTGCATTGCACCTCCCACACACTGTTTAAGAATTATGCCCCACAAAATCATTTAAAATAACTCATATACTACACACTGTGAACATCTCATCTGAAAACTGCTCCTCTGCCTGCTTTATTATACAGGGACAAGAGGCAGCTTACAGAGAACAAGCCTCATGACTTCAGTCCCTTTGAGTTTCCAGTCTTTTCTGTTGAATACTGAAAATGCAAACCAGCTGTATCATTCAAATAATCTAATTATCCAAACCACCTACATTAACATAGCAGCTGAAGCCAATTACAAATGCCTTAAGGCTTCTAGCCTCAGAAGCATAACCTGACAGGTCAAATTTTATTGTTTGCTCCATCCATCATTACTGACACAGTAACTCAAAGTACACAAGTCACTGCTTCTTCTTCCCTGTGCTCCTGCTGTAATTTTGAGGTAGAGGCTTATTAATAAGGACATTGTCTTCTCTCACTCAGTGCTGGCTCCTTCCACACAACTGAAAAGGAAAAGCCCCAAGTTTTGCTTTTATTTTAACAACATCTAGTGCTCCCCCCTTTGGGGTAATGCCCCCAAGCAAGTCATTGCTGGTGATATGTTTCATCAACAAATACTTTTTATAAATCTCATAAAATGTTGTAATGAGAATTAAAAATATACCTCCCTCCTCCTTCCCCCCCCAAAAAAAATTCAGCCACAAAATAACTAATGCCAGGAAAAACCATAATCTTTTGGAAAATCTAGAGAACTGAGGTTCTAAACAAGATGTTCATTTACTGTGTAAAATACAGCAACAGGCCTACATCTTCCAGCCTACAACAGGCACAGAACTGCATTTTTCAAGATGCTAATAAGATTCAGTCTTATTTAATTCAGTACGACTTCAGCACATATATTTAAATGCATTCCCTAGAAAAACATTGTTTTTCTGAGTTTTTTGAATAATGAGCAGCCAGCAGCAGGACTATTACATATTCAAACTTGTAATTATTGGCAGCACTTACCTGGGTGCCTAAATAAAAACACTGTCTTCAACACTGCACAAGTTCATAAACAGGAAGGGGGAAAATCAGTGACACTATAAGCATTATTTCATCCTTCTGAATAAAGCATACATGGGCAAACCAGAAAAGCATGGGGACCAAGCTCTCTGCAACAGCTGCCCTTCTTCAGCATTAACCCTTGCTATGTAAATAAAGTGAATGTGTCATTTCCCTCCCTTTAAAGAAACAAAACTCCCACAAAACACCAAAACCAGAAGGAAACATAAATCTCTATTAAAATGATTTTAGCATGCTAGATATTGCAGTAACAAAATCCCAAAATATTGCTGTTTGTGGATACCTTGGCCAAGATACTTTAGACATGTATGACTCAGCCCCACACACATGTTCCCAGTGTCTTCCTCAGGGTTTTTTGGGTGTTTTTGTAACAACTGACATGAAAATATGAGGAACTGCATTATCATGCAGCAGGTGTAATTAGGTTCTAGAGACACTTAGTGGGTAAACATGAATATAATCTATTTAAGGAAGATATATTTAAATGAATCTTATCAATGAAGTCTGATCAATCTAAATGAACACAACAGTAAAAAAGCATAAAACTGCCAAAAGAGTAGAGGACTTCTTTTAAAATTTATTTATAATTGTGCTGTGTGAGCACTGGTGAAACTCAAGACAGCCAGGCCAAAATCCTGCACTTCTGCAGCACTAGAAGATGAGCACGTTCAGTTGCTTTGGAGAGCTCTGAGTATTCTCAGAGCCATTTGGGCAAATGGGCTTGCACAGAATTTAAGGGAGCTGGATGTGAGAGAAGCAGCCTTGTGCCCCCTGAAGCTTCACCTCTCTCTGTCCCTCAGTGATGGGGCTGTGGGTGGAAACCTGAAAGTTTTATTCTGCACAGGTTCTCATACTGCCTTTAGCAGCATGGTATTTATACATCACTGCTGCAGCTATGTATTGAACAGGATTTTTTAGGGAGTTTAGAGCAGTTTTTTCTCAATAGTCAAGTTACCAAAATAATATGAAGGAAGAATACGAAGGCTTGACTTGATAATTAAAACATTCAACTCTGACAAGCCTTAACATGGCAAAATAACAGATTCAGGAATTAAAGAGAAAATATGGATTTAGAAACTGACACAATATGCTAATCACAAAGAACCCAGTCTGTGCAAGGCTAAATTGTTGTGGACTGAGAAACGTTAGAATATGGAAAAACAAACTAAAAATATCTTTTCCCTGCTAGGCAAGGTTAGAGAAAGGAGATAAACATCAGCACACCCCAATTAGATCAGCTTGCTGAACTCATAGCTGCTAAAACTTGGACACACAACTTCAGTTAAGTTTTGGGTTCTGTCAGGGCCTTTTTGCTCACTGACCCCAGCACAAATTAAAGCAGTGAAAATTCTAAGTAATCTCTCCTAAAAAAGATTATAGCAAGGAAAAACAAAACCAGGTTTGTGATCCATTTTAATCTGTTCCCAGAATGCCTCCAATGTTTCCCTGTCCTGCCTTTTAAAGAGATCACCAGGCTTCAGCAGGACCAAAGCAACCCCCATCTCCTTCCAACACTGACCAGTGGCTTTAACAGAGCTCTAAGTAGCTAGTTTCCACCAAAAAGAATCAGTATCTTCTTTGTAAGAGGTTTATTTAAGGGATTAAAAGTGCCTTTTTTGTTGTTTTCCCTTTCTTTGTTCATTTTTTGTTGTCTTTACTTTTCCCCCACCAATCTGTGTTTGCAGAGCTGTGTTCATGAAGATTCTTCCTCCAAAGACTAAAGAGATAGCAACAAGCAGTCTCTGCAAGAAGAACACCATGTCCTGGGCCACAGCAATTTCTCATTAATTCACAGAATCTCAAGCCTGGCAAGATGACAAAGCAGCCCTTACTCTGAAAAAATTGCCCAGAGCTCTTCACTTTCCCCCTCTATCTGTTGAGTCACTGCAGAAGCCTCTATTTTGGCTGTTCCCACAATTCATATAATGTCAGGTAAAAACCCCTGCAAACATGTATATATTCATGGGCTTTAGCTGGGGAGCTGTCACAGAAGCAGCTGCAGTGCACAGATGAGTGGTTATGCAGGGCTATTTTTTTCCTGGTTAGGATGTAAAATTGGTAGAGCATTGTTTGGGGTTTTGAATTTACTATCTGACACCACTGAAAAGCAAAAGCTTCTTCACTTCAAGACAGAACTAAATGGGATTTGAAAGGAAGCCCAGGAATTTGCAGAGCTGAATGATTATGTGAGCAGAGTTCAGAAGTGCTATTTCTCAACTCCCTCAGAATTTAACAAAGGTTACCCCAATCAGGGGGAAGCACAGATCTTTGTCCTGGATTGTTAATTTGTGGCCAAGACACCCTTAAGAGGCATCACTGGAAATACTGCAGGAGGCAGAAAGCCATTTTTAAAGCATATTAATTGACCAGAAGAGAAATGCCATTCTTCAAGCATATGCAAAAATGCCCTTTGCACTGAACTATCTTAAGACACTGACATGGATTACAAGGTACAGAAGAATACAGATCTACCTTATTTCCAATTTTCTGCTTATTTCTAGAGACCATGCAGAGAAAAACACCACATAAACAACAGGATGTCTTTAGGATACACAGCACTTGATCAAAAAACATTGCTCACCTCATGCTTCAAGCCAAATAAACTGTGCAGCCCTGGATGCACAGCACAGAGCTCTGCCTGTTTTGCTTTCTGAGAGACAAAATTCATTATTTAGGAGTTGATTATGCAATAACAGCTTCACACAGCTTTTGGATTACACAACTGGAGTCTCACTGGCCCAGAGCACAGGCTGAGGGAACATCTGCCTGGTGGGAATGCAGGAGCCAGATGTGCCAGAGTCAGAGGAGGGGATCTACAAAGGTACTCAACATCAGGCCAGCTCCAGTTCTCTCACAGTCCTCTGGAGTTTCCAGTGCTTATTTGGGAGAATAAAGTCAGTAGTGCTAAAAGCCTCAGATCAGATGTACTGCTGCAGTTAGGAACCCCCTGCAACCCATGGAGTCAAATAATGAAATAGGCATAACATTGAAAATCTGCTAATAGAATAAGAAAGTAGTTAAAATGCTGCAAAATCCTTTTTTCCTGTAGAAAGTTCATTCAGAATGGTCACATCCAATAAAATCTACCAATTTCCACAGAGATATATATGAAAGAATAATTTATTCTTGTACCTCCCACCAACAATCTTTAAAATGTATACAGGGAGCAGATGCATAAGGATGACTTGATTTTCTTCCCCATGGAATTCCCTAATTATAACCTATTATGTCTCACTTTCCTTTCCCCCACCTCCTCTCTTATTTCCTTAATTTTCCCTTACAGCACTGGACCAAAGCTAAAAGTTAGCAGAGAATTTGACCCAACTGTTATCTAAGTGAGCACACAAGAAGTGTTAACACTTGCTGAGCCTTTGCTGAGTATCTTGTTCTCCATCAGAAGAGGCCAAGTCATCCCTCAGACAAATGACAGGGAGGAAAAGCTGTGCAAAAACAAAGCTGAGGAGCAGCACCCCAGAGCTCAAGGACAGGCAGTCCAGCCAAGAGTTTGATTATGGAAAACCAAACAAGGTTGCACTAAATACCCAACATTTAGACACTTTAACAGGTATTTGTTAATTGTGCTTCTGCATACAGACCCCTCCTAATTAAATTAGCGGCCTTCACTTTGCACACATTTAACTAATAGTGTCTCATTTTTTGGTTGTTAATTTTTTCTTCTGTTTGAAGATTGTTGGCAATTTTTTTTTTTCCTTGTACATCCCTTAATATCAAATTTATTACCTAATGTTATGACAACAGGACATGATTTTTACATTTTCAAACAGAAAGAGACATGATCATGGACTTAATTAGTTCACAATGCTTTAATTAAAATTTGCAGAACAACAATGTACCTAATTAGAAACATAATAATTATGCCAATGTACCTTTCCATCTTTGAAGGGACCATTAGTCATTGAGGTGGTATGTTTTGTAATTTAAGATCATCCTAATTTTCATTTTCTGACTAGTTAAGTACAGTCATCGTCACATTCAGGTAATTGCTTTATTAACAAGCTTAATTAAAGTTCCTGTAAAACTGACATCTACAAAGTTATTCTTCTTAATGTGTTGCTCACAAAAACATTAACTAATTACATCAAGCTCTTTACAGGGCTTACGTACCTCATAAGCTAAATTCATTAGTACTTTCAAGAGCTTTGGAAAATCTGCCTGTAATAACCTATGGAAGTGCCTTGTATTGTCACAACATTAAATAGAGCTGTTATACCCAGGAAACCTCTTTGTACAAAGTTATTATGTGAGAGATGGTGTATGTTTTAAAACACCTGTATTTCAAGCAGTAACTAGAAAAAAAAAAATCAGTGAAATCTATGATAAACCTATGCCTCTTAGAGTTCAAAGCTCACAGGAAAGAGTGGAAATTTATAAAGTTTTCCAGAAATACAAGCAAATTCTGCAAGTTCAAAAAACACTGATTTTTCAGTTCCTGAAAACAGGGTACAGGGACTGAGTACATACAGGCCACATCTGTGTTCAAATTTCATCATGCAGAAGTGCTGAATTATTGGTGCAACTGAAGAATCCCATTGCTTGGAAGAATTAGTTTGTCATCTGGAAAACAAAACTAGAACAATAAAAAACCCCACCACACACTACAGCCCAACAGGCTTATCAATTTCCACTTTAGCACTTATGTGCAGCAGATGAAATAATCCAGATCAAGTTTTCAAGATTTCAGAAAAAGAACCAGAAAGGTTTAATGCCTAAAGGGTGGTGAGATTTTCTAAGCAGCACAACTCCCAAACATGAAGCTAAATGAACTTTATAGAGACATCAAAGTTCTCATTACCTTGTGTCTCCTATATTGAGGTGACACTTAAATCATTGTGGCACAAGTTGTGGTCACGGAATTTTCATAATTTTTAACATTTTACCATTTGTCTTTGTGCTGGAAATCAACACCACTGAATATTTTCCAATGGAACATTGAAAAGACAAAAGATTCCTTTGACTAGCCCACAATAAATTAGTTATGGGGCTGAAGGGTTCCATATCTTTGGTGGAACTCAGCAAGGCTGAGTTAAACATCCTGAACCTCTGTCTACATCAAGCAGTAGCTCAAAAATGGAGCTTTAGTTTATCTTTTGGGTTTTTTTGGTGTTTTTCCTATAACCCTTGCATTATTGATTTGGTTGACTTTCCCCAGTTTTGTCAAGAAATTCTTGCCTCTAGGTCTACTACATTTCCTGAGAAACAGCTGGAATTATTCCAGGATCAAATGGCTAAATGACAGCCTGTGAGATGTATGTTTAGTACATGTGTATTTTCCTAATGTGAATTACTGGGCATTTATTGACACCCAAGCTCCATCTGCATTTGCTCAGTCAGTCACACTCACGCTGTGTCTTTTTCTTTTCATTCATTTTTTCGCTCAGATAACAGTTCAAGTTACGGGAAGGGCCAGCCCTGTACAAACCTTGCTGCTGGAGGATGGCAGCCCCAGGTCACAGTGAAACCCTTTGATGCTGCTCTGCCAGGCCAGCACCTGGGAGCCCAAATCCCATCTCCCCCTGAGCTGTGCCTGCAGCAGAGGCCAAACCCACCTGCAGCCAGGATGGATCACCTGCCTGCCAGCAGCACCAGAAGCACAATATACACTTTCAGAAGATGTTTTTCCTCACTTAAACTTAGTGGCCTCTCTCCATGTTTTGCTCCCAAGCTCAGCCAGAACCTGCCCCTTTGCCCAGCTGGTCACTGCCCGTGGGCAGATGCAGAACCAGGACCAACAGACACATCCCTGCCCCAAGCAGTGCCTGCTCTCCAGCCCACCTGGTGCATCCTCACAGGCAGTACAGAACACGACAGCACTGCAGGGCCAGAAATAATACTTGCCAACAGCACTGGCATGTGAAAGAAAATTACTGAGGAAACTTTGGTTTTAGTGACTTGAAGGCAAGAAAAAGGGATCACCCTGTCTGATGAATTCTAACAGTGAGTTTGAGGGAAGCAGTATGTTTTTTTTGTAAAAGATACCAGACGGGCATGATCATTCCTGATCATAAAAATGGTATTTGTTAGGACACTAACAGAAACTATTTTATTTTAATGCTCTCCCTAAAGTATTTTCAGCTCAATTACCAAAATTCGTCTTCTAAAGAAAAATTAATAAATTGAATTTTGCTAGTACAGGAGTAATTGATAGTAAAACATACAATAAATAAAGATGAGACAAAATTGTTTCAGAATAAATCTTTAAAAAATCTCCTTAGGAACAAAAACCAAAACCCAAACTTCTGTGAAGTATCTTTTTGACAGTCAAGCATGTCAGCACCAGGAAATGTTTCATGTCTTCATTGTAGCTGTCAGGCTTATATCATAATCACAATAGCTTAGTGAATTTATAACACTGGCAGTATGTCTGATGAAAACCAGTTAGATCTTATGGGGAGAAACAGAGAAGGCCAAAAACCCATTTGGAGCTAGCAGAGAGGCAGGTAAATGCACAGAAATGAGGTAATAGCATGACAGAACATGAAATAAAATCTATTTACTACAGAACGTCTTATAGGCTAAAGAGTTCAGACAGAAAAAGTTGTTTTTAAAATGAGCCCACCTTAACCATAAATGCCAAAGCTACATTGCTGCAATACACACTGCCAGAGAGTATTAAAGAGTAACTTGTTTAACAGGCAACATGTGGCCATTTTTCCTGCAGTCTGTGTGCATAGATGAGAGCTCCTGCTCTGATTTGCTCCTTCTGGCCATGCAAATCCTTCAGCCAGAACAGGAGAGAAGCTGAAATTACCAAGGCATGGCAGCATTTTAATATTTGTGTCCATTAATAAGTGGAGAACTCAAGATTCCCAGCTGAGAAAATAATGTAGCTGTCAGAACACAGCAGAGAATTCTTTTCCCTGATAGCTTTATTTTCCTGTTTGTTGTTGTTTGTTTTGTTGTTGTTGGTTTTTTTTTTTTTTTTTGTAAAAGCTATTTTTGGATTTTGAAAGGTAGTTTTACTGACTGTCAAACATTACTTTGCATGCATTAAGAGAATAAGAGAACCTTAAGGGTATTCCCCAAAACATGCTTTCCAGTGCCTGAAGTGCTGTTTTTCCATGCAACCAAGGCATGGAAGGCTTTATTTGCTGATGGGAGATCTGGAATGCTGAATGGCTGTGAAGACATTTTCTTTTATTGAGTCAAGCCCTAAGGTGATCGTATTTTCAGTGTAACAATGAGTCAATTTATCCCCACTGGGTTATGGGAATTTTTTTATGGTACCATATATGCTGCATCTGGCACACAAGCCTATTAAAGCCACGGGGTAAATGAATTGTAATATGTTACCCATGCAGTCCAGGAAAAAAGAGACAATTAAAAATAAATCTATCACTGAAGAATGATTCTGTTAAGTTATTTTATGCTTTGGAGAAAAAGTCTTAAAAAAAAAGAACTATCCCCAAATCCTATTGTCTAAACAAGCCAATCTCAACCCAAAAGATGCTTCTTTTTCAGTTGCATCATCAATATTAAAAGTGCTCTACTTCATTAAGAGAACAGGCTATTTAGAGAAACATGAATCAGGAAAGTCACAAGATTGTGATTTGCCATTCTGATTTGCTCTCTGTCAAATATGGAAAAGCCTACATTCATCAGCACTTTTTACAGGAGAAAACATTCCTGGACTAACAAAGAGTGTAATTTAATACTGCCTAACAACAAGAGGCATTTCATCTTCATCCCACATCCTGGCTGAGTGCTGCTGTGGGAGCTGGGGCTGCAGGCAGAGCTCACCTGGGTGCTGTGGGTGTGTCACTTTACCTGGGTTCTGGGTGTGTCAGCTCACCTGGGTGCTGTGGGTGTGTCACTTTACCTGGGTTCTGGGTGTGTCAGCTCACCTGGGTGCTGTAGGTGTGTCCTCAGGCAGTTTACCTGGGTGCTGTAGGTATTTCAGCTCACCTGGGTGCTGTGGGTGTGTCACTTTACCTGGGTTCTGGGTGTGTCAGCTCACCTGGATGCTGTAGGTGTGTCACTTTACCTGGGTTCTGGGTGTGTCAGCTCACCTGGGTGCTGTGGGGGTGTCCTCAGGCAGTTTACCTGGGTGCTGTAGGTGTGTCCTCAGGCAGTTTACCTGGGTGCTGTAGGTGTGTCAGCTCACCTGGGTGCTGTAGGTGTGTCCATCAGAGCCACAGACAGTGCTGGCATGGGCCACGGGGCAGGGCTTGCACTTGGCCATGTTGGCTGCTCCAGCCCAGTGCTTCTGGGCCAAGTTGCCTTTCTTCTGTCGAAGGCTGTAAAACAAGACACACCACGGTTTTTGAGAAGTTTGTATAAAACAGAAGAATTAGAGCTTCTCTGAATAAAGCTGGCTTTTCACTACAGCATTAATCTAGAATAATTTCAGCTGGAAAAGACCTTTAAGATCATCGAGCCCAACCATTAACCCAGTGCTGCCAAGTCTACTAAACCATAATTTAAAGCAAGTAAATTAAATACAGCTCCTAACAATGCTTTTATAATATGGCACATTACAGCAGGCAATCTAAAAAGTCATAAATTGGTAGGCAGCCCTAGATTTACAACACTTGGTGGTTTAATTTAGATTTATAACTACAAATGATTTCACTTCAGAATACAGCATTTCTTGAGCTACACAGCATTTCTGGTGATGCAGGCAACATTACACCAGGTTGTATTTAGAGACATTTTCACCAGGCCTTCTCAGAGCTGCCAAACTAGTGCTAAGGTAGCAATGATTTTTAAACAAAATCCTTCAAAAAACATTGCAATTTATACTGCGCTTATAACAATGTACAGAATCACTAAACACTTTTGTCACTGTAGGGGCAGGAGCCCTTTTGACACATCAGCTACTGAACAATCAGCTGAGGCTCTCAGATCAATCACAGTCCCCCCAGGAATGCCATAAAGTCACAGAGAGCATCTCCAAATCCACCAATGTGTGCCCCTGGGGAGTGACTGCAGTTGTGTTCAAGTTATAGAATACTCAATAATTGCATTAAAAATGTCTATGAAGAAAGACATCTGCTCCAAAAACTTACTGCAAAAGTGCCACTGGTTCTGAGTAACAGCTCATTTTCCTGTCATAATGAACTACTTGACTGATAGGACATTAAGTAATTATCACCAGCCTAATGCTGCAAGCTGATTAAAAGTTTGCTTTAGAAACCCCAATCCAGTGCTACAATGCAGATTCATTTTGGTTGTGTGTACTTGTCTTTCACTTGAAAGCATTTACAAGAGGAGGCAAAGCATTGCAGCAGCTTTGCTGGAGACTGGTAAGAAAAATAACTGCCATCTGTTCTTGTACCAGAGGAAAAAAAGAGATATGATATAACAGTTCAGCTAGAAATGCATGTCAATGTGCTGCTGAATGACTTTATCACAGTTTTAGAAAAATATATACAGATATTTTTTAAAGCAATTTCACTACAGCTTGCAATTTGCTACACAATACCAACACTGATGTAATGACAAATTCAGCTGCTAAATAACATAAATTCTATTCTTTCATCTCAGTCCTAATTTCACTCAAGTCTAACCTTTGCCAGAGATGAATAGTACTATTAAGAAGATTGGGTCCACAAAAGGAATCCAATCATGACACAATAAACTATGAAAAGAGAAGCCAAGTATTTAAGACTAAATTCTCTCATTATTTTGAAGAAGTCTGCTTAATGCAGAGAGCAGCACTCCCTGTTTCAGATGCATTCTACCCCACAAAGGTACCAACACACCAGGTGCTAAATGCTGTGGGGACAGGTTCTTACTCAGCTCTGCACCCCCTGAAGCAGCTCTGTGGATCTGATCTCTTATGCTGAGGCTCTACAAACTGTTCATTTAAGTTTTCCACAGTAATTGATTTCTCTGCAGCCCCCAACCATGATTTGTTATCAATATGTAACAATTATCTTACATTCTTGAGCTCTTTGGATTATAGGCATGACTTCTGTTTTTTTCAGCTTGACAGGAGAATTTCCTCATTTACTTTACTTAGCCCTACACTTCCAGAAATGCACAAACTCAGAGTCAAAAACACGTTTGAATGTTGTACTGTAGATACTGATGAGCAGAGTCTGGAGACAAATGTGAAAGGAGCTGTGCCTTTCCTCTAGAGACTGCAGAAGGTCAGAGCATAAAGCAGACTTTTCACTGACTTTAACTTGCACGATTTCAAAAGATGGATCCTTTGCTATACATTAAATTGTTAAGAAGAACATTTTAGAATTAGTTATAGAAAAACAGCCAAGAAATGCTAAACTTGAAGTGTGTGATTTAGTGCCATCATCATCAAAGCCATCAGCCACGGAGCGTGGAGGATGGAGAGGAGTGAGTGAACTAATGAGCACCTCATCAGAATTAAATATATTGCAGTTCTTAGCTAGACTGATGCCTAAAAAAATCACAGGATCTGAGTGGCAAGTATAAAACACATTGTACAGCATTTGTGGGCCACACTACATCAGGTATTCCACACTGTAACATTAAAATAAAAGGCCCCTCAGGACAGGGCTGCTTGTCCATCTCTGCACAGCCTTACACCTCCCTGCTCTTAATTTATTTAATCCTTCTTTGATCCCTTCAAGATTCATATTGCAAAGCCAGCTCCTACTGGAAAATTCTTCTGAAGCTGATGATGTTTTTCACTCTCCCATCATCTCTTAAAAAAAAAAAAAAAGAAGAAAAGTAGTTAAATTTGATTGTTTCAAGCCATTCCAGCAGCTCATCGAGCCTGGCAGCCCTTTCCATCACTTTTCTGAGAGTGTAAAGAACATGCAGAGCCTTAGGCCTGAGCTCTGATCTCAGAGCAGCTGCCTGAAGACAGCACCAAGGCTGGCGTGTCCCTGAGCTGGGGACCTGGGCTGTACCTGAGCCCATTTGCTGCGTTTTGCCTGCAGACAATGAAGGAAACATTCACTCTTCCTAACCCCCACATTCATCTTCAGGATCTTCTCTCGATAATAAAAGGAAGTTTATTCTCTGAAAGAGTGATGCTTAATAACAAGAATTTATGGCAGAGTAGATGTCAAAGCATTTCATTAATTTGAAACAAAAATGAAACAATTTTAGTAGCACTTCATATAATGTGTGTAATGAGGCAGGGAATGCTGCAAGAAATCTGCAGCTCCCTCATTCCTGCAGGTGCATGGAACTGGTAGCACAGCAGTCATTTTTGTTGCAAGAAACAGTCTGGGTTTCAAAAATTAATATACTCTTTTCAAGCTGCATGTTTTTCCAAACTGACAGTGCAAAGTGCCACTGTATTTGAAGCAAGTCAAAAGTAATTTTTGTCAGCTTGGCCAAGTGAGCAACAGCTGAAAGTTTTAATTGGATACCCAGGTTCCACACCCCCACCAAAGCCACAGCTGAGCACTTATCTTGTAAAAGGAACATCTATTTTCCAAAAACAAAGATGTATTTTTCAGCAGTCATATTTTTGAGAGGCTGGATAGGACTTTTGGAAGCCTTTCAATCCTATAACTCCTAACAACACATCAAACATACAAACAAACAAATTAAAGCCTAGACAAGAACATTGGCTGCCATAAGCAGCCAGCCAGCAAATCCCCTCTCAATGGAAGTGCACATTGACACACTCTGAATGCTCTGCTATGCTAATCATCTTGGTTTAGAATGAAAATGTGTCAGGAGCAAGCCAGGCCAAAGCAAATTAGGCCTTTTTTTTTTTTTTTTCTGACAACCAACTTTAATCCTGCTTTAAGACTCAGAGTTGAAAGGATCTACTGCTATTCTCACTATTCCAGAAGCTGGAACACACGAATGCTCTGGTCAAGTATTAAGACATATAGGCAAACTGCTTGCTTTTTTTCTGCAGACTGGTGAACCAATGCACCAAAAGGCAGAAGAATTATGGAGTTAGTAAGTTTTACAGATTCAGCCTGTTGGTATCTTAATACATAAAGAAATGTCAGTGGTTTGAAGCACTCACAGTTACCCAGGGAGAGTGCATGGTGACTGAAGCTCATCACTCTTCACACAGACACACTGCTCACCACACAGTCCAGGAGCTGCCATCTGCCTGGCTTGCACAGGAGCAGGGACAGTGCCTGGGGCTCTGCAGATGCCACCAGCCAGATGCCAGCAGGGTACACAGCAGCTCGGGGCAGCCAGAGCCCCCAGGCCACAGACACCTGCAGTCAGCACTCAGCTTCCCACACAAAGCCCTGGCCATGCAAAAAGGACCTCAGAAGCTCGAGGAAAAGTGGCTCCACTCAAGATTTTATGGGGAGCCAGAAGCTCAGCCCCAGCTGGGTGCAGCCCCAGGGATGAGAATCACCTGGCCCCAGCCAGCCTGGCTAGGAGCATCAGTTCTGGGCTCTGAGAGCCTGCTGGGGAGTTTGAACTCTGCCTTTGATTCACCAAAAGTCTGTCAAACAAAACACCTTAAACTGACTCAGATTAAAACAAAATAAACAGCAATGAAACCCAAAAATACGAAGCCTTAATTCCTGACCAGCCTTGACTGGGTGACACAGGCTGGGCTATTTAGGGAATCTATGTACCCTTCTGATAATTGACGTTTAGGGGCAGTACAGAAAAGCATGTATGGAAATAATCTCTGGCAAAGCCAGTGGTCAAAATAAAGGCAGAGGTCAATAATAAATCAAAGGTCAATAATAAAGGTCAAAATAAAGTCTGCCACTTGCAGAAAAAAATTATGTTTTGTTTCTTTACATTTACAGTTTGATTTATTTACACTTTATTTTATATTTGACATGTTCAGATTTTTCATTAAGAAGAAAATGTATAACATTGAGAGTATGTCACTTGGCTACAAGATCAGTTACTCCCAAATGCACACACAGTAAATTAGCAGATTAAGCAACGATGGGTTTAATACAATCACAAGACAGGTTCCTTTGGGAGGGTGTTGTTTTGGAAGTCCTGAGAAACCTTTAGGATGAAGCAGACAGTTTCTCCTTAGGACTTCAGAACTTATTCAGTGATTTTATTGGACAAGAAAAAGACACTTTACCCAAAGGAGTTTTTGTCAGGTGAGTTTTCAGAGGTCTGCTGCAAATAACAGCAGAAAGTTTCTCAAAAACCCCAAAAGTTACACAATGTCTTCTGACAGAAAGTATCAGGTAAACAAATAGTGAGATTGGTACTGTCTCTTCTTGTTCTTTAACTTGGTGTTTCAGTGATGTTACACAACCACAGAATTTGGTTCAATTCATGCTGTAAATTACTTACACCTATTGTGTTTTCTGGGCTTAAAATCATACAACTCCTTATTTCAGGTCCTATTTGAACTGTATCGAGCTGGTCAGGATTTATTTTTGATAGAACAGGCCTTATGTACAAAATACTGACTTGACAAAACCAAATCATTTCACGGAGATGAACTGGTGTCACTGAACTTTAATTGACATTGCCCTCCTAGCTGGGCTGGCTGCAGGAAAGGCCATCTCTTCCCAACCATCTCTTCCAGAGACTTCCTCCATGGAGCAGCAGCCATGTCACCATCCTGGGAGTTTGCAGGCTCCCTGGAAGGCAGGTTTGAGTCAGGCACCTACAGGAGTGCCCACCCACTGCAAGGATTCTCCAGGTAAACCCATCTCTGGGGCTCTGTGACTTGTGTACTGGAGTTTTCAATTACAGCTCTCACAGAAACATTCCTCAAGATTAGGATTACCTTCCTCCATTTCTTTCTTTCTGGACCTTAAATCAAAACAAAAATTCCTAAGTCACATAAAACTATTTTAAGCTCTATTAAAACAAAATTGAAAAGTTCGGTGCACCAGAGCTGGTACCAGAAGCTGGAAGGAGCTCTGACAGTAAACTTGAATGGCTTCCTGAAGCTGGAACGATTCACAGTGGGAACAATTTAAAATGTACTGTCTGTACCTTCTCCATGCCTCATGCACAGTTTGCTCATGTCCCCCTGAAGGAAGCTTATCACCCTGAAGATAAAGCCAGCAGTGCCTGCCTGTTTTTATCTTTCCTTTGCATAAGTTGTTTCTCTTGTTCTCTAGGAAAAGAATGACAAACCTGGAATTTGCCAGTATAAATGGCAATGTTCTCTCTTTGTATTATGTTGGTATTCTGCTAGAGTTAAGAACTTGGCCTCATTTCTAGAACCTTTCATATTTTTCACAAGAGCTGTGTATACCTTGGGCCACTACCAGTCAAGATTTGTGAAGAAAATAGTCTACACATATTACCTTGAAAAGAAAGGTACTGTGCTATTGAATCTGATACAGACTCTTTATTTAATACAAACACTGTAAAATGAGAACAGACATATGATTACAGCCATTTCTCTACCTGGGTTTTACACTTTCAGATACAAATAATAATAACATGCAGCCTTGAACTTCAGCACCATCCCACTGTACTAAGTACCACTATCCCTGATTTCAATATTCAAAGAAATAACTTCACCTAAATGATTTTACTTTCTCTTTCTGCCTTCATATCTTCTCCCCAGCAGATCTGGCTTAAAAGAGCCGTAAGAAATAAAAAGGCCACTGCTCACTGGTAGAAGTGCAAAGGTTTTAATGGAGCTTGCTGATGGCTGGGGACCCTCCTGGCAGAATGAAACTCGTTCAAGACTGGCCCCCACAGTAAATGGATACTGTACTTGCTATTCTTCCAAACAATGACATTGATGAGATTATATTAGGAATGAAGCCTGTCCAGAGAGAACCAGTAGCCACTGGAGTGTTCCCAGAAGGCAACTGGTACTCAGAAGACAAGGTTAGAGATGACAAATTTAGGGAAGAGTTAAAGGAAAAATCTCAAGTGTTGAAGTGAAAGTGTCCAGGTGTCATTCCAGTGAAATCAAAACCCTGTATTTCCAAGGGAAGAGGAAGAGCCGAGCCCCTCTTACCAGGAGTAAGAATATGTTTTGAAATAAGCATGGGAGAAAGAACATTCCAGAAAGAACTTGTCAGCTGGATGCAGGGAAGGTTTAAAGATGCTGTACAGTGTATGTTTTGCAAGAACACCCCCTGACACATCTGGCAGGGAAAATGCCCTGAAGATTCTTGCATGGATCCCACAAGGTCTAGCTGGTAACCAGCTCTGGAGAGAGAACAAAGGGTCTGGGGGCCCAGGGTCCTCAGTGTTATCAGTTCTGCAAGATGAAGGAAGCTTTTTATTTTTCGACCTTCTCTGTGTTTTAAAGGAAGAAATGACTTGGACAAGCTGACACAGATTCTGAGGGTCTAGAAGGCCAGAAAAACTCTAGTGAGTTTGACTGAGGCGATGCAGTTGCTGCAGGTGACTTCTGAGATCCAGCAACTGCAGCAGAGAACCCCAAATGCAACTGCTTGAGCAAGGCTACCCAGAAAGCAGCAAGGTCTATGTCTAAACAGATATAATATGTAATTTAAATACAGATACTCTTAAACTGCCAGGACAACTCCCTCTGCACAGTATCAGGGGCTCAATACAAGTATCTTTCTGAGATGTTAGTTCTGGCTTTACTTATTCCTGGACTAAAAATGATAAGGATGTTTATTAAGGCCATTAGAGAAGCACAGGGATTTCTGCCTTTGAGCACTCAATACATAAAAATGGTGTTTGAAAGTTCCACTTACAGTCTTAGCTAACAGATTATTGTGCTTGTAGGCAATTCATTTTTAAATCTAAATTCTAAATGATTTTCAACTTTTAGACCTAATACATATGCTCAACAGCTGCACAGGTATGAAAACAGGCAAAGTACACAAAGGGAAAGAACCAAACCAAAAAATCCACACAAACATAAAATTCCAGTGTTCTTAAAAGTCATTGTGCTCTCCTGAATAAATAACACAGCTTCTAAACTCTGTCTGTCCTCATGAATTTTTATAAGAGAATTATTTTCCTTTTCATCGTTATTTTTCCACTAACATAAAAAGGAATCTCAGACACCAAACTACGTAAAAATAAAATTAAGTGCTTTGAATTTCAAAGGAGGGGGGAGATAGCAGGAAGTTTGTAATTAAAGCTGAAATCTCATTCAGCACTTCTCAGCTTGCAGGAATCTCCAGCCCTGTATTTCACATGCTGGATGAGATGCAAGAACTTGGCACCAAGCACGTAAGGGTGAAGTGTGCAGCACATGCACTACCCCTTTTTTTGGCACTGGCCCTCTTGCTTTCCTTCTAGGACAGCTTATTGGTTTTCCCCCCAAAGAAGAATACATTTTAAAAGGATAAAGGAAGCTTCTCTCTGCCCAGGATCTGATTACCTTGATATTAAAATAATGCATTGATCAGGTGTGCCTCCTCCTGCTGGTAGAACTTGCCAAGATCTCCAAGGAGGCTGAATTGCTGATGGTGTGTGGGATTAATCTGAGCTGTCAGGTTGTTTGGGGAGGAAGGCTGATCCTCCCTCACTATGCCCTGTTTCATGCAATCAGACAGGTTCAAATTGTTTTCACCAAACCTGGCAGAGCAGCCATTTCCCACCATTTCCCTGCTCCAGCTCCTATTTCCAGTTCCAGTGTTGAACCCTGCATAACCATAGCTGTGCAAACACAGGTGCAGATTACTCAGCAAGGCTAAAATTCAAGGCAGATTTCTTGGCAGCAGTAAATTACACTTAAAGCTCCAACCTGACCAATGAATCTCCCAGAAGCTGAAGACAGAACAGCTTTCAAACCACCCTCAGTCTTGGCCAAATGCAGAGGGCTGTGAAGTTTAGCACCATCAAAGCTCTGATGTCTCCCCAGACACTCAGCACTTTGGCAGAATGGAACTGATGGAAGAAATGAACGGCCTGAAAGAGGTGACAGACCCAGCCTGGGGCCTTGCTCAGCTCCATGTCCTCCAGCTCAGTTTATAACTCAGCCTTATTTATTCTGTCACGTGCAACACAACCCTTCATTCTACATTCCAAAAGGCCCCACTGCCCAAAATGTGAGAGTTTGGTTGGGTTTTTTTTCTTTTTTCTGAAGCAGAAAAGTTCAGAAATCTTATTGTCACGTTGCAACTGCAAGGGAGAAAATCAACGCTGTCCCCAAAGCATCCTCAGACAGCTCAGCTATGTTCTGCTTCATTATGTTGCTCTTGCTTATCCTAAGGCAAATAACATGCAATCCTCAGAAAAAAAAAATTGACGTTTTGCTGGTAGGGATGAGAAAGTTAATGAATTTTAAAAATACAGTAAAAATTCTTGCCCTTAAGGCCTAAATCAAATGTTTCTGTTTAAAAATGACTGCACAGTACTCCTGTTCTGTGAATACTTGGTGCCATGGTTCAAACAATCAGTTACAAGCTGTGCTAGCAAAATATTTGCTCCTTCTGACACATTTTATTATGAGATAGGCTTATTAAATTCTCAAGAAAGCTACAGCAGATTAAGCTGCTGAGGATTTTTACAATTAGCATCGATTACCTAATAATTCATGTGTGATTTCTAAATAGAATTGGCTTGTCAAACAACAGACAATTAAAAAAAATAATCAATCCCAAAGTCACCTCCAGAGTGTAGTCAAAATCCACTATTCAAGGTAAGTTCAGGGAAATAATCAGAATGCAGTTTCCTATGTCAGAATAAAATGAATGTTAGTGAAGTGCATGCAAACTAAACCAGTTATAAATACTATAAGGAGCTGAGTAATTTTAAAATCCCATCCTTTTTAGCATCTAAATAGGCTAATGCCCCTGTTGCTTATTCAGCACTGCTGATTTATAGAGCTCAGTCCTATGAATGTCTAAACATTCTGCTGAATTTCTCCCTGTATTCAGGGCTGTCTGCCTGGTTATTGGATGCTGGAGATGGAGCTCATAATATCTCTACCATTCCCAGCTTCTCAAATGAGGCCCTCAGAAGCATTAACCCATCTTACATCAGGCTGTGTCTTAATGAAAGGTGACTACAGCCTCAGGAAGTCCCAAGTGATGGACAGGATTTACATAATCCCATTAATTTATGATACAAACTGAATGCACACGATGCAGTGCAGGGACAGCACGCAGTGAAACACACCTTTGGGTGGAATTTGAAGATGAATTCAATTGACATACTTGCAGAAAGTGTAAGATATACATTTCACGAGGTACTTCCACTGAGTGTTTAAGGTCTCACTTTGCTGTGACCTTGAATCCTGAAGCCCAGCATTACAAACCATCCCTTCTCCCCTTATTCTTTGACCAGGTAGCTCCAGAGGCCCCTCTGCCACGGAGGTTAAGGTGGTGTTAAAAGGCAATGTAGCTGCTTATTTACACTTTCCATCGTTTCAGCATTTTATAGCTGCTTCCTCAAAAGCTGATTTTACTGTGTGAAAAATAAGACTCAATCAGTGGCATATTTAGATAGAAAGCATAACATTACCTGGGACTTCAACAGGTTTTGTAAAAAAAAACCAAATACTTTGCTGCTGAGTTATTACGCAGGAATCAGTTTTGGGTGTTGTTGGCTTAAGATGTGCCACCTTATTTCCATCACTTCTTACCATCCAAATTTCACTTCAGCTACTCACTATTGATTCCTTGGCCTCCATTCTTATTCTTTCCACAGTTTTGTGGTAGAAACCTAGGGACTGCACTAATTCTTTATCACTGTAAATTAATGCTATTATTTTTCCCCAAATGTTGTTGCATTTCTTCAAAAAACACTTTTGTTTTCTCAAATCCTACAGGCTCTGGTCTATCTTCTGCCTGACTGGCTTAGCTGCCTTTCTCCTCTAGCCCTATTTCCCCAAGATCTGGTCATCTATTTTAAGGAAAATTTCATAAAATCATGAAAAAATTGCAGTGTCCTTTCTTATCACTGTTGTATTAATGTATTAAACATCTTGATTCCAATCTTTCAGCCTGACTGCTTTGCCCTGACATCCTCCCCCTCAATCTCCTTTTCCTCAGACTTTTCCCCTCTTGCTTCTGAAAGTTTCTTCTGCTTCATTCAACCTCAAAAATGAGGCCCCCAGGAGAAGCAGTTATTTCTTCATCTGCTCCCGCCTGTTCTTTTCCTCTCTGCTAGGATGTATCATATTAAGTATTATATTCTCTCTAAATTGTATCTCAATGTCATTTTGGTGCTTTACCTGTAATAGTTTAGTCTTCTTACCCTTCTACACTTGAGTCCTTGGAAGTCTGAGAAATTTTATAGGTGTCCTCTCTGGTTTATCCTTCTCACTCTTTGCACTATTACTGCCATTTCCTCTCAGGAACATCTTGTCCACATTAGAAGCTCACTATGTCAAGACCAAATATCCTGAATTTCTCCTCACATCATCTTCTTCCTTTTTCAGATGTTTTTCCCTGTCACATTTGTTATCTGGACTTGTTCTTTAACCATATCCTCCCTTTCCCAGCTGCAAACCAGAGCACATTTCTGCTTTCTACAATGCTCAAGAGGCAATAATGAATTTAGCTATGTCCTATATCTTCCTAAAATTCTTTCAGATTATCTAAGCAACCATTCTCTCATTTCATTTATTAACAATCTATTCTTATTTTCAGTCTGTACACTACTTAGGGTACAAATGTACTTTTACATTTAGGGCAAATTAGTAAATAATACTTTTGGTGAGGGCAGGACATATTTGGAAAGGTAAAATACAAAAGATGAGTTTCTTTACAGAGCTGAAAACGAATTGGCATGCTCTGAGATACCTTCTTCATGAGCCCATTTCCTTCCATCTAAAGGAAGCCAGAGGCTGGTTAAATCTTCCTCTGAGGGTTGCATGATAGCAGTTGTAAGAATGGTTTTTTGTATTGATAACTGTGCTTCAGAGTCACACTCCACTGATCCTCATTTTTCCTCTCCCTTTTGGAATTTAGCAGAGGGCCCTCTAAACACTGAATATCACTGAAACTTCAGCTGGAATTTCCTGACAAGCATCTGCAGCCAGTTTATCTCACCCTGATGGTGCTCCCGAGGTGGCAGTGCCAGAGCAGCTCTCTCCTGGGCTGGAGGAGGGCAGGGCTCCCATTCCAGCACCACATTCCTGGTGAGCTGGTGAAACTCATGATGAAATGAAAAAGCTCTCATTGTGTTTCACCCATACGAGTTTCTAAAAGTACTGTGAACCTATTACACAGGCAGGCAGCTGGTTCAAAATGAAGCAAAAATTTCTGAACTAACGAAGGAGCTAATTAGCAAAACCCCCAGACTTCTGAGCTGAAATAAAGTGTTGTTGCAAATGAAAAATTTATATACAGATAAAACATAGAGGCTCAAGAAATTAACTATGGATGAGGTGCTAAGCAGGAATGACCGTGGTGTAATTCAGCTTGGCAGTCTTGGGCTCTGGGTAAACTGGGGTAGCTAAGACTACAAAAATCTGTCAAAGGACTTGAAAGAGATTTAAAACTATGCAGAATAATGGCACACACATTACAACATAGGGCAATGAATAATGGACAGAATAATTCATGCAACAAAACTATAAAGTGTCCTTTTTGTTCAACATGAACCATCTATTTAAATGCCAATAAGGTACAAATTCAGAATTTATAAAAAAGAGGAAAGAAGAAGCAGAGGATGTGTAAATTTCCTGTATTTCTATCAGCTGAATTGCAAGGCAAGCGACTGGATGCAAGACTAGAGGAGCAAGTTTGGGTCTTTATTAATGTTTTCATCTATTTTTAACCAGCTCTGTTCACCTGACTTTTTAACTCATAAACAAATGAAGAAAAAACTCACATTATGTTTTACTACTAAGGTTAATTAGTTTTCCACAGTTGAGGATCACTGATTGTAACAACCAACTAATCAGAATGTTTTGTTTTGTTTCATAAAAGAAGATGGATTACATGGTGATTAAAGCTAGAGGCCAGATAAATCAGTGAAGCAAAATTCCCTACTCTCACTCCCCATACATATTAAAAAATATTTTTCTAGATATGATCATAATAAAGCTGACAGTAGCAGTTGCAATAAAAAAATGAAGCAGATTCTATTGTTTCTTACTAATATTAGTAAGCAAAACAAAAAAAAGCTCAAATTTTTTGCCAGTGAAAGGAGAAAAAAAGGGGAAACAAGAAAAATCGACAAAATTGCAAGATAATCTGAAATCACAAGGCTACAGTCTGCACTGGTGACAGGCTGAATGTTAATTCTGAACAAAATATGTTAAATTTGAATGCAAACAGTGTTAATAGAAAGTTTGTAAAGATTTACTTGCAGAAATGGCATAACTTCAATACTTGAAATATGCTCAGCAAGACCTCTACAAAATTATTCTTTTCTAGTAGAGTAGCTACTTGAAAAATTTACAGATTATTGATTCAGTCTGGGTCAGAACTGTGGCTGTAGTAGAAAACTCTTCTAATCCAAATCAAAACTGTTGTGACCCTCCTTCCATGATCCTCTTAAAAAAATCAGCTGCACAATAGTTTAAGTTCGAAGGACAAATAAAAACACAGTGAAAATAATTGAGATGTCAATGAAATGCACAGCATGTTTTAGCCTTTGGATGTATTTTTCTTTTTTGGAAAATTAACATAGTTTTGAAATTTGACACGGTTGTAAAAGAGCCTCTAGGTACAAAACTGTTCTTTATTTTAAAGCTGCATGACATTGTATAGGAGAGTGTTCATTCAGATGTGTGAGATAACATAAGCCCTCACTAAGGCACAAAATTTCTTTTCAAAGTGAAGACCTAGACAGGAGAAAAGCACAGTGACTGTCAGAGAACGTTTATTTCATGACAAATTTTGCTGCTGGAGTTAAAGTAAGATGTAAGCAAAACACTGCAGTAATTAGAGTGATCACATCACTAAGTGTTCACAAGATTTGTGAGCTTTTTCTCTTCCTGAATCCTGCAGGTGTAGTAGCAAGTCCTCAGAACACTCTGAAGCATCTGCTTTCCCTGGAAAAGTATACAGAGAGATAATGATAGAAATTGGCTATTCTTCATATGCACAGAAAAAAAATATAAGTTGAAGGCTATTGGGAAAATCTACTCATATTATTACTTATTAAAGATACTGTCCCAGGAAATGGAAAAGAAAGGAGACCAGGGATGTTTTTTTAGTAGTTGGCATTCATCAGAAACCAGTGAAGACCCAGGCAAAGGATTTCATCTTTCACAAAGAGTAATACAGTGTGCTTAATAGGTATCATTTTAGAAATAAAATATGAAAGCTGGATCACTTCCAACTAATGAAGAGAGGAGAAGAAATATCTCCCAACACTTTTCCAGGAGCAAATTCCAGAGATAATAATGAAAGATAATGTTTTATTTTCTCTAGGTGCAAATGCTAATTGAATACTGAGTCAATTGGAGCTGTCTATATGCTACTGGCTCTCTTCACAAACTCAACATGAAATAAATTTGTCATTTCATGAGGATGGGAGGTGATGACAGCACCATTCTGATTTGACTGGCTTCTCAAAGGTGTGCTGGGAAGTTGTGGGAGTGGATTTTATTTACAACAGCAGTAGAGACTCAGTAAATCCTGAGGGCCAGCTGGGTGCCATAACCATCCGGCTGCTGGGTGAATTTGGTGTAATGAATGAAGAGATCAAATCTCTTCTCCCATTAACACCAAAGGAAAGGAATAAAACCTCCAGATTTTTAGGGAAAGAGAAGTGAACAACCAAAGAAGATCTGGAAGTCTATTCTACCTGACTGACAAGGCTTGAACCTTTTCCACATTCTACATTCAAGGTCTCTGTCATCCTACTCACATTTCTGAGGTGAGAGACTTTCTTGTCAAGAACTATTCTTTACATTGCTAGAAAATGTTTTGTTGAATTGACAGGAAAACCATTTTGTCAGAAGACTCCAGAACACATCTACTCAATGCTTAAAGCTGAAAGCTTGTTTTCATTTTGAGCTTTTTTCTATTTCCACTTTCTCAAAATGTTCCAATGTTAAAAAAAAATCTCAGCAGGGAGTCGAGTGCAAACTGAGCAAATGCTACACACAGAATTCTACAAAGTCAAGAGCTAATCCAAGAACAATAAACCCCCCACAGTTTTAAATACTTTATCTAATTGCAATATTTGATTTCATAGAGGTGGCAATTTTACACTGACTGCAGTGACTGTAGTGCAAGATTTTTTTTTTTTTTAACCACTAGTGGGAATAGGAAACAACACTATGGAATGTGCCAGAAATTTTGATTTTTTTTTAAAATTGTAGTCACTGAACATTCTGTATTTACTTACAATGAACCTTTTAGGATTTTATTGTGAAAGTAGGGAACATAAATGCAATAAGTGATAACAAAATGAAGGCTTGATAATGCTCTCTTAACTAATTTGAAAACTTGTTAATCTTCCTGCCCCTGCTATTTCACAAAGATTTAATAACACAGATCTGTAGAAGTGTTTAGTGATAATTATGCTCCATATATGATAATTATTACATTAATTAATGTAATGGAATCTATCATGATATATTCCCTATTTATTTATTTATTTTATACTGCTCTATGCTGTAGCTGGTTAAGCAGCTTAGAATGAATATACAGATCAAAGACATCATAGAATATTTCAGTTGGAAGGGACCTGTAAAACACCATAGAATCCAACCCCCTGCAATGAGCAGGAACATTTCCTTATGTCCATGATTTTTTCTGCCCCACCTCTCAAGATGTAGAAGATGCTCATGGGAATTAAATTATAATATATCACAAGACTGCTTTAAACCTTGAGATAGAAGCAACATTCTTTCAAAAGTGCTGAAGTATTACTCTTTGTGCCTCCAAAAGGTGAATGGCTCAGCATCACCTTTCTATAGTTAACGTGAGAGAGAAACAGTGATACCTGAGCAAACACATTTAAAGAAGCAAAATATTTGATTTCTAACCATGTTTAGTACTGATCACATACAGAGCTTTGAGTAGAATGTACTTTGGTGGCTCATGTCCATAAATAATCTCATCTGTGGTGCATTTGTTGAAGTAATCGGATACAAAATGATTAAATTGAAAATCTGCAGGTAGAACTCCTGATGAGCTCTGGCCGAGCACTAAGGAGGCTTGTTAATAAAAAGAGAATAATAGAAATTGAAATATTAAAGAAGCAGGAAGTAATAGATTAAAAGTTAATTTTGATAACATAACATGCACCAAATAAGAAAATGATTGATGCAAGAAGCTCCTTTTTATTGTTTTCATGTTCTATTTCTTTCAAAAGAGTGCCATTAGATGGAACTGCATGGCTCTGAAAGGGATCAAACACCAAAGGCTTTTTCAGTTTCATATTTTAGCTGACATTCACGTCTTTGTTGTTAATCTAGTTTGGAACTGGCAAACCTCTGTGGAAATGTCTTCACAGTGTAAGTTTTTCGCAAGCTTCAACTCAAAAAATGAAAGCTTGCTGATGAATTCCTTAAGGTAGTCTTGGATGTGGTTTCATCATTTCTCCTAGTGAAGTTTAGTGCCTGAAATGAAGGATCTTGAAGGAGATGTGAAATTTAGCAGAGCCCTGCTGGAAACCACTCTCAGCTTTGGAGGAGCCCCAGCTTCCCCCCAGCAGGGCCCTACATGTGGGTGAGTGTGGTCCCCACAAATCGGTCAGAGACTGAGAAAACCAACTTTCTCAGATTCTGCTTGTGAGACTCTGAACTCCTAGTCCAAACATGGTAACTTCTAGTCTGAACACCTGCAGGTGCTGTTCTCTCCCCTTTTCTATCTCTTTGTGTTGAGATGTTAAGCTAAGCAGCCAACCAGGCATAATGTATTGATTAGTTAACCAATCCAGTCCAGTTGGATCGGAGTAGAGTATAAACGTAGAGAACTTTTGTAATAAAGTAGATTTTCTCCAAAACCAGCCTCGGAGTCAGTGTCCTTTGCTATTATAGTGGCAACAGGTGGGAAGCTGGGAACCCTCAAGGCAAGGGTGCAGAAGAGCCTGACAACTATCAGAGCTTCAGCCCACAGTTATTGGTGCCTGCACTGCCAGGGAAAGGCTTTAGAAGCAAATCTCAGCAGAGCAAAGGTAAAATAAAGGACTGTTTTGCAAACAATAAAGATCAGTTTTTAGCTGGTTTAAAAGCTGTGTGTCTTGAGTCTGCATCATACAGAAGACACAGGGTTGGAAAAAGCAGAAAACTGGCCAGCATCAAATGAAATGCAATACTTTTAAGGCCCAATTTGCAATTTTCATACAAAGTATATTGTTTGTAATATTGACTGCATTTAGAATGTATAAAACCATTTACCAAAAGGCAGATTTTAAATGCTGCATATGTAACATTTTTTCCAATATAAGAGGATGCTGGAAATTGAAGAAAAACTTTAATAAAATTCCTTTACTGTAAACATCAGTCCCAATCTTACAAAAGCATGGCTTTTATTAGCACTAAAAAGACTTCCACTGAACACATTTATGTCCTGAGGCTTCTACAGCAAAAACCAGCAATAAATTTAGAATCTCCAGTAAACAGATTATTGTATAAACACAGAATAATTTTTGGTGCATTGGAGGTCATTTGTGAACATTAAATAGTAATTTACGACTGACTGGATTACTCAACAGATTTAAGATAGGGATAAAAAGCAAAAATACAGGCACATACTAAATATTATCACAAATTTGCTTCCAGCAATTCTATGGTTAAGATTTTTATTAAAAAAACCAAAGGTGAATCAGAAAACACATCCTTAACTTACTGGGCAGTGGTAAACCCAAAAATATTGCAGATTCCAAGTCATGTGAGGATTAAGGCAGTCATAGAAGAAGTCAGACAAGAGCTCAAACAAAAATGCACCCCCATGACCACCAGGGCCAGTGGTGAAATGTGCTGCTGACAGGAATCCAAGGGGCTGTGGAACTGCCCTCCTGGATCCCACATCCCCTCACACCAACCTGTTTGTATTTTCATTATAGTGATGATGATGTGTGAAGGTTGATTGAAAAAGCACTGAAAATCCAAGAATTATGAGGCTACTCCATATGCAAAGCCTAACAGCTTCTTAGAAATGAGCATTCAGAGGCAGTGAATCCCTTCCAATTTTATTCATTTGTTCACTATTCATTTGTTGGCAAATCTCATGACATTTGCCAAAGCAGATGACATTTATACCAATTACTGTTTTCATTTCTTGCTCACTTTAAAGTGAGCAAGAGGAGCTTTACAAACAAGAAAAAAGCCAACATCCCTTATGCTATCAACAGCTCACCATCCAAGTCAGGAACAGACAAATGCCATGGAGGAGGTGACTGAACTTTTAACTCTGCCTTCTTCCAGATATCCTGAGGGAAACAGAAACTTTTGGATACTAACTTAGCTTTGGGTGGTGGCTCCTAACAAGCTGATAAGATCTATGCCAAGAGGTTTATACATGACCAATTTTGCAGTCTCCAAAGTAAAACCACTGAAGAACAAACATGATGTTGCCCCCATTTTACCTTTCATATATTTCAGTTTTCCTGCTGGCTTGTGTTTCCCATGAATCTGCTGCACAAACTTATATTCACACATTAACTTTCAGACATGCATTTCCATCATTGTACATTAGCTTACCTATTAGTTCAGAGCTCTAAATACTGCATTTTATATCTAGTTTGTAGGTAATGCTGAACTAGGCATGGCATTTATCTAAAACTCTCCCCCTGGCCCCCTTTCTGTTATCATGTGTAAAAAAAATGTTTTACACTATAGAGAAAAGTAATTAGTGTGTGTTTCTAGGAAGGATGAAACAAATGCAGAATGTTATGCAGCAAACTCCACAAGTATTTACAATACATATAAATTTAGAGATCATAAAGCCTCAAAGCCAGAGCTGTTCTCCAGAAAGCTCAGGTGAAAGCCCAGCTCAATAAGGTGTTCCAAGCTGCACACATTCCAACAGGGCTGATGGAAGAATCATCAGAGGTTTAAAGTAGGCATGGACAGAACAGCCATTTAAATGAGGGGATTAATTTAAGAAATAAAGATTAAAATCTTAACATCTTTTTTGATGACTCAGTATCACTGCAAAACCAAAGATCTAAAAATAATTTAAACAGCAAGAAGACAACACGACCATTTTGGGTTTCTTTCTTTACTGATCTCAGCAGCCAAGCCTAATGATCTCTGCTACAAAGGAAAACTGAAACAGGTAAGAGGAATGTTTTTTTTAAGAGAGCTTGATTTATAAGAAAAGACTATGAACATCTGCCAAATCTACCAAAAGAAGGTCATTATGTCAAAATAAATACTGAGGAACCATTCAGGAAAACTCCAGAACTTTTAGCTGGATTTGAATAAACTTAGGCCAGCTATTAGCAGGTTTCCAACAAGAAAGGTTTAGATGTTCAGGATTCATCCAAACGGAGTACAGGAGGCAAAAAACCTTACTATCTTTGAGACAGAACTTGATAGGCTTATGAAAAAGTTTATTTTATACTTTTGCAAGGGGATTAGACTTAATGATCCAAGAAGTCACTTCTAGTCCATTTTTATCTTCTGCTAAAAGCATACAACTAGAAATATTAAGAGCAGGAATATTACAAAGAGGTATTCAACCCATTCAGTAATAGTATCTTTAAATGCAAAAACTCTTTATAAATGCTAATTAAAGTGCAGAAAAAAAGAAGTTATTTTCCCATTCTGTTCAATATAAAAACGCTCTGATGGTAGCAGAGGTACCCAGAAGTATTCAGGTGGTTTCAGTGAGTGCTCTGAAACGGGTCTAAAAGGAGCAAGGCAGCAGGAGATTGTCTCAATAGCCACTGTGCTTCCTTTGTGCTTGCAGCAGCCTCGGGGCAGAGCAGAGCACAGTGAGACAGGAGCTGCAGGGTGAAAGCCAATGACCTCAGCAGTGAGATGTTCACCCAGCAGCCTGGTGCTCGGTGGCTGTGAGTGAAATACCCTGAATCCCCTGCTGACAGCAAGAACAAGCTCATCTGCTGGCATGGCCAGTGCAGGCAAGGGTGAGGAGGCACTCTCAAATCTGTTATTAAAGAACTGTGCATTACCATATATTTAAAAAATTACTCATGTCCAGGAAGAGCTCATCACCTTGCACCACCCTAATGAGGTCTAAAGCTGCTGGAGCATAACCAGTTCTGTGGAGAGACAAGCAGAGTGGCTAGCTGGCCTTGGGATGCAGAAAGTCCAGGCTGTCAGTGACAATCTTGAGCAATTCCCATGGGAGATGTCTGTGCTCTGCCTGACCATGGTTTTTCATGTGTACATTTTTCTGTAGAAAGTTGGAAATTCATGGAAATATCAAAATGCATGGTGTAAAATTTTGGCTCTTTTTGCTTTGAGTCAGTAATCCAATCTGAGTGTAGCCTTAAAGATGACTGCAGTACTTAGAGCCAAGGAAGGATCTTTCATAAGTTTATTAATTGTTCAGAGGTCTTTTACTTCTGAGTTTTCAAATACACCAAAGTCATCAGCATACCTAGATCTTGGGAAAGCCAGAAAACAGCCTAAAAGGAACATGAATTCTCATCTGTTGAGAGGACACACCATAGGCAGCTTCCTCCAGAAAGTAACCAACTGGAGGGTTTTTGTGCAGAAGCCCCTGGCAGCCAGTGGGTCACTCAAGGCTCAGAACTGAATGAGCTCACATCATTGTGTGGGATGAAAGCCAGGGCCTCCACAGCCTCTCCACGTGGCCTCTTTAGTTAAAAGCAGTTTAATGTAGGCAGAACTGAAACTGAGAAATGGACCACTTGGAGGGGGAGACCTACAGTTTACAAATGACCCTGTTCAGTAGAGTAATATATGCTTTTAACACCAGCGAGTGCTGTTCCAATATTCAAGCATCCTTGGACTGAATCCAAGGCAGTTACTGATGGAGACTGTCTTGGAGGAAAAGCTATTAACCTTTGGGAGTTCATGCTTAGATCATAATTTTCATAATCAAAATTTTAGAAATAACTGTAATGAGGAATAAAGGATAGTGCCAGACTCTTATGCTGTTCTCTCTTAAAAGCCACAGGTCCTCTTGAGCACTTAGAGATTGATGGCACATCACACCATGTGCTTTCTGCCTTATTAAAAAGCAACTTGGACTCCATAACACAACAAATATTCCTTATTTCCATGTGTCTGTTGCTTGTCTGCTGCAAAATCCCAAGCTCTTGTGCTGTAGTAGAGGTACCTTTGTTGTCAGGCAATCTGGAGATGAATTACTTTGAAAAGCTTTCAAGTTTCCTCCAAGGACTTGCACACATCACTTGCACACCCCTTGCACATCACATTATCTACTGCACTTGGCTGTGACCTCAAAGGCCCCTCTCTCCTTGATTTTCCTGCTTCTCATTTCTCTTTCTGGACAAACAGCATGAGCCACAGTTAAACTGTGCAATGTACCGTGAGGGATTGGATATTAGTAAGAATAACAGTCTTTACAGAGTAATGCACTAGAGTTAACAACTTACACAAAAATACACCAAACAACAAACATTTACTCAATCCTGTTCATGTCTAGAACTTTCATTCACTGAGGATTAAAGTAACTTTCCAAGATTCTATCAGAGCTACTCTTGGGAACAATAAGCCTAAATTCTGGCAATTTCCCCAGTACAATAGCTTTGTTTGAAAGAAACTTAATGCAGTCTGTCTGGTCTTGTGATTGTGTGTTTAATCAAATATTTCAATGCTCTTTCTTCTGAAGCAAAAAACTATGCCAGTAGATTAATCAATAGTCAGCACTAGAGGTAGATAAAAAGTTTTTCATAAAAACATTTCTTTTCTTTTTTTTTTTCCCCTAGGAAAAGTCAGATTTAGAGAGTTCAAATCAGTTTGCAGATATGCGTAAATATTGTTGTATTGTTACTTGGGAAAAAATCCAACCTATTTGAAATGGCTTTCTTTTATAATAAAACAATGGTCAAAATATTTTCTTTTGACTCTGAACTATGTAGTTTTCTTCCTTTAATTCTGAAAACATTAATCAGCAAAAGAAATCATTTGATGCTCACAAACAAATCTGCAGTAAAAATAACTGTGAATTCACCCCAGAATTTACCAAGACCACTGGAAATGCAAAAAATAATTATGAGGTTTATGAAGTTTAGGTGGGATATCAGGAGAAGTTTGGGCACTGGAAGAGGTTTCCCAGGGCAGTGATCACAGCATCAAGCCTGACAGAGTTCAAGGAGTATTTGGACAATTCTCTCAGGCACATGGTGGGATTCTTGGGGTGTCTTGTGCAGGGCTGGGAATTGGACTTGATGTTCCTGATGAGCCCCTTCCAACTCAGCATGTTCTGTGATTCTGTGATTCATGTAAAGTACCCTTTGGGCTATGCTTTTTTCTCCTGAACTGTACATAACACACAAATGAACAACAATTATTTTCTGAGTCGGTGTTAAAAGGAGCAAGAGAATAGAAAAGAGCTATGAACACAGCAAGGTTAACTGGGGAACCAACTGATTGTATTAGTTGATCCAAAGATAACTAATCATCACACAAGTCTGGTTCTCCTATGGACTTCTCACCTACTCAGGCTTTGATAAATATTACCACATAAATCAGGCAGAATTAAATGAGCTTAGGACCGAGCCCTCCCTGACATCAGTCAGGGCACAGGGAATGTGGGAGCTGGGTTTTCAGCAGGGGAAGCTGCAACCCCAGAGCAGCCCTTGGTGTTGTGCCAACCCCTCACTAGCATTTAGCAGTGAGGCAAACCAGAGAAAACACAGGCAGATACAAGTCAGAGAGAACAGCAGAACAACAGGGCTGGGTTTAGAGGCCCTATTTTAGCACCTTTTAAAAGGTGATTGTTGATGTAATCATAGACATTGAGGAATAGCACTGTTTCAAACCCTTGCTTATGTGCACAACTTTTCAGCAAATCCCTAAAAGTGCATTTGCTGTGGTCAGAGGTTTTTCTGTAAAGCTCCCAGCAGTTCTCCAAAGCAGGTGGGTCACTGACGTCCTGGCAGTGATTGCTTTGCCTCCCTCTTTTGGACACAATTCAAAGCTCTCACTGGCAAACCAGAACAATGCTACAAAAATGCTCTATTTCACATATGGGGATGTTTTACTTGGCTTGTTTTGAACAGGGTCCTTCCTAATCAGAAATGGTCTATCAACTGCAGGATTTGTAAAGAAAGAGAGGGAGATTTGTCTGCTCCTTGTGGGTAAGTGTAGTTGCCAACACTGCCACGCTGGTCAGACCGAGGTCTTGACGTGTAATTTAGAAGAACAGATGTTTTATCTGGGAACTTGTCCAGATCCTAAAGAAAAAATAAAGTGAGAAACTCAGTAGTAGACTCTTTAGTCAGCAGCATTATCCTTAAAAGTCCTGAAGAAATGGAGAGTAAATAGCTGGGTTTCTAAGACACAGAGAGAAGCAGAGAAGATGTGTGATATTTGTGAGTGACTTACTTTGCAGTGATGAACTAATTGGTCATTGCTGGTCAAATGGACTGAACAAAGCTGTAAACCCTGGACATGTTAATATGCCCATTATTTTCACATCAATCCTCTCTTCTCATTCTGTTCTTTTGAAAAGAGCCCAAGAGTGACGTCTTTCCTTCCCATACGCTGCTCTATCAGCAGGCACAAATGGCTTCAAGTATTATGGGACTGAGAATGCATGAGACAACTCTGAGAGACACTAACTGCTGCATGTCAGGCAAAACTGAACTAATAAAGACTTTTCCTCATAGATGTCCAAACTGAAAGGGGTTTTAATACACCCAAAAGATTTCATAAGACTCTATCACTAGTACAAGGACTATTAAGCATGTAAGAAGGTACCTCCAAATTTATCTTTTTCACACTCTTCAATTACAACTCAGTCTTGCCTTTTCTCTAAATATACTGTCCAATTTGTACTGTAAATGCCTTTGAGGATGTGCTGACAAAACTCTATTATCTGTCTGAAGTACCTCTCAGACATCTTCTGCCTTAACTTCTGAACTTAACCGCTTCAGAAGAAAAATGAGTTGGTTAATGCCCATGGAGAAAGACAAACAAAATGAATAAACTACCCAGTGGTTTTCCCCTGTTATTGTCTGGGTTCTCCCATCTTTCTGCTTGTGATAGGTCCTTCAAGAAAACTCATACAAATAAAACACAAACAATTAACATGGATAAATATACCAACAGAAATTCAAATGATGCTATTTTGCAAAGTTCCCTTTGGGCTATGCCCTTTTCCCTGAATTGTACATAATAACCAAATGAAAACCAATTATTTTCGGAATCAGTATGAAAAGGAACAAGAGACTGAAAAAAAAAATCTATGAACACAGCAAGGTTAATTGGGGAACCAACTGATTGTATCAGTAGATCCAAAGGGCAGAGGGTTGGAATTATCTTTAAGGTCCCTTCCAACCCAAACCATTCCATGACTCAAGACCCAGGGCTGCTCACGAGGTGACTGGAGGGGAGGAGGAGTAGAGAAGGAGGAGGTTGCAGATACTGCACAGGAGAGGCCAGACTGCCCCTGGGGCACGGTCTGAGTAGCTTAAATAACACATTTCCATGCAACTCAATTTTCTACACTGCTACTGAGCTCCTGTGGTGGTTAAAAAGCAGGCATTCCAACAGAAAGGAAATGAAATGGGTGCTGGCACTGGTGATTTCAGAGTTTGCAACACACTGTGCCTGGAAAACCACAGCTCTGCAGCCAGGCAGGCAGGCCCTAGGTGACAGAAACCAGCACGGCTCTGTCTGGGAGGCTCAGCAATAACAAAGGTGCTGCTCTCCATCACTTTTTGCTGAGCCAACATCCTGTGTAAAGCCACTGCAGCAAGCTGATAATGATGCATGAAATAGAAAATCCTCCTGAGCACACCCAAAAGCACCGTGGATGTGCAAAACAATCACAACAGCACCGTGCTAGTTGTTGCTACAGGTGCTCACACTAATATATTCAGATTTACGCTGGTTCTAAATAGGTGCAGCTCCACCCCTTTTAATGTGTTTACTCCTGATTAACACAGCATTTAATGCAACTGGAGTCAGACGTACAGCAGTATTCAGCTCAGGCACAGAAAAAAACAGAGTGCTGTGGGACTGAAGATGAAAATCTTCAGGGGGGTGTCACTCCACTGATTCAAATCAACAGACAATTTGCCCTGCTTACTTCACTCCTTGACCTATCTACCCTCTGGTGCTGGGTAGCTGGGTACATGGAGAATAAAACCACTGTGGGGTTATTTGTGCCACTGTCACATATCAGAAGTAGCTCTTTCAGCATTGCAAAACTTGCTGGAAATTGTTTGGAGAATTTTCAAAGTAAGTTTTCAATGCTTTTCGATTCATCTCCATAGTCACAGTGCTACTCAAAGGTTTGCTGAAACAGCTGCAGGCAGTGGAGGAATCATAGAGAGATCACATGAAACACAGCCTGGTTTCTGCAAAGAAAGGATATTCGGTTCCTCTGCACCATTCCTCTGAACATTCTGACTACTTTGGAGGCATTAAATACTGGAAATAGCTCAGAAAGGATTTGGTTCAACATCTATGTCTATATATCATAAGGACTACTATACAATGCAAAGATTTAAACCAGGTTTCAATCCATCCTAACCAGAAAATATAAGCTATATAATGCCAAAAATATCACTGGGGTATAAGCACTGCACATAGCAGACTCCTAACTTCCTTCCAGGGATCATTCCCCATTGAAAACCAAGTATTGAACACATTGCCTCATACACATTACACCATTAACTTTGTATTATCAATCAAAGACAAGTTTTTCTTACAGGAATAGCTTCCTCAACCAGGTGACAGTGAGATAGGATGAGATGTAGTACATGGCAATCAGCTCATCCTGAATTCAGTTGTTGAACTACAATATTGGCTGACAACAACATTTGGGGACCTGAGCTATGTTACAGGCAAAATTTTTCTTCCATACTAAACAGAGAGAGAAACTGAAGAGCAATCCCCAGATTTATCACTCAAACATAATAAAAGCAAGACAATGTATTTTCCTTAAAGTGCAGACCAAGCATTCAGAGCTGCTCATTACAGCAGTACACGATTTATTCTGTTATGTATCTGTTGGCAAGTGGAGGGGCCGATTCCTCCAGTTTAATTCTGGGTCTTGACTCATGCTCTGGAGATACTCAACTCTAGTTTCCCTACTGGTTCTACTAGTTCTCCTTCCAAAGTATGGTGAAGTTAGGTTTTTTTCCCTCAACATTTGTTTATAAATTTCTCAATTCTTGGTTGTAACATATCTCAACCCTTGATCAGTAGGCTTTTCTTTTTCTGTTTGTAGCTTCTCTCTGTGAAGTTCTGTGGTCTAATTTGAACATCCTGGCCTGGTAACATATTAGCTAACTAATTTGCTCTTTATTCAGTCATTGAGCAATCTGATCTGGAGATTTCTCTAGTTATGTGACTTCTCAAGGAGCTGCTCTACAAAATTCCACCAATACTTTTCAGTTCTTTAGCAAATTTAAGCACAGGTTTGATATATTTTTTAAAAAAAAATCTTTATTAATCTCCTGTTAATTACTTCTAATTAAGTTACCAGAACTGTAGATATTTCTGGTACAGTGTTTTCATATTTCACGTTTTCAGTTTTTAAAATATACATAATTACTGCTCTCTGGGGGGAGAAAATCCCTCCCAGAACTGGGAGAGAATTCTGCAATCCACCCCACAGGATGCAGCATGTTCCGGGTCATCTTTTTTAAACAGCCTCAGTTCTAAATATAAAACTGTTTGTATATATGTATCTTTTTTAAACAGAAATTAAAATTTAAAGGAATACTGTAAAATGATAGGGTTTCCAGCATTAATTTTAGAGTTTTCTCATTTTACTTGTTCTCTCACACTGGGTGTCTGTGACAGACACAAAAGCCTGGACAAGGGGAAGCTCCCTCACCTGTGCACCAGCTGCTTGCGGCTGACGCAGATCGCGGTCTCGTAGTCGTGGGTGACGCACACCTTGTGTGGGCTGCACTTCACCTTCAGGCAGGGATCTTTGGATGGGTCAAGGGCTAGAAAAAATCAAACATATTAAAAAAAAAAAGTGAGAAATGCACGCAGAGGTCTCTCTTGGCAGGCAGATGACAATTGGTTATAACGAACAATCCCACAAGTGAGTGAACAAATACTTCGATGTTTTATAGTATGTGCTGCTGTTTTCAGACTGCATGTGAAGCAGAGAAGTTTACACAGAAAGATAGGTCGAGAGCTTAAGGACTGATTACTGAACAGTGATCCAACTGGTGTTCACATTAATACTAGACATGAGACATTAGGATGAATTTCTGGTTTAACAATCTGTATCACACTGTTTATTTCACAGAAAAGCTATGCTTGGATAAAATGTACTCAAATAACAAAATGAATGGTATTTTAGAAGCTAACTAATAACGGATATAATGCAGACTGCTAATAAATTTAATTTCACAGATGCTGTATAACAGGCATAATACTTTTAGAGATTATTTTTAATTTTTACAGCTAAGCAGACCCTGTATTTAAAATGCTTGAGTAGAAGAGCAGCAATAACAACAAAACAATCCTGGCTTTCATACAACAACCTGCACCACCAGCAGTGCTGTCAGAGTTGGGATTAGACAGCATGATGAGTTGCCATCTCAGAGCAAATATGTCCAGGCTCTTGTCCCATTTGAAAGGTATCTGTCTAAATTCATTCTTCTACAAAATAAGGTTTCTAAAAATCAGCAATAAGACATTTTCTGCCAAGATGAATTATAAGTATTCAAAATATAGTTATGTGAAGATGCCAGAAGGAAAGTCTCTGCCATACCAGTCACACAGAGAAATTTCACTTTTGTTTGAGAAGTGATTTTTAGAGAAGCTCTTTTTGGACATTCTGTTGCCATGGATTTGACTTTCTGTTCCACTTCAATGTCTTTAAATCCTATTTTCCCTCTTCCATCTCTCTTCCCAAGATGTTCCAATGGACATCTTGTTCTGTTCTTGGAAATGGGCAACTCTTGGTTTCAATTTGGGGGCAGTATAAAGCTCTTACTTGCCCTTTATGATAACCATTTCCCATTTCTACTGAATAATCAGAGAAACTTTCCAAGGAGACTATTTGAAGTAGAAGAAGTTTCATTTGCAGTGTACCAGATTTCTCTGAGAGCAAATATATTTCCAACAAGCAGAAGATTCTTCTGTTTTCCTTCGGGTCTGAAGAGCTGCAGCTGTTCTGTGCTGGGTTAAGCAGCCACAGCTACAAGCTCCTGCCACATTAACACCCATTACACATTTGTGATGGGCAATTAAGCCTCACTAGTGCATATGTATTTACTGGAATGCCTTTGGTGCAAGACAGGGAGAAATCGTATAAACAAAGTAAAAGTGTTAAAAGCTTTTTCTTTTAAACCATTAAAAGTGATAGAAGAGGTGAAGTGAACAAAGGAGGAGAAAAGACCATCTGTTTCCTACACCATAAACAACAAGGCAGCAACATTTAATGTGTTGCCATTAGGAAAATACATAGGCAGTGTTTGAGGGGACAGGGTCTGTCCCACTGGAAAGACCAAAGGCTGCCAAGGCTCTTCAGGGATGTTTTGCTGCTGCCTTTTGGTGTCTTTTTTAAGCCAGACAGATAAGAAGTATCCGATTCTCTGCCCTTCACATTCCCAGAACACAAGCAGTGAGAGACACCTTCTTAATCCTCTTACTTCACTCTCACTGGAGACTGAGTACAGGACGGAGGCAGATCTTTGACAGGAATTTAAATGGCAAGCCACAGTTTCCTGAGCTGGCTGTCTACCTGGATGTTCTTACACTGCAAACCACTGAAACACCCTCCTCTTGCAAAGCCTTTAGTGAGTGAGCACCACTCGGAGTGTGCAGGGTCACCACACCATCGTTTCAGTGGCTGAGGCAGTTCAAAGGCCACATCCACACACAAATTTAATGATCAGACCTTTTGCTTCCTTGCAGCTGGCCTTGCTCTGTTGCTGGAGCCCATGCACATCGTTTGCTTCTGCTGGTGGCACATCCTCGATGCAGAACGCTGCATCAACAAAAACCACTGTGCAAACTGGCCGGGAGCCCAGGGCTAAGAGCTGCCAGGATCACTGGGCGGCTGGTGAGCACAGCCTGGCCTTGTGCTCACCCTTTTATCAGCCAAAACCTGAGGAGTGGGGATGTAGGTTTAGCCTGGAAAGTCAATACTAGTTTGGCATGAATAAGGAGCAAAATTTAGGCCCACATGGTCTATGTGGCATCATGCACAGCTACAATACTTAGCATTTTTTCACAGTAAAATTTACTCTAATTGGTGAATCCATTTCAGGAGCTATTTAGGTCTTCTAAGGCAATAAAAATGCATGCCGTTCTGAAATAGCATCACACTGTACATTACCGGTAAAAGGAACACAACTTTCAAATATTTTGCAATTTAAAAATTGTCTATCCAAAAAGAAAACACACCATTGAATAATCATCAGGAAGGAATGCAATGGGAAAAGATGTGGTTGGAAATCCTAGGCACCATTTCCTTACAAATCAGGCCTCAACTTCCTATACCTCGGTGACCTGCTTCTAAAATCTGAGAACAATAATAAATAAAGCAACTGATGTGTTGGGTGAATTATGTCATTCACAGAATCACTGGGTTGGAAGAGACCTTAAAGATCATCGAATCCAACCCAGCCCCAACACCTCAACTAAACCATGGCACCATCCAATCTTCTTTTAAACACATCCAGGGATGGTGACTCCACCACCTTCCTGGGCAGGGCATTCCAGTACTTTAACACCCTTTGTGTAAAAAACTTTTTCCTAATATCCAACCTATATTTCCCCTGGTGCAGCTTGAGACTGTGTCCTCTGGTTCTGTCAGCGCTGCCTGGAGAAAGAGACCAACCCCACCTGACTGCAATGACCTTTCAGGGATTTGTAGAGAGTGATGAGGTCACCCTTGAGTCTCCTTTTCTCCAGGCTAAACACCCCCAGCTCCCCCAGTCGTTCCTCACAGGTTTGTGTTCCCAGCCCCTCACCAGTCTTGCTGCCTCCTCTGGATGCGCTCGAGCGTCTCCACGTCCTTCCCAAACTGAGGGGTCAGAACTGGACACAGCACTCAAGGTGTGGCCTCACTAGGGCCAGTACAGGGGCAGAATGACCTCTCTGCTCCTGTTGGCCACACTACTCCTGGTACAGGCCAGGAGCCACTGGCCTTCTTGGCCACATTAAGTTTAAACTGTGCTTTGGCCTTTCTAATTGTTTTCCTACATGCCCCAGCAACCCCCTTAAATCCTTCCTGAGAGACCTGATCCTCCTTCCAAAGATACATCCTCTTTTTATTCCTAAGTTCCTTCAAAACCTCGTTGCCCATCCAGGCTGGACATCGGCCTCATCAACTCATCTTTCGGCACACAGGGACAGTCTGCTCCTGTGCCCTCAAGATCTCTGTTTTGAAGCACGCCCACCTTTCCTGGACTCCTTTGTTTTTGAGGGCTGCTTCCCAAGGAACTCTCTGAATAAGTGGCCTAAACAGGCCAAGGTCTGCCCTCTGGAAGTCCAGTATAAGAGTCTTATTGATGTTCCTCCTGATTTCACCGAGTATCGAGAACTCTATAATTCCATGATCACTGTGCCCCAAGCGACCTCCAACCACCACATCTCCCACCAGCCCATCTCTATTTGTAGTCTTTCCCCTGGTGGGCTCACTCACCAGCTGTCACAAAAAAATGTCCTCTACACACTCTAAAAACTTCCTGGACTGTGTTAAGTTCCCAGCAGATGTCTGGCAGGTTGAAGTCACCTACAGGAACAAGGGCTGGTGATCCTGAAACATTCTCCAGCTGCTGGTAGAATAAGCTGTCTACCTCTTGTTCCTGGTTGGGTGGATGGTAACAGATTTCCAGTAGGATGTCAGCCTTGTTGGCCTTCTAATTCCTACCCATAGGCATTAAACCTCATTGTCATTAATTTCAATACCCATGGCATCAAAAGCCTCCATAATATAAATGGCCAGTGGTGGAAAACCTCACAAAGACCCTTAAATGGAACACATAATAGAAAGATCATTTATTATTCATTACAAACAGTCCTTACGTGCAGTTCAAAACAGTAGTTTATTAAATACAAGCCGAAGTGTGGAATTTGTCAGAAGACAGCAAAAACCCGTGATGTGGACTGTTATTTCTTGAGATTTTTTCCCCAGTTATGCAGAATGCATGATCCATATGAACATCAAAGTTCAAAATAGGGATTTATGTCTGCAAAGTTCCTCAACATGTTAAATACATTTGGAAGGCTGTTCTACTGCTAAGCAACACAAGCCCCAAGGAGAGCTTGTAATAAGAAACAATTTCTGAAATATGCTAATCAAAGATCATGCTTTGTTAATCAGATTTCTACATGACTAGGAGCAGATGCTCATCATTGGAAGAAGAACACACCCTTGGGAATAAGATGAAACACAACAACCGTATTTGTCATTATGGTTCTTTTTGTCCTAAAGCAATGAGTATGAGCTCTTTGAAAATGAAGCGCTAAAAGTACAAATAAATAAATAAAGTGACAAGAAGATGTTACTTTATCACCTTGAAAAGAAAACTACAGCCATCCCTTCTCTATGTCAGGGAGTCTGCACTCAGCTCTGGCTGCACAGTAGTAACAAAAATACCTTAAGCCTGGCCTTGAGATGTGAACATTTTTCCATTTTTTCTTTAGGCTGAGTCTGAAGGCGAAACTGATATGATTAATTAATCTCACTTTAGGGTGGCTGAACAATCATTCAACATTTATGTACGGAGATATGTGTCCAGCCAGTACTAGACAAAAATTATTTGATGAAAGCCCACTTCAGTCATCCTCCCTATCATTTTTTGAACCCAGACTCTACGGTCTCCTGTTCTGAAAATTTCCCATGGATAGTGGGTCTCCAAGAGAAGGATCAATCCCAGGAGGCAGCTGCCTGAAATATAGTACTGGACACCTCAGTATAATCATTTTCAGAATATTTTTATCTAGGAAAAATGTAGGAAATCAGAAAAATTTCATCTTGGCTCATGAATCTCACTCTTCCTCACTTCACACCCAGAGGTTTCTGTTGCTGACATTTGCTTTCTGGGAAGCTGTCCTGGTATTCAGACCTGAGAAGTCTCTTCCCAAACTGAGAGTGCAATTCTTGTCCTTTAGCGTTTTTTTTTTTTTTTTTTCCTGTCTAGCTTTTATTATGCAGGGCAACCTAAGTTCTCTCTTAAAGCTATAAATGGTAATCTCAGAGAGAGACCACAATAATTGGTAGATGATAAACACCAGGGATTGCAGGGTTGCATCAGCCTCCTAAAAACCTCCTAGTGATATGGTGACATTGCTTTCCAATACCAAAAGGGCTACAAACACCAACTCCATCCCAAATCTCTTTCTCTCCCAGTGCCACACAGCAGAGCAGAGAACTTCCCCTCATGGACTAAACACACTTTCCCTCTCCCCTCCTTGCAGCATTCACCAGAGCTGTGGATTTGCAATATACATCAGTGCTGGACAAAGACCTACCACCAGTGCTTGAGATACTTTTATATTACATTTCACGTTTTTATTTATTACCACAATAAAAAAAAGACTTATGACTTGCAGGAAACTCTTAGTTCAGTCACTGGCAGTACAGGGAAGTTGCTCTGTAAGGATGTAGCTCCATATGTTGTGCCAGTGGGTCACCGTGTTAATCACAATTTGCTTTTCACACATTTGACTTTAAAAGGGTGGTAACAAATAAATACTTTCAGTGTCTCACAGCAATGGATGTGTAATCCTGCAGAAACTGTACAACTAGTTCACAACAAGATTTATGAGCTTGATTCTGTTTTTATGACCATTCCTTAGGGGGAAGAGAATATTTTCAAAATCTAGCTGTTTAGTGAAGCTGAAATGAACTACACAATCAAAAAGAGATGGTGTTATGTAAATAGTGGGGGGTTTGCTTTTAAAATTGCCCGCCAATAAGTACTGTGATGACTCAATGACAAAATACCCCTGCATAATGCAATGTCAAGAGCAGTTGCTTTTATGCAATCCCCTTGGAACTGTTCTGACTACATAAGAAAAGAACATCTGCTGAGAGAGGTATGACTAAATGGAAAACAAGACCTGCTGTCTTCAATGCAAAGATCCCAGTGTGTATTTTAATACAAAAGAGATTGATGACAAAACTAAGTCAATTAAACCATGCATTACATTCTGTGTGTGCATTTCAATATCATTATGTGCTACTTGATTCCAGCTATACTTCACCTGCAGGCAGGAGAAGGAAAGCACAGCTCCTGGCTGTAGAGGTCAGGAAATGGGCAGGGAAGGGAAGGGAAAAGCAGGAATGGGAAAGCTATGGACATGAACAGGTCTGGGCAGGCAGTGCAAGAAGGCTCTAACTCTTCCTCCCTACTCAGCATGAAGCCCAAATGGCATCTAATGTCAGCTTTCAGATCTGAGAGGGAAGGTTTCAAATCAGCACCGTGTGTCCGCTTCCAGCAGAGTGGCAACCAAAGAGAAAGTGACTGAGGCAGCTGAGTAGTGCCTTGGAGGAATTTTAATCTATGCTTCCATGAAAACCATCATAGAGCAAATGAGAAGGAGCCATTAAACCAGCTGAAACACATTCATAAAAACTTCTACAAGGAACTTTTGCTATGGAAAGGACATGTTTTCAACACATGCTGGCTAATACCAGCTTTGGCTTTAACATTTTGGTCATTTGAAGTACACCACAGCCTTCCCACAGAGCTTCATCAGCTTTATGATGAATTTATGTTATTTTTTTCTAAGGTGAACATGGTATTAAAGAGCACTTGTCTGTGAAGGCATGGAAAGTTTCCAGTGCTCTAGTGGTAAACTTGAACCAATCCATGTACTGGGGTTAGATTGTCACTGGGGCTCCATCCAAATGCAGTGGGACTAGCCCATCCCCCTTGAATGGACAAGGTGTCCCAGGAAGCCCTGGATGGAATTTCAGGCTTTTAGAGCCATTCAGAAGACTTTGTTCTTTGTTGGAGCCTAGTGTAACATGTATTCTCAGAGTTGATACTGTTAATAATTCTGGTCTTACAAAATGTTATTTAACAACAGATTACAAGACCCACCCACCATATAAATGTAAATAACACCAATGGTTTTATTCTGCTTCTGCAAATCTTGGCATAAATCATTCAGCTTCATTAGGGAGAAAATTTGTGTTAGCCCATTCCCAAGTTTAGGAGAGAACATGTCCTCCAACCACCAGCTTTGATATTTATGTCTCTCTCTCTCTCTCTCTCTCTCTTCTCAGAGCAGTTTGGATACAGAAATCAATTCAGCTGAAAATTAATTGCCGAATGTTTCAAACACGTATGTGAATTATTTTCAATAAATGGAATTTCCCAAGGCAGTTAGGCAATAACATTTCAAACTGTCAGCATTTGCTCCATCCCTCTCTAGTATTTTTGTACAGCTTTGTTTTGGAGCACTCTAACATGTGAGTGGATGAAGATGCTGATACAGTGTACAGAAACATCTATTTTAATTTTTAAAGACACTTTAAAAATCGCTTTCTGTAACTGACATATAATTGCTTTTGACATTGCTGAGGGCCATCCAAGGCAGAAGATGCTTCAAAGGACTCTGCAGATTTCCTTTCTGAAGAAAAGGATAAGAACCCTTGGTATTTAAATTAAATTTTCTGATGAATATACAGAAATCCAATGCAGTGGGAAAAAATAAAAAAAAACTAAGAAAAGAGAAATAGGACAGGACTGGAAGTTAGGAAATGTGCTTCCACTGGTGGGTGTGATAATCAATCAGAACCCTCAGTGCAGGTGCCCTTTTCACAAACAACCCTCCTGGCCCCAAGGCAAAGGTTTCCCCAACAAGCAAGGGTGGCTTGCTCCCATCAGAGCAATGGAGAAGGATCCTGCAGCAGTGCCACCATGTCCCCTCAGCTCCAGGCAAGTCCACTATGGGATAACTTGTGCTTGCACGTGGCATACCCCAGGGTGTGTTTCTGCATACCCCACTGAGCTGAAGGCAAAACAGACTCAAAAAAGGCCCCTGACAGAAAGATATTGGTCAGATGCTACATTCAATTATTAATTCCAGGCAGTAGTGGGGTATAAAAATCCCCCTATTCTCTGGGCTTTGGCATATGTTTAATGACAGCATCCCTACAGCTTCTGGTTTAGAGTCCCCAAAACTCCAGGCAGTCCAGCTTCAAACTTCCTGGGATGAAAGTGAGAGCTTCGAAACACTGCTCTAATCTTCAGCTGGTGGAACAGGAGGAAATGCTGAGACCTCTGTGTCTGCCTTGCAGGGAGGGCCCAGTTGTGCAGGATGTGCTGTGAGAGACCCTCGGGACAGGAGCAGAGCTAAAGGCGATCATTTCCTTCCACTGCTCAGCTCTGGGGCCTCTCACTGCCCCAGGGGGACACAGTCCCTGTCCCCAGGCACTCCAGGGATCTCCAGCCTTGGCTGGGAGAGCCATTGGGAGAGACATGGGGAGAACCCTTGGGAGAACCTTTGGGAGAGCCATGGGGAGAGCCATGGGGAGAGCCCTTGGGAGAACCTTTGGGAGAGCCACGGGGAGAGCCTTTGGGAGAACCTTTGGGAGAGCCACGGGGAGAGCCTTTGGGAGAACCTTTGGGAGAGACATGGGGAGAGCCTTTGGGAGAACCCCTGGGAGAACCTTTGGGAGAGCCATGGGAAGAGCCTTTGGAGAGCCATGGGGAGAGCCTTTGGGAGAACCCCTGGGAGAACCTTTGGGAGAGCCATGGGAAGAGCCTTTGGAGAGCCATTGGGAGAGCCTTTGGGAGAGCCCTTGGGAGAGACTTTGGAGAGCCATGGGGAGAGCCTTTGGGAGAGCCATGGGGAGAGCCATTGGGAGAGCCTTTGGGAGAGGCCTTAGGAGAGCCATGGGGAGAGCCATTGGGAGACCCTTGGGAGAGCCTTTGGGAGAGACATGGGGAGAGCCATTTGGAGAGCCCTTGGGAGAGCCATTGCTGACCTGGTGCCCCTGGGTGCTCCAAGCCCTGCCAGCCCTCATCCAGATTGGAACACCCTCCCTCGGACTTCCACCTTCAATTTACTGGCAATTGAGTGTGAGGAAAGAGAGACACACCAGGAGCTCTGCACTGGTAGATTGGGCTGGCTGGTAACACCTTGCCAAAGGATTCTAAGTCAGATTTAAGTTTTGTAAGAAGCTGAGGCTGCGTTTTACATATCTGTCATTGAACATTGTCCTGTGACACCACCTGATCCCCTTAAACCTCCAGATCCCAGTGCCAGAACAGAACTCTGTGCTTCTTTCCAAATGCATGAAAGATTTTGTTCTCTTTGCTGCTAGGAAAATACTGAAAACAAAAACTAGAAAGGTTTAATAATGTCAAAACCATACAAAAGACCGTATCATCATAAAAAAATGAAAAAGAAGAAAGTATATTTAATTTAACTTTGAGATTTCTGAATGCTTGGAGTTAACAATCCTATGGTAAGTTTGAAATGCTGGATTTAATTTCTCCTGTGAACTGATGTAAATTGTTTCTGCTTTCTGTTACACTGGAGTGAATTATAATTTATTTAGTGAGATTTCATTTAATACAAATTATTTTACTCCAAGGCCAATGAAAACAAACCAGGTTACACCTTCTTCAGAAAATAATATTGGAAATTATTCAGGCATAATTAAAGATATACCATTCCCATTTCAGATTAATACAAATATATACATTTTAACATGCTCAGAGAGAATTTGCATTGTATGTTGTGAAACACCTCTGTAATACTACCAAAGTTGTTGGAATTTATACTTTAACTGAAGTAGTAATATAATGGGTAAAAAATTGCTATGATTTCGTTCAGATAGCTACTCATAAGATACTGAACCCTTTTCCAACTCTGACTAAAAGCTATAATGAAATTTAATGCTGTGAATTATGACTAGAAAAAAATTTGAAACAATGTAGAACTCCTCTGTATTTTTCACAGAGGAAAATATTTAACCAATCACATTTTACTATTCAATGGATTTTTTTGTCATTAAATCTCATTTCAAAAAATGAACAACATGTATATCCTTTAATGCTTATTTTTAGAGGTAATGCAGAAGAAAAATTGCATTGCTGTTAATACTGATTCCATCAGCAAATAGTAAGAAATAAGGACCAAACTGGTTTTACAAGTCAGTATTTCAGTATGCATAATTACAACTCTTTTGTAACACAGCACTGTAGAGAGCTAAGCAAGCAATAAAAATTCTGGGTATGAGTTCTCTGAAAGGCTGACGAGGTTGCTCTGTTTGTCGACAGCCTGAATGTCAATGTTGTTACAGTCACAGCAATTCCCAGCCAGGCTGCTGCCTATCTCCACATGCCTTAAATGTGTATTTAAATGTGAAACGAGCTAAGACATTCTGCTCTGGAAATGAGAAAAGCTCTACTTTTCCCATTAAGTTCCTATGCTTATTTTCTAGGATAAATGAAACAGAATTTGGTTCCAAACATTATCAGCTATTGCATATAAAGTTTATAAGCTTGTCACAGGAAGTGTTCAAGGCCAGGTTGGATGGGGCTTGGAGCAAGCTGGTGTAGAGGAAGGTGTCCCTGCATATGGCAGGAGATTGGAACTGGGTGATCTCTAAGGTCCCTTCCATCCCATCCCAAACATTCTATGCTTCTGTGATTTTCTACTTAATGAATCAGCTAGAACACTGATAACATTCTTCAAAACAATATGTCAGGGAAGAATTCCCTAATCTGGGAACACTTTTTGTTAGTGTTCTTAGCACCTTAGTGCACAGGCAGTGGCTGTCCTAGCCAATGGGCCAGCAAGGAAAGGAAACCCTTACATTGTCTTCTTGTTCTATCACTGCCTTTTTTATCCCTTGAGACAAATGAGTTTGTCACTCTGTGCCTCAGTATCTTTTTCAGCATTTAAAATGGAGACAGTGAAACTCAGTGTCTAGAAATCAGCCTGGGACTCTTGGGAAGCATCACAGAACACAAGGAAAGGGCCTGAGAATGACTTGTAAGGGAATTGTTTCAGAGCAGCCAAACTCTGCAGAACCAAGAGCCATTTCATGTGCATTTATGGCAGCCTGATTGTCTCCATGGAAACGTGGGAAAAACACTTCATCTTCACCAACAGAAGATTTATTTCCATATTACATTAGTTTTAGTGTGCACTGAGCAAAACAAACACTAAAATAAAAGGCTCTTGAAAGAGTGATTTCATTATGAAAAGAGCAGTTTCAGTCCTATCATGTGGAAGCACCTCCTGCCAAGGTGGTACCACTGTGGAAAACCTTGCAAGATGGGCAGTGTTCCATGAACACCTCTGGATTAGGGAAGAAATGGAAAAATCACAGATTTGTATGTTTACAGGTGAAGAATTTATTGTCAGAAGAAACCACTAGAATTATTAAGTAATAGGGATTTTAGCCATGAGACACAATCAAAAATACCCCGAGTGAATGAGTGGTGCTTCTGCTGCTGCTGCACGTGGCTTGTACTCAATCTAGGAACAGGAAACACATCACAAGTGGAAATTGGCTGGGGCTGACTGGTGTAATAGATTGTTGCCTAATGGAATTTTCATTGCTTCTGAGAGGAATTACCTAAGCAGGAAAAGATGAAGCTTCTCTATGGATAATCAATTAGTCATATAATTGATATCTGGGAGAGGTTTAAATAGGAAATAAATGAAAGGACAAACATCCAGCCTGCCTGGTTCTAAAGCAGTGAATATAAATACAGCAAAGAGAATTCTTTCTTCAAGCATGAGTTTAACAGAAAGAAGTTCTGGGAAAACCAGTATCTGACACCATTCCTCACTCCAAAGTGCAAGAGAGGAGCTCTAGTGTGAAACAAATAAAGATGAAAATTCCTAAATTACAAAATCATTTTGTAAAAATTAACTCCACTCTGCTGGAATTGATCATTAATTGCTGGAATTGTATTAAAGGTAGAAATTTTGAGACTGGGAGTCTCTAAACAGTAGGAGATCAGTGACTTTTCTGCACAGAATGAGATGAAAGGGTAAAATTAGCAGGTAACCTCAGGGCTGGAAAAAGCAGATTGTCAAATGGGCTGGAAGACAGAAAGTGGTCACAAGGAAGAGCATTAGCACTGCAGTTTAGAAGCATCATATGAAATGACAGCAACAAAAAGATGAAGTCACGGGACTTGTACCACACTGCAGAATTTATGTACAGAAGGAAAAACCCCAAGACTGGGTTCTTTATACAGTTTTTTTCTTGCTACAATTTAGTTGCTGACATCTCATAATCCAATATTTAATTCACACAACCTGAGGTTTCTATCTTGGTTTTGAGACATCAAAATTAATTTTTAACAACAAAAGATCACCTCTAGAGAGGTGCTGCTAATCAAAGTTTTCTTTATATAAGCCTCTGACAAATGCTACATTTCTTGTCTCATTAATGCATTGCAGGGCATCTTGATATGTCTTTTGATAAGTGATAATAAATTTTAAACACACAAACCCAGTATTTAGAAGGCTTTCAAGGAATTCATAGTTTAATTAAAATGCTTTATGTTTCTCAAAAAAAATGCATTGATTAAGATATCATCTGACAGAGGAGAAATGCTTTTTCTCTTGCCAATATCTAGCTAAAATAATTCTGAAAGAAGATCCTTTATGAAGAATTAAAGTTTGAACAGTTCCTTTCTCGAGTAACTGTGTGGAATAACTAAAATGTTGTTTTGTCCTTTTCCTACAGAAAAAGAGCTGAAGCTGCCTCAGGCAATACAACAGCAAACTCTGTAACCTTGCACTCAGCATGGTAGCTAAAATTGACTTCTACAACAGAGGAACAACTGTTCATGAGAGAATTGCTTGATTTCTGGAACACCTAGGCAAGAATGTCTTGGAAAAGAGTAAGCTCCCTGAGTTATGAAGTCAGACTGAATTATTCAGGGTTCCTGATGTACATGTTATTTTTTTTATTAGAACAAAGATAAAATAGAGTTTTAATAAAAAGGAACTGTAGGTTTTAGTAAAGCTGAATAATTTAAACACAAAGTAACAACAGAATTGGAAACTGGGGTTTACTGTCTTTCAGGGAATATATATTATTTATGTTATGTTATATTTCCAGAGTCAACTTGTCTGATCTATCTCTAGACATACCTGGAGGCATTGCCCCAAATACTTTTCTGATACCAGACAAGATCCTTATGGAAGAATGACAATCAGAAACAACACAATTATGACCTTAGTATTAAGGAGATAAAAAATTTCCATTTATATAAATTTGCTATGATGTTGAGAAAACATAAATTTTATTGCAGCACAATTTATCCATTCCACTGCTTCTCTTGCAGAATTTATTTCTATTTGGTTTTAATCAGTAAATTTCCATTTTAATACATCACTACAAAGAGGTCTTCTGTACTTCCAGAAGAGGTTGAAGCAAGGTGTTCAGTAAGAAAGACTCTCAGTGAGGGCATATCTCACATCTCTGCTCCTTTCTGATTCCTCCTCCCTCCTCCATAGGGTTTGCAATAAGCCCCTGTGATATTTGGGCTGACACTGAACTGGAAAATGAGTTTAGCTTGATTTTGCCATAGTCAAACATTAAAATCTGTTCAGAGAAAATATGTTTGTCTGACATGAACACTGAATCTGCATTTATAATTTGGGCAAGATCATTTTCCAGCTGATGTCACAGCACTTTCCAGGACATAGATGCTGACAAAAAGCCTAACTCAAAATCTATCCACTCAAAGTCACATCAGAGCAAAGCCTGAAGACAATCTGAGCATGCCAGGAGTGCAGAAGGGAAAAAAATAACAGAGCTTCATGCTCTGTGCTCTGACCCTTTTTCAACACTAGGATATTAAAGCAACTTTCCTGAGATGCCGAGGTGGGGAACAGCTGTACAAACCAATAAGCCTGAGCAGCAGTTAAGGTCTGGTCCTGTTGCCTCCATCACAAGGAACACTGGCACATCAGCTTCAGCTGCTGCCACAGAGGCAGCCTCAGTGCTGGGTACCATTAAGATCACCAACAACAGAGTAAAAATGCAATTCTGCCCTTGTAATTCTCTTGAGAGCCTCTATGTTATACATCGCAGTTTGGACACAGGGAGTCGGCGTTTCAGTTCAGGGTATTTAATTCAGCTACTCACTTTAACCATCCCTTGCTTAGACAGTACATATGGATAGAAAATAAAGACATTAAGAAAAAATAATTAAAAGAAATATCAGTATTTTAGTGTAATATTCCATGTGCATGCCTGGTACAAATGAGTTATGAGGGAATACCACAAAATCTCAGATTAAACTGCAGTAACAGCCATTGTACTAATGTGCAAGACCTAATGAGGGAACTCCTTTCTCTCTTTCTCACACAGTATCAATTTCATGCCCTATAGATTTTTAAATGGCCCACAAATCTTCGTGATTTGTTGTTTTTTTTTTTTTTTTCCTCTAAAGGAAGACTGCCATAGGAGGTTTTTTAATGTGAGTTGAACAGTCAATAACAGTCAAGATATTTATTAGGCATAATGGGCTCCATGAACACGGCAGATTCTGTGTGGGACGTGGCCATTAGTGCATGTGTGTAGCCCTTACTACTGGTACCAGTGTGCTGAATTGGATGGTGCCACACTGACATAAATATATAGATTGATTTTTTTCAAGGGCTTGGCAAACGCTTGAGAACAGGAGGTGTCAAACTGCCAATGTCATTGTTTCCAGAGAAACATCCTTCTCTCCTCCTGCCAGTGGATTGTCTCAGTGGCTCCTCCTTAAAGTTTCCTATCAAGCTAATTAATTTAGCAGTCTCCCAGGCTACAGGATGATTTGAAACACAGCATGTTCTCCTACTGATCGTTTGGTAGCATGTCTAAATTTCACATCACTTAACTATGTTTCAGGTCGATTTCTGGATCATTTGGCTTTAGAATGAAGCAGGACAAAGCCAAAAGGCTACAGCTAAAAGGCTTTACTGCCCCTTATTTCCTTGAAGCTTGAGAAATCAAACAGATGAAGAGGAAGCTTGGACTGCTCATGATACAAATACAGAGAAGTGAAGTGTATTTTTACAGTGGACTGTCAGGTTTTTGTAGTGAAATAAAATGAACATACAGTTGCTTCTTTCTGTGAGTAATCTGAAATAAGGTATTCATCCTGCTTAAAATCCCAGTGTTACAGCTGGAGTGCTGATCCTTTAAAATGCTGTTTATCCACAACCTCCTCTGCTGGCATTCACTGGCAATTAAAACTTGCTGTAGAAATGTCATCATCCATGAACAGCCATTACCTGCACGGGAAGTACTAAGTGCCTCCATTAGAGAATGTGCAAATTTGCAAATGGCCATATTTTTACAGATACTTATCTTTTAGTGATGAAACACCAGACATTATCATAGACTGGTGGAAGCTTTGCCTTCTTTTGGATGAGGATTTCACTTTCTGCTTTCAAATGGGCTTTGCTAAATGACTCATAAGATAGAACCAAAATGAAAGTAGGGAAATGCTTATCTACACAGTAGCTTTGGTCACTTAGAGGATTAAAACACTTGATTGTACTGCTGACACATTTGAGAAAAAAATGCACACCAGAAAGTAACAAATGGAAATATAACAACAGTAGACACAAACATTCTTGCCACCATGAAAAAGCTGTTAGCTGAGCAATACATATCGCTGCTCCCACTATGTTTTAAAAGAAAAAAAACAAACCAAACAGTAGGGACAGGTTGGGTCAATGACCCCATCTCTGCATGCTGTTATGGTGCCAATATCTTTGTCTCTCATGCTTGATAGAGCTGTCAAAAAGAGGAGACTGCAACAGCTAGAATCTTTCATTCTCCTGTAATGAATAATTCACATCTCTGGTATTTGCTTGAACTGCTGAATGCTGGGCCTTACAACCAGACAATTAAGTAATAAAGAAGAGGAGATTTGTTGCATGCTTCCCTTACCAGTGTTCCCAAATTCATGTAAAGATGACAACGTGCATTCACACACGTGCAGATGCACAAGAAATGTAGGAAGAAGAAATCATGAAAGCATCACATGACTGCTAACATCTAGATAATGCACTTAGCTTCCACATGATGTTCAAGTTTGTCCAACACCACAGTTGAGGATTTGCCATATAACACACCATTATACTGTCTGAAATGATCCCATATGGAGATGAAGAAACCCACAACTGATCATGCTGTCTATCAGAACAGAAGCTTTGGGCCCTTCCTAAGAAGAGGATCAGCTGGAAGCCACTTTACTACATTAGATTACACATTTAATTAGTTACATTATCCATCAACACCTAAGAGCTTCTAGACTCCTTTTACTACTTCCTTGGGATTAATTGTGCCTATTATCAACTGTCCTAGGTCAGATTGTAAGAATATGCAAATACACAGCCCAGCCTCAAATTTAGTGGGGAAAGACAGAAAGTCCTTAACAGAGTACTGCTGCCCATTAATGACATCTCAAGCTGTGTCCACACTCCCATGTCAAGTTTCTTCCTCTCTAGCACCAAGAATTTTCTGCATCCAGTATAAAACCAAGTTGTTATGCTTGTTTTATCAGGAAGGAAAGAGTGCATTCAGTATTTTGGTAACATTTGAAAGAAGTATCCCAGATAAAATTTGTACATCGCAGAGAGAGGGACTAGGGCATGAGGCCATCTGTCTTCTGCCTGAAACTGGTAGAGGCTTTCATGGGGCTACACTGGGGATCTGGCTTAAGTGGGCTGGCAAGAGGAGGAAACAAATGAGAAACAGTTAATGAAGCAGGATGTGAGCGAGCATCAACCAGTGTGATGACCCTGAAATAAAGATATGTGCTCTTCCTGTAGGAATTACAGACTCCTGAGGCAAATCTTTAGCAGAGAACTCCTACATGAACAGCCCCCAGGGAGAATTTAATGTTATGTGAAGAACGGAAGGCTCCATGTACTGGTAACTGTGCATTTTCCAGCAGAAAAAAAAGACCAGACCTAAAAAATATCAATCAGCTAATGCTCTTGGAAATGCATGAGAGAGAGAGAGAAGTAGTAAGAGACAGAAGTACCAGAGATTCTTTCTGTCTTCTGTGGGCTCACTGACCCCACTCCTATCTCTAGCACACACGTAACTTGAGAGCTTGCAAAGGCAACTGAAGTACCCCATAAATGCTGTTTCTCAGCATGTCAGTATGTTTTGGTACTTTAACCACAGGTTGTCTGCTTGATGGCATAAAATAATCCTAATTTTCCCCTCTAGAGTTTTTCCCAGATCCCATTTGCTAATTCAGCTTGCAGCCAGCATTTAATTTAACTCTAGGCTGTATCCTCTGCTTTGAGGAACGGCTTGCTCATCTTACTTAAAACAACTCAGAGGATTCAATATCCAATTAACTTTCTGAAAATCTAGTTGTTCCCCAATTTTGCCAGTTGGAGTGAGTAAGTGCTAAATTTACTTACCAACACAACCTTTTATTTTAACTTGACATCCTATCTCATCAGCACTGCCTTGAAATATTGACCTGGGAAACTATGCTGATGTTTAATTGGGGTGGGTGTGGTGGGAATATGTGTGAGCAGAATTTCATTAACTAGCACCTACCAAGTTACTTTTCCAAGAGCGAAGAAATATAAATTATATTACATTTCCTAGCTGGCCCTGCAAGCAGCACGAAGGCAAGAAGCAGAATCTGTATCTCAGTATGATCTTAACTCTCAGACTGTAGGAGAACAATAAATTTCTGATGTAACTAAATACTTCAATCTAGTGAAATCTGTAATCTGCAGTATCCCAAGTCACTTAGGAATCAAAAGCCCCATCTGTCCACTATCCAGATGAAAAGAAGTGTGAGATGTCCCTGGTAAATGAATAAATCCTTCTGCACTGCAGGACACCATGAGCAGCACACCATCCCTATGCTCCTTCAGCTGAGGGCTGGGAAATTCAGCTACAGACAGTAACTCAAACTGAATTAACCAGGTATCTGAAGATCACATGAACATATCCAGAGATTTTTATTCAGTTCAAGAAATAGGATCTTGAATCTACAGAATCTACACAATAATTGGAATTTTATTTTGGTACAGTATGTATAAAACAGCACCAACAATGCCTTTCTCTTAGCCTTGAATTTACTGTTCTGAAAGTTGTACCAGAACGAGTTGCTCAGCTGAATACACCACTGAAAATCCATGTGATCAACAGGTTGCCTAGAAATCTAGGAGGAAATGAGGGCAACGAGCTGCATTTACTGAAGGGATTCCTATTGCATTATGTGAAGAGGCACTGATGGGAGGGAAAACTCCAGTTAGAGGATGTGGCCGCATCAACTCTTGGGAAAGGAATGTGGGCTTGGGGAGATGTTAAAAAACTGGGTTTGCAAAGCAGGCATCCATCACAGAAGGCAGGGAACCTTGGCAGGGATGTGAGCTGTGGCAGTAAAGCCAGATTGCTGTTTTGAGAGCCCTGGAAGTGATTATGATCCTACCTGCAGTCTGGTCAATGAAAATACATTTTGTCATCTTGGTGTACAAGAGAAAGAATGATGTTCCTCATAATTACAAACTGAACTTTCAGTTCCCAGCAACTCAGACTTAGAAGAGGCTTTAAGGATGTGTGGCCAGCCCTGAACAATTACTCAGGTTATGGCCCTAATTGACATTCTTGTAGTCAGTTTTCTAATTGTGTAAGTTTCAGAAATTTGCATTTCCAGTGCAGCGGGACATTTAGACTGTTTAGAATATTCACTAGCTAAAAAACTGGAAAAATATATTGGTCAGATATTCTTAAGTCTTATCCTGTAATCAAAATGCTGTTGCTGTAAGGTGTTGGTGAAATGCACAGATTACAGCAACTATGAATATTCTTGTTGTACAGCTGAGGTTATGTTTAAGAAAAAGGGGCAAGCTTGGATTCTATGGCATTCACTTGCATGTGACAGAGATACAAGAGGAGGTTTCAACTCAGCAGATTTTCTTACCCACTGTCTCCAGTATTTAGACCTGCAGGATGTATGCGTCCTATACATGAAAATATGGTAACAGGCAGCAATTAGATGATGCCAGAATTTGGCTGTCAAGGTTCTAAGCTATTGCAATGGTTACACTTCATCAAAAGTTAATAATTACCAAGGACAGTTGACTACACGTCCAATTCAAGCTCTTACCCAAAGTGTTTGGCTGAATGCCTGCTTTGAGGAATCTGTGATATGGAGAGGTATGACACAGAGCTTCTCTGTGCAGGGGCTGCTTGTGGTGAGGGGAATTGCCATTTCAATAACACACTTTCAAACTAAAACATTCTTTCTAGTAGCTGAAGCAATCTAAAGCACTTGGTGTCCATTTCATGCAAGGGAGTGCAATCCCACATTTCCTTGCAGTCTGTATAATTCAAAGGGACAAAAATGTAAGTTGCTCCATTTGAGAGACTAAAATGAGAAATGAAAACATTTATATCACTTAAATCTGACTCATTCGCACTTCTGTTTAAATCTGAAAAAATCAAAAGTTCTCCAGTGTTTGACAACTACCAGCTGGGAAATTATATTGATGTGGAAATGTCAAGACATAAACATACCAGGTGGGAATCCATCTCATTTAACATTAGAATCCCACACTGCAGGCATCTAAAACCCAACCACTCTTCTGACTTGTTTTTTGACAGCAATCTAAATATGAGCTGAATTACACCCTGGAGTATCTATTTGCCTGTATTGATGAGAAACAGAATCCAGACAATCAGATCCACAGTAACAGACACTGAAGTGTAGACAGATGAATCCCTGCTGCTGTGATGGTACACCCTAAGGACATTACAACAATCCTTACAGGGAAAAAGAGAACTTTGGCAAGCTCCTATGTTACTGAGCTATTGCTATTAAAAATATTTAATTACTAACAACACTACCATGAAAAAAAATCCAACTCAACTAGAGGGAGTCTCATACAATTTACTTGTGAAGAATTCACAAAATCTGTCCTTTGGCTATTTTATACGGGTAATTTTCAAAGTGCTTTCCTTAGATAAGAAGAAAGAGAGGGGTATCTTATCTTCTGTTATTCATCAAAAAAAATTGAAAGCACTCATGCTTTGAATTTAGTCAGCAAATATATCAACAGGTACCATAGCTACTTATTAAAGAAGCAGCATGTTCAGCCCTGTACCTGAAATCAAAGATCTGTCTTTGCATATATCTTTTGAGCGTGGAGGTTTATAAGCCTGGTAAGCAGGATTATGGATTCCCTGTTTAGACCATATTAGTTACAGTGACTTTGTTAACCTGAGCTTTTATACTCCAGTTATCTATCAGAACTGGTAGCTTGTTCTGGTAGATACAGCCTAACACTACTAGCACCTTAGGAAGATTTTAAGTTTCTTTAGTAATCCTTCAAGAACTTCATAAAATTGCAGCAGCTGCACTTTAGCCTGTGGGGAAAATGAAAGCAAGAAGTTTATCAGTGGTAGGCAAGGAAATATGGAGGAGAAAAGGCAAAGCTAGACAGAGAATTCTAGTATCCCTGCCTGCCAGTTCTGTGCCAGTTCACTGAAATGTGCTTCTCTGTCATCATGAATTAGCCAAATTGTAGGCTGCACTCTGCATTTGCAAAAGTTGGAAATTTCTGGATGCAGCTGCACGTGAGAAAGACCTCAGTTACCAGGAGTGGCCTGTCCGGGCTGGCTGAAGGACTGGCAGTGTCAGGATTAAAGAAAGGATGATTTTATTTGTGCTGTAGACAAGAAAAATCCCAGTATATTCACAGAAATGTGCATAGAGGCCTGAATATGACACAGCAAATCCTGGAGGAGATGCAGGCTCTGCTGCCCACCCCAGAGCTCCCTGCTGATGTTCTGCAGCCAAGCGAGGAGGGCTGTGCTGCCTGTCCCACTGCTCTGGGGCTTGGGGAGAGAGAGGAGGACAGGAACATTGCCTGCAACTGCAAACCTTGCTGGAACTGGGGACAATTTCCCACCCCTACCCAGAACTCATAAAAAGAACTGACACCACCAGAATACACGCCCTACAAGAAAAGAAGGGAAAGAACCAGTATCAGTGGGAGAAAGAATTAGGATTAATAGGTAAACTAGAATTCACATGGCATTAAGAAATCATGATTTGAATTCAGATTTGAATACAATTAACTTAATGGACATCAAGCACAGGAAACAATAGAAAGTGAATTGTGTTGCCAATACCTTTAAAAAAAACCATTTGTGCTCTTGGAAGTACTGTGACTGGACACGCATTTCATATTTAGGATGACTGGCACATCTCAAGTTGCAAACTTAAGAAAAATTATTTTCCATATCACCAACTAAAATCAAATTCCAAACTTTCTTCTCTCTCATGAAAAGCTGAGTTTTTAAGCAATGATCCCTTCAAAGTATGTTAGACAGAGAAATATGCCTTCTGACAACTTCTTGTGAGGCCAGAATTGGATCAGAAGATTTTAAGATTAGCAGAAGCATTCCCATATCCCCATGCCTAGTGGGAGGTTTTATCTCTCTCTAAGAATATCTTCTCAATAAGAAAGTTCATTATTTGTTGGTTATTTCAATTATAGATAGAAAAAATAAATAAAGATTCATTGATGCCCTGAATGCTGACTGTATAAATATTCATTCTTTCTCCTGTTGTCTTTTTATTTATGCACTTGCTTCACACACTAAGAGTTTTTAAGGGCATGAACAGTTCCCTTTGGGAAAAGAAATTTTATAAGCAAAAGGATTTTTAGTTTGTTATACTAATAGCAACAAAAAATATGATTATTGCTGAAGGAGATTTGTGTCCCTCCAAATCCTTCTGATATTTATGCAAACACTCAAAAGGGCTGTGTTTTTTCCCTCTGTGGAGGCAATCTTTCATACCACAGTGTAAAAGCAGAGTCGATATTCCCACTGAGCAGGTTAAAGAGCTCATCAAGTCTGGAGTTAAACCAGGGGCATCTCAAGGAACAGAGCACACACAGAAGGCAGATGGAAACAATTTCAAGTCCACTTGAAAATTCCCACAGCAGTAAGGGGCACATATGTTTTTATTTCCCTGGGCACAGGCCAGGAGAGAACTGTTCCAGGGCTACCTGATGTGCCTATGGAAAATTTCAATTAGCAGGAGGAACACCAGGATTCTGCTGTGGATGGATCTGTGGCCACCCCAAGTGACTCTGATTTTGGGAGACGCTCAGTACTTCTGGATCTGTTACTGCCTCAGCTCCTTTGCCAAACCTTCCCACAGATTTATGGAGAAGCAAGCAATATGGCTTGTCATAAAGCAGTTTCACACTCTCTCTGTAAAGATTCCTGCTGCTTTATTTGGATTCTCAGGCACTGCTCTCCTGCCTTGTTTCTGTACTGCCTCACAGTTCCATTCAATCTCCACAGTAATCTATAACAATTGAGTCTGAAGTGAAGCTATTAGGAAAAGACAAAAGCATCTTGCTTCAGGACTCTCTATAAATGAGAAACATATTCCTAATTTCATATTGGTATTTCATTTATTTTAGGCTTATAAAGAGCTCATATTCCCTAATCATGTAAATGGATAGTGTATTTCCGTTTCCATCAAGCTTCTGATGTCAATTTTTTCTTCAGTGTTGGGGAAATGTAATTTTTTATTATTTTTTATATGTTCCACTGTGGATATTTGGTCTTTATTTGTAAATAAATAGAACAATAATGGAGGAGATAATTATTGCTTGTACAGAAAAAAGGCTGCCAAACTATGGGGTTGTCTCTGTAAGTATGCTGGATTCTACCAAAGAAAACCTTGAAAGGTTGTAATTGAAACCGAGTGCACCCCTGGCAGGCTTTACATTGATAAAAAGGGCACAATAATTAATCACTTGCCTTATTAGAAATAAATGATTCTGCACAATGATTAAAAATTACTACAAGGGCTGATACCCTTTTACCTCCACAGGAAAGCAGCTTTGTGAATATAAGACAATAACTGCAAGTTCTGTCAGCAGCAGAACACAGACAAACTGCAAGGGACATGGTAAGGGCAGTGCTAACACCAGGGAAGATATTATTAAAATACAATATAGTCTGAAACTATCTCCTGCTGAATGAAAGGAATGCTCTAATGGCATATGTGATTAGCTGGAAGGAAAATCTCAGCAGACAATTGAGGCCAAACCCTTTCCCTAGTTTTGTCTTCCCAATTATGTATTTTTTCCTTAAGCAATAAACCCAGAGACCTTACCTATGGGCTATAATCTGCTTAAATAATGGCATATTTGGTTTCAAGATATACCACACTATACTTATCATCACCTTGGACACTGTCTCTAAGGACCAGGTTATACACATGACTCAAATAAAATATAAGAAATCTGAAAATGGCCAGCAGTCTTGAAATTCTATATAAAGGAAAAATAGTTTTGGCAATACTAAAAAAAACCCAACAAAATCCCAACTCCCAAACCAAACAGAGATCACTTTGCTACCTCAAACAGAAAATTACAGAATTTTTCGGTGACCTGGTGATACCTTTCTAGTGGGTCATGACTGATATGGATGCTAAACACTAAATAATTACTTTCCATGATTCTTACCTTCTCTTGATGAAACAACAGATAAGAGGAAAGAGGCTGAAGGGGAACAGTGCGTTTGTGGGACTTAGTGGAATTGCATATACTTAAATTTAAGATTAAGCTCAATAACCTTCTCAGCAGTCACGAAGTCTGAAAACAGACTCAAATCACCACTGAAATGAAACTACCCTAAAAAACCTCCTCCTTTGAATATTTCAGACTAAGAAGAAAATCAACCATTTAAACCACAGCTTATTTTGGAATCGGTCTGATTTCTATGTCCTTGAATTTTCAGAAATCAAGGCATTGTGATTTATCAATGGCACTGCTGTAACTGTCTGACAGACCACACAGGCAGATTAGAATCAGCCTCTGGCTCTGAAAATGCATCTTTTCAGTGTCTTCCTCTCATGCCTGGGGAAGAAAAGCAACAGGAATATACTTGAGATATTAATGACAAAAAAGTACCGCAGTTCAGACTTTTTGCTGACTGTGACTCATTAGCCTTGTCTGCCCACCCATCCTTTATCTCCTCATAATGTCTTACTAATTATCTTCTGCATCAAAGCTTTTGGGTGGTTCTAATCCTGTAAAATCATCTAATGAAGTACCCTACTTCAAATTACATTTTATGTAACAGCAGGTTGTCAGATGGATAAAATATGGCAGGAAAAAATGCTCAAGTTTCAAATCACTGGAGCTTTCTTGTGGCCACAACCCTGGCAATAACAACTGAAATACTCAAGCACCCAACTCTGCATTTCCTGGTGGTGGATGGTACCTGCCACAAACCAGTGCTAAGCCTTGATTCAGGTCAGAATGTGAACAGGTATCACCACTGGGGAGCTGTCTCTTAGATCCTCTTTTCAATTCTGCCCCCAAAAGCTTTGGTATCTTGGTCAAGGCAGTGTCATAATAAATAGGAAGAAATCACGAAAGCAATGGTTCATCAAAGCTGCTCATTCTCTAGAGCCTTTAATATCGAGCAACCTCAAATGGACCTGAAACAGGTGGGCATGCTGCCACCTCTCCTGCCATGGCAGCTATTCCTGTCTCAGCAGTGCTCCTCCTGCCCAAACACGGGATCCTGCTGCCTGACAGCACGGCCGGCTCCGAGAGCCAGGCAGGCACAGGAAAGACAGCGATGACATTAAAGCAGCATCTCTGCTGTCACTGAAAACAAAGGCCCCGTTTGCTGTTTCCTCTGTTGAGGCAGGTGGTAAACAAACACTGCAGAGAGCTCTCAGCACGACAGGGCACCGGCAGCACAGCAGATTTTCCATTGCCCCATGTATTGGCTTTCCTAAGAAAGCTTTAAGTTCGAGGCTGGTATCAACACTTCTTGCTCTTAAGGCAAAACACAGGCAAGTCTTATTAAAACAGCAAGTAGAATTTTCCCCTGGGATGTTCAAACAAGCTTTCCTGAGGTGAAAAAACCCCAGTCTATTTATAGTTCCACGTGTGCAAGATGCCCTTCTTCTCACTTGACACTTGTGCACAAGAACAGAAGCTCAAACATCAGGAAAACAGCAATTCTTTGCTCGGTTTCTCAGAATTCATAACTTTGGCTATTGTATGGAAACTCACAGACAAAAGGGCTTTTTTTTCATGCTGACCAGAACTGCAGCATCACCGTCAAAGGAAAGTGATGAAGCTAATAACTTAACGAGGTCCCCAAAGGATTGAACATTTATGCAGACAGTGAGAATACCTAAAATTATCATAATTAACCACACAAAGGATTCTAAAGCTTAACTATTTCAAGGCTTAAGCCGGTATCTGTGGAAGCCCAGGAGAAGACCTAATGGGAAGAAGTGTGCAGCTGTGCTGGGTGCTGTGACAGATGGCTGTGACAGTGGCTGTGCGTGGCTCCTTTCTGGCTCACTTGCTCTCTGCACACACAGTGCTCACTGGCATCCCAAAGCCCTCACTGCACATTAAGAATCCTCCACGTGTGCTCTGGCTACAGAAGGTCCTCTTGTCTCTGCATCATTCCTGCTGGCCCTGCTGCCTGCAGCTGTAGGGAGTATCTCTGCTTCTGAAGGTGTCTTTGAAGCGGCCTTCAAAGGACAATGCTGTGTATGAAGCAAATTTCCTGCCTATTTGCTTATTGTCCAATTTTAACACACTTTTTTTTTCTAATGCATCTCCCTCAAAGCCCTGTGAAAAAGGAGACATTGAACTTGTCCATGTAATTTAGAAAAGAAATTCCCATTTTCCTCTGTTATTGTTCCCATGTTTTTATCCAGCCAACATGACAGACCTTTGCTGACTTAAAACCCAAACAGGCTGTGCAAGTGGCTGACTTACTCAAAAGGTGAAGCTGAACTGCACAGAGAGAGGAAATAATAAAAAAAATAGAAGCTATAAGTTTCACTGGGTTTATAATTATTCATAAGAACAACTAGAAACCCCAGGAAAGGCCAACAACACACACGTGTCAAACATGCATGAAATGGGAAAAGAAGCCTATCCCTGCAGTGTTCAGTTAGGACCAGCAACCACTGCCACCCATCTGGGCCTAAAATTGAATTATTATTAGAGATGTGCCAGTGCACTGGGATCTCTGTGTTTCTGTGTCACAGCTGTGAGCCATCCCACTCCCATAAGCCAGAACCCAACAAGGAAAACTCAAGACATGTGCCCTGGTTATTTGTGGCCATATGTGTATGGCAGCAAATCCATCTGGAGCATCTCGTGCATGCCAGATATTTTTGGGAGACTGGACTGGAAATGGGGCCTGTCTATACTCAGAGTTAATTAGTAACATTCTCTTTGCCTTTTATCTTCTCTGCCTTTCATCTGTGGATGTTTTGCTACATGAGATGCTGAGGTGCCTTTAGACAGAAGTAGTGTTACAGTGGCTTAAATATAATCCCCAAATAGTTTTAAAACATACTGACATGTGGGGGGGTCACCTCTTCTGTGAAGTTAATATTGGTAGACAGAGTATTAAAACAAAATATCTTCTTTTGATGTGCAGATTGGCAGATCAAGGAGTCGTAATCACTGAACTAAATCTCTCTGAAAGCTCTGCAGCATACATATGCTCATTAGAGCACAATATTGCTACTTAGTAAGCCTCTGAGCAACATTTATAAAAGGAATAAATACAGTTAATGTGAACAGTTCCATGACTTGAATGCTTGGGCAATGCATTTGATGAGTTTTAAAGATGAATAAGATATGCCTTAAACCTTAATTTACCTAAATATAATTGACTCTTGACAACCTGAGCAACTACTACAGATCATGATCAGAAACAGTTTATTGTACAACTTGTTTGCCCTTAGTGGTTTACAAGATATATCTAATATTTCTCAAATTAAAAAAAAATGGAATCTCACTGTGAAGCCTTAGTCATGATAAAAATCAGAGGCAAAGTTATTATAAAGATGGTTTAATTAGTGTAATATTTAAGATAAACTCAAGCTCAACAGCACAAATTAACATGGATTTATTTGCTAATCAGTAAATCATGCCAAAAACTGAATCTCTAAATAAATAATTCCCCCTGCCCTTAGACTGCCAGGATTTTAAATATAGGGCATTTTTATAATGCAATTTTTCATGTTTTACATTGCTGCTTCTGGGTTATCTTGTTGGTGACATGAGAAAAAGATCCTTCTCAGTAATTAGTTCATCTTATTCCCAAATCTTTCAAGATTATCTAATTTTACATATATATATATATATATCTCAAGATAGTTGTAAATAGCAAAACAAAAAAAAATAACCTCTGTCACTAAGTAGTGGACAAACACAAGCAGCACTATTCTAAACCTTCTCTTCCAAAGCATTTGGGAAACAAAGCCCCCATCTACTCAACTGAAAATGAAAAAAAGAATAATAACTTAGGAGCCACAAATAGCTTGGGAGCTACAGACAGAATCCCCAAATACTCAGCAAAACTCACGTGCAACTACAGAACCTGTGTAACCTTTTGGCAACTGAGTGAGCTCAGAGCTACAAACAATGTATGATATTAAAAACCCATTATGGTTGAGGAGCTGCCTGGGCTCTTTGGAGCCTTTTGAGGTTGTTGACCACAAGCTCTCTCCCCTCTCAACTCCCCCTCTCTTCAGAGAGATGAAAAGAGAGCTCAGATTTTTTTGCAACTGATATGTCTTGCTGGAAGATCATTGCTCCAATCTTCCCTGCAAGAGAAGAGCAAACAGGAAGGGCTTCACACACTGAGAGGAGTGAGAAATGAGTCAAGAAGAATTAGAAATGAGCTGCTGCTCCATCTCCCATGGGGACATACAGGTAAGAGAAGCCTTTTGTCTAACCAGCACCATAAAATGCCACTTGCCACCCCCCAGCTCCTTACACATTTGTGCACTGATTGTACCAGAAGCTCAGGATAAGAGGTTTCTCTTTGCAAATAACCTGAAAGGCTGGTACCTGATGTAAATTTGTGTAAAGCAGGAAAAAGCCTACTATTAAAACCTTGAAATTTAGTAATGGCCTCATGGCACTAAACTATTTCATGTCTGTCATCCCCACCTGACCTCTGGCTTCCCGGTCCTGCAGGTTGGCAGCGATGACTCTGCATCCACTGCAGTGCAAGGACCATCAATTTACTGCACACATGAATAACTCTCTTCCCAATTCCTCTGAGAGAAGAAATGAGAGTAATTTTGCAGTTTTAAAGCATTATAAGGGCCCAAAGCTGCCAACAACCATTTAGATATGAAGCAGGGTTAAATTTCTTGACACACAGCTGGCACAGCTTCATCAGATATTAGTGAGAAATTCAGTGATAATTGCTGCCCAAGATGACATTTTCTTGTTCACTTATGAAGTGTGAAGTTTAAAAATCCTGAGGATTTTTAAATAAAAATACCTGCAAATACATATTTCTAAATACTAAAATATGCACATGTACAGCACAAGATAGCCTCTTCTTTTGGTGACTTACACCATCTTTTACTTCCAATGGATTTCTCAGGTAGAAGGAATTACATACTCGTTGCACTCCTGAACATTTTAAAATGTTCTCTGCTCCATAGTGCTGAAGAACCACTTCCCCTCTGTGATGTGACAAAGCAGCTCTAGAATGATTTAATGTTTGACAGTACCATGCTACCCAAGGACCTACAGCAAAGGACACAGGCTTTGCCCTATTCAAAGATGATGAAATGATGGTCTCAATACTCAATTACTTTAACTGATTGTCTCCTTTTAATCCATTAAATTGGAGTAGGTGGATTAATGCCATTTCAGGAACAAGACAAAAAGACACCTACAACAAAGGAACGTTATGGTAATTGGCACTTGCAAAAACAGAAGCAGTGCTTGAAACCTATTCTTTAACACCAGGAGTGACCTGATCACACTAGTGAATATAAAAAGCCTCAACTCTCTGCTTTCACTGAGTGTAGCAACAAAAGAGTTCTGAGGGTTCTTGCGAAGAGAACTAAAGAAGAAGAGGGCTAAACAAGCCTCAACTCTTCGGTGTCAGTGGACACAAGGGGACTTTGCATCCCCAAGGAGATATGCTGTGCTTTGGAGAACCAAAGTCTATAAAAATGTATTAACTATCACAACATAGAATATTGGCCTAGCTGGCACTACTGCAGCTGTATCCCTTTAGTCTTTGCATTCTCCTGTACAAGATGATGTCTAGGAGTTTGGAAATGACATATAAATCCTTGACTGCTTCAAGAGAGGGGCTCAAGGACCTGTCCCAACCTGTCACCCCCAAGCTCTCCTGCCTCCATTGTCTACTAGAGCACTGTGTTGTATTATGGGAATGACTGTCACACCAAACTTGCTTAGCTACAACATATTCCACAGATAGGAAATAGGGTTGTGCCTCAACGTTTGTTGTAATTTTTAAAATAGCTCACTGAATTTCATTACATGTCTCAGTAGAGGCTATTTCTGAGTGTAGCTGTGAAAACAGATGTCTGGAGAGTGCTGTATTGCAAACCTTGAGTGAAATGACAGATCAATCTTTTTACAGAGATTCCTGGGGATGTAAGAACTTGCCTCAGTGCCAGCCAGGCAATGGCAGCTGCCCAGTAAGGAGAGAGAGGATAAAGCAAATCCCTCATGTTGTACCCAGCCAGAGTCACCCTTTCCTTGCCTTACCCTGGCGAGCTGGTGGTGCTCTCCTGCAAGGGCAGAAGAATATTGGAGAGCTGTGCTGCCTGCCAGGGCTTCAGGTCAGCTTCAGAGAGGGGCACCTTTTTTGTTTTTAACACCCTGTGTGGGTAAAACCAGGCTCCAGGCACGGTTTTGGAGACATTGCATTGACAGAACACCTGGAGATCCTAAAGCTGTTTTTCAACTCCTCTGCTGATGGTGAAACAAGTGATAAGGTACTATTATCTAGGAGATGATGATGTTCAATGCCATACAAGCACTATTCAGACGGAAAGGAGAAAAGGTGGGAGGCAAAGACCAAAGAAAAGGGGATCAAGGTAGGTAGAATAAGATCAAAGATTTAAGGAAGGGCTTTCCTAAGAGAAGTTATAACTGGCACTGCAGTCATGCAATTGTTTTTTGGGTTATGGAATCCCATTCCCTCCCAAATGTTTACACAATGCCATGGTGTTGGAATAACTTTCCTCAAGAGATTGCTCACAAGTACAACAGTAGATCAAGCTTTTCCCAATTCAAACACAGACTTCAGCCCTGCCAAGAGGTTCTATACACACTCAGTATGTCTAAACTGTCCCAACTGGAACAATAAAAAATTATACTGCTCTTTAAAACACAGCAGAGGTTTTTTCAAAGTATAGTCTAAAATATGCCCAGTACTGCATTTGTTCTTCATATACAGATTCCTCTGAACTCACAATGCCATGTGAAGGCTCACTGCAAACTCTACACACACCAGGGATATGTGTGGTCTGAGGAGCACAGTCATGAATGCACCACAAAATTTGCCCCCAAAGGATCTTGGCATCACGGCTGTTTAAGCAGCAAATGTAAATTCTGATCATGTTCAGCAGAAATTGAAAGAAAACACAAATGGTAGCTAGGAAACAAAGACACTTGAATGGGAGGAGGTACAATAAGTAAAAACACAATATCCTTCACCCAGCTCCCAAACTTAGGCATATTTTCTTGATTTGTTTATTGACAGCACACATAGGATAGAATAGTAATATACCTCAAGTGGCACTATCAGGAGAAAATTGGAATGCAGAGGAGTTTAAAAATCCTTTACAAATGGAAAGAATATTCAGTAGAAAATAATACATCTTCAGTTTCTTTTCTACAAGTGGTGTTTTGTTTTGTTTTGCTTTTCTTCTTGAAAACAGCAATAATATACTATGGAAAACCCGGTGTGGGAAGGAAGGAGGATTTTCTGTTTCAGACACTGGACTGTATCCCCTGAAATCTGGGTTCTGTCCTGGGGAAGCATCAGACCTATAGATATGGTAACTGAACCTCACTTCTGCACAGGTCATATTGCCATTCTTGCCTACCTCAAAAATATTTAATGTATAAGTGTGAGACTGCAAAGGATACATATACTACAGTGACAGGCACTGTAAAATCATCACATTTTATTAAGCTGAAAGAACTGACAGCCAAAATTTGAGTTATTTCAGGATGCTCTTTTAGAAAGACAGTTGGATATGACTTAGGTGAAACTCTCACTAAAAAAAAAAAAAAGTCTTATTTTCTCAAAAAAATAAAATTAATCCAACAGATGATGGCTTCCTTGCCTACAGTTGTTGAACTCCCTTCTCAGCCAGCAATAATCTAAAAACTCTCTGCTACTTCTACAGGCCATAGCATCAGTGCTTCTAAGCTGTGTTTTTCTATTATACACTTTTTAAGCAACACCAAAGCAAAAATGAGCTATGAAAACAATTAGTTTTTTCTAAGTAAATATATTCTGTGGGAGTTCTGACTTTTTTTTTTATAATGGCCCATGTTGGGCTTTTTAGACATACCACAAATGTCTACAGGAACTGAGTTCTATGTCCTGCAAAATTCACCTTACACTTCAAGCTATGATTGCATGGAAGAATCACAAAAAAGTCTGTAACAGACAGGCACTGATTTGTGTTTGATAGGAAAAATTAATTCTATTCTACAGGAATAAGGAAACCATTACACAAGTCTTGAGCAGGCTGCTGCCTTACAAATGATCACACATTTTCCTCTCCATCAGCACCCTAATTCCCTGAAGACAACTTAGTTTTATCACTAACACACTGGGAGTCCACAGCTGAAATCTGCCTCTGAGATATGGGCTTTATTTTCAGCTGCCTTTATTGTTATTTTTTTCATGCTAATTAATTGCTGGATGAATCAAGATCTGGATGAACTGGCATCTCTGAAATCACCAGCACTGAGGTGCTGTCAGCCCCGGGCCCAGGGGCTGTGTTAAAATCCTGCATGGATTCATCTCCATTTATCCTCTAGTGCTGGGGTTCAGCTTTGCAAACAGACATGCTTTGTGAAACAAATTCCCATGTAGAAACGAATGGTTTGTTCTGGACCAAACAGAATAGCCTGGAATATATTTAAAACAGAAAATTGATTTGTACGAGCTGCTTGAGAAGTTCTGTTCTCCAGTCATGCCTGGACAGCACTGAGTGGGTGGATAAAAATGCAAACTGGAACTATACAAGGTCATCACCCAATGCACGTATTTTTAAAATGTATACTCCCTTGCATGAGCACCTCAACATCATTTGAATACACCTCTGGAACAAGCAGAAGTATTTCTACTTCTTTTTACTTCTCACCACCACAGAACAACATCACAGAACTGAAGCATGGCACGAGCCCTCAGGGATTCTGTGCACCAAATCCCTCTCCTGGGGCTCTCCTTTCTTCCACACAGTTTCTCCTGCCACACCTGCTCTGCTCCCTCTGGGCCCTGCTCAATGGGCCAGCCTTGCTCAATTTTCCATGTCTGCAGAGAGACATGCACTGCTCCCTCTGGGCACTGGCTCCTCTCTAAATCGAATCTCCCGTTTCATTAGATGCTAAGGTAACTACAAATACCATAAGAGGATAAACAGGAGGCAGCAGAATGCCAGTCCTGAGGAAGGAATTACCCATAATTCAAACATTTCAGAAAGCTGAATACCACAAGGTCCATAACATTTTCTGTTCTGAGCTTCCTTGCTTTGTAGATCCTTTTTGACTAAGTGGCTGCATTCAGTGATAAGTATCTGAGCTGCTCATCTTTATGAATTTTGCAGCTGAAACAAATGCCACAAATCACAGTTACCTGACAGAGCATCATGAGGAAAAAGGATTCAATTCATTTTCTATGACTTTTGGAAGAAGCATTTATCATATAAACATTATTTTCTGAAATACTGAATTTGAAGTTAAGATAAGTAAAGATGACATTTTTTAATGTTTGTTCTCCCAGGTGTCCTAAAACTTGCTAAGAACCTTTTTTCTTAAGGGAAGCAAAAAAACTCACCCACAGGTGATTACTTTCCTCAGGAATACTTTCAAATTCATTAATTTTAATATTAATTTGGGACTTTCAAACCCTGTAGTATCAAGAGAAGAAAAACTTGCAGTCCACGTTAGTCTAACACCATTAAACCAAACCAACCAAACATTCCTCCTGACTTTTTTTAACCTTTTTTTTATCTGCAAGCTTTCATCATACAGGGCATTACACCGGCACAGCAATTCAAATTTCATTTATCATTCCTTTTTAATTTTTGTTGTTGCAGTGCCTGTTGCATGCTCCTCTTCCCCTCGTGTGCCAAAGCTAAATCCCCAGTGAATGTGGGAGATACACAGCTACTCTAATAATTTACTTATTTTTGTAGCACATTTGACATTTCTCTAGAAGACAAAAACACACACACAAAGAAAAAAAAAAAAAGACAGAAATGTTTTTCCAGGTTGTTTTTCTTGTTGTATATCGCACAAAAATATCTCAGTAAAACATACCAGGAACAAACTGCCTGTGAAATCTTACACTGCAATTACTGCCTACTTTACAACAAACCAGGTAATGGACAGAAATTCTCCTTCCTGGTATATATTACATGAACTCGGTGTTTTTCCAGCCTAAAAATAAAAACCTATCCAACAAATAACTGAATCTACTGTAAAGGAAATAACAGGGGAACCATCTTCATCCGTTCAAGGATGAGCCCCCTGATTTTCCTGCAGGAGGCCCCCAGTGCTCCAGGGGTTTGTGCACAGAGACTGCTGCAACTCACCAAAGCTCTCCTCAAAGCAAGAGAAAAAATCTGAGACAAATATCATTTAATGTCAAACAATAAGGGGAAGATTTGTGACTCAAGTTGGAAACTTGTATTTTTTTTCAAAGCATAGCAAGATGCACATGACTATGCGGTGGTGCTGCCTTCATGAATCTTACTGAAAATAACTTGTTCACCTTTAACTTATTCAGTAAACCAAGAGGCTTTTAATCAAAGCTGCAACTGTAATGAGTTCTGTAACCATAATATAGTTCTTTTTCAAGAGCACCAAATGAATGCACTAATTCTCTGAGGAGCTATCACTAACTGAATTCTTTCAGAATAAATTAAAATTTACAACATAACCAGAGATTTTGTTATTCCCCAGATGATAATGTGATTCAAGGTTTCAGTTTTTAGTTTCTTGGATCTTTTGGTTTATTATTTAACTGTTTATTTTACCTATATATTCTTTATGTAGGTAAAATAAATAGTTATGTATTCTCATAAATATATCATAATTATTGTTATTATTTAGCAATGCTGCTACATAACGGAAAAATATACCAACATTTCAAATAAGCAAATGGAACACTCGGTTTTAAAGATGATGAAACATTTAGACTTTGTTAATTTTCTCCTCTAAGATGGTAAACCCCAACAACTTCAAAACAGGAATGTCAATTTGTTTCTGTCACTTTTTCAATGAAAAATCAATCCCCTCCTTGAAAAATTTTGCTGCCAAATGAGGTTCTTGTGAAATTGGCTTCTTTGGTGACTCCTTTGGAGAGTCACTGGGGTATCTGCTGGGCTTGTATCTATTACAATTGCTGCCATGGGATTGCTTTTTTCCCCCTCTCTGGGGTTTCCTTGCATTGAAGTCAGGACTAAAACCATCATGTAACTCTCTTGTCAGCTTGTCACTTCGGTGTACAAAGGGCACTTCTGCTTGACAAGTGTGTTATAAGTGCTCAGAATTTAATGAACAAGACAACAAAATAGGAACTAACAGAATACTAATAGTTTCATGAAAGCTAATAATGATAATGAGTATTTGCAACTAAAACTTGAAATATTGCTACAGTTCTCATAAACACACACCCAAAAGAAAAGATGCTTGCTGTGAAGTCAGACATACTTATCTGCATTATATGACATTAATGAGGTTCCCTGCTGTTTCTGAATTAACTTCAAGTACTCTCGGTGTAGCATTTGCTTACAAAAATATAATGTTATAGTATTTCAATTTCCTTTTATGTAGATTTTAATATTTCTCTTGTAAATAATTTAGTTTTATTGAAAAAAGTCCCAGACAGCTGTATCATGATCTTATCCAAAACCTGCTGCCAAACTCAGATTTTATCATCTAAAATTAATTGGTGTTAAAATTTGATGTTGATAGCTGTGTAACAGTATGTAATGTTGATTGTGGCAGTATAAAGCCCCAGCTAAATCAGATGGGTGAAAGAAGGACCAGGAGCTTTCACTCCCTGAAATACAGTCAGAATCTGTGAGACAGAAGCAAGGACTTACACAACACAGCAACGGTGCTGACATTCAGGGAGCAGTTTATGTTTTTGAAGTGCAGTAGAACATATTAAAACCCTCCTAACTCAGCTATATGGAAGATATCATTAATCTCATTTTAGAGATGAAGGAAATGCAGCACAAATAAGAGCCTTGGTAGGTACCAGACAGCTCTTTCAACATGAGACAAATAATTCTCCAGGGCAACATTTTCAAAGGCTGGCACCGTGAGGCTTCTCAGAGCTTAGGCTGGATTGCAGCACTCTCCATGGTGTCTGGAGATTTCAGACTTGGCTGCCTTTGTTGTCAGGGCAAAGATTTTGAGTGAGAGAGGAGCAGGGAGGGTGAAAAGGAAAGGTAAAGGGATGGGCAATGTCCCAATGTCCCAATGCACTGTCTGTGCACACCAGCACTGAACATGGTCAGACCCCCAAGACAGTGATGAACCCCACAAATCACCCAGAAGGCACAAACCATGGCAGAAATTTCTGCAGTCCACATATCCAGGATTCCTTTGATTTTAGAGAAAAGCACAAGTACCTATGAAAATACCATCCTGGGCCAACATTCAAGGCTTTTTCCTAAATGTGAGTTCCTGTTCAGGTACAGCTCTATTGAAAAAGGGATTGTAGGAACCTCACACATCAAAATGATTGTGTTGGAATACGTGGGAAACAAGAAAGGGAAACGGAAAATAAAATAAATCACACACTATTATCACAGACTGACTGTCAACAGCCACCTCCTACTGAAGGGTCCAGGAGCAGAACGAGGGATTTCATGTATAAATGCATGGACAAATGTATATTCATCAACTGTAAACCATTCTAACTTGCTGGACAAGTGATTTGAAAGAAATAATCTACTGATCTGAGGATGCTGATTTGGGAATCTCATACATATTCAGTACCTAGGTGTTTCTTAATCAACTAATCAAAGCACTTGACTAATTGATTGCTTTCTGCAGTGGGGTGAAAGTCAGTTCTCCCTGACCTGGTTTGTGTTACTCCAAGAACTGATGATACCTGGTTTTTATTTGTTCAGAGAACTGATTAGAGCTACTTTAGAGCTGAATTATTCTTAACAACTGCATTACCTCTACTGAAAATTCTTTCCATTCTACTTAGTACCTATGGTTGAAGAAAAGTTGAGTAATCCTATCAGATTTCTTTCTAGCTTTCTTATCAATGTTTGATAAACTTCACACACATCCACATACGTTTAAAAGTTCCCTGGCAGATTTCTATTTGTGCTCTAGCTAGAATGTTTTGCTGAAAACCTTGATGGATCACCAGTTGAAGTCAAAGCTTTGGGACCTGATAATGAAATCTTTCTCCAGGAAAAATTGCTGCTGAGGTTGAGCTGAGCTTCCTGTTCCAGGAGTATGTGAAACCAAGAGAAAAACCAGGCCCTATTCTGTGTCTACTCTGGCAAGAGGAGTTTCCTTAACTCCAGAATTTTTCTTTGTGGCTTTTCCAAGCATTGCTTTGAGTTTTATTGTTTTCATTTCTGTTTACAGCAGAAATACACTTTAAACAGAGTTTAAAAAGTAAATTATGAAAGTGAATTTTTTTCATTTCAGTGCATAAGACATCTGAAAACATTTCAGTTAACATAAATGTTTTTGATAAAGCTTTTACACCAACGGTGAGATTTAATGGGAAACACCAATTGCAAAATATACGTAAGAAAAAGAACCCATTTCACATGGTTCTGAGGAATCATCTTTATTATTACATTCTTTGTAAATTATTTAATCAAAGTGACAGGTTGGGGGAAGAACCAACCTGAGAGAAAGAAATTTCCAAAGATGCCTAAAGATATGATATAATGATAGATTTTAAAATTCAAAAGAATTTATTTAAATATTCTGCTGATAATGCTAAAAGGGAGAGACAAAATGAGAGGATTTTCAACACCTGTTGCTTTTCAGTTCTATTCTCCAGGTGTATCACTGGCATAGTCTAGAAAGAAACTAAAGGCTCTTGTCACTTGGCAGCAAATGAAATTCCTCCTGGAACTTGCTTTTACTGTTTTGGCTAAATTTAAGAACCAGAAAAATGATAAACTGGTCTCACAGCCCTGGAAACTGAGGTTATTTGTGGCTCCAGACAAGAGAACTTACAAATTTAAAGCAAAGAACCTGAATGTTTCCTGACATTATATCATTCAACCTCCCTAACTTAAAGAGCAATAAGGTTTCTATGTCCATTTAAACACAAGTCCAGAGGCTTCCAAAAGTCATTAGCAAAGAAAAAAAAATTCAAACAGGAAGATTTACCCACTGCAAACAGCATGTTTATATTCTTCAACACATAACTTTATTTTCAGAGGGGGCACATGTGAAGAGAGGAGCATTAATCCTTGTACCAGAAGGTTGCTCAAGTCAAGCCTTGAAAGGTTCTGTCATGTAAATAAAATCTTGGGAAAAAACTGTTCCCCTACAGGGAATGCAGGCAATAATTTTAACATAAATGCAACCTCTCAAAGTTTCAAAATTAAACCATACCAAAAATAGCTGTATTCTATAAAAGCAGTGTATTTCCCTAATATATCTTTTCACACAGAACTAATGTATAATGCAATCACTTTGGTTCAGCAATAAATATACTAATTTGAGAAATCTGGAGTTCACAAGAAATCAGCCCCAAGGAAAAAGGAGAAATATTAATTCCTTCAATGAGTTGCTTACAATCTGGAGGGAATTTTGTTCTGAGCAAGACCTTTACACTGTGAGGATCTAGTCACACACTCCTACCTAAACCTGCAGAGCTGGCAGCAGAATTTCCTGCTACCTTGGGATTGGAGTTTTACTGTTGTATAAAATTTCAAGGATAGCTTTTTTATTTTTCCTTTACTTTTACTGTAAGAGCCAAGACTCTGTACATTCCGGTGTAAATTGAAAGCAAAGCCCTGAAACTGTGTAGCATTACTGTGGATTTACAGTTTTATAACTGAGAGCAGAAAAGTGTCCCTAAATATTCAAGGTTATTGTGGAACGATTTTATAGAAGAGAAAGATATTACTTTAAGGATAAAATAGGGAAATTAATCAAAAGGGATTAAAGTCAGAAAAATCTAACAATTCCAATCACTTAAACAGCATAAGGATGAAATCAACTTGTCTTACCATAGCTATATTACACTAATCCTTATTTCTTTTTTCCCCAGGAGGAAGGGGTGTAAAGTAATTGCAGAACCAGCTAGATCCCAAGAGTATATTGCTGTGTAAGAAAAATAATCCACTGAGAATTTAACCAAAGCTTTTAGAACAAACCTTACTGCTAGACAAAAATTGCTCTTTTGTAGCACACTGATGCCTGTAGGATATTCTGGTGAGCACACGATTGTTCCTCAATCTTTCTGCAGAGATGGTCAGCAGCAACATCACCATTTATTGTGTGAAGAGAAGAAGGAGCAGACACAGTGTGAGAATATTGAGGGACCTCAGAGACCACAAAGACCAGAGGAGGAGCCCAGCCTGAGCTGAACACACCAGGCTGACTTTCTCCCATCACATGAAGTGGGAGAAGGCAGTGAAAACTCACGAAGATTCCCAAATTCTCCTCTCTTCTGTTCCCAGCAAACCTGCAGTGCCACAATGGAGCCAAAGGCCAAACACTGAGGTTAAAGCAAACTTCCCAAATTTTCCAAACATTTTTATCCTGCTGGCAAAACCCAGGAAGGCAGGCTGTCAGAAACCAGTCATGCATCTCCCAATGATTTATGTAACATTCACACTGGCAACACTTGAACCATTGACCTCAGCAGTTACAGGTTTAAAAAAAAAAAAAAGGCTAGAAGAACCTATTTTTTAAAAAGAGAGCAAGAATACAAATGTTCAGTATTTCAAAACCTCTCTGTATGTGTCACCAGGTCAATGCACTTCATCACTGACCGAGATGGCCCCCAAAAGTGTTCTATTAACCTTAGCAAAATGTGACAAAAAAGTCATTATTATCAAAGTATATTTAAAAAAAACCCACCATGGTTCAGCAATATAGAGTATTTCTTTTAAATCTAGATTTGTTGTACGCTTCATTTTTTTAAGCCAATGCTACCAAAGACTTCAGAGGTTTGGGGTGGGGGGAGCCAAACTATGAGCAGTGCAAGTGGTGATTATTTTGAAATGTAAGGAAATATCTTCTCTTTTGTATTTCCTCAAATTGCTAAAGGAATACCCAATTCTCTTTACAGAAGTAGCAAATGAAGACTGTTACTACAGGCAGGGGATATTTTCATAACAATTTGTTCAGGTAAGTATCAAGACACTTTTTATTCCTACCTGGGGAAGAAGATTACAAAATGTTATGTTTGATTGAACCTGACTAAACTTATATTACTTTATATAAAATTCCTTTACAGAAATTAATGCTGAAGTCAGTTAAAGGAGATGCAAAAATAAATACTTTGAGAGATCAGCATGACAATGAAAGTGAGAAAATACAAACAACTTCCCTTAATCCATGTATTTGACAGTTTGTCTGTGCTACTAGAGAACAGTAAAGCTGTAACACCATCAATTTTCATATGTCTTTGATTTTCAGACACACAAGAAAGCTCTGTTGGGGAGGCAAGCAAATTTAACTCTTTTAGCAGCAGGCTGACTGTCTGGGGATCCCTTTTCCTAGTTCCTTTAAAGTAACCCATAAATTCCTGAGGTGTTTTGTGGACTCCACAACTAAAAGCCACTATTATAGAAATAAATCCTGCAAGCAGGTCAGGATAGAAGAAGGCTAAAAACGCAAAAACACTAATTGCAGAATACAAACCAAAATGTTGTACCCTTGATTTAGTGCTTTCATATTATGATTTCTGATTTCTCATTCCTGAAATGTTTGACTTTTTCCACCTGTTTCTCCCTGTAATCTGACCACAGAGTTTCCATGGTATATTGATTTGATACATATTTTTCATTTTAGAACTTTAATCTGTGATATCATCAGACCAAAACTATTATTATTTATAGTGACACAGTTCTCATGTTTCATTCTTCACCCATCATGATGTATTTAAGGAAAAACTAGTTTGTATGGATACACAGTAGGGCAAGGAGCAAGCTTTCCTTTTCCTTTTCTCCTAGAGTGGGAGAAGATACAGACTGGTTTACCACAAATATTTCACACGTGAGTTTTTACTAGTAAAATGTCAATAAGGAAGTCCAAGGAACTGTCAGAGCTGCTCAAATTCTTTGAAGCTTGGTATTTTGATGCTGCTCATGTGCACAGACATGAAATGTTGTCCTCTTTCTATTCTACATTTAAAAACCCCTTTTGAGCAGTTACCATTTTTGATATTCCTGTGTATTACTTGCTGCTTAAGGATATCAGCAAGTAATAATTATATATTATATAACACATTGCTGGGAAATTATCACAAAACAACTTCTGACATGTTACCTAAAAAAGCAGTATTAAGCATGAATATCATAGCCAGATTATTTATTCAGCACTTTATTATACTGTTACTGCCATAACCCAGGTAAATTTGTACTGATTATGAGAAAGGTTCCCCATAGTATCATCTTCATCATTCTTAGCTCAGACTAGATTTTTCCACTAGGTTTTTTTGGGGACCTACTTTCAAGTGTTCACATTAGACAAAGCCTTGTATATAAGCTACAGGCAATTTAATGCAATAATCTAGGAAAATCTTCCTTCAGATGACAACAGAATGTGCTATAGTTGGCACTTTGGAGACAGTGTTTGGAGAGTCTGGTATCTTTGCTGTGGATTCCTTTTGTGTCCTGCTAATTAAATCTCACTCAAGTGCCTCCTTCAGCAGATAATTTTAGTTTCTGCTTCTAGTTCCTGAATGTATTAGTGGTTTTATGAGAAATGTGCCCACTGGTTGAAAGGCTAAATGGAAAAGGGCCTTGGCCAGAAGTGCTGTCACTGGATGGCAGCTGGGGGCATCTCTGAAGCTCTGATGTATTCATGCCAAGAGAGGTCTCTGTTCCTCACAGCTTGATCAAATCAGTTCTTAATGATTAAATTCTCATTTGGCCTCCTCATATGCTTGGTCACTCTGTGCTGAAACTCTCCTAGGAACCTTGGAGTCCCCTGTCTTTCTCCATCTTGGTACAACATTATACCATCAGTTCTACAGTCCCTTGCATGCTAGTATTGTTATCATTTTTTGTTTTCAGCATTGATGTTTGTCCACCTGCCAGGCTAATCTCAAATGACATTCTCCAGCATCTGTATCTTGGCTGATGTCCAGCGTGTGAAAAGTAAATTGCTAACATGTCCCTTCAATTCTCCCATCTACAAGTTTGCTTTGTTTTACTGCCATTACAGCAAGAGTCCCCATGCAGGTTATTTTTCATTCTCCTGTTATTTTCTGCCACCACCCATAGGTAGGGCAGATTGTATTTTCTCTACTAAGTGTGTGTTTCTATTTTTGCATTATTTTATTTCAATTCTTCTGTTTTCATTAATTCCCTAACTTAATGAATCATCTCTGCTCCTTTTATCCTGCATTCAGTGTAAGCCTGATGACTAGAATTTTTTAAATGTCTAGAGATCTTGATAGACTCAGGATAGATTCTCTGAATGCTCATTTGATCTCTTTCTTTGTTCGTATTACTGATCTATCAGGAATTAACTCATCTTTTGAGATTTGATAATTGCATGAGTCAATCACTTGGTACAGCTCAGCTAAACAGTACTTCAGTGTTTATTCAGGTCCCTGGCTGCACAGGCTTGAGTATCTTGTGACATTTTTGTGGTTTGCAAATACTCCTGGAGTGCTCCTGGGGCTCTGTGTGGATCCCTTTGTTTGCTGCTGGCTAATTGCTGGTGCTCTGTGTAACAGCACTTCTGCTCAGGTTCTGTTTGCCTTCTCATACAGCACCCACTGTGATCCAAGAATACTCAACAGTAAATAAACCCTGTTTCATGTCCATCTGCCCACAGGCTGGGGTCTGGTACTTTTCCTAGTGCTGTTTGATCTTTCTGGTTTGCTTGTTTACGTGTACCTGGAGGAGCAGCCTCACTGTTAACATCATGTTCACTGCTCAGCATAAGAAGAAGGATCAAAACCACACAACAGGGAGGATTTGTCTTTTCCCCCCACAGAGAATTTTTCTTCCTAACGTTGGCAGGCATGCTATTGCACTCCCTACTGATTACTACCTCACATAATGCCCCCCTTTGAACGAAGTGAATTGCTGCTACAGAAAACCCTTTTCCAACCTCCAGTGAGTTTCCTGTGGACACAGAACCCAGATATTATGCCATGTTGTTAACCACCATCTGCAGGTTCTTTATCTGTTAATTAACTATTTACTCATTGCAGCTCTCCTGTAATGCTTTGAATGAATGTTTCTCCAGACCTGAGGTTTGCACATACTGACAGAACATACACCACAGCCAAAAATGTCCCTACACTTCATCTGTCACTGTCACAAAAACAGCCAATTACAAATCATCTGGCAAGGCATCTTTAATCTAACCTATTTTAATTTTGCTTGCCATTAATTTGTTAGATCAAAACCATTCAGCAATAAAAAAGGAGTTAGTTCACTCCCCAGGTAAAATCAGGGAAGATAAGTAGCTCACAAAATTGTTTAAAATCTGTGGAAGCTGATAAAGCATATTTATACCTTCTTCTCTAAAAGTGGTGAAGTCTAACCTCTCAGGTTTCCCTTGGTCTGCTGATTGCTTATCTCTCAGTACATCTCAAAGGAAAATCTTGATTCTGGGGCATAAAGGCTGCCAGGGAGGGTTGATTGCATTAACTGGAGATCAATGCTAGAAATACGGAAATTACTACAAAGGTATATGGAGCCTTCCAAAGACAATCAGAGCACCCATTCCTAGTCCAAAATTCAGAAACTGTTTAGATGGTCGAATATATCAATGGTTACACAGGTGTGCAGTCAGTTCAAAACCCACATTTTAAAATATGTTTCCTTTCCAATGGCAGGCTCTGGATGCTGAAGATGGCATTACTTGGATATAGGAGTTATATGATGCTAATCACTTGACTCAACAAACCTTGCTTTCACCCAAAGAACAGCAATAACTAAAATTAGTTATCAAAACTGGGTATGAACCAATAAGGAGCCTTTCTCTAAAAACATGCAAAGTTATTTGCACTTAAGGAGAGACAGAGTAAAGTGGGTATAAAAACTGGTGGTAACAAAGCCAAATTTCTTATGTCCATTTTGCACAGCTAGAGAAAACAGCCCTTTCCCAGGAAGTGGAAATAAGGCCCATCAGTTTATGCCCAGCACAATGACAGAAAGAGCTATCAATAAAATCTCCATCACCCTCAGTCAAGCTTGATTTAGTTGTGCAGGGAACAGCTCCTATGGAATATTGCATCCCTGCCTATTGATATTCCTGCAGATTTCAGTGAGAGCCATCATCATTCAAGACTATAGATCACAGCATCCAACAAAATCAAGCACTTGAGTAACAATTTCCCCCTGTGAAGAGTTTAATGCTCTCAGGGATTTTCTGATGAGGCATAAAGTGTGAAAGCTCCATCCTTTTTAGCTTGGCTAATATGATTGTATATGAGTATGCTGAATCCTTTTATTACATATCAAAAGCATTTACCATTTTATGAGACTTGAAAGAACAGTTTGAGGATTTGCCAGCAATAGCTTTTAAAGAAATGTTTACAAGGAAAACAGAAGAAATTATAGGGTTTTAGGACTATTAAGTATATGAGCCTAAAAATTTGAAGGACAGGCACCTCTGCATTGCCTGAGAACATCTGCTGTGCTGAAGTATCAATTTCCACAAGAACTTTATTTAAGAAATCATAGGAGAAAAGTTTTGTTGTTTTCCATATAATCAAAAATTAATATAACACAGCCCTCATTTACCTGAACTTCTGGGAAAAACATTCTGACCTCTCCTGAAAACAAGCAGAGTCATCTATGCACCTACACTTGACTAATGAGCAAGGTGAAGGAAAAAGCCAACAGCATTTTCATGAGCTGACCTTTCACCCGTGCCAAGAGCTGGCTCGGGGATTCCCTGAGCACTGCTGGGCAGAGGTTTGCTCCTCAGGAAGGAGAACACACAGAAGTGCAGCTGTAACTCTGATCCACATCAGTGACTGCCAGGACACATCCAGCACTTGGTCATCCTCAAATCCTGCTCCCGTTCAAGGGAGTTAAAATGCACGAGTGAGCTGAGACAGATCAAAACAAGCCCAACCTCAGGCAGTGGCAATTTTGGGAGCATTCCTGGACCTTGCTGGGAAGGCTGTTTGCACTGCAGACTACTGGCTGATAGCGATGGTCAAATCAGTTAAACAAAATAATTTCTCTCCTACTCATCCAAGTGCCCCCAAGCCATTTTAAATTAATGAACTGCAAACGAAGAAAATGGAATAAATCAATTTTCAGGTTTGCAAAATACTGCATCTTTTCCTGTAATGACATTTTTTGCCTCTGCCCATTCATGATTTTACAGCTCATTAACAACTATTTCAATGCTGCTCAACCTTCCACAACTTCCTCCTAGTGCCAAAAAACAACCACTAGAAAAAATTTTTTGTTCCATGAAACATGGAATCAACACAACTGATAGCAGCTAAAATGCAGATGCCAGAGTACATACATAATTTTTCCCCCAAAGTTATTATCATGGCTTCACAATTTTACTGTCTCCCTGCTGAAATATTTGGTCTGCACATTTTCATCCTTAATGCACCTGAACAAACAGTTCCAGCAACACAGATGAATAAAATGTTGAACAGAAGCAAATGGCTTTTATCTTATTCCTATTCTGACAACCAGCTTATGCAGTCATCTCAGGTCGCTCCTGATCTATCTGCAAACAACTTGAAGTTGTCCATAAAACTTTTTTTCCCTCTCAACATTGATTATATTTATGTTTCCTTTATTTTTCATTAATTCAATCAAATCTGAGGAGCAGCTTGATTAACGTTGCTCTTAAGCAATGGATTTATGGTTTGGAGATGATCTCCTGTCATGCCAGATGTGCATTAACACTTCAGTTCAGCAAAAGACTGCTGCCAGAGCTCAAATATAAATAAAACTCCTGAAAATCAAGAGGCTCATTGTATCACTCATTTCACTGTCTGCTCTCCAGGTCAACTGCCATTATTTATGAATAATAAAACATTTTTTTCACTGTATCATACAGTTTTAATAAAGAGACTTCTTATTCCTATGAAACAAGCAACAAAAACCCAGAACCCTTTCAGTGCAAAGGTTTGGACTTGTGGAGAATTATAAAATAATGAAGTGCCTGTCTTGCATCAGATTTCAGTAGAACATCAGCATCTCTTTTCCACCCAAGAAAAGATTCCAGATTAAATTAGTGGCAAGAGAGTATTTTCCTCCTATGTGAATGTAATCCACTTAAAATTGCCACAGTAAATTGGGAACTGTTTGCTTTCCAGTCCTCAACACTCTGCTTATCAGAGCTCTGAATGGCAAATTAATATTTCCTCATTTTTCAAATCAGGGAAATAATTTTGGCATATATCTAAAATGCACAAAAGGAACAAGAATGATGAACATTTTATACTGATTCTAATGAAGCATTTATAGTAAATTCAGCACCAGACAAAAAGGGAAAACAAAGAGTGTATTTTACAGGCTTGGTCAATACATCCAAACCAAACAGATCATCACACCTCCAATGCTGGGGTTTTTTTTCAGAATGTTTATCCAAGAAATGTTCCTCCCATTTTGTCCTGAGCTGTACTACACAGTACAGTATATACACAGTAAAATACACAGTATAGTATTTGAATTTGATAATTGGGCCCCAAGTTAGAAAAAATGCAAATAATGTTTCCCTGAGTGACTTTTACTTATTTTATTTTACCTGAAATTCTAAGAGCAATGAAAAAATTGCAAGCTTCGAGTTTTCCCTTGTTATACAGCAGGGAAAAAAATCTGATGCTAAAGAATTAAAAGCTTATCTTCCCACAGCCCATTTCTGAAGCTTTGGTCACTAGAGGACACCAGGAAATTCCCTTGGAGATGCTAATTTTCATTGCCCGGACCTATTTAAACTGCTGTATTTACATATTTATCACTTCATGAACTGTATATCAATAATATATTTAACACATGCAGCTGAACTAGCCTGCCTGACCTCAGCTGTATCACTGGGAAAAAGACCCACTTCCCAAGATTCTATCAGGAAAAAAAGAAGAAAAAGGGGAAAAAAATTAACAGCTATGCTTATAAGACCCAGAAATGCAAACATGAAGTTCTTTTCACAAGGCAGCCCCACTTGGGCTATGCATGAGTTATATGGCATTTGAGATGACAGTTATATTTGGGGTGATTAAAAGATATTTGCATTCATAAATAATGCTTTTTGCAATTCAAATCTGTATCTTATCCCAGGAGTGATTTATTTTAAAAAAATTCAGATTACTTCCAGATTTTAGAAAAAGTGCCTTCCTTGAAAAGAAAAGAACAGCCTTTAACCAAAGGCACAAAGAACACAACTTATACAGACAAATGTGGGGAATTTGCAAGGAAAATTAGAGCTACATGAATAAGAACTACTTCTTTTAATACAATATCTATAATAAATGAGTCAAATACCTCGTGCAAGTGCCCTGTTAGACCTTTGCACATCACTCACTACACAGCCCCCAATGCTGCAATGCATAGGAAGCTCCTCAGCTGGAGCTGAAAAAGTGCTGAGCAGCTGCTCCTACAAAATGCTGCATGAAATATTGTCTCAATACTGCACTTAATCCATCTTGCCATGCAATCACTACTTCTAATGAAATCTTTCTCTCTAATGGTTTTTTTCCTATTCCTTGCTGTTTGTTGAATCTAGTTTTGGCCTCATGCTCAAGAATATTTGAGCCAGAGATCAGTTTTCTACTTTTACTTACCACACTCAGTGGTGGCTTGTGTGTGTAACTGCCACAGGGCTTTTGAGTGGAAAACCAACCAGACAGAAGCTGTAGATTCACTTGAAAGTTGAGAAAAAATTAATCAAGGCATGCTAGATAAAGCCCAAGTGATCTGAAGGAATGCACAGCCAGGGCTGGGAAAGAGAACAGAGTTACACATATCAGGAATCAGAAAAGCTTGAGCTGCTGCAGATCCAAAGTCTGAGTTATGTGCTGAGCTTTGGCAACCTAACTTAGGATGAGTTAAATTAAGACACAATTGAACTGACCAGCAAAGTAGCTTTTGCCTTTATCATTGCCAGAACAAAACAATGATGGATTCAGAAAGCAACAGTGAGTGTTTGGAAGGAAAACATTGAGACACACAAACACGAGTGATGAGGGTAGGAGCACTTAGTAGGCTTAAAAATATCAGTGCACTGAAGCAAAGCAAAGCCAGGCATCAGGGGCTCAATAAAAATGGAAATCTTGACTCTGCATCATAAATAAAATTGAAAAAAAATGAAAGATGTCTCTTTAACAATTCAGGGAATTCTGTGAGAGAGCTGAGATTCTAGATATCTAAATGGTTACTTGTGCATATCACTGAGCTGAAGCATTCACAAAAGCAATTAGCAATCTCTTTACTACACTTGCTGATGGGAAAACTCAGAGGGTAGAGGAGGTCAGGGCTTTGCTTCATCCAGGGTCCTGAACCCATTAATGAAGAATTCTACAAAGTGCCACATAAAGCTGATGGGCTGAAGTAACAGATAACTGAATTAGTAATTAGTTATTAGTTATTAGTGTTGTCTGCATCTGGCCTCTGGTACTTCAAAGAAAGAGCTACAAGTGAAATATACTTCTATGTGATTTAAATCACAGTTAATCAGGAGTTTCATGTGCCACATCTCCAATGATCTGATTGCAAAGAATTAATGCACTTCTGCCTATTTTTGTCTTTTTATTGGCCAGCTTTGTATAAGGAAATCTGCTGCAAGTTACTATGGAGTATTAAAAGGATATGGAAAATCTGTGGAGTTTAAATATTAAGACACTTCCCAAGCAAAGGATGCTTTTTCTGCATAGGATGCAGTTTTAACAAATCATGGGGTGGGTAGCAATATAAAAAAGTTAACAAAGCTCCTTCATTCTGAAGTTAAAGATGCTTTCTCAATGAAATAAAGAGACTTCTAAAGATAGAGGACAGTTATTTTGTTGCAGTATATCAGGGACTGAATAAGCTTTTAAAGTAAATTAAGAATGTTAATCTCACTAAAAAGTGTGTCAGAATCATTGATCTACTGAAGCAACTAAAAACCTCATTCTGATGTCAAGGCTGTGGATTTCAGCTAAGGAGCTATAGGACTGCAGAACATGAGAGAACTTGGAATGAGGTAAAAATTCAGTGATTACCAGAGTTTCTCAACATTTGGCAATCTCAACGATTTAGTTACAAATATACAATTGGTACAAACATTTTGACCCCAAAATGGAGAGCCTATAGGATACCTTGTAAAATAGTATCTTAGAAGCAACAGAAAAGTCCATAATTCAGTCTTACTTCCTGACAGTTGTAATTAATGACTGAAAAGTCACCAAGCTTAAGTAAGGCATCCTGAGTAATGAAAGCTGAGCAGGTCATTTCTGGCTCAATCACCTTTTTAAGGGTGATCCTTCTGTCTCTCCAAGCAGGAAACTCCTACTGCAGTCAACAGGAACTGTGCACAGAGAGTGATAATGATGCATAAGGCATTCCTGCACCTAACTAATGAGCAAACCCAGAACTTTAAAAATTAAGCAACCGAAGGAAGTTAATTTTTGTGGAACTTGAATGGATTCACAATATGACTTTTACAAGCACACACACGTAGGATCTGAACCCAAGACCTCTGAAATCAATGGGAATCTGTTTTATGCCCATGCTTTTTTGATTAGACTCTCAGCAGTTCATTTAATACAAGATATGAAACTATTTACAAGGCTAATTTATGACCATTTTTTCCAAAGTGTACATGCTTTGCAGTATATAATGCTATAAAATAGAATGTGTTCATAATAGCCAGACTAATTTGCAGCAGACTCCCAAAGTCTTTTTGCAGAGACAATATCAACTCTGCATACCTAAGCTGTTGGATATTTCAGCTAGTAGTAATGCTTCTAACAGTGGAATGAACTTTTAAAGTGCATCTAGTGTAACATTTATCTTCTGCTATCAATATGGGATGCTTTGAACTATTTTGCTAGATAGGGCTAATAACAGCCAGCTGACTTTGCAGCACAGGGGTTATAGAATGAACCTCCTTCTGTGCACCTTATCTGATTTCAGGTCAGTCAGCCCCTTTTGAGGAGTAAAAAACACAGGTTTTTCTGCAAGCTTCTCAAAATAAAATATTTAGCATTGTCCACAGTCTGAGGAGTGATAACAAAAGAAATGCAGTTGGAATTAAAATTCTGCTCAAAAAGAATGCAAACCAGCAACACTGAGAATTTCTCAAACAAGCCTATCAGTAGCTGCACACATTTCTGTTCAATTATACTGCCTTTACTTCAGAGTTAATAAAAATCTACCACATAATGCTTCTTTATGGAGATTGATGGACATGTTTCATGCTAATTCCTCCCTGAGTTAGTAAGCCTTTATTTGCCACGTCAAGGCAGAAATGATGGCAGGCAGCCTAGCAGAAATGCCAGTGCGTACTTTCAAATGTCATTAAGTTGCAGACCAAATTAAACTACTGACCAAATTAAAGTGTTTACCACACACGCCCGCTACACCTCGCTCTTGGTAAAGGCTGAGGTGTCACCTCATGGGATCAAAGTGCATTTTACAGAAGTGACACTCCCGGCTCCCAGGAGAGACTGCACGATAACATCTGTGAGGAGCACAGATGTGACTTTCCCATGCACAGAACTAGGGGAAAAAAAACCTGGCAAATGCAAAGAAAAGCATCAAATATTGCTGGAAATATGATTTACTTTAGCAGAGTTGCATTTGATCTTATTTATCACACTGTTCTGAATTGGAAGTTTGCTGACATGGAGAAGCTCTAAATCTGGAAAGATTGTCCCCAAAGGATATTCTTGTCCCTGCTGACACAGAAATGGAGGGTCCAGTGGTTCAGCTGCCAACCCTAGCACAGCCACAGGCTGGTTCTGACTCCAAATATCACATTCAATCTGCCCATAGCTCCAGCCACAGCAGTTATCCTGCACGCAGCACGGACACAGTAGCACTGGACAAAACCCACACTCCTGAATTTCATTTGTGTACCAAGACAGGAATTGCAGCTCTTGCTCCATTCCTTTGCAGCTATCAGATGAGTTTCCTTACATGAAATATCTACGTGTTAAAACATTTTCACCAGCTCAGTTTCTGACTAGGAAAAAAGAATCTGGCAAAAGCACCTTGACTTCTTGCTGTCACTTTGTCAGCACTTAGTGCCTAATGGCTTTGATTTAGGTTCAGGCACTCTCAGCAGGAAGGATGCTCAGCTCCCAACAGTGAGAACAAGGCTCCTGGGTTTTGACCAGTTTGATAATTGCCTTGGCAAACAGAACAAACACTGCCCTGGCTCAGCAAACTGCTCCCACGGATGTGTGAAGCTGGAACATCTGTTCCTTCCCTCTGGGCCGCTGGGCAGGCTCAGCACCTCTGGAGGCTCAGCCCTCAGAGAATGTGCAATATACAGGATAGATAACTCAGAGCAACTGCTAAACAGTCAACATCCATCCTCACCCCCAGACACCAATGAGCAAAACTGCCCGGCCAGCATAAAATGTGCTAAAATGAACACAGACATCTGAGGAGTTTATTTCATTTTTTCACATTAGTCTGTCTTCACACAAGGGGCGTTTTGCTAATTGGCGTCATTCAGTTAAATGAGGAGGTACTTTGAGATTAAAATCATAGCCCAACTGTTGGGATAATGGAATAGGGAGCAGACTCATAAGCCACAGAAATGAGGAAAGGAGCTGTCATGCTCTGGAGGTTACAGTTAAAAATGATCTTGGGAAATGAAAGGAATGAATAAGGCAACAGTCGTACACACAAATACAAAGCAGCAGCATCACAAAGCAGAAATCAAAGCAATAAACACAAAATGGGGATTGACTAGGTAGAAATAATACAAAATGAGATCCCAGAGTGTCAAAAAACTGCAGGCTGAATAGGAATCAAAACTGTCAAGCTGCTGCAACAAAAGTAAACTCTTTTAACTGCAGTATATTAGCAGGAAAGTCTTAACTAAAACACGGGAGATGATTATTCTGCTCTATTAAGCATTGTTCCTACCCTCAGTCGGCACATGGCTCTGTCTGGGTAAAAGTACAAACAAGATACACAGGATAAGAAGGTAAGATGAGGATAAGAGTTCAGGGGGGAACAGTAAAATTGATAAAATTTTGAATATGTCTTCAATAGAAATGAAAAAAGGAAATAGATTGAACTACTCAAGAAAAGGAAGACTTGACAAGGGAGTCATGAGATGTCTTAAAATGAGAAAATACTTGTTATAAAGCAAGCAGTTATCCTTGAAGATTGTTCTCCATATCTGTGAGGACAGAATGACAAACAGCAGGCAAATTCCAGCGCGGGGCCTTTGGTGACATCTTGGAGGAATCTCCACAAGGAATCAGACTGCCTTCTCCAGAGGTTTGTGATTAGCCTGGGCCAACAGCTGTTGGAGTTACATGAGCTCTTGGAAGGAGAGGAGGATCACAGCTTCTGCAGCTGAATTGCTCTCCTTGGGGTGTAAGGAATTGTGAAAGAATTTTGAACAAGTTAGAGATGGGACTTGTGGGTTTTTTTAGATTATGTGATTTATTCTTCTTATCTTCTACATAGGTAGGAAGAGTGAGTTTGGCTCACATCTTCACCACATGATTCAGATGGTTAGGAGACCTCTAATTACAAGACCTTTTAAGGATTTACTGACCAATAAAACACTGCCAACAAGGATATTTATGTTTTTGACCCAATCCTTAAACAATTTGTTTTATGGACTCATGCAACAGTGTAAGCTTTCTTAATCAATCACACAAACCTACAGTACTGCATTCTAAAACTCTCAACTCTCCTCTACTTAACGTGTCTCTGCTTTAAACTACAAATCCACATTCTCACTTCTATCACCTAAGTTTAGAAGCCTTTTCCAAGGTCTCAAATTAAATCCTCTGTTTATTTCTAAGCTTTGACTTAGAGCCCCATAGTTTTGAGAACTCCCTGCATTTCAGATTCCAGCACTGGGGAAGCAGTGGGAAATCATCTCCCATCTCCCTGGGAAAGAATATGGTGACCAGGAAGCCAAGGTAAGGGCTTTGTTTCTGGTGAGACAGTTTCACGTTGGAAAGTTTTACAATTGGAAGAAAATAACGAATTTCTGAATTCTGAAGAGAAAACTGGGTTACAGATGTTAAGTAAAAAAGCACAATGAGGAATGTGGTGATTATCCTTGAGGAGTCCATCCAGTTGGAGTATGAACACGCCCCATCCTCATTTTCCTGGTCATCTTTAGATATTCTAAGTGTGAGACAGAGGTTCTAGGGAGTCCATGAGGGATATTTATGTGTAATTACAGGCAAGCAGTCATATTAGAAATAGTTTTTCCTGTGATTGACTCTAGCAGCAAAAATTACTCCAAACTTTCAGGCAATATCTTACTTCTTCTAATTATCAAGTTTTGTTAAAATTGGTTATAATACCATTTCAGTGGTACATTAAAGTAGAAACACTACCACATCTTAATATGACAAAAAATAAGCCAAATATATAATTATATATTATATATGTATAAAAATAATAAATATACATAAATAATATATATCTATAAATATTTAATTATATATATAATATATATAAATAATATATATTTTTATCAATATATCATTATATATTTTATATATTTTATATATTTATTTTATATTTTTATATATAAAATAAGTCATTATATCTTTCCACAGAAAAGAGCATACTGTAAATCTGGAGCACATTCCTCATTTTAGATCATGTTTGGAGTGACAATTAGGTGGAGAAGATAAAAAAAACTTTGAGAGAAACTGTAAGGGCTGAATTTTGCAACTGAAGGAAAATACTAAAATAACATAGTATTTTGGCTACTTTTCTATTTCTTTGTGAGCAAATAAGGCAGATTGGAAGAATGATCATTCCCACCAGGTGGTTCTGAAAAGATATAAAATAGATTAAACTGCTCTCATCTCTGTGTTTGAATGTAGAAGCAACAGAAAGCAATTTCAGTCCAGAGAGGCTGAAGGTAAACAAGAGTAATCTTCAGTTTCGTTTTCATTCTGGCAGGTCTCCTTGCTGATGCTTTGCCCTTAATTGTTTTTCTAGTTACCTGGTTGAGCATGACTGTGTGAGATCATATTTAAACAAACTCACTTTGTTTTCTTAACTCCTGAAGAACCAACATTTTTTCACCCTGGATTATACAGTTCTGACTTCATTAAGTAAAAGCTTGACCTTTTAGAGGTTTCTTTGGTTTTTTTTTTTTTTGTTTGGTTGGGTTATTTCTTTTTTCATTTTTTTTAACTTAACATTCTTAGTATTGCTGTTTTCTGACTCCAAATAGATATGCAGTGTTTGACACCAAGCCTTTCATTCATGACTCCAAGCTGCCCTACAGTCATGGAAGCATCTTGCTGCTCCCTGATCTTATCTTCCCCTTTTCCTCTGATTACTTCTGATGTTAGCAAAAACACCAGATGCCCACAACATGGGGGCTGATCTGACCTTTCTGATCACACAGCAACTCCTACAAAAAGATACTGGAAAAGCATTAATGGGAGCAATCAACCCTGCTGATGGGGAACATATCAGCACTTCACAAGTGAGAGGGATCCATGCTGAAGCAGTAAGAAAACAGATAATAGCTGGGATGGAGAGAGCCAAAAGTAGCAGAATGGAAGAAAAGGCTGAAAAGGCAGAGAAAACAGCAAAGCTCACAGAAGCCAGAAGATACAGTACTGGAAAATGCAACAGAAACTCTCAAAGAAAATGAAGCCAAAACCCAGATCCAATTCAAAAAAATCAATGGACTTAAGAAGTCTTATCCTGAGATTCAAGAGGAACTTTTGGTCTCTGAAGTAGTTCAGATGAGCCAACAATTCTGCTTTATTGCATCCTGTCTTTCATCCCAAATAACATCATCTCCCCTTTCATCCCCTAAAACTCTATAGGTAATTTTGAAGTAAATAGAACCAAAAAGAATGTAAGCAACTGGGTTGAAAATCTGCCTCCACTAGGACAAATGACTGAATTCCCATTGACTACAAAGAGAGTTGGTGTTTCATCCTGAGAACATATCGAGCATGTGAACTTTAGATCCTGCAGGATTACACAGAACAAACAGTGTCTGAAAGATACCATCACTTTTTTCTTATCAATTTTCAGAAAGCAGTAGCTGAAGGGTACACAGAAGTGCAAGGTTTTTTTCATTTGAACGAAAAATTGGACAGAATTTGCATGAGCAAACTGAAAGCTTTTAGAAAAGTTCACTTGGCCACAAGGGATGGTGCAATGGCACGAAGCTGGAAGAGCTGAAGGACCATTGGCAGTGAATGATGGTGAGGTCCCTGAAGGGATGTGGGGCAAACAGGAGGGTTCCATCCTCAGTGGAAGCGTGGGTATGATCAGTACAGGGCAGGGTGAGCAGGTGCTGAGGGAAGGAGGAAGATGTTAAATGGCAATTGTCAGTGACTGTTTCACCACCACCTGGAGGGTTCCTGCTCCTCCCTTTCTGTTAGCCCACAACTGCCTCACTACTGAACATGGATTAATGAGCACTGAACCTTGATTTCCTGATCTGGTGCCTGGGACCATCAAGGTGGCAGAACCTGAGAAGGATGATGGACTACAGGGAAAGAGAAGGGATGAGAATTTTTGCAATTGTTTCTTTTTTATCTCTGAGTAGTTCTACTGAAACTAGGGGGGCAGTCCCAGTCAAGAACTGTAGAGTACACAATTCATGGAAGTCACACACATGATCATTTAAACTAAGCAGGGGAGGAGAGAAAAAAGAAAATTTTATTATTCCAATTACATGCACATGGAGCTAAAACTCTGTTTATACAATCTCATCCCAGGTTCCCAAGAAGCTGACATTAGAGCTGGAAAACAAAACATTATTTCATGATTCTCAATCTAATTTCTAATGAAGTTAAGGAAGAGATTCATTCAGAGATGTGAAGGAGAGATTTAACTATTAGACCATCATGTCTCATGGCCTATGCATTGTTGAAAGAAATTCCAGGAGTGGGGATTTAAATAATCTTCTATAACTTTCTAAGGATGTTTTCTATTAGAGCAAAGGTGCATATTTTCGTTGCACTCTATAAAAATGTGACAGTAATTTCCAATTTGAATTAATCTATGTTTACTTTTGGCAGTTATTTTTATAACTTTCCTCTTTAAAGTTACTTCAGCAGTCCAAGTTTCCTTAACAGAAAGAATTTATCCTACACAATCCATTACCCTCCAACTTGCTTTTTCACAAACTAAACCTACTAAAAAGTTCAAGTTGTCTGCAGAAGCATTTTTCCCAACGGGTATGCTATGATCTGGCAGACAAAATGATGATCACAAGGGGCAGATTACTACTACATGAATATTCCAGGGATGAAGCATATTTACTTCTCTCTGATGGGCAGGATTCATAGTTAGAGACCAGTCTTGTGAACTTTCCAGCACAGCCAGAATGACACAAAGAGGTTGTGCAGACTCTTCAATCCCAGAAGTGCTGCCCTGACTCAGGTTTAAGTAACAGTAATTCTTTGTCATATTGATGTTTCACTTGTTCATAATGTAGGGAAAAAAACTCAGTCCCTCCCCATTGCAAAGAATTTTCACCTTCCTTCCTTTTATTTAATTTGATCCAAGAGACCACACTAAGTCAGACTGCACAAATCAAAGCACATAAACCAAATCCTAAAGGTTATCCTTAGGGAGAGAGGTGTGCACACTGAGAACACATAAATCACATAGGAGTGATATCCAGCATGCAAAAGGAAGGATTTTGGGCACACACAATATTTTAAAGATCAAATTGTAATTTAAAGATGCAAAACCTTTCATGGTAATTCTCATGTTTTTGGGTTTTTTTTCCCATATCTTCATCTGCTGTTATATTTTAAGATAATTCTTCTCTAATAAAATCCTGTAATTTAATGCACTGATGGTAATGCTGATTCAATTTTCTGCTTGCATAAATATATTCTAAATCCATATTATAAAAAATACCACTGGCCCTAGGTGTAAAAATCTGTACTTTTAATCATCTATGTAGCCAGAATTAATGATCCAGTAATAACTCTCATTTAATTAACTGATCAATCATACTTTATCTCCACTACCATAGCATAATATAGGCATCCACTAAGAAAAACATTAAAAAATAAAAGATCAATTGGTTCTCAGCATGGATTAAAGGATGATTTGACCAGATGAAAGCAATGAGGCTGAAATTATTTCAAACAATGTGGAAACACCACTTGTTTCAAACTGAAAACTGAAGGGGTCTAGTGAAAAGCATAGGAAATAAAAACACTGGGTTGTGTTATTCATGGAAGATACAATCCTAGAAAAAAAATCTAAAGTGCAGGAAGGAAACGCCCAAGCTCTCTTTAATTTTACATGTAATGAAGTTTATACTGAAGAGAGATCAAACATATTTTGTTGAAATGCAGGCACTGGGTCAAGCATGTAAATGTCTAAAGCAGTCAAACAAAACACGAGCAGTCATAATAACCACTATTCTGCTGGCCTGTTCATTCCACTAGACTGACACTCTTTATGTGTCTCAGTGACTTCTAGCCCAGTTTGGGACCCCAGCTGGTTGTTTTTCTTTACCTGCACAGGAGGTACATTCTTTGCCCTCCTTGGTATATTAGAGGTCCATACACCTGATCCATTATTTTCTTGTTAATTTCATCCTCATTTTCAATTTTGGTCTCACTAACTGTTAACATTAAGCTCAGTATGTCTACATAGTGTTGATCCTTTACCTCCAAAATAACATTTATGCCAGATTTCCTGCCTGCAGCTTTATGCAGGGTGCCCACACGAAGTGCTGCCTCAGCTCTCTGCACATTCTGAGCACACAAAACAAGTGCAACAAGGAAAGAGGAGTGGAGAGTGACAGCACCTGCCAGGCTTGAAGTCAGTTATGGCACCATGGACCTTTGCTGAGGTGCTAAAGAATCTCAGCAAACTTTCAGATCTGGCAATTCTGCCAACTCCATAATACCAGCAGTCAGCAAGTCCAACAGATTCCAACCCTCTACAGACCCATAACACATTGAGTAATACAAAGGGTGAAAAAGGTGAGGGAGAGGAATTTTATAAATGTTGTTTATCTGCCCTGCTTTAACCCTGTTACAGTCCCAGTTGCATGTGCAAGTTCTATCAACAGACTGCATCATTAAGAGCTTAACATACACCCACACACACCCCGACGTCCAGATGCCCTAGCAGTAAGGAACTGAGGGCCATAAAACATCTGCTGTGATCCCTGGAAAACATATTAACAACTCTTCATGACAGCAATTACATAACCACTGTTGTATCTTGGAAGGATGTGACAACAATCTCTTTCAAACTACTACATGCAGCTGGAAAGAACTGAATGTGAAAGGGCTGTTTTAAATCCTACTGCATAACATTCTTGCTCCTCTGACTCTGCTTGTTTGCAAAACCAGCACCAAACACATTCACCTTTGTTCCCATGGATGTACAGATTGTTCCACACACACATGGAAACTCACAGGTATGTCACCGTGGCAGCTGAACTCCACAGCCACTCACTCCCTGCCCCTGGCAGTGAAATGGGGGAGAGAACTGGGAAGAAGAGAAAAATCCATGGGTTGCAATAAAGACATTTAACAGGACAGAGAAGGAGGGGATGATGATAATGATGATAATAATAATAGTAGTAATAATGACAATAATAGTAATATTACCCAAGTGATGCAAAATGCAACTTCTCACTTCCCACTGACTGATGCCTGGCCATCTCCTCACCAGCAGCCAGCCCCTGACCAGCACTCCTTCTGTTTTATACTCCAAGCATGGTCCCATGTTGTGGCATTCTGTTTTTTGAGTTTATTTGATTGTTCTACTTTTATTAAGGCATTTCTATGTTAATTAGTTATAAAATGGTTTGCCCCTGTATACCCCCTGCCCTTCCCAGAGTGGATCCTTCCCTGAGCCCCTTTGTGGTCTGTCATATCCCTGGGGTCAGTTATCCTGGCTGTGTCCCCTGCCAGCTCCCTGCTGGTGGGGTGAGAAGCTGAAAGGTCCTTGCCTTGCAGCAAGCACTGCTCACAGCAGCTGAAACATCAGTGTCTTATGGACATCATCCTCGTCCTAAACCCAAACCATGGCAATAAACCACCTATGGGAAGAAAATTAATCCTGTCCCAGCTGGAACCAGCACACATGTGCCATGAGCCACAGAAGATGGCCTTCTAGTTCCCAAACCCTTGGTTTCTTGGTATCTGCTCTCTTGCTTTTGAAATACCTCGTTCTGATCCCTTTGATAGAGGCTAATAAGGCCAGCAAGAAGAACTCACTGATCTGTAGTTAGGAAGACAGCACTGAAAGGAAACATAACAGGTCTTCATATAAAGAAAAAGCCACTAAACTTAAAGTAACACCCAGTTGTTTGTCATGTCAACAGCACACAACACAAAAGTTTTCAGTTCAAAGGTCTGAACTGCAGAAAAGGAAAGCTCAAGTGACAAATTTCCAATGGTTAAGAGTACCAGAAAAAATTGCTGGGGAGACTGTGGACAGTGAGGAAACATCAGGAGTGATGCAGATAGGGTTGATGCTGCCTTGGGGGAAGAGGTGGATTACTTGATTCCTTAAGAGTTTCTTGAGATAATGACACATCATGGCATTTCCAAAGCTTTGCAAGTTTAGTGGATTGAGGAAGTGATGAACTAATTATTTATATGAAAAGATTCTGATAGGATGATATATCTACTAAACTAAGTTTTAGCTGGATTTATAGTTTGTTCCCTGCCATTTTCATCTCTAGCAGATGAGGTGTGAAATTGCTTCAGTAGAAGGACTCAGCACATAACAGCATCAGGCAGTGTTTAGAAGAACAGAACTGTCAGACTTCAGGATCATGCTGAGCTCATCACTCCCCTCTGGATCTGCAGTTCCCTTGTTTATGGCATATTTGCTAGGGAACTGTGGAAACCAGATCTGGTCACATGCTCATTTTTTCATGTTTGGACTACTGACATTTTTCAGTCTCTGAAACTGTGTCCTAGAAAACAGCAATGAATGGCAAAATGACAAAATGGGGGACGCACACACAATCCTTCTGCTTCATCTGCTTCATCCACTCTGAGAATTCTTTCAAATCTATGACCTTATAACCATTTGAAGGATGAGGTTGGATACCTCAGACACCACAATAAACTTGCCCACCCACGAGAGAGGCAAGGAGACCACAGGGTGCTGGTCACCCCTCTCCAAGACCCTCGGCAGAGCTGATGGAAGGATCTGAGCCCTGCTCTGGCTGTCGTGTGAACGGAAGGCAGGAGATGAGAAGGTGCCTTCCTAACCCCCCAAATGTTAGACAGTTCTACCAACATTATCAACACTGCTTTTGCACCTTAGTACTTTTATCTGACAGAGGAGAAATGGCCTAATCCACATGCTAAGCAATTAATCAAAGCTTAAAGAGCAGTTAATTCAGACGAGATTTGCTCAACTATTGCCATAACGCAATGATGTTTACATGGACAGGAAAATGCACATGACTCAAATGCCCAGTACCCAGGTTTATATCAGAATGACTGAAAAAGAGAAATACCCAATGAACGTGCATTTTCCATCCAAGTTTTGCAAGTCTCAGCCAAATTTAAATCACTGTAACTTCACCAAGGAGCCTGCACGAAACTGAGGGCAGAATCTGACACTGATGTAATTCTGCCTTTGTGTTCTGCCCTTCAGTAATCCGGTTTAAATATATTTGTCATACATGCTGTCCAGTTTTATAAGCTTAAGGGAATTTTTAGTATGCCCTCTCCCAAAGAAAAAAGGAGGCAAAGGAATTAATGAATTTAGAGTTAATTCCCAGCTTTAATTGTTAAGAGAGGAAAATTATACTATAATTCATGAAAATAAAATCCATTCACCACACATATCCAACCCTAGGCTCTTTATGTGTCAGAGATGTCACTTAAATTCACACCATTTGGTGGAAAATAAACGCTACTAAGTTTTATTAAAATATTTGTTAATTCACATCTACCATAATTGAAGTATAAGAAAAAACACTGTAATTAGCTCCCTGCTACAGACCCTACAAAGATTTTAATGAACTTTATTTAGTCAGCATACGAAAAATTAATTTCTCAAACTAAGTGTTCTTATCATTGAGGAAATTGCCAACTTATATAAGAATGGTCTCTCATAATTATTTAGTGCCTTAAAAAAAACAAGCTTGTAAATATTTCACAGTTTAATTTTCAATAGTTTCCTTTTGAAGCCTCTTGTTGTGCCAATGTACTGGACAAACACATGGAGGGAAATCATGAAATAGAATTTAACATAGAAATCCCTAAAACTAATACAATTGTTCACAAAAACACCTTTATTCCAGATGTACCTTTAATTTATAGGCACTTCTTGTCTTCTCCACCACACAAAAAGCTCTATTTCCATCTTGTACTATCTTCCTCCAGCAACCTCCTGAAACCCCATCCCCCTTTCACTGAATATTAACTACAAGTGAGATAAAAACCTCATTATCCTACAGTGTCAAGGGTATGGATTCAATATTTTAATTAAAAAAAAATAAAAATAATTTAAAACCTGTACAGAGATCATAGAATTCCTGTTATTTCAGAGAAGCAAGCAAAAGACTCTTTTCTCGCTACTAGATTGATGAAAAAGACAGCATACTAACGGGCAGGCAAAAATCAGCTATGCCAGGGGACTGCCACACAAAAAATCCATTATTAATCTACCTGATCCTTTTTCAAAGCATTCCACATCATCTACTGCATACTTTATTTTTGCTTCTCTCAGCTTTCTCCTTCTTCCTCATCCCTTCCCAACTCAAAAGAAAATAGTAAAAGGGACACTACCACAAGTCTCCAGCTCCTGAAGCCTTTAATCCAACATACCCCTTTTCCCACTGAAACTGGGTAATTTTCAAATACTCTGGCCTACACAGAGATGACACAAAGGCTGAGCAGTGTGTTCCCTTCTGGTTAAGGGACACCTGTCATGGTTATTTAATGCCACACATTTTCTCCAAGTTCTTGTCTTCATTTCAAAGCCTGGCAGAATTAGCTGTTCTTTAATGTTTCAGAAGATGTGGATAAACAAATACATTTTGTATAACTAACATGAGCTGTGTCTCAGCTGAGATCAGTGCCTAGAAGAGGCCCTGTGTGCATCTTGTTTGCACCTGGTCCTACCTAACTTTGGCCCACTGAAGGTTAATGAGGCTCAGCAAGACCTCAGAGTGGCTTCCTAATCTGAACCACAGACAAAATGAACAACCACCTCCAGCATTTGGGTAACTCTGCAGATGAGAAAAGTTAAGCAGCTATGTCCTTTCTTTAAAACTGCAGCCTGTGAAGAGAAGATTCTTATAAAAGCCAAATATATAGCCCTGGAGTGCATTCCTCCTCCTGGGCTCTCTGCTTCCTCTAGACAGGTGGCCTCTCTTGCCTCTTTCATCTCCAACCTTATTTTTTTCCTGTCTTAAAAAATAAAGTACCTGACTGACTGACACAAACAGGCCTATTTCCAAATCATATCAACACCTTCATCTGCCAAAAAGTTCTTCTTCAATGCAATTTCCAGAGCAGAGCCCTGCACACCGGGTGCCTGCGATAGTTCCATACATCAAGCACGCTGCTCACAAATGCACCACACGACACTAACAGGGAACACAACTTCCCCTACAAAATCAAGGGAGAGCAAAGTAATGGAAACTGAAAGAAGATAAAATGTTTTGTAGGTAGTGGAACACCAGCTGATAGCAATTTCTCTTTCAAGCCACAGTATACTTAATTTATTTATAGGCATTGGGAAAATGTTATTGCCGCAGCTCTGTGTAGGAAAATACACTAGAAGTGCCACTTCATGAAAAAGCAGCTTAGACGTAGAAACATAAGGAAAATGAATAATGTTTCCCTAAATATCAAGTCCCATTTCTTGCAATAGAAAAATGATGAAGCCAGGAGCTATGTCAGGCAATTAGGAGGGGGAACAACTAAGTACAGCCTATAGCCAGCACACAGCAATGCTGTATTTAGGAGTTCAACTGATGAATTATCTAAAGATGAAAAACATAATAACTCATAGTCTTTATGTCTAAACTATCATGACCAATATATTTACGGTTCTGATACTTGGATATTTCATTCACATTAACATCCTGCTGGTATTTTTCAAACAGACTTGTGCTTTTCATCACCCTACTTGAACATGGCTTTTCATGGTTTTACTTTTATCTTCTTTGGGATAGCTAAACATAATCTGGATTTTGAGGATAAATAAATCCATTGGGTTAGACTGAATTAACTATAACCATATGCTACAGTTGAGAACAGGATTAACAAATCATGGCTACTGGATTTCTTCTAGCTAACGCTGAGTCCTTAGGCAGCTTTATGGTCCACTGAGAGAGAACCAGACATGTTTTGTTAGATGTATTTAACACTATGAAATGCAAACGTTCTTCCCTTTTGGTTTTGCAGACTTCTGGTTATGTCAGCAAGCTCTCACTGGTTTTAAATATGAAAGGTCATTCAAAATGCCCCACTAAAGAGAGAGAAACAAGCCTCAATGCTGGAGCCTTTCCAGCAAAGATACACTTGCCCTTAGAGAATACGTGCCTCTTCTAATGAAAATTTTAACCTCCAGCAATTAAATAAAGGATAAACTCCATGAACACACAGATAGAGCATATAAAAATAATTACAATCATGCTTACTTACATTGCATTAAAGGTGGCTGTAGTGTGCAACCATCCCTAGGATTGCTGTACTGTACATCCAGTTACCACAGAATTCTGTTTACTTGTTACAGGTAAGATGGGAAGTGAGAGACTGATTTGATAAATCAGTACAAATTAAAGCTATCATTGGATAAATTAAAGCTATGCCAGGAGCAGAACATACTTATATCACGGGTTTTATTGTACTGCCTTGCCTTGTGGGTTAAGTGAATCTAACACTTCCACATTTTGGGCCAGCACTTCATCTGCCTGCATCCTTCTCCTACAGCAGAAGAGGCAGTGCAAGGATGCACACCCCTAAGGAAACAATGCTGCTCTGATCTTCCCTGGGTAAAACAGAATAAACCCTCAAACAGACCTTGCAAGAAGGACAGCAGAAGTAAAATTTCAGCCTTCAGATATGGGTTTCCTGTCCCTGCACTTCAAAGAAATATATGTAAATTGGACAAGCCTTTCAAAGCTGTTGGGCAGTAACTGCTAAACACAAAGAGGTGTTGGTGGTGAAGTCCATGGATATATTGCAACCAGGGGACACAGAGAGAAAAGACAGAGTGAGATCAAATGACTAAACAACACTTGCCAAACTAACTTTAAACTTACTATGCTCTGGGAATTTTTTAGTGCAGAACAGCACCAGAATATATTTGAAAACTTCTTTTATTCATCTTGCCATGGACTGCTTAGCATCAGCAGTTTGGAGTTTAAAGTAACTTTCCAAATGACCAAGGCTGCAAAGCTAGAATGCAAACAATCAGCTTAGAGAAGAAATAATATTATTTCATGCAAATATGTTTAATTTGAAGCAATGAGAAGAGGAAGTAAAATGGCTGTGATTCACTTAGTGTTTTGATGAACCGGGCACTTAGGTTTACAGCAGAGGGAGATTTAATTTCTAAATACATAAGTGTCATCACATCTTAGCTAATGAATTGAAAAAGAACAGGTTTCATTCAGGTTTGATTTTCACCCAAATCTTCAGCCTTAGGGTTAGACCACAACCTTTATTCCTGTCTGGAGAAAAAAGAAAACCAACAAACTAGAAGTCCTCCTGACTCTATGAGAAAGCAAAAGAGAGAGAGAGAGAGAGAGAGAGAGAAAGACAGAGAAGCAGTCAGAGAAAATTTTGCCAGTCCCTGTTTACATTTACAGGGCTTTGCAAGCCCATGACAACCATGGCTAGTGCCTATCTTGCAGTTTATGAACATTACTCTCCTCAAATAAAAACCTGTATTTTTTCAGGTGGTGCCAAAACATCTGTCAAGGATATTGGTTCATTTATTTTCTGTTCTTTGCTTTGACTGGAAATATATTTTAAGAAATACTTCCTTCAGCATTTCTTCTGCGATTTCAATAGAATTAGCTGGTTTTCATTAATCAAAACACAATCACAGAATCACAGTGCTAGAATGGCAGTTCTGGGAAGGATGCTGGTTCCATTCCCCCTCTCCATTGATAAACCAGCTACCCCTGGGTCATTATCTGCAAGGCATTTGTCTAACATGTTTCAGAACACCTTTCAACAGAGTCTTGACACCCTCTTTAAAATATTTCCCTCCATGCTTAAATATTGCTGCCACTATGAAGGCTAAAATTAATTTTCTTTGCTGCAGTGCAAAATTACTCCCCCTTGTTGTATGCACAATGGATGTAGAATCAGCCCTCCACTTTGCACTTAATTTTAAGTATTTGGAAACAGGATTTGTGCATTGTTTTGGGTTTTTGTGGGTTATTTTGGTTTGCTGTTGCTGTTCTGTTGGTTTGCTCCTCTCCTTCATTCCTTCTTCACAGAGGATATTTTCTGCAACTCTGATCATCCCTGTAGCATTTCTCTGGGTACTTTCCAGCTGATTCACAGTACCCAAGAAGCCTGGTACTCAAATGTGGACAATGTATTCCAGCCAAGGTCTTACTGGCACTGCCTAGAGCTGGAGGATTACTCATGGTTACACATGCCAGTGCAACATTTGCCTTTTTTGCAGCAGAATGACATTGTTGACTCATGTTCTATTTGTAATCCATTATAATCCCCCAGCCCTTTGCTCCAAATTTATTACTGATTGGATTTCATCCTGTTTTGTGCAGATGATTGTTCTTATCTAAGAACTTTGCATCTGCCTAGACTAAATTTAGCCTTTGTTTTCAGACCATTTCTTAAATTTCTTAAGGTGACGGAATTTTATTTCCATGCTACATTTAACAGGCAGCCTAATTTCAACATCTATAGTTCAATTAAAATGGTAAATAATGGTAAATGATTAGAAGTGGCAAATAATACTTGACCCAAAAGAGATCACAGAGACCTCCACTCAGTTTATCCTCCCAGCCTGACACTGAACCATTGACAGCTACTACCAGAACACAGTTTTCCAAGTGATTTTATATCAGAATTTTTTCTTCTAGTCAACACTTCTTTAACTTGGTGATAAGGCAGTAATGGAAACCAGTGTCCAGAACCTTCTTAAGTCAAGATAAGTGATGCTGCAAGCTTATCCCTGAGTCTCAAGGCCTGTAATTGTCACAGAAAAAACTGGGTTTAGTTTGACATCCATCTCGGTTTTATTCACCCCCTTATCTTATTGATGCTAGCAAGTATTTGCTTAAATATTTATCCTAGTGTGGGAGTTTTTTTTCCCAGGATTTTAAGTTTAACTCACAGGATACATTTTCCCATTTTCTTCCTTTCCTTAATGGAAAAAATACCATGTTGCTTGTCTTTTCCCAATCTTGAACAATTTAATAACTTTTCAGGGATAACTTTTAGTATCTCTAAAATTATTTCAGCCAATTCCCTTAAACCACAGATCAATTCCAGCTGATTTGCAGATATCTAATTTACCCAAGCCTGGTCTTAGCAGCCCTTTTATGTGAAAGCCAGAGCAAAGCCAGGTGCCAAAGCTTTGGCCTTCTCAGCAGCGCCTTTACACGAGCATCTCTCTCCACTGAGCCAGCATTTTTCTGTTTTGTTCTTGGCTTTCTGGGTTGGGGCTACAACCTGTGCACCCTTAAGAGTCCACTTAGCTGTACTTTCTGTAGGCAACCTCCTGTCACTGCAGTCATGAAGAGTCTTGTCATCAGCCAAGCTCCTGCCTTTGGATAATTCATGTTTGTGCTTTCTACATTGAGCAAATGCTAATTATCCCTGTTTTTCTTCCTCTAATTCTTCGTTTACTTAAATCTATATTTGAAACAACTTGTCTTTATTTTGATGTTTTTCTCTTTCTAAAAATTCTCCTTTATGCATTTCTGTGGCCAGTGCCACTCTGCCTTCTACTTTTATTCTCCACAGGAGTTCCTGTTTTTCAGCTAGAACCAAATGACAGTAATCATCCATTAAGTGACAAGCACATAAACATGCTTAAATACTGTTCAAACTACTCTTCTGACTGGATAGTGATTCAAGGGTCACTCTGGTATGCAGATGCTATACCATCCAAAATTTAAGTCAAAGAACATTTCAAAGCTGGAGACTTTGCCCCTCATTGGTCTGGCCTTCTTAAATCAGAATACAAACCAAATCTGCTTGGATAATGCACTGGGGTTTCTCTCACAGCAAATAAGGAAGGAAGATTTGCAGGCATGTATTTTACACACTTCATCTTTAAAGGTCTAGGTAGTTACCAAAAATGAATTTCTACATACTGAACTGAAGCACTGGGGAGGAGACATCTGCTGCCTGAGGGATGCCAAAGAGAGCAAGGTTGGGCTCTGTGATATTCCCCCAAAATGCCCTTATTTCAATGGAAGCTGGATGAGCACGGGGAAGGCAGGAATTCCCCTTTGAAAATCATGTCTGCTTCACAGTCAATGAAGTCAGAGATATTAAAAGCAAGCCAGCACCATTATTGACAAAACTAACAAGTGCTCCCCAAGTGCTAATAAAATTCCAGGCAAGCAGCCTATTGATCACTGTCTCTGCTCAAAGCACATCAGCCACAATGCAATCACACACAAGGACCCCAGCCTGTCACTCCTCCTGCCATATTTAATGACAAAATTGGTTGCTTACAAGCTTATAAGGAATTTAATATTACACTTCTAGCATGCAAAAAGAACCACGTGCACCTGCCTGGAGATAAGCAGCCATATGTGCTTGAAATGCATTGGATGGGAGACAGTATATTTCATGTGCTGCATCTCAGCTATTGTTTTTGGTTGATTCAGTTAACATGTTCTAAAACTGGACTGATTTACTGAAGATTTGCAAACATAATTCATGTGCACTTGCACTATGAATAAGTCTCTAAAACTAATTCAAGCACAGTCAAAAAATAAATTGCAAAATAAGTTATTCAATTGAAATCTGCCATCTGAGGCACTGTAATAGAAAACATTTATTATAAAACTAACATATATTTGTGCATAGAGATGTGTTCAGTACTAAACATCTCTTTGTGAGGAATTTATTCAGGCTTTTCTGAAAGAACATCTTAACTGGGCTAACAGAAAATTACATGTTCAAAAATAATTGCAGGTTCTATGATTTTCATCCTGCATCACAGGCTTCCTATTTTCACTCCTTTTGTTGTGGAAGGCTTATGAATTTTAGCAAAATTCTTTCTGCACAGCTGCAGAAGCCCATTTCTGGAGCCTGGATCTGTGATTTAAACACTGGAAAGACACAGGTTGGGTGCGATGCACAAGGAGAGGAAGCACTGATACCAGCACATTCATCTTGAAATGTAATGCTCTAAATTTGGCAAATTCACTTCCCGGGGCTGCTGGGCTGTGAAAGTCAGAGGCTATGCTATGCTGGAGGCCTCAATCCACTCAAAAACAGTGTTTCCTCTTCAAAAGTGAGGGTGTTTTGCTAGTTCAGCCTTCCATTAGTGCTCAAGGGGAGCTCTTTGAAATGAGAACATGTCTGTAATTAATGATGATAGTCAAGTCTAAATGAGTGTGTCTGACATTAGAGTCAGTCATTGATAGGTCCAATTCAGGCAGATAGAGATTTTCACTTAATACAGTGGAATAAGGAGTTTGAATTTTTTTAATTTTTTGTATTCCCTCCTCTCCAAGGGCAGATAATGAAAGCCCTGAGAAGGAACATCCCTGTCCAGATTTCTCAGTTATTGGGGAAGAGGATTGGGAATAGACAGTGAAAAGAAAGACAAAGGCTGGAAGACAAGTGGGAAAGGTCAGACTATTTCTAATCAGGAGCTTTTTTTCCTTGAAGCTTAGAACATTTGGTATTGCTACCACCAGCAACGGGTAAAATTGTACCCTGGTTCTAGCCCATCCTTGTGCCTCAGTGCTGAAGGCAGAGCTGAGGGAGAGGACTCAGGCCAGCTCCATCCACTGCAATCATCTGACAGTGCCACAATCCAAATAGAAAGGGGGAAACTTGCATCTCCTTGAACAGAAAATTCCATAGTTCAGTGGATGGTTTCAGGCACATATTTGGGGAAAAAAACAGCACCACCACAGAATCAAATTTTTACCCCTCTTATTCTATCCTTCTAGAGATGTGTTGTTAATAATGATGGCAGCTCAATGTTTTAAACGTGTTTTGATTCAGAGCTCATGCACCTGCAATACAAAATGCACCCTGTTATTTCCACAGCTCCTATGTTCTGGGCAACAATGCTTTTAAAAAAGTCATATGACAAATTGGACACCATTCCAAACTGCTTCCAGCAATTCTAGATGTGGCTTCTAGCAGAAATTTTCAGTGACTTAAATAAAAAAAAAAAAAAAAAAAAAAAAAAAAAAATTAACAGTTTTCTATTAACATAATCCATAAAGTCTTAATGAGTTCATTTTCTGGCAAGTCTGAATAGAAGCAGAATATGAGACACGTATCAAAATCTCTCACTGGAGTTATGCTAAAGGTTTCCCTTATTCCCTCTTTTCCTTCCCCGAGGCGGATGAAGAAGACTAGGAAAGTATGCCAAGTTAGCTGTCAAGCTCCTTAAGAACTCTCAAATGACCTTGTCAGGAAAAAAAACAACTCTTTGATTCATATTTCAAAATCCCGACTAACCTGCCCCTTCTGCTTTCTTGTCTCTGTAACTGTGACAGAACCAAGTTCAATATTAATGACCAGCAATCATTTCCAGGCTACAAACTCTGCTGCCTTCTGCAGTCCAAGAGCCTCGTTAGCTCGGCTCTGTCAGTGAGATTCTCACTTTTGTATTGGTTTCTCCTGGGTTAAAGATGAGTAGAAAGCTGGGCTGGTAGCTCAGCTGAAAAAAAAACCCCTCTGATCACTGAAGTGCCCTCTGAGTTGCAGCTGAACCCTTCAAGCTGACTTCCCTTGAACAATCCTGTTACCTAAACATACCTGGTGTCACTCCCTAGAGGTGGTTTCAGTGAAAGCCATGAATGCTTTTTTTACAGAACAAGGTATTTCTTTTCTTGAGACAAACACTCAGGTATTTCTCTCCACACCACGAGCAGAAAGCAGACAGCTTGATTACACTGTTATTGTTTCTCAGTGCACAATTAAATAATTCACCCTGCTGAATAAAGCCAAGTTTTGCTAGAAAATAATAACAAGAGTTGGTTGGATGCAGCAAACTTCTTAAAGAGATGCAAATGAAATACAAGCCTGGAAGCAGAACTCTGCTGATTTTCAAAACCTCTGATTACTGTTGGTTTTTTAATCTGTTAAACATATGGAATCCTCCAGCTGCTTTTGTGAGACCCCTCTGGCAGGTCCTTCCTGCCTTCAGTTCCTTCCAGCCCTGCCCTCTACCAGCTCTTTCAGCCTGGCTCCACATGAAGACATCACAATTAGAATATTCAAGCAGGATTTTAGATTAAGAATTGAGAAGTAGATTTTTAGCATTAAAATCTTGTAAACCCGTCCCAAAAAGTTAGTGTTTGCACAAAAGAGCTTTATCTTGGTGACAGCACACTTAGATCTTCTATAAAATCCCAAATCTGTTTCCATTCACCCACCGGAGAAGTTTTTTTCTCTTTAGTAACTAGGAAGAATCTTGGTCTTGTGGGGTTACAAGAAGTCTTTGAGATATCTCTCAAAACAATAATTGTGTGGTGAGAACACAGACCTGCTACTGAATTCACAGGAGCAGGCTAGGGCTCCTCACCACAGGATCTGCACAAGCTCTCTGGATATCAGAACCCCAAAAATAGAAAATGAAAGCTTTTCTATCTTCAAAACCATACAAGAGCATAAGGGGCATTTAAACTCCCCAAAGCCAAACAGAACAACATAGGAAAAATACCAGGGCAGGGAGAATAGAAAAGGAAAAACAGATTAAACAATTGTCTTGCAGCTCATGCTGCATGAAAGAGCTGGGACAAATTCTTCTAACTATTCTTTTTCCTCTCTGTGGAAAATTACAGAAATTAACGCTCTGGTGGGAACATCTGGGAAAGAGAAAGCTTCCCTTCCTTCCTTCCTTCATCTCAGCAGTTTCTATTTTAATGCCACTCCCTCTATACACATATAAATATATCATGTATACATTCACACACACATACATACCTATATGCTTATATAAACTGAGGATCAGCCTTGTCAGCATCTGACTCATAGGGCCCAAATCAACACACAATTTCTCTTCATTTTTTGGGTGACAACATTGGGATCAATGACTAAAGACTCACATGCTCTGTGTATATGTAACTAAACAAATCAACCGCTTTCAAACTTTTTTTTTTGTGCAATAAATCTCTTTAGAAATGTTCGAGTGGCTATTTTTAAAGTTCCAGTCAGGGTGAATTTTGCCACAACCAAGAGTAGTGACCTCTGTCAAGAAGAATGATCTATTGGCCAAATAAAGCCCATTTGTAGGATTTGAGTGAGAATAAAGCAGCACACAGCTCTTTGTGCAGGGCAGAGCACCCTGCTCAGGCTGCATCCCAAAGTCTGCACTCTGTTTCCTGAGCAGAGACATCCACAGTGTCAGAGAAACTCTACGCTGAAAAAGAAAGGATCCTTTTCCTTATAAAGAGACAGAAATCTTAGCAGACACCCAACACACCCCTTCAAGGTATCCATGTGCGACTTCAGACTCTCTACAAGCATTCCTGGTTTTGCCCAGAGTCAGACATCTCAGCAACACAATAAACAGGACAGTTTTAAAGAATGTCAGTTCAAAAATCTCTCTGCAATACTTTGCCAGGATTTACCTTTCTGTTTTTTCTCCTGGGAAGACAGAGGGTCGCAAGGCCTCTGAAAGTGGCAGGAGCATAAATTCTATTTGAAGTCAATAGGATTTGTAATCCTAAATCCCTCGAATGCCTTTGGAAACCTCTGTGGATATGTCTTGACAAAAGCATCAACTTTGCCTTTCCTTTGACACCGAAGCTCTATTTCCCTAAAGAGAGAGAATCTACACTCCTAAGCTCTAACCCCAATGATATTCCTGTGAGCTACAGACAATACAAGGAACATGCCTGGCAATGAAATACAGAAATAGACATAAAGTGAAATTTTCTAAAGTACCTTCAGAGACTGCCAATGAGTATTTTCTTCCTAAACACTTCAGTAATTTTGAATTTCTTTTTCCTGGTATGGCTGTTGTATGCAGTGCTATCCTGGACACAATTAAGATGGGATTTTTGGGGTTTTTTCCTATCCTTTAGTGGCTAGCCTGGAAATATTTGAAGTACTGCCATAACTTAAACACTTACCAAGACAAAGTGTAAAACAACATTTACAGAGCCTGCATCTGAAACAGCAGCATATACACAGCACCATTTCCCTTTTAAAATCAGCCCTGAAATTCATGCATTACAGCTGATTTCAAAGAATTGGCCCCTTGAGTGTTAGAAAATGCAGTGGCTACATTTGCAACATTAATGCAGCAAAGCCTGTAACACGAAAGAAAATGAACGTGAAGATCCCTGTTTTAAATTGCGTGTTAAACCAAGAGTCATGGCTACAGAGCATCTCTCTGAGCACACATTTCACCATTGAATGGAAAGTGGAATGGATGGGGGTTACAAAACATGGTGAAAAAATACCAAGATGAGTCAAACTCTTCTACATAAACCACCTCAAGCTGTGACTAAATCGGGAACGAGATGTAAGTATGAATATAGCTCTCCACTAAAGCACAGGACAGACAGAGGAAGAGAGGCATAAAGCATATGGGGATATCACAAAATAGCAGAAGACAGCCACAAAATGTGTACTAAGTTTACCTTGATCAAACGGCTTGTTTGGATTCCAGTTCCTGAAATAATCATCCTAAATGGGGATTTAAAAAAAAAAAAAAAGCATTCAGGAAAAATACAATCAGTATTTTCAGTACTATTTTGCACAACTAAATGAATCAACTTATGTTTTGATTCTAACAGATTTTGCTCCAATAAGATAAGACTACCAACAGGTTGTGTCCTCAAGGGTAGTAAATAGAGGTTAGAAATTAAAGAATAAAAAAGTCCTTGGATTCAGCACCTTGAATTTTTCTTCCGGATTGTTTCTGAAAGCATTCCCATTATTAAATATTTTATAATAACTCAGTATTAGTTCATGTTAGTCTACAGTCTTTGACAAGAAAGAACATATTGTTCAGGAAGTATAACATGATCCACACCATCCTGATGTGGTGAAAGGTCAGCGAGGTAAATTCAAAGATACATCCATATGGACACAGGTAAATCACACCATTGTGCCTCCTGTATAGACATACAGGAGTAATATTGCAAATATTACACTTAAACACTACAACAACTTCCAGGAGCACTTGCAGTGAATATTTTTGTCACTGTTCTCCCTGTTAAACTTTAAAAATTTTCTGAAATCTGATGTAAAGAGATCATTGTGCCGTGAGCATTGTGGCTCTGTTCTACACAATTCTCACTGGATTTTACACTGGAGAAAGCAGGGATTGTCAGAGTGCCTGGCCAAATAATGATTGTTGCAAACTAGTCTCTCTCCAGAAAGAATGGAAAACTCTCCCATGTGTTGCATCAACCTGTACTCTGTGTACTTAGCAAATATTTATCTGAAGGCAAAGTTTTCCCTGCTCCAGAGTGCCATCAGTCCTAGTGCTGAAGAACTGGGAGTTAAGCCCAGCTGATATATCAGTTTCAGCACACTCTGTGTATCTCACTTGTGTCCTCTTTGAGAGGATGTGATAACAACAGAATTATCTATTTGAGGTGAGGAAGCATAGAAAATTTCTACAACGCTGTCATATTTTTCTGCATATTAATCTTTGTTTCCTTTTTAATATATCCAGTATTCTATATTCATTTCCTGAAGGATGCCACTAAAGAGATGTATTCATCAAGCTGTCCAGAATGACACCAAGATTCCTTTTTCCTGCCAGGATGGTAACTAAAAACCCATCTGTGTGAATAAGACATCTAAATTATTTCTTCCATAGGGCTTCATTTACCATTTATCTCCAGTAAACTGAATTTCACATGCTCTCATGCTATCCAGTCACCCTAACCAGGAAGATTTTGGAGACTTGGAAGTCAGCATGACTTTATGGGTTCAGAACAGGCTGTTACAGGAGTGAGCACCAGGAGATGCACTCCATGCTCCTTTCAGAACACTGTGGACAGGATTGTTCTGGAGCAGGCGAGCATGGGCAAATGCTGGCTCAGATCAAATTATTCTGCATGGCTAGCAGGAGGAAATGCATATTTTTTTAAACCAACATGTCCATGCTCAGTGTCACGCTGACTTCATAGACAGTGATAATGTTCCACAATAACAGCAAAGGCTGCTACCCATAATTTATTTAAGATACATCAAAAGTATCCATATTTTTTTTCTTCACAAGTACAGGGCTTGGTACCAGAAATAGACTCACAGGCTTGCCTTTGAATTTCACAGCTTTGCTAATACAAAACTCCCTCATGGTTATACAATGCTTTGTAACTGATGATGATCTACTGCTAAATTCACCAAGCATTAATCACTTTCCAGAACGTGTTGGGTTTTCAGCTTTTATAGCAGAATTTTTTTCAGCAACAATTTTTTTTTTTCTGCCTGCTTACATTTTTTCCAAGGTGTTGCTTTGCTGCTGGGTTTTCAGCATCAGAAACTGTTAAATAATTCAACTCCCAGCAAGGATTTCTTATGCTGGTGGCATATGGAACCAGTTTTGAAATAAGGATTGGAAAGGGGGTTTATCTCAATTTCAATTTCAGTGTCAAAGAAGTATTTTACAAAAAATGCACCTTCCTCAAAAAAAAACCTACAACACAGCAATCTCTTCTGTAGATCCATTATTCCTCCTCTTCTCCTTCATGCAGACCTGTTTAGTATTCCACTTTGAAAATTGAAATTATGTTTATTTTAGAATGTGCCTGAAACCACAGTGTGATAACACAGAAAGTACACAAGAAAAAATACAGGGAAAAAAAACCCTAAAAGGTGGAATAGAGAAAACCTTTGAGATTTTCAATATGTAAACCCCATTATTATTTATAGGAGCAAATAATGACTATACATACAGTAGAGCAATACAGTCAAGAGTAGTGCAAAATAACTTCTGCCACTTGGACAACTGTCCTGGTTTCAGCTGGGACAGAATTAATTTTCCTCTTAGCAGCTGGTACAGTGCTGATTTGGGATGGGAATAAAGTTGATAACACACTGATGTTTAATTGCTGCTGACGAGTGTTTAGGACAAGCCAAAGACTTTTCAATTTCCCAGGTTTCTTCAGAGAGGAGCTGGGAGGAAGAATGGCCAGGACAAGTGCCCCAAACTGGCCAAAGGGATATTCCACACCCTAAAGCCCAGAATATAAACTGGGCTGAGCTGCCTGGGGGAGATGTCAGTACTGGGAGGCCAGGTGAGCACTGCTCAGCAGGTGGGGAAAATGGTACTGGGCAGACTTGTCTGGTGTGGTTTATTCATTGTCTGAATGGCTTATTCATCTCTCCTTTTGTCATAATAATAACAATAACAATGCTGTACTTATCACAACTCATGGGGTTTACCTTTCTCCCCCCAGTTCTCTCCCTGTGGCACCCAGGTAATGGGGAGGGTGAGGGTGTGGGTTGGGTGGTACCTGGATCAAACCACAACCACCCAAAATACAGACCCAGGGCTTCACGTCAGCATCAGCACCAGCAAGAGCTGAGACTGAAGGGTTATGGCACCACAAAGGTGAGCCTCACCCTGTGGCTATGGGGAGCAGAAGATCTGTGCCACGTTTAAATACACACCTCAAGCTCTGACTCAGAAGCTGACAGGGCTTTGTGCCAGTATTCAGGAAAGGGCTGAGATTTATAACAATATCCTCAAATTACTTTTGTTACAAGGTGGAACTCTGATTGTCTCTGAAGGAAAATCATCATTTCACTCTAACTTCTTCCAACAGAGAAGCAGCACACACACACATATATATATACACACAATCAACTTGATTAAAGAGTTTTAAATTTCCCATTCAGTAAAAGACCTTCCTGACAGAAACCTATGCATTTCTGACTGTTCTACTAGGGTTGATACTAATGTGCTAAAAATTCCTTATGCCTTCTCTAACAAATTAAACTTAAGCAATTTTTATATTAACATATTAATTAATCAATATTAACACAATAATTAACATGTATCAATGCATTTCATTCATAACAATAGCAACAGTTGATCATAAGAGTTTAAAATAGAGAATGAATTATGATATAGTGTAAATATTTTTATTCACTCTATGGATATTTACAAGTTAAAATTGAAAAACCTACCTCAACTTCCTGAACACGTAAGCATTACAAATGAGAAAAGAATAAAGAATGAAATAAAGCAATATAAAATTAGGTTAACATTCATCAGTTATCTCCTTATTGGCCTTTTAGATGTGAAATCACTTATTTCAGATGACCTTCACCCCCAAATGAAACAATTTTCTCTCTTTCTTTTCTGTCCTTTCCACCTCTGCTGCCATGATCTAGCTTCTATCTGCTGCACTGTTAGAAACATATTACTAGAATGGCATTTGGCTTTCTTGTAGAGCACCAAAAAAAGGCTTTTTCATTCCCTTTTGGCAGCCAAAACCCCCAGAAAGCATTTTCCACACACTCATCTGTACATACTTGGTATAAGAGAGATGTAATTCAATTTTTTTCTCCTAGCTGACTTCAAAGACTGTTTATTGAATGGACTTTGAAGGGAATGCAAACCAGGCACAGGGCCACTTCAATACAGTAGGTGACAGCAACTGAGAGATATTTTTGATGAACAAATATTTAAAAATATCTTTCTTCTTCCACAGCATTCACACTTTGAAGGTTTTGCCCATGGTTCAGTGGCTGCATATGACTAAGTCAATCTTTTAATTAACTGAAGGGACTCTGCACACCTAACATCATGCATGAAAAGAGAAGAGCTGATACTGCAAGCCAAGGCTGGATGTGACCCCCTCAGCTAAACTCAGTGTTACAGAAGAGTGATGGCTTGGCTGAGTCCCACATCACAGGCTAAATATTCCACTTCCAATTTCAGGAAAAGAAATTCAACTCCTGTCAAACCGGGCCCAATGCAACTCTTGAGGAAATCTGAGTTCTGTTCTCACTAGGTGTGGGGTCAGGCCTTTGGCAGGGTTCTTTTCTGCCCTTTATGGAGTCCATTGCCTGCCTGAGGTAGGCACCAGCCTGGGACAGCCCAGGGGCTCTCACACAGAAAACAGCTCACCAGTGACTTCCTCACTCAAATTAAACTGCAGGGCTTGAGACAGGAGCTGCCTTTTCAGTTCTGCATCTGTTCACCACTTACCATCATGGAACCCCTCTTCTAGATCTTCCCCTGAGGATATCTAACTTAGGAACCAGTTGGGAACATAACAAATGAAAAAAATATAAAAAAGCAAATATAAATTGCTAGACTTGGGCCTCAATTCTTCATTGCATTTTTATTATGTTAGTTTGAGCAATTAAGAGATTAGAGCAAACACATTTTCACAGAATCACAGAGCTGGAAGGGACTGACAAGGACCATCAAGTTCAACTCTTAAGCAAATGGCCCACATGGGGATCAAAACAGTGACCCTGGCACCACTATCACCAGGTTCTAAAATCCATTCTGCCACATCATGCATAATAAATCCTTGTTTCTTAAGAAGACCAAAATGATCTTTTAGCATTCAATATGTGGGTTTCAAATCCAGCCAACTTGATTGATGTGCCATCAACAAAGTCAATCAAGAGAATAATCACATCTTAAACTAAGTATGCAAAGGGCATGTTAAAACCACTAGTTTAACAGTTTACAAAAAGTTTGTAACAGTCAGAACTTTCAAAAATCTCATTCATCAGAACCCTTACATTCATCAGAATTCATAGATTGGATTCTGATTCGCAAAAAAATCAAGCCTTTAAGTGCACCTGGGTCTAATACAGTTTCCTGTTAGTCACCTCAGAAAAGGCAGCAAATAGAAATTGTCCCCAAGACAAGAACATTAACATGAGACTGCTCTTCTCTCCAATTACCCCTTCTATCACTACAACAACAATACAGTTTAAAAAAAATGAAATTAATAGCAAAACCAAACACATTTATCCTCTTTTCCCCGACCAACCGAGAAAGCAAACAACAGCTTCTTGTCCCCCTGAAGTTTAAGTATTAAAGTTATTCCCACTAATCCTACTCTTTTGTCACTTTGAATTTAGTTATTACCTAAGACTTGATATTTTGAAAGAGTTAATGAAGCATGGATAATTTAACACACAAACACTCTCTACACTTTATTTACTTGTCAAAAAGAAGCTCTTGCAAGATGCTCTTATTTATCAATACAGCCAAACATTAGCTAAATGGGTTCATAAATATTTATATTTGTTGCATTAATTGAGCTTATAACTTATTTGTACGACTCAAGCAGAAATCAGATGCTGACTGAAAACATGATTTTGTACCTTTCAGAGCCTGCTCAGCTCAGTTTGCTTCCCCAAGGTCTGGGAGAATCCCTCAGAACTGGAGGAGCCTGCAAGGTGCAGAATCACCAGGAAAGCTTCACCACAGACCCCTCCTGAGGAACCTCCTACACTAAGGTGTAACCCCAGCACTCAGAGACCCCTGAGGAAGCAATCTGCACTCCCAGCCCCTCCCAGCCAACACGAGTTTAAATTTCTAAGCACCTGCAGGAGGGACATTCACTAACACTGCTTTGCAGCCTGCTCAGTGTTTCCCTCTTTCCCCTTCCATCTATGAATAAAGTGTTTACCCTCATAAGGACCAGCTGGAAAAAGTGGTAATTACCAGCTCATTGCTTTTGTTAAAATTAGCTCCAGGAAGATGCAGCTGCATTTTCTGCCTCTCCACCTTGCAGTGCAGAAGATCATTCCAACACCAAGCAGTGTTAAAGCACCAGCTGCTGCTTGCTAAAGTCAACCCAGCCTGTCATAAATATCTCCCCAAAGCCTATTGCCTATTCTAAGCAAATAGCTTGTGTCAGCAAATTACACATTATTTATTTATCTATTTATTTTTTTATCTGCTTAAGAGGAAGAGAATGTATTTTACCCCCTGATACTTCAGTGAACAAAGCTCCCCAATGAGATCTCTACGTTAAGATGTCTCTAACCAATTCTGTGCTCTCCCTCTCTCCCAGGAATCAGAGAACTGCATCCAAACAAGATGCTCTGGCTTAGTCAATTAGTAATGCTGCTGCTGGAGATACTCAGTTTTAAATTTTGTATGGGAAAGCTTTAAGTTTAGGGAGAAATGTCCCAGAAATATCCAGGTTTATTGAAAGAGCTCCCAACATTAAGTGGTGACGCTGAGAGAATCCATGGCAGAAGGAAGCAGTGTCACATGTGGTGAGAAGTCTGCAGATGTCAGGACCTGCCTAGGATGCTAAGTCATTTTATCAAATTAATTGATAAAAGTATAACCATTCACATTAGATTCTTATATATTGCAAGTACATTAACAGTGATTTATTAATAACAGTATAAAATGCATAAATAAATATCCTAATGAGTCCTCAGATGTGTATGGCATCGAAAAGATCCTTGACCATATTTTACAATCTCAGATTTCTCATAAGACTCAAATTCTCAGTGCACAGACTTTTGTTCAGATACCATTAATGCGCAAAACCAACTTCTTCTGCCCTTATTAATGGCCCAGAATGTTACTGGGTTTCTTATTTTCAAAAATTAAAAGCTTTTTTTGGTTGGTTGGAGTTTTTTTCTGCTATATTAGGAAAGAAGATTTGCCTCTCCTGTTTTGCTGAAAGACTTTTCCAGAAGTTTCCATGAGCAATACTGAGAAAGTGGCAGGTGAAACTTTCAGCATAGACATTTTTTACCCACACTCACAACCATTTACTGGGGTGGCAACAATTTTAAAAATTAAATTAAAATATTTGGGAAAAAAATGAAATATATTCCTTACCCCTGAGCCCATATCAGCTAGAATAAGAATTGTCATTCTTTACAACTCAATCACATGGGCTTTTATATAGAAATCTTCCTGCTGCTCTCTTGGGTTTTGCAGTTGGTTGGGTGTTTTGGTTTTTTATTTGGTTGGTTCTAGGGTGGTTTTTTTTTTTGTTTGTTTGTGGTTTTTTTTGAGGGGGGGTTTGTTGTTTTTTTTTTTAAGTTTTTATTTTTTTGTAAAAAGACAAACGCAGTAAGAATTAAAAATATTTCTTAAAAAACCCCAAACCACTCTTAGCTTATCCAAAAGAATGAAGCCAGAGTGTTTATCTACAACACTGAGGGCAAACAGATGCTCATTTTCACTGCTGGTGCTCCAAGCAGGATGGATGAGGGCCAGCTGTGAGCTACAGAGCTGCTGTGGCCCAGCCCTGTGCCAGCACACATGGCTGACAGAGCTGATGTATTTGGGTGGCTGGGACAATCACACAACTATCTGTGCTGGAAGTAGCTAAAACTGGAGGGAGTGACAGGGAAAAGTGCCTTGGTTTTATTATTCTTTGCTCTCCCTTTTGGCAGACTAACTTCAGAACTACAACGCACTTCTGCCTGAACTCTTCCTCTCGTTAAAGATCCTGTTACCCCTGCTTGAATTAAACATTTCTCCCTAACTTCACGTTCATGAAGATTTTCACACTTCAGTGTGTCCCACCAGTCACAGCAGGGTGTGCTGGAGGCTGCACAGCCCTCACAAGGCCAGAAAGGCAAAACTCCCAAGGGATGGACTCAGAACTCCCAAGGGATGGACTCAGAACTCCCAAACTCCCAAGGGATGGACTCAACACTCCCAAACCCCCAAGGGATGGACTCAGAACCTGGAAGGGATGGACTCAACACTCTCAAACCCCCACGGGATGGACTCAGAACCCCCAAGGGATGGACTCAAAACCCCCAAGGGATGGACTCAAAATTCCCAAGGGATGGACTCAGAACCCACAAGGGATGGACTCAAAATTCCCAAGGGATGGACTCAGAACTCCCAAACTCCCCAGGGATGGACTCACTGATCCCTGCTGGGCTGCCACAGGTGCCACAGCTGCAAGGCCAGGCTGACCCCTGGAATGGGAGCCACCAACTCTCACATTCTCCAGCTGAGCAGCACCCAGTCAGACAGGAAGGAAGAAGCAGAGCCAGAGATAACAAAGACATACTCCCTCTCCTTCCAGGTGCAATTCCTCAAAGCAGCACTACTTCTGATCTCTGAACTACCACATGAACTCCCAGCTGGACAGGCAGGTTAACCCACTGCCTCTGGTGAGCCTTACCAGGTCCCAGCTAATGCACAAAATAACAGAAGTGCCCTCCATGTGAAATGAAGAGCCACAGGTCACAACCTGGCCTAATGCTGCTTTCTCACATGACCATTTGCTTGTTTTCCACTTATCAAAACCACCGTGTCTTTATCTCAGTTTATAATTGCAAATATTACTGGAGAATGGCCCCTGCAGGTTCTCTATGGAGAGAATAGTATTGTTAATAAATCATATTCTCAACGGGGGTAATACTGAAAACAAACCTTGAAAGGAGAGCTGCTGAACTCTTTCCACATCTTAATTTTCAGTCAAAAATTCAAATTATGTGCTTAGAAAGCAACTGTTTTTAGTCAGCTTGAAAGCCAAACACATTAACCTGAAGGTCATAAAGGCACTGGCAATGTGACTTCCCTTTCAGTGCCCTTGTTGCTTTGACAGTACATCTGCAGTAGCTGTTTTTGACACCATCACTGGTTCTTTTAAGCTGATCATTTATGGGGTTGTATCTGGAGAACAACACCCACATTAAAAAAAAAAAATCTAATGTTACCATTGCTTTCACACATGGGAACTGCTTTACAGCAAATAACAATTTGCATAATGATTAATTACATTGCTAGTTCTTGGTTTATTTTACAAGTTCTTGGAAATTTGTTCTGAGTCACGTGATTTTTTTTTTATTTACCATAATGGGAATAATCTCATTATGAAATAAAGTGATAATTCTCCTAATACCAACGTTATACAATAAAAGTTATGCATAAAATACTGATGTTCCACTTCGATATACAAATCCCAGTGGTCAAAACATACAAGGCAACAAACAGCAGTTGAATAAAATCAACTTATCTAACTTTGATATTTAGGGACACAATTTTCTGTAGGGACTATTAAATTAGTTACAATGTCCCAAGTCTTTCAAATACTTATTGAAATGCATAATTCATGACTGGAAAGAGATTGTATGAATTATACTGGATTATGAGCAATGCACTGTCCCTGGGAGCACACAGGCTTTGTACTTCATTTGTAGCTTCAAGGAAAATCTAGTTCCAAGTATTGTTGAAGAAACCTTAGCTAAAGGTGAGATCAAACGTGCTGCTGCTGAAAAGGACAACTTTGCAGCCCTTTAGTCACTTTCAGCCAGTATTTGAAATTTCCTAGAACTGCAAGAAGAAGCAGTCACGGGCAAGCAGTCCATGACACAGCCAGCTGCTGAGCGTGGGAGAGGGTTGTGCACATTTTACATCAGAAACCCTGTGAGCCATTACAAATGTGCAGCCTCCATTCCACTTTATAACATCATTTTCTTAATTGTCTCTGACATTTTATCCATTCTAAGAAAAAAAAAGAAAAAAGAACACTACATCAAAAATCATTATGCAAAACTGAGGGTGGGTTAATGGGAGCAAACCAGTGATAAACGTGCAGCAGTTGCTGCAAACAGAAATGCTGTTCCCCTTCAGGTAAAGGCTCCTCACTTTGGTTGTCACCAACCTGAACACCCAGCAGGTTATTTTAAGTACCTTGCTCAGTTTATAAAAGCTCTCATGTGATGGAAGTGTACATAACAGCTGGGGCTGCTTGATTCAGTCATCAGAGTCACAGAAGGATTTGGGCTGGAAAGGACCCTAAAGGTCATCCATTCCCAACCCATGATGACACCCCCTAGACCAGGTTGCTCAGGGCCCCATCCAACCTGGCTTTGGACGCTTCCAGGGATGGGGCATCCACAAGTGAAGTCCCTTCATCCAGGAAAGTCCTTCATTATGCTCTTCTGTTACTGACAGGCTTCTGTTATCTCTACCCATTTCCTGAAAAATCACTAGAGACACACAAATGTAACTTTTTTTAGTGACAGTTCCTCATTAATTTATTACTCTGATTAGGTAAGATTTTTATGAATATTAAAAAATTAATTTTCTGTGTCAGTTTTAAACTAACAATGACAAGTTACCTTTCCTCAGTGACTGCTACTTGCCATCTGGCTGAAGCAACAGTATTTTGTAAACAAACAGGCTTTTTTGGAATGGCATTTCAAAGGATTTAGCTCAAGTAATCAATAACAATAATAAAAAAAAAAGGAAGCTAAAAAGGCCAAAGAAACAAAATATTCTGATTCAGGCATCAGATAGCTAAACTGCAGTAATGGTTCCAGTGGGATTCAAATATCAAGGCTGGTGGTGTCCACAGCAGATTTCCACTACCTTTGAGCTACTTCATTTTAGCAGAAGAGAGTACCTGACTGCTCAATTTGAGCATAATTTGCTTTTAAGAAGTCCACAGAACACTGTCCAAAGGCAAATTCAGATCCATGCTGAGCATTTTAAGCCACAGAAGTCCTGCATTTGAAACGAAGAAGGTGCTCTAATTTACACAGCTCTCTTTGCCAGGAGGACTCCTCAGCAGCAAAGGAACTCCAGCAGTACTGGATAAAGATTTTCCTCCATCTCAGCATCCTCCCCTCAAGGAGGGAGGGAGGCAGTGATCCCTCATACCTTAAGCACTAATTCCAGAACTGCTCACCCCAAAAGAACTGCTGCAAATCCTGCATCATAATGTCAGCTGGAGCCAGTAACAAACCCCCTTCTGTTGCTATACTTGGATTCTTTGTTTCAGAATCAGGTCCAAAAAGGGAGCAGAAAGGCTCAAAGATAATTCACTGGTGTTACATGTTTTCAGAAACGTTGATAATTTTATTTATGCTTGCACTGGCACTTGATTCATCATCCAAGGTTTGTAATTGTGTACATAGGCAATTTCACACAGTGTCAATTACTAACACACAATTTCAGTATCAATTACTAACACACATGCTTTAGAAAAGGATAAATTATAAATAGGAAATATATATTGTATTGGGCTTCTACAGCTGTGATCATGATGATAAAGCAATATTCAAGCTATGTTCAGATAAAACTGAGAAAAGTAAGTGACCTTTCATTTCTTCCAGTAGCATGCACCGGGACCAAGGACACACATCTGAAAGAGTCTCCTGCAGGAATACATAAAGCACCCCTGAGCTGCCAGAACATGAGCCTCTGCACCAGTGGCAGAAGGTCAGTATGTGGTGTGGCATGGAGTGAACAGTGACATCAGAAACAAAGATGTAGCTAAACTTTATTTTCCAGTCTCAGGAACCTTCTAACCAAGTGCCTGCGGCTCAAGGGAATATAGAGCTCCAGATCTCAACATTTTTGAACTGTTCAGCTGTAAACAGAAGTCTGCTCCTGATCTCTAGACATTATAGTTGCTCACTCTTAAAAGGATTAAATCATGAAATGGGTCTAAAGAAAATCAAAATAGCATTTCAGCAAAGAACACAACCTGAAAAAGCCAGCATTGACAGACATCTGAAGAGTACAGAAGGTCACAGAGAATTCTTTAAGAAAAAGAGAACATTTGCATTTTGATCAGCTGTAATTTTACACCTGAGGTCTAGTACAACTAGCTATTTAATTTTAACAACTGAGAAAATAGTTCAGACTTGCAGTGTAACTAATCTCCAAACCTTAGAGATATAAAATCAAAGGAAATGTGTACTTTAGAGAGCTGCTGCAACTACAGGATATGGAATTAAAGAAATGTGCTGAGGATTTCTGAAACCATGCACTACCAGATATAAAACACTGAATTACCTGGCAATTTAGAGAAGCTGTGGCTGCCCCATCCCTAGAAATGTTCAGTGCCAGGCTGCATGGGGCTTTGGACAACCTGTTCTGGTGGAAGGTGTCCCTGCCCATCCCAGGAATGAGATGATGAATGAGATGATCTCTAAGGTCTCTTCCAACACAAACATTCTGTGACTCTGTGATAATACAGTGTCATTAAAATATTGATGGAATTAAGACATGTTTTAGCAAGACAGAGAAGATAATTTTTACATTAAAGCTGTAATGTCTATTTGTAGGTTCTCTCAGACAGCTCAAATTAGAAATTACACTTCAAACCCACTAATGTTCCATACTCCACATGACTAAACTCATCTCCACAAACACTATGAAACTTCTAATTCATGTATGTTCGGGATTTCTGGGAAACTAAATAACAACAGCTCTTGCTCCAATGAAGTTTGAACAGATAAATAAAGAACCATTATTTACAGAATAATTTGAAATGTGTTAAATTTGTAGCAAGCTAACCATGAAATGTGAATTATAATCATGTGTTAATAGGGAAACACAACCCAAACTTTTCCAATTGCTATGAAACAAACATCTGGGGACTTGCCTCATTCTAACTGAATTATAGAGAGTCAGGAATGTGACTGCTCAGCTGCAGCAACATTCATTTAGATTATTACCTTGCATGGCATTGTCATTCCTGACACTGTATTTTGGCAGATTCCAAGAAGGCTGTCAAGCCATTTGTCAGCTCAGTCAAACATAATATGAGCTGGAGGAATATTTCAGCAGAGTTGAACTCATTTTCACCCAAGTATTTTGAGAAATGTTTGTGAGGGAAACTGCAATGTGAATTCAAGAGAAAAAAAATCCAGATGAATGAAAAATATCCTAGAGAATTTTAATATTAGCTGGAGGACTGGAAAAATCTGCCCTATATAACACTCTTCTAGATCTCCCAGTTTGCCTAGTCCTCAGAAAATTATGGTTTAACCACATTGAGACACTGGGACAGCCACAGTGGATGTTTAAAGGAAACAGCATGCACTTGTTTTCATGTTAGAATCCTGCAATCAGTTAATAAAATGCAAATTATGGTTTAGTGTATCACTTCTTAACAAAGGAGTGAGAACATCTGAAGTCTGAAAAGCACTTATGTGACAGAGGAAGGACCAGACCCTTCAGCACTGGCAATTTGCACAAGGAGGTTTGCAGCTGTATCACATGGAAGGAAAGCAGATCCACAGAAAATGCTCCTACAGTGCAGATTGCACAGAAAATGGTCCTCCAGTGCAGATCCACAGAAAATGCTCCTACAGTGCAGATCCACAGATAATGCTCCTCCAGTGCACATCCACAGAAAATGCTCCTACAGTGCAGATTGCACAGAAAATGGTCCTCCAGTGCAGATCCACAGAAAATGCTCCTCCAGTGCAGATCTGACACCTCCATCAATAGGAGCAGGGTGCCTGGGACTGGGTGTGCAGAACAGGACCATTCACACTGAGGATCCAACATCTGCTCTGCTCATTAAGCTCCAGCCTGATCCCCTGCACTGATCTCTTGGCCATGAGGTTCACATATCTCCAAACACATCTTGTTTTCTCCTTGCATCAGTAAAGAACCCATGTGATGTGCTCTGCAGTGCAGTGACTGGAAGCAAATGGGAGGTTTGTTCCTGAGGTAGACTGGGATGGAAACTGAAATGCTAATGAAGAAATGCCCTGTGCTCACTGCACACTACTTCAAGACCTTCAAGGACTAAAATAGATCCTGATTAAATAGAGGATGGTTAAATCTAGATATCAGCTGAACTGCTGTGGGATGAGCAATAATACTGACTAAAGAGAAAGTGAGGGGAAAGTCTGACCCAGTGTGAGATGAATCCAGAAGGTGAAGTACAATGCAGTAGCAAAAGTGCAAGCAGGAACCACAAGGGCCATCTGCCAACAGACCGTATTTTGCATTTTTTAATCATTCTTTTCCTTATAACAGATTCTCTTCTGAGATTACATCTATAGTTCACCTCTGAGACAGGCTGGTAGATCCTGAAATTTGCTGGAAGGCACCATTATACATAAGCAACTATCCTTTCAAAAATCAAGTGTCATTAATCATGACAAGAGCCGTGAAGAGCTTGAAGAAAATGGCCACAATGAATCTCACATCCACTCAGAAGGATGAATAAACATACACCCCACACCAAGGACCCTGCAGGAAACAGCAGTGCTTTATTTGGCTGGGCTTTGGCTCAGTAGAATCCCCTCTTCTCCATATCTATAAATGGGTAAAAAACCATGGAGCCTTGATTTTTGAAAAACCCACACTAAATCCATACACTTAGAACTTCAGATAACCATATTCAATATTCTGTGTGACTCTTTGTCACTGTAAGGTGTGACCCTGCAGTGTGCTTTCCTGGCTACCATGTCTGTGCAATTATACTCTCAACTGCAGCCCTTTGCCTCCCTTAAAACTGCCTCCACTGACTGATTTACAGCCTATTGCATCTAGTTCTGTATGCTTAATTTCACATTCCTGCCTCAAAAAAATCATCAACATTTCAAAATAAGGTGGGGAAGCAAAAATTCATTAATTAAAAATTTTCATAATTCTGGATTTTAAGACCGTCAGTATCTTCTGAGTGCCCCTTCAGTTGTACAGCTTTTCTCCTGGAGGTTTGCATTGACAATAATGAGAACTGCACAATTACCTGTACGTCTTTTATTTCTTTCTGCAAGGTTCAGTGGTTCTGTGGTGTACAAACACTGCAAAGATTTTTCTGTGACTGCTGACAACTCCAGGAACAAAAGGAGTGCTTACTGAAGATTGTTAGCAGTTGCTTTTGTTCTGAGCTCATTGCTTCAACTTTAGTATGCAACTACCTAAAAGATTTCTTATTACTTGCATTTCTTTAGCTTGGCTCAGATTTTCTTCTTAGTTTTGCATTCAATCAGGCTAAACCTCCTTTGCTCTCACTGATCTGTTGAATTTCTCCCAACTTCATACTGGCTTTCAGCCACCCATGTTACATTTCTTTGTAAAAGACAGTTTACAGTTAACCCTGTTCTGTCTCTTTCCTTTTTTACTCAAGTATCTTTAACTTGTTCTTCAGGATACGCACCCAACTTCTTTATTTCCTTTTATTATGAGCTTAGCCTGGCTGTTTGGCTTTCTGCAATCCACATCTCCAATGTATTCTTGCTACCTTTCACTCTGGCAATTCTTTATGTCAGAAAAACAACTCCTCTTCTGCCTTCTATTTCACTTCTGGCTGTCATCGAGATACCATGATTTTTCACCATCTGTCCCAATTCATTTGATGGATTGTCACTGGAGTTTCTCTCTCCTAAATGTCCTTGATATCTTTAATTACCTATTTCTCTCTGTTTACTTTGCACTCACTGGGACAGATTATATAAATCAGGAGAACATGAACTGAAATTAACACATTTGTACAGATGTAAAAGTGACAGAAATGAGACGAGAATGCAGACTAAAGAAATAACATCTAATTTCTTTCTATACATATATATAATGTAAATCATGGCTGAGAATTTACAACACTTCTTCCTGTGCTTAAGCATAACAAATTCCTTTCTGTCATCTGCAGCAACAGCACTGGCAAAACCAGCAATTCATGACTTCCTTATGCTGTAGAGTAAAACAGTGTTACATGTCTATTTCTTATCTGTCTTTATAATAAAATAAAATTTGAAGGAACTTCCTGAAAATTTATTATTTAGGGAGTGCTCACACAAACCTGCCTTTCCTCACCATCCTGCCACTTCCAGATTCTGAGGGTATTCTGATGAACACTGCTTACCTGTACCTATAGTACTCATCAACTAGACAATGGATTCCTTCCTACTTTATATTTCAAAGCCAGACAACATCAGTTTCTAGAGAGAGCTGAACTAGACTGGGGTTTATTTGTTTGAAGTTTTAATCATTCAGTGGTTCTGTGCAAACTGAGCCCTGGAATTTACCCCTAGAAAGCTGGACATTTGCTACAAAACAACCCCTGGACCTACCTCAACAACTTACTGCCAGTAAGCTCAAAACACATTAACCTTAATTTATTGCAATTCCAGCATTTCCACACTGACTATATCTGACTCTACTTTCAGTCCATTCTAGCCAGGCAATAACATTGTGTATTTTTCATTTAATGGATTAAAATTCCACTCCACTAAGAAGAAACCCTCCAAGTGCTTCTAATCCACCATCACTTCCCATGTGTGATTTAAACACTCAGGTTCCTCTTCTTTGATGGTGAAGGTTGCAAAGGTGCTTTGCAGAAAGCAGTTCAGATGTGGACACACACCTAGCCCTGCCCCAGGGCACATCTCCAGGCCTCCTGGGCACCTTGGACTGGGCTCTGCTGGCCCCAGGGGCAAGTGGAGTGGGAGCACTGAGGAATGCAATGAAGGAGAAAGGTCTCTGATCACTTATCCAGGATTTCTGGCTTCACAGTTTTAAGGGCTGTTCACACAACTCTGATCTCGAGACTCATTTTTCCACAGACAGCATGGTGAGATTCCAAGATACAGTTAAAATTGAAAATTTTCCCAGAAAGGCAGCAGCTGGCCTTTGTTTATTCCCAACTCATCTACATGGCCTGGGCTCTGTCTGCTGCTCCTCTGCCTGATTTGCTTGACTGTTCTTGACACAGGGCTGACCAGACCCTTCTTTCCCACACCAACACTTTTCTTGCTTCTGACACTCACTTTCTCAGCTCTTTCCTCAAGCAGTTAAAAATATCTCCTCCTTTCCCAGGCTTGCACTGGGAAACAGTCCTTCAGGAGCAGCTAATCCCCTCCAAAAGTGACCTAGTCAAGTTTTAGCAGCTCAGACTATCAAATCCAAATGCTGATAAATCATAACACCCCACAATACCCTTCAAATCCCAGAGATGAGCCTTGGTTTTTTCTCAATACAGCTCTTAAAATGTCAAAACTTGCTTGGCTCTTTGGAGTGCAGTGCTCTGAGCCACCTCTGAGCACTGAGCTACTGCAGGTATCTCTGCAGCTCAGCAGATTGATAGCTAAAATATTTGCTTTATTTATATACATCATATATATTCTCCTGGCTGTCATAGAGTATGCTTAGCTTTTCTGGAATGCATAGAAAAATAAAAAAATCCTGAGATGGAAGATGGATAGAGCAGAGCTGGATGTGCAACCAACAGAAAAATCCTTGCAAAGCAAGAATCATGCTACACTTGCTGCCCTATACATCAACATTATTTATTTTAGCTCATCACTCAAAATAATTTCAGAGAGAATCTGGGGGATGTTCTGGGGACCTCTCATTTCCCGTGTCAGATTCATAGAAACACACAAAATACCCAGTTCTACTCAAAAGCATTTTCTTCCATTTGAAGTGTGATGACCCACACTTCTGTATGCTAAGCAAGCTCTTAACATTGCTTGTTTACTGCAATATTCCCTTTAGCAACTGGAGCTGTGGAGTGGCATGATGATTGATTCTGCTCTTGAAAGTGATTTACAGATGAAAAAATACGTATTTTTTTATGTTCAACTGTATTCTAAATTGAGTTGCTGTGATGTAAGGAAGTCTGATTAGGTAAGGTAGAGTTTGCAAAATTTTTAATGGGTACTTAATCTTTTGGAATAAGCAATTTTTGCCTTAAAGAACAACCAAAAATTACACAGTACAATTCCTTTCACTCTAAAACGTCCAAGGGTTTTAATATGTGTGCTTACTGGCAGTGGTTACTCCCATAAAACGCCTCTGACTGCTCAAGTTCCAAAAAGACTTCTCATTCCAGTGCATTTGCAGGCCTACAAAAAGCCACCCTCCAGCCTCTCCATCCCATCAGACACTCCACTGGGATGGGGCTGATTGTCTGCTCCCCTGCTGCTGCTGCAGGAAAATGCTGCAGGGTGGCTGATGGATCTGAACAGGGTGGGAGTGGAGACAGCCTCTGCAGCCATCCATAAACTCCACTCATTCCAACTGCTTGCTGTCTGTTACTGAGAGGAACACTGGGAAAAGGGAAAGAAAAAGGCTATTTATTTTTATTTTTTTAAAGATATTAATTTGCCTTTATGATCTGGTATGGCAAGGTGAATGACTGGATCCTAAGAGAACCCTGAGTATCACATCTGATGACAACTAAGACATGTATTTCCCAACAAAAATAATGTGACAGCATCGTGTTCCCTTTCCTCTGGAGCATCCACTCTTGATCAGCAAACATCAGAGATAATTTCTGATGATGACTAGCCTATCATAAGTAAGAAAAGGAATTTGTTTAAAATAAATAAACAAGGACAGAAGAGTGAATATATTGCACTGCAGTGCTCAAGAAGCACCTAAATATTCCTGCAGAACAGATTTGCTGAAATTCTGACATCCAGATGAGGAGAGGTGACTAAACCTTGAAAGCAGCTGAATTGAGGCTGTTTTTATGCACTGACTCTGAGGTGTCTGAGATCACCACGAAGCACTGCAGAAATATTTTTCAGGAACAAATGTTTTCCTTTAGAATAAAGTAAAAAAGAAAGAAAAAAAATCGGATAGCAGATTATGTACCTTTGATATGTTCTGCATTTGTCCTAACTTTGTTATTTGAAACATGATATTTATTGTTGGAGTAAAACTAGACATGTAAAATGGAGCAGATAAAAATCTGGGTCTGTGGGGGTAGTTTTTCGGGAAAAAAAGGGATAACAAAAGGCTGTCTTTTGATAAAATGAAAACATACCTATAACATGTATTGGTCAAGGAAAATGTCTTTCTTTTGTGGAAAAGCTTTGAGAGAAACTAACAGTTCTGGCCACTGAGTTCTGGCAGTTTGGGGTAGCCCAGGCCTGTGACAGGCAAGGGATTTTGGAGCAGCAGCACAATCAGGAATCCTGTGGGAGCTCTCTGGAGTCAGACACAAACACAGCTCAGAGCTCTGCAGAGTCCCTGCTCTGCTGCCTGCCTGGGCCTGAAGGTGTGAGCAAGGGAGCTGTCTGCAAAAAGCCTCTCCAAATGGCTCCTCCATCCTCTTTGATATGGTTCCCAAGCTGAGCCCACTTCAGTTCTCCTTGTTGTTTGTGTTGTGCTTCACACACAGCTTTATTTTGCTTTCAGACTTCTGCTCGTGCCTGATTCAAGCTGGGCATGGGGAGTGGGATCATTGCTAACAGAGGGAAGATCCTGTTCCAGCGACAGGGACTGACATATAATTTAAACTATTCCAACAAAACTGCACAAGTACCAACTACCTGGATAACCTAATGCATCTTGGCTTGAGGCACAAAACTTTGGTATTTTGAGAAAAGACCAGTTATTGTTTCCTCTAACATTTATAAAAGCACCTTTGCAGCTCCCTGTCAATTGAATAGAAGTCTTGCCTGCACACAACCCAACTAATTGTTGAGGAAAATCCACCCAGCTATTCTCACTAGAATAACCTGCCTCAGAGGTTTTGTGATGTTCTTACAGAACATCAGCTTCTCCTAGAGACAATCACTTTGTAGAAGAAAGAAAAGCCCCAACGGGAACAGCAGTCTCAGTTTGCTGTGGAAGCACTGCCACACAGGTGTGAGAACACTTCCAGTTTTCCCAAGACAGGACACATCCCAGGTATGTCCTGAAGTGAAGCACATTAATCCAGAAGTGAAAAGTTAATTCTGCTTCAAAATGTAGGCTATCTAACCAAATCCTTATATAAACTGTTGCCACAACACACACAACACAGCAGGAGAGAGACATCATGAAATGAAGTATGGAGAAAACAGTCTCTTCATCCCAATAACCACCCATTTAATTCCAGGATTTACTCTTAATCAGTAACATTAAGTTGTAGACACCCAATGAAACAAACCCAGAAAAAGGTTCTTCAGTCACACTCGTGCTGTCTAGTTAACACTGCAGGGTAGTAACGACATCACCAAAAGTAGAATTTGTTCCATTTTTCTTAGCTAATAGTTGTTTTTAGATCAAATACAAATTGCAGAGGCTTAGCCTTTCCATTATGTAACTTAATTGTCATCCTCTCCCTTCTCTACACAGAAAAAAGATAAATGCCTTTTTGGCTTCCAAATTTGTACCCTTGAGACAGATGAAGCGTGGATGAACATATTAAGCACTAGAACTGTTGTGTCCTGGTGAGAATGAGGGGATCATTTTCTTTGCATCTTCTGACCTGCTATAGAAATCTATAGCACATTAATCATTCCTAAACTCAATCTCAGTGTGAGGTGGGAGCAGGGTAATTTACTATGTCTGCATCAGATTTTTCTTTCATCAGACTTTTACACAGCTCAGTGGAAGAAACTAATACTTACAAGCTTAACAGGAATGTATTTCTGGTGAGGAAATGTTATTGTTACCCAAATGTAGAAATGAATAATTAGGTCTCTCTTAAGTAAGCATCCACTGTATAATGATTCCTAAACTCATTCATGCCATAAATTGAACTAATTAAATTAGAGATGTTTCCTCCCCAATATACAACAGATATGTAAGCACTGAGACAGCAGAATGATGCTCCTAATATCAGCACCTCCACAGATTAGCCAAAACTGACAGCCTAATTCCTGGATAACATCAGAGGCGAAATGGATCAACCACATGCTGTAACTTTTGGAAAAAATCCTCCATTTTCTTTATTCATGAAGCTTTGTGCTTCTAAAAGCTGTATGCCAGAGCCTTGCTGCTGTATTCTGTTTACTCCCTTCAGACCTGGGGGTCCTATCTAATACCCAAGGAATAGGGCTGAAGACACTGCAAGACAACACTGCCCTGGGAAGGATGGCAATACTTGCTTCCTTCCTGGCAGGAACACACTTTCACAGCTGCCTGAACCTGACATAGGCTGGCAAAGACCAGCCCCACCCTCTCTGTCATTCTTTTTCCCTGTACCAGTTCTCTACTGTCTCAGCAAAAGCACTCACACAACTGAGTGCTCCTGGATAAGGAACTGCACTGATTAAAATTTTGGGTGGGATAACTCTGCTCCCTGCCTCCTATTCCTACTGGATCCATCAGCTGGGTCTCCTCTGAGGATGCTGAGAATTGCTCAAGCCCAGGTGGCACTGAGCAGAACTGAGCTACTCTCAGCACTTTTCAAGGCACAGAGGCATTTCTGTAATTTGCTGCAAGGATACAACCAAGGGGTGAACTCAGAGCCCTCTGCAAAACCTCTGGGCAAGAAGGACAAAGAGAAGAGCCCAGCTCCCACTCCATTTAAGAGGACTGAAATCACAGCAGTGTTTTCTTTGCTTAAAACCACGTTTTGGCTTACAATGAATAAAAATTCACTACTGCACAGAAAATAGCACCCAGCACAATACTTCTATATCCTTAAAGGGCCAAACTCATCTGAACAGTCTGGCTGTTCAAATTGTACAAAGCCTCTGTAAACTACAGCCCCTGGACAGAAGACACTGAGGAAAGTGATCCTCTACACTTCTCTCTAATTCTCCTTAACATATCATGAATTCACACTGCCTAGAATTTACGTGTGTATTATTACTCTTCTCTGCAGACTGGATTCTACTCATGCCTCAGTGCTGCAGGGAACATACTGGAGTGACCAGACAGACTCTGGAAAGTGTTCCTGGACAGGAACCTTTGATCCTCATGTTCTCACTCTGTTTGGCTATCAGCAACTATTGGAATATATTTATATTCATGGCAGAAGGGGACACAGTATCATTGTTCTACCTTTAAGGCTATGTGGTGTACAGAAAATTAACAGAGATGTGGCATTCCTTGAATCCCTTTTCATAGTCACAGCTTTTTATTTTGTCTAGTGTTTATAATGGTTTGTTCAGTGCTTGCTGAGAGAGATGGTGTAATGATGCTGTAAAGGGCCAAGTCCTCATTAGACTCCTAAAATTATTGAAGATTCCAACCAGGAGGACTGGAAAGGGATATCACAAGTTCCTATTACCTTCTCTTCCCTGAAACCATAAGGACAATTTTCATGCCAAGATTCAAAGTCAGCAATGTTCCTGTTCAAAAAAAAAAAAACAAACCCAAAAAATGCCTGAAGTATTTCCAAAGGAGGATTTCTGCATATTTCACCTTCTATAAATCAAACCCAGATATCTGGGGGTGGGAGGAAGGTAGGGCAGAGACCAAGCATAAAAGCAGTGCAGTTTGATTTAACTGTCAGAAAGCTGTGAAGGTAGAGAGTGGGCTGAACTGGGAAGATTACAGCTTCAGCTCCAGATGCCCTCCTTGATATACACAATCCATTTATTTCGCATAATTCAGCTTTTCCAAAAACAGGCAGGACAACTATTTCTGTACTTATATTAATGTTGTCATTGATACCTTTTCAGCCCAGGAGGTACCAGTGAGTATTAGCATTAACACATCAATATTCCATCACTGATGCTGGCACAAATTCAGAAAAGGAACAACACTGAACTTCTAAAACACTATGGAAATAACCTGGCTTCCTAACTGTATCCATATTCACTGCACACACCTTGGAGTGTAACACACTCACATGACTTATCATCACCTCTAAACACTTTTTTCTACTGGTGCTTCCCTACTTTAGCAATTTCCTGTTATTTAAAACACAGAATGCAAGTGAAATAAATGCATGCATGAGCAAAAAAAGCACAATGCCTCTTCCAGCCATCAATACACACTGGCAAACACACAACTGCAATAATGGGCCCATTGTAGATTCCTAATGTTTCTCATTAATCAAATCTTGTTTGTATTAGAAGAAGGAAATAACTGTATCCAAATTAACTTGCCAATATGATAGCCATTAATAACACCAGAGTGAAGACTCATGGAATGCAATTATGGTACCAAAGTAATAGTGGTACAAACATAAAACATGATATAGTTGATACAGAGTGGAACAATATGCATTGTCAGCTGCAAATATAAAGGTGCTTTTGCAGGTTCTTATTCCTCTAATTCCTTGGAACTGAAGCCATTCTCAGTCCACTCAACAGCTCACAGAGCTGTAAGACACAATCTGCACAAAGTGGCTGCTTCTGGAGGTCATTCTGCAGGATGCTGAGAAGATAGCAAATGTGTGGGTAACACAGGTTCTTGAGCTGTGGGAGAACTTCATTGCCATAAACTAACAAAGAAGGGAGAAAAACTTGTAGGTAGGGCCATTATTTCAGGGGAAACACTAGAAAGGACTTGAAAACCTTAGTTTTACCTGGGCACTTGGTTGCAGCTCTTCTGCCCACCTTAACCTCCTGCGATCTGAGCTCCAGAGACCCCATGCAGCCACTGGTGGGACTGCAGATCTCCCATTCTACAACATGGAACAGAATCAGGGAATCAAAACCCTCTAAAATCATCAAGTCCTACTGTTAACCCAGCACTGACAAGGCCACCACTAAGCCATGTCCCCAAGTGTCACATCTACACATCTTTTAAATCCCTCCAGGCACAGTGACTCCACACTGTCCTGGGAAGCTTGTTCCGATGTTTGACAGTCCATCAGTGTGGACTTTTCCCTGATACCCAACCTAAACGTCCCTCATTTTTCATAGCTACACTAAGTTTTTAGTATATTTTCATAAGAATAATGTGTTTAAACATTCTTTCTGTGCTGGGGTTTATGCACAAGCCACCAGGCTCTGAATACACAGCCTGATTTTAAATCAGTGTGGTGGAAGAGCAGGGGGCTTCACACGTAACTATATCCCACCAGGAGAAAAGGATGAGAAGAGAGCTTTTCCAACTGTCTCTGCTAGAATACTAGGGGAGAGGCTGTGGTAAGAACACATATATTATTCATGTGCCTGACACTCTATGAAAGCTGGAAAAGCTTTCATATGGCACAAATCTGCAGGAAACCAAGCCTCGTTAATTTGCTGCTCAGTGAATATTTACTTATTCCAACCTAGCTATCAGTGCAGACACTGTAAACTTATCTATTTTCTCCAATTTCAAACCTGGGAGTCTAAGGTTTTGGCATTTGGCCCACAGCTGGGCCAAGGGATGCAAGCAAGATGAACAAGCCTGATAGAACTGCAGGACTGTTTCTCAGCCTGTGACCAATTAGTTCACTTGACACAGTTAAAAAAAAAAAAAAAGTAGCAAGCTTCTAGGAAGCCCAAATATCTTAAAAGTACTTAAAATTTAACGAAGTATTTTAGGATTTAATTCTAACTACTCACATGGCCCTCACTGTAGTTACTGCAGCATTATTGTTACATTTCAGGAAGAAGATAATTTACTCTGTAAATATTCTCTGAAGAAAACATGATGATCACAGCTGGGGAAAAGCCAGCCTAAGTCTCCTGTGCTACCCTGACACGCGGTAATCAATGTCTCACTCCCCTGTGAAGGAGTATTCCACAGGTCAGTACTCAAAATACTCAGCCAGGGAAGAATCTCGACCAGCTGATGCAAAGATTTTGCTGAAGGCAAAGGTTATCACTTGACAGGGCTGTTATTGTGGGCCTATTTCTCATTCATGTGCCACAGTGGGAAGTGAGGAATGGCTGTGATGACATGGAAATACTGCATCAGTTCTAGACACTGCCACTGAGCTGCTGCAGAAGTGACAGCAGCACAGATCAGCAGTGTCAGAACTGGTCTGAAAAATTATTTCATTATAGGAATGGAAGATGTGATTTAAAAATTGTCTTACTTGGGTATATGAATGGAATTCCTGCTATCGATCAGTCAAGAAGCTGTGTTGTTCAGGAATTCTTGGAGACAGAAGAAACTATAAACATGATATTTTGGGATTTTTAGGGGGTTTTTTAAAGAATAGAAAATTAAAAAATGAGACAACGTTTCAAAGCAGCCACTAAGGGATGGATTTTCCCACCTTTCCATGTCCCACAACTACTCAAAAAGCAAAACACAATTAGCCCTGAGCAAAATTCCAGTTAAAAAATCTAACCAAAACAAACCCCCAAATTACAACATTATATTTATGCCTGTATCTACGACTGCAGGAGGCTTGAGCTTTCCTGGTGGGTTGGCTGCAGCAAAGACAAGGGTCAGCACACAAGAGCAGGTGTATTCCCACTGGGGGTTAAAGATCTCTGACCAGCTGCAGAACCCTGCTTTGCCTTGGAATTGTTTATTTTCCTCTTGAAAATTTTCCAGTTTGCATAAGGTACATAAATATTGATTAATCCAAAAGGCCAGGCAGATACATTTTTGTCAGGCAGACAGATAAGTTGGCAGACAGCCCAAATGGACTGTAACATGGGCTTTCATTAATATTTACACATTTTTGTTGGAAGTCTAAGAGTGCTAACCAAGGAGTCAGAGAGCACACAGCATAAAATACATCACAAGACATTTCCTCACCATCTGGGGATATGAAGGTTAAATGTCCATAACTAGGTGAAAGACTTCAGCAGGGCACAGCAAATCTTTGCTTAAGTGCATTCTCTGCTTTTAAACACCAGCCCAGAAAATATTTGATTTCTCGTTAAATAGTCTGGTCTTTGCTGGAAGAAATGAAAACACTGCTGCATAAAATATTTGCCCAAAACACAGTGCAGAAACACACAGGGTGTGTTTCTATGATTAGCAGAGCAGAGAAATGTTACAGTTTGCTGTTTATCTGTGCAGCTCATAGAGAATGGGGGTAAAAATGTGATGGAACAGAAACACAGGATCTAATACACAGTATCAGATAACAGTCATGCAATCTGTATTTAAGTATAGGCTATTTCTGTCTTAAAAACTGATTTATTTCCTCCACCATACCTTGCATGTACAGACACCCATGGACGACATCTAATCAAAATTAACAGGCTCATCCAGAATTTTAAGTAATAAAGGAAAAACTGCTTCTAGTTATTGTTATCCTGGTTAATAAGATTTAATATATTAATGTACTAAATGCATTAATGATACATGTAATACATAACTAATGTATTAAGGTATGTGCTAAAGATAATATTTTATTGTGTTAGACCAGCTGCATTTACAGAACTCTTCATCTCTCAGTCTATGAGCAGAGCCCACACTGACAGCTCACAAGTACAGTGAATATAGAAATAGCTCTGTGACTCTTTCACAGCTTTTAAGTTCATAGTTGAAATGTTAAATCAAAGGGTCGACAAATGTTGAAAACCCAAATAAAATCTTTTTCTTCAGTAAGGATTATAGTCTTCCCAAAGGACTGCAACGAAGGACTGGTTAAAGAAATTAAAAGTTTCAGTGATGAGGTGAGTTTTATTTGTCTTGGCCACTACATCTTTACCTTCAATTTATGAGTAGCTACTGGTTTGTTTGCTCTCAAGAGAGCCCATCTATTCTGCTCAGCTCCTGCTGTTTGGGATGAAAACGGCAGACTAGAGCAGAAAAAAATTTTCCTCACATTTTTAGACAAATAAATAAATAAAGACCACTTCAAAATCTGACTTTGGATATTAGAATTGAAGCACTTAGCTACTCATGTGACACGACACATTTGAACTTGCACACTTTGCTATTTTATTGTGGGGGATCTTCTGATCAAAAAACCCCAGTGCACTGTCTGAAGTCCTAGATGTAACATGAAAGAGTTAATGCCAGTGTTGTCTGAAATACCCCAAATGAAGGCTTCCTGTAAAGTTCACTCTCTGCACTCTCAAAACAAACAACACCTGCTCTGAGTCAGTGGCAGTCTCCCTGTGCCACAGCATGCCCCTGTCCTTGTCTGGGTCAGCAGCACAGGGCCCTGTCCTGGTGGGCTGAAACATCTTCAGAGTTGTATTTGCTTCAGGATGTGTAAATGTGCCTATTACACTCCTAAATCTAAACCCTAAATTGCCAAAGCCCCAAGCACGGGACAGGGATGCTCCAGGACGTGTCACACTTGTGTCACAGGGAACAAAGGGTGCATCTCCCAGCCCACACCTGCACAGGACAGGGACGCTCCAGGACGTGTCACACCCGTTCACAGGGACACAAAGGGTGCATCTCCCACCCCACACCCTGCACAGGGCACATTCACTGCCTCGCCTTGGCCATCCTTCTAAAAAATACACTCATCTCCTCCTACAGAGGCTGAGATTTACGGCCTCTCCTGCCCACTGTTTTTGCTTCCATCAATTCTGAATTACACAGCAAGAGAGCTCCAAGGGAAGAACAACTCCCAGCAACAACCAGACATAAATGCAGGGATGGGTTTGAGCCCCTTTGTTAGGTCAGCACAGGAGGGAATGCTTCACCCTCTTCTCACATGTCTCTAGAATTCAAACATGAATATAGAGCACCTTATCCAATTCTGTTGCTACATCTCCTTTTCAAGAGCTTTAAAATTAAATGTAAATTTAAATTATTTAAAGTAATGACCTTTAATCCTGTGAAATGGGATTAAAGGGTTGAACAGATTTTTCCCCATCAGGAATTACACACGGGGACCTCTGGCCCTCTCTGCTGTTGATTACAGTGGATGTGCCTCACGTCCTTCCCAAACTCCAGCCTTTTAGCTGTCTCTTGTAGACTGAGCACATCCCACAGGGCATTTGTCTCCCGTGTTGGATCTCCTCTTGGACCAAATTTTAAGATCAGCTTCAACACAGCACGATCCCAACAGCTTCTAACACTTCTATGTTAAAGGGTCTGGCACATTAAATGGAATTCCCCAAGACAAAACCCTAATGCACTTTATTTAGTGTATTAAAAAAAATCCAATAGGATAAATGTAAAATTAAAAGCCTTGCACTGAATTCTGAAAGTCTCCCCTATAAAGTGTTTGCTACATGCCCTGAGGGTAGAATGTCCTGCACAGGAAACAATTATTAGAGAAAGTAACCTGCCTCACCAGAGCTTCCCATAGACTTTCACCCTGTATTTTAAATCCTCCAAGGCTTTTACTTTGGAAAATTATTTTACAGCCCAAAGAACAATCCTTCTGGCTTGAAGTCCACTCTCACTGATACACCCCTTTTCTCCCAGAAAATAAAATCCAATCCTGTATATGACTTTGTTTAATTGAACAGAGATTGCACACGGATGATTTATCATCCTTCAGCAGAAGGCAACACCAATTTTATCAGCATACTTTGGGTGTCAAGAGTTCAATTAGAACAGTTTGTAGCTGGCTGTCTTATTGAAGCCAGGGGACCTGAGGTCAGCACTGATTGTATATTTTATTGATGGGGATCTTTCCTTGACAGTTGTTTAGAGAAACACGAAAATACAAAACACAGCTTTGAGAATAACCTCTGAAAGTGCTGCAAAATGAGCAGTTGCATATCATGCCTCATCCCCTCTCAGGATGCTTTTGGGGCATGGAATCTCTCCCAAAAACAGTGTCTGATGATCAAATCCTACATTAATGCCAGCTAAGGTTTAGGGATTGTACATCCTTTGCTGTCTTAAAGCTTCCAAAGTATTAAAAGTTTTAAATGTTTGTCCACAGATTCCAATCTTGGAAGGATTGCTTTGAAATTGTGCTGCTTTAATATTAGCAGCACAGCAAAATTAATTATAGTTTTCTTGAGTCTGTCTGATGTGTTTCTTACACATAAGGAATAAAAATATGTTCAGGGCTCTTGTGAATTTCAAGATCAGTGATCTATTCAGAAGCTTCAGAGTGACAGTGCAACAAATGCCCTGTGCTTCTAAAGCAATTCTAGATCTAAGGAAAACCTCAAAATCTCATCCACACACAAAGAAAAAAAAAGGTCCTATCAAAATGAGAAGTTCATTTCATGGTCTAAGAAAGAAATACTTTTTCTCAGACATCTCTTGAAAAAGATGGAATAACTCATTCAGTGGAAGGTGTCCCAACCCATGGCAGGGGGCTAGAACTAGATGAGCTTTAAGGTCCCTTTCAACCCAAACCATTCCGTGAGTCTATGATTTGGAGAAAGCCATAGCTTTATTAGAAATCCATTTTTAAAATTTGTTTTTATCTTTGATTTACAGGAAGTCAAGACTTCAGTGCAAATAACTACACAAGAAACCTTTCAATGCATTACTACTCCATAATTTATGGAACATTTATTGAAAACAAAATAGCCTCAAAGTATTTTTTCCTGAAATGCAAAACAGTTTTCAGAAACAAGGTGCTGTTCTCAGTGTTTTCTGATCACTCTTTCTTCCCAAAACATTTTCTCTGAGTCAAGTCAGCTGCTCTTAATGACAAAAATGAAAAACCTGCCTGACACATCACTTGGAGAGAACAATTCTCCTCATATTAAATATACTGCAGTAAATATATAACAGGCAATCAATGCTCCCAACATATATGCAAGCATTGCAACCTCAGAAAGTCTTCATTTTTCCAATTAAAAAAATAATAGTAAATGGAGGCCTATTTCACTGCAAGCACAGTAGTAGGGAGATATGGAATAACCACATGGATGTATGGTTATATGGATATATAACTGCACTATGGATACAACAAGGTTTTCAGGTAATTGTTAGCTGCATCCTGTTCCAGTTTGCATAGTCAAAGAACACACTCCCAGCTAAAGAGATTACACTTGAGTGAAAGCACAGCCACAACCCTTAACCCCAGTATTTGAGCTCTTCTGGTGGATTTTTTTTTTTGTAATGGATGCTTGGAAACTAAAATGTCTTTAGCTAAATGATTTGGGTGGATAATTAATTGTCTGTTGCTCCCACAAAGTGAGAATGCATCCACACAGAATATAGACGTATTTTGAAGGACAACAGAGCAAATAATGTTTAAATCTTTCTTAAAAGCAAATAACTCTGACTTGGCCAATTGGTAAGACCAGTGATTTCAATACAATCGAATTGAAATAAAGCAGTTAAGCATTTAAGACTTCAGTAACAGTCCTAAAAATCAATCTTTCTTTTAAACTGGCCTCCCAGCCATGCCTTAGCTTTCACAGCTTTAAAGAACAAAAAGTGCCTATAAAACACCTGCATGGTGAATTTTTTTTAAGGGATCATATTTGGGAAATGCTCTAAATAAATTTCACAAAATCACCAAAAGCCCCAAACTCAGATGTTTCTCTGGGCACCTGGTGCCCCATTTGATTCCTGCTTGCATGCAGATGTGTGACTGTGAGAGTGACTGATCACCTCCTCTCATGGTGAAGATCAATAGTTGCTTTAAAAGGAGACAGATTCATGGAAGCTATTGGATCCAAACAGTTTATTGCTTCGTGCTCATCCTTTTGTTTAATGGCAGCTCTCAGAGTCACCTCAGCAATTACTCTTTGAGTTGACTTTCAAGTAACTTCCTTGCACATCATGTGGCCTTTTAAAGGTTGCATCCAAAAGCAGCATCTCCCTCCCCCAAAGTGTTTAAAGCAGAGGTGATGTCACATCCCTCACCATCAGATGGTGGCACTTAGTAGGAGTTATATACTAAGAAAAAATTGCAATTTACTTCCAGCCTCTGGAGCAGTCCTTGATCTCTGGAATTAACTACTTGTTGGAATGGCTTAGATTTGTGTTGCTAATTTTTATCCCAAAGGAGTTGGCAACTATTTCACTTCAGGTAAACATCTAAACAGCTGTGGGCTCATCTCAAGGTACCTGACCTATCCAAATCTCTGAGTTTACTACAGTGCTCTGGAAATCCATTTGCTTCTATCATTACTAGATCTTAATCCAATGAGTCATCAGGTGCAGTAGGTAGGTTTCATTACTTTTGTGTAGCATTGAAATACAGATTTGTTTTTTCATTGTTGTGTGCATAGCTGTATTTTTCAGCTTCTGGCCAATCAAGTTATTCTCTCTACAGCATCCTAAGTCTCTGCCTGCCCTCACCTCCCTCCATTTTGAATAGAACATTAAATTACAAGAAACCTCAAGGAGGAAAACCCAATCTTTCATTCAAAAACCTGGAAAAAAATCTGGTAACTCAGGTAAGTGAAAGCCAGCTTGCTTTTTCTCCTCAAGAGGTGATTCTGTGAGGATGACAGGCTGTACCTATGGCAGCTGTTTCTGCTCCAGCAGACTGGCCTGAGCTGCAGCCTCAGAGAGCTGGGTGCCACATCAGGGTGCAGAGTGCTGCCTTTACCAGGAACACTCACACAAGGGGAGCTGTCAGCTCAGATTTGAGGGTCCCTTGCAGCAACCTCAGAGTGGGATTCACCCCAAGATGCCAGAGCACTCCCCAGGCTCAGACACAGGCACTCTGCTCTTCTCCACCAAGTTATTTGTCATGAGTATCAGTGGCCAAAGCCCATGAAGCCTTGAAGTGACTTCTTCACAAGCTTTATTCACATTTATGATCAAGTCTCAGAAATGTAGAATACACCATCATGTAAAACAAAGCTAGGATTAAACACAGCATCAAGGCTTGTCAAGGATTTTTAGCTGGGAGGATTCAGCTATCATGACTTGAAGCCATGGTGGCTGGATGATAGACAAGCCTACCTTTCTTGGTAGGACAGAAATGGGTAGATCTAAGACACACAGAAATGTCTAGAAATGGGCAGATCTAAGACACACAGTACCTTACTTTATCTGTTAGTTGTGGAAATAGTATTGAGAAAAGCAGAGAATGCCTTGCAACTTAAAAAACCATCAAAATTTAAAAAGCAGCAGTAATTCCCAGCCAGCCTTTCTTTCTCCTTATCTGCTCAGGAGGCAGGCATACCTCCTGTTGGTGCCACTTTACACTCTCTGCATCAATCATTGCTCTGGAACTGTCACTTTTTCTACCCAGCTACTTGTTCCACACACCACTAAGAGCAAACCCAAGGTAAGGCCACACCACTAGGTCAGAAAAGTGAAATGCTCACTTATCTGATTGCTGTTTTATGAGACAAGAAGTGAAACACCACAGTGGAGGCTGCAGCAAGCAGACAAGCTTTATGCACTGCTCCAGGGAGGGAAGAGCCAGCACATCAAATTGGGTACCAGATATTCAAACACCACTCTCCCCCATGGTCTGGGCACAACACAGAGCACACGCACCATGGAGCTGTTAAGAAGCTGCTAACAAAGCCCCAACTTCCATCAAAAATCCTCTCTCATCCTGCATATCCCAAGGGGCCCCTTTCCCAACTTGTCCTCTTGTCACTGAAGTATTCCAGTCCTCCTTCCTTCCACCTCCCATCACCTATTTATGTCTCCTCATCCCTACTGAGGACTGTGGATCTCGATGCTGCCTAGAACAAGCTCAGCTCTGTAGGCTCCAGATAAAACATTGTGTCTATTTGCACTCCTTTAGAAGATTTACAATCTCATTCTACACTAAATCCCAAGTAAAGCCACCAAATTTAATGGTATGTGTTATTACACGGGTAGAACAGAGCTCAGATTGCTGCCTTTGCCCTGCTTATGTCATCAGGGTATCAGCTATTCCCTTATGCCAACTCAGTACCACAGATTAGGCTAAACTCCTTGCTCAAGCTATGTTTACTTGGTCACTTTAATTCAACATGAATCTCTGTTGCCACAGAAATAGAAAAGAGGGATTTTATGTCTGTATTAGGCTGAAAACTCACATATTTTTTTTCAGTCAGCCTGGTTCCTAGACAGAGGCTACAGAAACATATGGGTTTATATTTATAATTAGGCTTCACAGTAAGCGTAATACACGAAATAAAGGACATGCCATTTCCAGAGGTTAAAGATGAAGACTTGATTTCAATGCTATTCACCTCCTTTTATTAATATTATAAAGAAAGGAGAAGAAAATTAATATTATGCAAGAAAGTCATGTCAATTTTCAGGTTGTTGGGTTTTTTCTGTTGTTGTTTTTTTGTTATATTTCATTTATTTTTGAAATCCTATGAGAAATCCAAAACCAAAATAAGTATGATAATTTTTTCACTTTTTTTTTCATTTGTATTTTGTTTATACTTCATTAATATGACTAAGGAGCCAATCCTCAGAGAAATAAGTGCTTTGGATCCTTCAAAGTGAATCAGGCTGGCTCAGTAGTCCATCACTTTATTACTCTCAGTGGCACATTGGCACCACTGTCAGGGGCCTGGAACAAAGACCTCTCCCATCAGATAAAAGCAGTCCACTTCAGCTCAGGGGAAATATGCAATGTTTATTAAAATAGTGTCAAGTATTCTCGACCAACCGCCAGTGAACAGCTTTATCAGCTGAGTGACAAATATTGCAAACAGCTGCAAGGGAAAACCAGTCAGATATTCTCCAAGGAATGCACCTTCTATCAATCTGTCCACTCTTGTTATAAAAACTGTTTCAGATATTTATATACAGGACATGGCTTTTTCTTCCAAATAAAAAGGCAAAAAAAAAGGGTAGGAAAGTAATGGGAAGGAAGAGAATAGGTCTGGAATCTATCTACTATCTGCTTTCTTGACATTTATTCAATAAAATATTTCAGAACAAACATGCTAAATAAGTATTTTGTACAATTCCTCTTGTTCTGCTTTATGGCCTCAGAATGCTTTGTTTTCAGTTCTGCCCCCTCAGTTTCTTGCCCCTAAGCATTGTATCAGAAATCTGTTTTATTTGGGCCCAATTTTTAAAATGAATGTTAGGTGCTAAGAGATGCATACATTTAATTATTACAATCCAAAAAGAGAACACCACTGCCAAAATTGTATCAATTTCTTAAATAAAATTGAATTAATGAACTGGAGTTAATAAATGGGTAGGGAACTGGAAACAGATGGAGAAAGCTTCTGGGACTGTTTGGAAATATAGGTTGAGTTTTGAAATCCTGATAGGTGTTTGTCTATGCATGTTGGCACCTAAGTTGCAGCTCCAGACCTTTACTAAAAATAAGTAGTGACTGTTGTCTTGCCAATTTGCAAACTGGGACACATCTAGCATCATTTGTCTTAAAAAAAAAATCTGATTTCCAGACACCTTTTCCTCACCAACAACTGCTGGGCAAAGAAAAAGCCAGCATGAAATGTCAAGGCTCCAGGAACACGGAGCTGACTGGGAGCAGCAGGACAGGGTGTTCCAGCCCTGGACAGGAACTGCAGGGCAAGTGAGGCTGTTAGAGCTGCACAGACAAGGAAACCAAAGTTGGGAACACTTTTGACAAGGTCACCCAGCAGGCCCAACAGCACAGCTGAGGAAACAACCCACACATCCCAGTCCTGTCCTCCCATTAGGCTGTTTACCCAGAATGTGCATGAAGGCATTCTCCTACACCCTCTTCCTCCTATAATTTTGTTTAACAGCCTGCAAAAGTTACAGCGTATGTAATTCTCTCTAATATTTACAGCCTCTGGTTAAAACAATTGCAACCTATTAAAGTGTGTTATAACCTCACAAAAAATAACCTTGCACAAAAAATCCTCCACAGCTCTGTATCCCTAAATCTTAACAAGGAAAGGTAATTGTTAGCAGTAGATTTCCATCTCTGCAAAGCATAAAGGAGTCAAACATCAGACAACTACATTTCAGAATGCAGACAAGACAGAGGGAGACTCCTGCACATCACTGCAGCATGAGGAAGATGAGGGTCAGGGACCCCAGACCCAGCTGAAACACAGAGCCAGAGAACACACAGTGCACAGGGAGATACATCAGCCTAGCAAACATCCTCTCTGCTGGGAGAAAAGGATTTCTCGTGTATCCACTGAGTCATGTGGTTGCCACCCCAGCAATATCTGCATTTTTACTCCTTCAGAAACTTGTCATCATTAGGTTCTAGTCATAAGGATTTGACTCTGATTACTTTGAAAATCCTGAAGGACACTGCACTGTGTGGTTCAGTGCACACAATTCAAGGAAGGACCATATAATATGCCCTTAGATGTGAAAATGTTTAAGAAGTAGAATTTAATTCACTATGGAAGATGGGTAAACCAGAAACCAACTTAGTCAGAGCAACCCCATCTACACTGCAATTATAGACTTATATCTAACCTTGAAATTCTAAATCTGTTACTCTGCATTTCTTCTGCTTCACTTGCTTCCCACTGCCACCACTGTGTCTGATCTAATAACCTGCCTGTGTTTCTCGAATTGCTTTTTCCACACATACTGTTTGGATGTTTATGGAAGACTCTCCATTTGTTATTTTCTATATGGCTTTTACTTTCTCAGTTTCTATTCTCTGTTGACAGCCTTAGCTGTATACCCCTTTTCTCCTGCTCAGTTTTGTCTATGCACTCCATTAACATGCTCTTTACTTATTTGTTGGTCCTTACTAATTTGGGTTTAGTCCCATTCTCTGAAGCTCCCCATGTCACCTCCCCACCCCACTTCCATCTGAGAAACCTTCTTGCCCAACTTAATGGGTTTTGCTAATGAGAGATAGCAAAATTCTAAATAAAAAACATCACTGAAGTGTATCTGTCTGCCAAAAGTGACTTTTTATGGATTCATCCTGTTACAAGGACAAGAGCCTGCCAGTTTAGGGCTCTGTCTTGTGCCCTGGTAAGAAGCTGCAGGTACATAAACCTCATCTCAGACATTCGATTACACTGGGGAAGAAACTTTGCTTTGCTATTCCATAACCTCCCTTCCTGCAGGAAGGTCAGAGTATGAAGATGAGCCTCCCACTGTGCTCTTAGCTTAATTACAGAGAGTGAGGAACAAGTTGATGGACGACCTTCCCGTGAAATCACTCATCCCTTGGCCTCCAGGAGCTTTCATAATGGAGCTGAAAAAACTGTAGCAAGTGATAAGAGGAGGGCATTCAGAATTTTCTGAAGAGCAAAAATGGCTGCAAAACCTCGTGACAGCATTTCAGAACTTTAAAGCCTGTTTTTATCCCTAAAGGTCCAAAGCTGACCCGGTTTTTTCAACACTGTGATTTTCTTCCTTTGACATTTCTGGTTAATAACTAAATAGTTTCTTTTTCCAACAAAAGCCCACATTAAATAGGATTTTGACAAAATGAGAAGAGAAAAAAACATATTCCTATGTTCACATTAAGTATTTCTATACTCGCATAAAAATTCACTAGAATAAAATGGCTAGAGGAAGAATACATTTAAATAGAGGTGAAAATTCATCAGCCCATCTCTGAGAGCCATTCTCCCTTGAGAAGCTCCTGCAAATTTAGGAAGCAGTTTATTACTGCACAGGCAGCAGCGTTGGGTTCAGTTCTTTGCAAGAAAAAATATATTTGGCATTTAGGGCCCACCTTGAGAGAGGTTTCTCTCTATGGCAATGTTTGCTTAGGCAGCTCTGCTCCTCCAGCCCCACCTGTTCTCTCCCCTGAACCAGATGCAAACATCTTGACTGGACCATCAGCACAGCCTGTTGGGTGGCAGAGAGGCAGATTTACACACACAAAACAAAAACATGGAACTGCCTAGACTTGAACTTCCACTGAGAAGGTTCTGGTGGAACAGCCTGAATCCTTTACCCTAACGAGTCAGAGGAAGGGCTGCAGGCAGAGATGAAATATCTGAGCTGATACCAATCACTGCTCTTCTCTCACCTGTCTTCCTCAGCATAGCTTGAGATGAAATCCCACCCTGTCCTGATAACAGTGCTGTGGAAACAGATATCTTCCCATGAGAAGATTTTGGGTTAAAAGAACTTGTGATTTTCAAGAGGGAAATGTAAAAAACTACGCTAAAGTTTAGAAAGGCAATTACTTACAAAAGGAGTTAAAACCTGATTTTTCCCCCTCATTTTCTGAAGCCTCTAGCTTTTTCCATTATTAGAAAAAGGCAAGACAATTTCCCATTTAATCACTTGGATTCAATCTTCTATATAAGCCTTTTCTATTTATATATGCAGCAAATTTTGATGGCAAAATTTTTACAGAAGACATTTGAGCTGTTAGCAAAAGCAGAAATAATTCTGTGTGTTGACCCATATGAAAAATAATCCTTTTTCTTACCCAACAGTTAAAATCCATAACAAGATATGTTTTATTTAATACACTCCCTACATGCCATACCGATAAGAGAAATGAAACGTGTAACCTGATGCTGGAAACCTTCACAAAACTGTCTTTCCTTTGTACTCTTTAGATTAGAATGATTTTTTTCCCTAATAGCCTTTCAACTTCTCAACATACATTCTCTCTTCCCCCCTCTACAGTATGTTTTTATGTTGTAGCTAAATTTATTTGCAAGTGATGAAAAGGGTTTCCTTCCACTTGCTTCCTACAGACACCCACCAATCAGAATGTGCTATGCCTCTGCAGATCTTTTTCAAGAAAATTTGCCAGGGTAGATCAAGCATTCAAAACATATTTTTCCTTTATCTCCTGCCTCCTATCTAGCTACCTTGAACTCCAATTTAACAGGCACTCAGTATTACCACAGGAAGAGCTAAATGACCTCAAAGTCCACAGAACAGGAAAATACAGGACTGCTTTTTCAGGTATTGATTCTGGAACTGTAGTCAGAAAAAACTCCCTCACAAGCCAGTTGGTCTCAGAGGAAGGTTACAGAAACTTAACTCACTCGGGAGTGTTCAGTAAGATATATAAGAAATACTTGTTGGGGAAATGGTGTTTAAAATGAACACTTCCATTATTAGGTCAGCACATAACTACAGGAAACTGGCCCATCAGGTCCATTTCAGAAAGAGGCGCTTGTCCATCCTCTTTTTCTCAGCCACATCAGGACTTGAGTTGCAAAGGAATAGACACACACCCTGTAACTCTTTGAAAATGGTGGGGGAGTAGGGGAAAAGTGAGAAGAACTAAAACAGACCAAACCAAGTACATGTAGGTGGTTTACATTAACACTTTCTGACATATCAATAGCTTCTGGTTTTGGTAGTGGTGGGGTTTTCTTTTTATTCTATCAAAGCACTGAATAGCATGACTGTCTTGTGGGTTTAAAAATTTAGAACAGCTGGAACAGAGTTTGAAAAGCAAGTTGGGTTTTCAGAGGGGCTTTGAGGACTATTTTGTTGCAGGTGCTGGGTCTATCATTTCTTCCTCAGAGGGTTTTCAATCTGAGGACACATTTGCAGAAGAACAAACCCTCCCAAAAGTAACATCACACCCAAAATTGCATTGAAATGTTAACGGGAAATTAAAAAAACCCTTCAAACTAAACACCTTCCCACTGTTTAGCAAGAGCAACTTATATATAACAGCAGGCCCACGGGATGAGCCTGATTCTCAGAATCCCACGTCAGCTGTCTCCAAGCCTTTATGATGTTGGTTACTTTGAAAATGCAACTTGCCCCACGCTACCCCCAAGAAAAAGGAGACAAAGAAAATACCATCTGCCATCTTGCCATTGATTCTCTTTAAGAAACTCTGCACTTTATTTATCTCTGTCAAGCATTTGGAAGCAGACATTCATACATCCCAACAATTGAATCCAGCTCCACGGGCAGTGCCAATTCTTCTCCAATGCAAGGGTGACATGCTACACTGCTCATAGGTCATCTAATCAGCAGTGAAATAAAGAACTGCCAGACCTCATAACATTTAAGCTGTCCACAGAATGAAGTGTGCAGCACGTACCCCCGGGAGCTGCTGTGCCAAGCACACACTGCAACATTTAGAAGCCTGACTCAAAACTCATTCCAACTTAGAGGTTTCCATTTTAATTAACTTTCTTCTGTTACATTTTGCTTTGCCATCACACCATAGCATGGGAAAATACAGTGAGCTAAGCAAAGGTTTATAGTCATGCAATTTAATGTAACAATTAAAAAATTAGCAAAATAAAAAGCCTTATTTGCCCTTAGACATATGTGTTCAACTACCAGTTTGCAATAAGGGATTTTTTGTTGGTGGTGTTTCATTGGGGGTTTTTTTGGGTCTTTTTTTTTCCTTAGGACAATGTATATTGGAAAGTAAAGGGCAGAAACTGGGTGAGAGTCGTAACTGGGTAAATGCAAACAACCAGAAATTAACTCAGATCTCCTCATGTTGTACTCAGCAGGCAGGGAAGGTACAGTTCTGCTAACAGAGGGCAGAGGAGGCCTTTGGGAAGAGAACCAGCACCTGAAGAACTGCCAGCACCATCTGTAAGCTGGGGTGGCTGTGGAGAGCCTGGAGCCACCTGAGTGGCTCTGAGAAACCTGCTGGCAGCTCTCCCCTGCACTGAGGAAGGGAACACACCTCAAAATGAAGGCAGACTTATTTCCAATCTGCATTTCTCTTCACGGTCCTCCTGCCTCAGCACAGCCAAAGGTCAAAGCCTTCAGCAGGCAACGATTAAAAAGCAGAAGCTTTTGTCTTTTCAATAGCCTTAGAGTGAATGATTTTATTTGGGAGCAATCTGTGATGCAGGGAAAGAATTTAACTGCAGCTGCACTAGCAGCTACAGATTCTCTCTTTAACCTGATTCTTTTTTTTATTAGTTCTTCTTTATCTGTTTATTGGCCCAGGGAGTACAAGGGTGGAATTGAATGAGAAACCCAAGGGAGTTTCAGTCTCAGTCAATGCAATTTTCCTCTCTTTAGAGGCTAAGCAGAAAGCCAATTGCTCTCCAGAGTTCCTTAAACTCTCATCTGTCTACGAAACCACATTCATCATCCTCATCCCTACATTCTTCTCCCCTAACACACTGGTCCTTCAAGTCCAACAGACTTTTTTCCCCAAAATTCATTGAGACTCAAGAAACTTCAGTACTATCTTTTCTTTCATTTTTTTTAATGCAGCAGAACACCTAGAAACAGTTTTTACATATATTTCCCATTTGTTCTGCACATCAAAAGGATATGGGGAACACAATAAACAGGCAGTTTTAAGTGGAAGGAAATGTAAGTGAAGAACCAGAAACCAGAAACACTAACTTGTTCATGGACACTGAATTCTTCAACAGCCCTTTGAAATTGCCCCAGGAGTGAGAGGTGGGGAACAGAACAGTATCATGGAAACAGGCACTAAAAGAACAGCAGTGAGAGAAGCTCACAGTGACTTTGGAAACTGAGAAAATTGGATACTGTGCCCTCTCAACCTGTAACACATGCAGCTTGCAGGTAAGGTAAGAAACAGTCCCCAAAAGATTAATGCAGAGGGAAGTATCTATTCTTCATATTCTTGTAAATAGGACAAGAAACAATCACATCAAACACCAGCAGAAATATTCTGACTAGAGACTAGAAAATCTCATTTAAGTCAAGAGGAACAAAGCTCATGGGCAAGCTATGGAACAACAGACAGAAGGAATATTTAGTGTTTTAAGAGATCTGATAAATATTTGCCAGGAAAAGCACAGGTATTGGAGCAAAAGGGTCAGCCAAACAACTTAAAGGCCTTGCCAGCCCTATTGTACTTTGATTTAAAACCTCTTCATAAAATATTTTATCTAAGCACAACCTACATTTTAGCTGCACAAAACCCATGAAACCTAGTCTGAGTCATCAGCTCAGGTTAGAAATTGGTTCTATGACATCTGCAACTGCCTTTTCTTCAGCAACGGGGTACTCCCTCCTCACTCTCCTCAAATGTCTGCTTAATCAGAACACTTAGTCAAAATACATGAGATTTTAAGTTTATTAATGTTAAAATGTCTCTAGAGCTCAATTTATATCCCATTATAATTTACTGCATTTTAAGCATATGCAACAACTATTATTCATGCAATCAGAAATGTTTTCCTGATTGCATTTATGCAGTTTTCAAACATGTATTATAACTGACCTTATTAAATATGCTGAAGCACCACTTACACAAAATCATACAAAGGCACAGTTCCTCAACTGAACTCTCAAGTAGCACTTACAAGCATGAATCAGTGCTAATTGCTTCACATTTATCATCTCTGAAATTAGAGTATGGGCAGACGTTCTCAAACTAACAGCTGTGTAGGTCACAGCTTGGCAACAACTTGCAAGTTATTTGCTTCCCCTTCACCCCAGACTTGTTTTTTAACCCCATCTTCAGTCAAATAACCTGAGAGAACATGTTCTTTCTCATCACTTCTGAATGTCTACTCTAAATTTATAAATCAAACACAATAAAGTGAAATCATCAGTTTATAAAGAACACTGAAGCTCAGGTTCTAAACAGTGCCATGCACTTCACAAGCAGAAATTCTGTGTGCATTCTTGGTAATTTATTATATGCCAAAGTCTTCTGTCATGTTTTCATGTGTGTTTGTTCCAAAATAAAATGATTCCTTTACAGTTTGTATGTTAAATAAAAATCAGAACGATGAGAAGTCAAAATCTGCTGTACAAACATATGCCCTTTTTCTTCAGTAGGCAGAAACAAATTACAGAACTTGATTGCCCACAACTTTCATCCTTGCACAATCAATGACCCTTTCAAAAGATTTGCCACAAACATCCTTCAAATTCAACTGGAGAGTGTTTTAAAAGTGCCTTTAGAAAAGTGTCTAGTGGTTCCATGTAATTGTGTCTCCCAACCTCCAGCTATTAAGTTCACCCCATGCTGACTCCCAGCAGAAATATTCTGAATTATATGTTTTCTGAGTGACATTAGTTTATATAAGGAAAAGATCTGATCCACAGTTGTGGATTTGGATTTTTTTTTATCAGCATTCATAGAGCACTTGAGTATTACTTATGAAATGAATGCTTGGCAACTTGGGTACATTTACTTGAGCACATAATCAACAGTTACATTTCAGGAATCAAGACATGCAGAAACACTATGGTGTTAAAAGCTGGAAAGAAAACAGAAATAAATAATAACCATTCCAGACATAACCTTTAAAGCACATAGGGCCATGGAGACACCCTGGTTTTGCCTGGAGGCTGTACAGGAATGTGAGGAAGCCAAGGTGTGGATGTCAGTGTGATGTGCAGAGACCTTGCTTTGAGCAGGATGGAGCACCTGCTACTCCTTTTCCATTAAATGGCACCCAGGAGCAGAAGAGTTGTACTAATCACACCCCCACAGTGCCAAAACCCTCTTCCACGATGGAGACAACCTGTTAGGTTTGGACAAAACTAAAGGATTGTATGAGAACTTGGCAAGACAGAGAGGGGACGTCTAAGGTGCTACTCCCTTCCTTTGATGAGGAGCAACTAAAAACAAAGTTACACCCCAAATAATCACGATAGGCTGACTGCAGCACCCCAGATCTCTCCATGGAAATCTTCATGGCTTTTACAGTATGCAATGAACTGAGAGAAATCAAAATTGTGAGTGTGTTTATGCAGCATATTTCGGCTAATTGTGTTCCCTGTACCAGTCACACACACATGAGCTGGACTGGCCACCAAACCATTACAGACGCACGAGGACAGAACCAGAGCCAGGATAAACTTGCAGCTCTTTGGGGGCTGAAATTGTAGGGTGGTGATTAGGATATTACTTCTGAGATACTTAACCCAGCTGTTACTCCCCGTGAGAGTCCATCCCAGCCTCAGCCCTTCCTAAGAGATAAAATTTACCTTCACCTTAGAAAAGGCCCTTTCTTTGGTGCCAAACCCTGTACAGCTGGCACATGTCACAGCTGCCATCAGCATCACTGCACACTACTGTAAGGTGTCAATGTCTTCTTTGCCCCCACAGAGGTTTATTTATGGCCTTAACAACACCAGCTTTCTCCACAGAATCCTGCACAATTCAAGGGCAAGGCCAGAAAGGCTTCTGGAATTATTTCAGGCTAAAGTTGCTTTCAGGGTAGAATAAGGCCCCCTGCATACATTCATGAGCTCTGTGGCTCATTTGGGGTAGTGAAGCAAAAGCCACTCATGCCACATCTCAGCAGCCAGAAAGGACACAATGAAAGATGACCATGACTGTGGTGTGAGCCCAAGAGAAGATGACTTCCTTAATAAAAACACTTTTAAACAAAGAGCTCTAATCACAAGCAAAGTCTAATGGCATCAGGAGGAAGCTGAATAGGGCTCAGACAGTTAATTTTACTTTTGCTTCAGTTTCTCCTGATTTAAAAAAGCAGGAATAAAACAGTGAAAGGCACTTTGGAATGGATTGGTGAGCAGTAGTATTTTAAAACTGGGGATTACTACTCTGCTTTAAGATTAGAGGTAAAACATGGCTTGAAATGAAACATTAAGTTGACTGACAGAGTTATTAATATTCTCACAGTTCTCTGACTTACATAATGTGATATGCAGCCCTTTCTGCAAACTAAGAGAATGATGCACACCTGATTTTTCTTCATAAATAACTTCATTTTTACCTATAACAGCAAGGCAAACTCCCTAAGAGTAATGGAACAAGGCCTGAATAATACTGAATTATCACTTTTAAGACAATTTGATAATCAGATACAAGTCCCTGAGTTGCTTAAATGGCAATGAGCATTGCTTAATTAGTGCTAACAAGGCTAAAAAGAAACAGGAAAGCAAAAGACAAGGTCTAAGAATGACAACTTCAAAGCAAGACCAGGGTGAGGAAGAATTCACCAAGTGGTAAGAAAATGTTAAAAAAAAAAGAGAGAGAAAGAAGAATTCTACTCCAAAATGTTGGCTCTGCTCAATGGCACTTAGTACAGAATATGCCAGGATAATATGCTGCAGTAATAAAGACACCAGGGTTCAGATCATGCATCTTTTCTGGCATTTTGCTGAAATGGTAAAGTCACCAGTGCATTGAGAGCCTTCAAATGAGTGATCCCATCCCTCTCTGTCATGCACACACCCGTTACATCCTTTTCAGTAATAATGAAATTCCTCTCACAATGATTTTTCCTCACTCTTGAAAGCGTAATTTTTGTCTATGAAATGTTTCCCTGAAGAAACAAAGCTAATAGACTTTTGCTTTAGTTGCCTTTGTCAGTGTTTTTACCCTGGTAACTTCCTAGGAAGGAATTTTTGATTAAATTAATAAGGACAAACAGTTGTCAAATGTATTCCATCCTCAGGAAACATGGAAAGGATATAATAAGCTGACTCAAAGTCTGGGTAAGCTCTTTCCCCTCAAATCCAAACTGTAATCAGTGACATGCTTGAGGTGATGCATTGTTAGACTAGCTGAAAATTTTCTATAAAAACACACTTTGATTGAAAGTAACATTTTTTATAAAACACCATCTCTTAGAGATGACATCTGCTGTCCTTAAAAAAATGTGAATGTTTTGGTGTGCCAGAACACTTGGAAGAAATCTTTGTATTCACAGTCAGAGATGACTTGATTAAGAAAAAAGTTTTAGTCTTTGCACAAAGAAAGAGAAGAATATATTCTACTTGGTTCTAAAAATTAATGAAAAGAAGATTTAATGGCTGGAAAGATCAGAAGAAGGTAGAAATCCTATTGAAATTTTACTGAAACAAGAAGTAAAGATAAACCTGGAGAAGATTTCCAGGTATATCACTTACCAGAGCTCAAAAAAGGGACTTCATAGCTGTGGTATACTATGGATTTTTTTCAGCAGTCTGTAATTGAAATTATATTTAGAGATTTAAACACAAAACTATTTATGTAACTCTAACAGGACAAAGAGAAAGAAAAACGCAAAGTCCAGCAGTTGAAAATAAATAAATAAATAAATAAATCTGTAGGTGGGACAGGACCTTGATGTCAGAACTTTACAATTTATACCACAGAATCATGTTTGGAGTCCCTGTGTAGCTAAAGAAAATAAATAAGAATTGTGTCTAAGCAAACCCCATCCCTCCAAAAAACCAAAAAATACCAAAAGTTGCTGCAGCCCAACACTGCAAGGAAGAACCTTCGTAACTCAACGCAAGACCAGAAGCAGGTCCAGAGCTCTGTTAAATCCAAGAGCTCTGGTTCTGCAGAGCTCAGCAGGAAGCTAACATCAGCCTTTCATGACAACAAAGATGCTCTGTGCATTTGAAATGGTTTTCATTATCCTGAATATATGTTAATATTCTTAAACATGAAATAGATTAAAAAAGCACAGATTCATCCCTACCTCAAAGACAGAGAATTCCCAGACTATAAGGGAAAATGATGAGGTTTTAATGTACAAGAAGAGAGACTTATTGTTCAAAAGATGCTGCTAAAATGGCAATGTCTTTTCATGCTTACTTTTCATGAAGCTGTTTGCAGGGCAAAAAGCTTTCTTTGAAATGGTTTCTAACAGTTGTGGGATGTCTCAGAATTTTTTAACCCTGTAATAACACAAGGGAAGGAATTTCTTTTCTTTTTCAGCTCCTTATTTTCCTCATCCTATTAATCATCTCTTATGTAAGACACTGCTGCAGAAGTCCCAGTTCAGAAAGTCAAATGAAGCCAAATAATTTTGGCAGATAGAGATGTCAGTCATTTGTGCCTGACACATTTCAAATTGCTTCATTTCTTTCAAGTTTTGCTCCCTCAGAGGATTCAGCAAATGAGCATGTTTTCAAAAACTATTTGGAGATTCTTAACAGTCCTTGAATGAGCCAAAACAAACACTATCACCTTACTACTTAATGTTGTGTATCATTTCACTTGTTCTTTCATAATTTGCATTCAACTTTGATACCTATAGAACATTTCAAGTCAAGTTAAATCACTTTCAAGAAGCATTAATCATTACTGCTGAAAAAGCATATTATCCTTCATATGGCAGTCACTTGTGCCTCCAAACTCCCACACATGTCCAGAAAGACTCTGCCATAATCAGGGACTGGTACTCAAGCACAAATAAAATTTACTTTTGTTTATGTCAAAAGGAAGTAAGAAGGTCTCACTACTGTGAAGAACAGAGAATGAGGCTCAGCCCCCTCCAGGAAAGCCAGAATGAAGCCAAGGTTCAGGGAAACAAAGTGTTTTCCAAGTATAAAAAGGTAAACTACATACTGCCCTCATTAGGAAAAAATTGCTGCTGCTGACTCAGGAAGATCCTTTCCTTCCTGAAACTCAGTGAAACCATAGATCAAAGGTACAGCTCAACAGAAGGTAAGAAATTCAGGTAGGAAAATCTTTACTTCATTGGGAGCTGAAGTTGGAAGTTTAACACTGAAATACCTTGAAATTGCACATTGCCATGAGATGTCTAGGTACAGATATGGATATGAGACATGGAGCCTGCTTTCCTTCGCTGGCCTGTTTGTCTGTGTGCACACAAGGAAGAAATCAGTTTTACTGCTGATGGGGCTATTTCCTGAGTGAAAAGGTGTAAGGCAAAGAAAATCCTGAAGTACTGCAAGAAAGGGACATCTGGAAGGCCAGTTCAAGTGTTGGACTAGAAGCACCAGCTCTGGATGTGGTAATTCCTGATGCCCAGGGGCTGCTGCCTTCCCTGTGTTTCTGAGGCACCTCAGATTTACTGCTCTGCCCTGTTTGGGGAGCAGTCCACACTCCAGGGAGCTTGCAGCAATGTGCTGATACTCAGCCAGCAGTTTTCTGAACTGCCCCTTGCACAGCACACACCAAGGCTGTTCTGTGGTTTGCATGTAGCACAGGCTGCAGCTACATCAACACTCCAAGTTTAATTGCAAGCCAACATAAATACACTTTTAGAAATACTGCTTAGAAGTTATGTGACATGTTTCACTGGAAAAACATGCAAATTATTTCAGCTTTCTTGATGGGCTCTAACAAGATTTTACTTTTTAAAAGCTACTTTATATATATACACCCCTCCTAGGTGTTTTTACAAAGACTTCTTAATTATTCATCTGCAGCTTCCATTCTCAGTTATCATCAGAGGAAGATTTAAGAGGGACTGTAATGATGATCTGTAGGAATGAGACTGGACTGCTAAGTCACTTTTCAAGAGCTGCCACTGAATTCTGGAAATTAGTTGAGAATAGATCTCTAAATTGCCTCTAGCCCCATTGAAATACACACAGTGAGGCTGAACAGCTTGTCCATTTTACTGCATCAGCTAAATTCTGCACTTAACATATTAACTGCAGAAAAACCCCAAACAAATCTGACTTACAAATGGCTACAGGCCACTTACAAACACAGCAAAAAACACAGTTAATTATATCACTCTATAATTCTATGTTAATACTGTTCATCTCTTATCAGAGATGTTTATTTGGTCATAAATGATCTAATTTTGTTTTTCCAGGAACCATTCTAACAAATTGCTTTGGTAGAGATCCATTCATCTTCAGTCAACAGTCAAGTTAGCAGGAATGTTATGCACTGAATTTATGATGTACTTCTTATGTTTCTTAACATTATTTTTGCAAGTTACTCTAAAATGCATTTTTGCCTCACACAACTTTGACAACAGACAAAACAGTCCTATTTCATCCTATTTTAACTAAACCACAAATTCATGAAAATTTTCATCCAACCTTTGTGCTCTTAGATAATATTCCAGTAGTTCCAGGCAGAATTTCCATTGAGGTAATTTTTTAAAAAGCATAACCCAAAACCCCCTTTTGCACTTATTGTGATATTAATATGATCAGCATACAATTAGGGATAAATAAAAATATTCTATAGTTTCTCATATCCTACCAGCCAAATGTAGGCCAGAAGCAATGAATGGAAAAAAAAAAGATTAAACTGTAATAATCTGAGGTTTATTATTATTTCACTTCACAGGCAGCCAGGCTTCCAAGCCTACCATTTACCAGCCTGGCTGTTCATGAATGAATTGCCTGAACAACTGGTTAAACTTCAGCCACCTGAACACATGAAGGCTCCATTCTAAGGGTCATTAGAGAAGGTGTTCCTGTGCTGCTGAGCTGAAGCTACACAAGATGAACATCCCCATGGTCAGCATATTTATGGAGCTCAGTGGAAAATGTGCATCCCTGGCATTAATTCTCTCCCTCCTGCTGACAAGCTGCAAAACTTATCATAACATAACCACCAAAACCAAACCAAACCAAACCAACAAACAAAAAAACCCCAAAAAACCCCAAAGAAACACCAAAAATCAAATCAAAACAAAAAAAGCCACCAAACAAACAAACAAGAACAAAAGAAAAAATAAACCCCAAAAAACAAAGTAAAGCAGCTTTCCACAGAAAAAATGAAATAGTTATATCAGTATGAGGGGGTTTTAATTTATGGTGCATCTAGATTTTCTAAAAAATAAAACAATGCCCCCTTACCAAGTTTTGGGTACACTGAAACTGATTTCCCTTCTTCAAATGCAAAAACTGAACTAAGAAATTCACTTTTACTTAGTAAACTGGCCCTGAGAAGTATTTACAATGATTCTGCTTTTTCTAGTTTGAATTTATTAAAGTCCAGTGCAACTGCAGCAAGTGATCCATAGAGAAGTCCTAATGGAAAATGGAAGGGCAGTAACTGCTCGTGAGGGAAGTGGAGTCAGTCACAGGTTCAGCTGACTCTTCTGAACAAAACTTGAACAAATCTAGAGGGTATCTGGTGTCTAAACCATTAATTGTGAACTAGGATTGATGATTTTGTAACTCTAAACAGAAATCCATCACCCACAGCTGTTCAGCTGGTGTACCAAAATAGAACACAAGACAGAAGTCTTCTGAAGCCCTCAAACCAGGGCTATCAGCAAACTCCTCACTCCCTTCTTTTATCACAGCCACATCTGGTGACTACAATTCACTCACTCATTCTGTTCAGCTCCCCAGGAAGTCTGGGATTCCTGCCTTGGAAGAATCCTATTCCAGCTGCAATATCCTCAGAGCTGCAGGGTTTCTAAAGCTGGTTCCCTCTGCAGGTGTGATTCTTGTCCTCTGCACCTGGCTGCTCCAGGAGTGCCACCATGGCTCTTCTGGGAGAGACTGAGCACCCAGCACAGAACTCTCAACGTGTCTGACCTGCTGCAAAGCTGCCTCTTGATCTCCACATTGCTTTTAAGTGAAATATTTAAACTATTGATTCTCTTGGCCACAATCCAATTTTATTTAAACAGAGACAGTGAGAGAGCATGAGAGAGGCAAACAGCTCTATTTGTTGACCACACAAACAAAGGTTTGCATCTGTCATCCTGGAAAAAAAGGCTAGGTCGTGCTGGACTCCCCTCACTCACTGGTTATAATTCACTTGTCATTACATACAGCACTTTTAAAAATTTTAAATTCACACAATTGCATCAGGCAAGAAAATAGGAAATCACATGCAGCTTTTGGAGACATTCAAAGGCTATTTAAGATGTTGCAGAGCTGCACAGAAGCAATTGGAATCTTTTTTACTAATACTCTCTGGGGTTTTTTATCAGTAATATAGTGCAGTAAGTAATCAGCTGCCAGCTTTAGTAAGACTGCTTACAGGAGTAAGGATGCTACTTTTGTGACTTAAAGAGTCTGTTGAAGCAAATCTCTTGAATGTAGAGGAGCAAATAATCCAAAGGAACACTTCAGTGTGGTATGATGCAGTTAAAAAAAATTCAAAATGCAGAACCATTAAATTAATGCCATCTAATGTACTCTTTTAAATAGTACTTTAAAAATAAATATTATGATCAAAAAAATCAAAATTCTGAGAGAAGTTTCCCACATCTATATTCTGGTTGGTGTACAGCAGCTATCAGATGTGCAGTGTTGGGACACATACAGAACAGTCACTGCAGCTAAAGACAAAGGAGAGTAGAGCAGGAAGCTTCCAACTGGGAACCAGATGGTTCCCTAAGTAGGGAAACCTCCTCCTCCTCAAATTTTCCTCCAAGTCATTCTGTCCATTTAGAATGAGGTTTTCCTGTCAGAATAACAGAGTTTGGAAACACGAATTGTGAGATAAGTAGAAAACTCCTAGAGATACAAAAAATTTCCTTTGTCTCCAGGGAATTCCCTTCCCACCTGGTGTAGCAGCCTCAGTCTGTTAATGGTCCTGTTGAAACATTTTTTTTTCAGATTATTGATTTCCAACTCCCCCTCTTGGCTTCTGGGCCATGGGTTTAAATTTTTAACTGCATTATGACATTACTCCCCACCTGGCTCCCTCTGCATTTGATATTAAGGAGAGCATAACAAACATTTTCAAAGCACCCTTGCCCCAAACATGCTCTGATTGTCAGTACAAGGAGCATCCACCAAGACTTTTGCAAAAAAGGCCTCTAAACTTTTAATTGCTTTGCTTCCTGCAAAGCAGGATGCTATATGTAAATATAACAGATGAAGCAGTCCCACTGCCTCATGAAAAATATTTTATGTGCCAGCAGAGAGTACTTTAAGCATTAATAACTCCAAACATTCAGAGAATAAGAGAGTAGCTGCTACCATAAAAAAGCGATTCACAAAGAATCACAAAAAAAAGTTTAAAAATTACAGATTACTGCATTAAGAAAAATAAATGTGTGAGCCTAGCAGCTTCCAACTTGTGGCTTCCTAACTTTTTCTACACAGTCTTGAAACACACAAAAGACGAGAGTCAAATGTAACTAAGTAACTCTGGGACTAGGACAATAAAAATAAAATATTGACCTGAAAGGCAGGATTCCTTCTGCAAGTATCTGGTGCTGTTACACACATGGTGAGTCTGCAGGCACTCGAGCTGACTCTGTGCAGCTACCTGACCTCTAAAAATACTTCTAGATAGTTACACTAATTCTGAGGCATTGAACAAGCCTCAAAGACAAACCAGCTGACCTGTATTCCCACTGATTTGGTGAGATTTAACTCTGGAATCTCTAAGTGTCCTTGCTTGTGTGGTGGAACGTGTTCAACTGAGCATTTTTATACCAGCACACTGCTCTGTGCTAGTTCTTTGCTGGCCTCCTCCAGAAGAACAACTTCTGAATGGCTGTTTCTGATTAATTATTCAATCTAATTTACATTACAACACTAGCAAATCATTTTTGCATTTAATATTTATTTTTTCTTAATACAAACATATAACCAGACATTCAGAAAAAAACGAGAGTGGAATACACCAGAACAAGGATTCTAGTTAAAAATATTCTAAGCTATTACTGCTAAAATGTGTTGTTTTTTTCAGGTGGAATTCGAAACAGTGAAATAATTTGTTAAAGGGCATGTAATGTCCTAAGTAGAGGTTAGCTACTTTTTGAATGCCATCTTGCACGTTAAAACCCCAAATTTCTGAAATTCTCAGCAGCAATTGCATATAGTGTGTTATGGAACTGTACTTATTAGACAAATGGAGGACTCTGTCAAAACTCACTTTCAAGTTCATTATGTCAGAAAACTGCTCTTGCATTTAAAGCAAACTTCTGATGCACTGATGAAAATAAGAAAAAAACTTTTGCTCTGAAAGTCTTACTCTCCAGATGGTGCAGAAATATGGAACATAACCATAAAACTTCATGTTTACAAAGCATGTGAACAGAAAGATTACAACATTAATGAATTCTACTTTGCACCATCCTTTTCTTTTTAAAGTATATTTTCCTATCCCAGCTTCTCATTTCTAATCTATTCTTTTAATTCTGCAAAAATCCACGGAAATACCAAAGATTATTTTTTTCCCAAATGGCATTACCATACAAATGAGGAAAAGCCAGCAGGTACAGTCTTTAATTTTAGAGCTGCTTTGCTTTCAGAATGAAATGCAGTATTACCTGAACAAAACTGCTACCTGATGTGTCCCAGAAGTAGCTTGGGCATGGACAACACCTCCAAATTAGCAAAACAGGGGAGAACTGACAGTGGGAAAGGTGCAGTCCTGAAGTTTCTATTCAGATCCCAACTGGAAAATCTTCCCCCCAAGGGTAAGGCTGTGTCCTGCCCTCCCAATTTCTGTTCTCCTTGGAGCAGCACTGTCCCCGTGCCCTGCCACCTCAGCTCTGGATGAGTCTCACTGAAGAAATTCACATTACCCCTGCCTTCTCCACACGTGCAGTGTCTTTAGCTCTGCAGTTCTTGGGCACTCTCAGATTCTGGCTCCTCTGCCTCAGCTGTGCCATGGCAAGAGTGAGTGCAGCCCCTCTGAGCTGCAGGTAAGTTATCAGCTGGCAGAACTCAGCAGCTCATCAACAGGTGAGCCCCACACCTGATAGAATGTCATTTCCCTCTGTGCTCTAGAGTGGAAAATTAAGTCTATTTTTACATGCCAAGTTCCTGTGTATATCTGTATCAGAAAACCCCAGGGGTCACCAGGGCATAACAGAGGAGAAAAGGTTTTATTTCTGTTCCCAATATATTTCCTTCTGTGGCCTACTTGTTAAGAATATCCTATTACTATAAAGGGAAGGCCACATTCTTTCACTTTTCTCACTGGAGCTGAACATTTCTTTGTCCCCTTTTGCAAAATAAGTAAATTATTTATGTTTCAGAGAGAAGATCACTACAGCATATTAAATACAAGATTTATTAGAATTACAACCTGGCACCAGTCTCTTCCATGCTGCTGACTGCCTCGAGTACCCCACTGCACTAATTTATATTCTATAATATCTATAGGAAAGTTAAAAACTCTGCAGCCCAAAGATACTGACTTGGTAAGATTTAGTGCCATTTTCATAAGAAAACTCTTGTTCCATTCAGGACTATGTATTGATTGAGCTTAAAAGATAGAAAAGGTAGAAAGATTCTGTATCAGGAGATGTCTGAATATTGACCTGAAAGGTATGATCCCTCTGAGCTGGTGTCTAGGCTCCTTTAGCCAGAAAGCTGCAGCAGGTCCCATTCATCTCATGCTAACACAGGTACCCAAATTAGGTCAGATGAACCACATCCAAAATTAATTGTCCGTTTCACTCCAGCGGCTGCAAAGCAAGTGTAACCAGTTGGCTGAAGTACAGCTATAGTGCAGCCTGCTCAGGTTAGATCAGATGAATGCATTTGAAGTGTATCTTTTGCTCTATTAAAGTCTGAAAGATCACCAGCCTGGCAGAATTTTGTAATGAAAAACCAAGACTGAAACATGACTGTACTGCTTGCCTAGCAGTGTGGACACTGATGCCAGTTCCCTTGGAGAGGGATTTTCACCACCCCTCCACACAAATTGCTTCCTAAAAGTAAGGTCTGTCCTCCCTATCCAACAAAAAAANAAAAAAAAAAAAAAAAAAAAAAATTAATATAGTTTATAGGTGACTTTGCCCTGCTGAGCCAACATATGGCTCTTGAGTTAATCACTGCAGGTGTTCCTGCTGGAACCACAATTGTTTCAGCTAACTATAGAATGATAAACAGGGAACTATGAAATAATGAGAAGAATGGTAAGGAAAGGTCAGGGAAAAGTCCTAGCACTTTCAATATATGGTATTTTAGCTCATGGAAAAACTGAATTCTCTAGAGAACTTGAGTCAATGATGGCTGAGGAAACCATTTCCTAAAGCACTCTAAGTACCAAGAACATCCCAGGTCCATCTAAGGTACTTAGGGGCCATGGCAAGCCACACAAATGCCACTGCATGTATGGCCTGCACACCCTTACAGGCAAGTGCCCACTCCACGGGTGCTTGCCAGGAAGCTGGGATACAATGGAATTTAGTGGCTTTGGTCACACAGGAAACCTGAGGGGATGTAAACTGAAAACAAGCTTTCTAAATCCCTGATTTGCACCTCCTTGATAGAGCCACATCTTCCCTGTGAGCTGCTCAGTGTCATGACTGAAATACCTGCAGGTTTGCCTTCTCTGGGAAATCACCCCCACAACAGGTCCAAAACAGCTGAGAGTGGAGTAAAACTTGTATCTATACAGATGTGATGGATGGCTTTAACACAGCACAAGGCACACTGCCAACCTGCAGCTGCTACTCCAGTGCTTAGATAAAAACTAGGATATTCTTCAGTCCAGTCATGGGTTAGGATGGCATATTTTAGCTACAGCCTGGTTTCAGTTTTGTGTACAGCTGATTAATCAGGCTGTACATGGCAGAAACTGATTTTACTTATATGGAAAACTCAGTAACAGTAGCAGCTGTGTTGTACATCAAACAGCATGACTAGAAATGCATCTGTGGGCACATGAGAGCAACCCTCTAGCTTGCACTATATAAATCACACCAAGTCATCCAATGATATGACTAATATTACAATAAGCTACTTATATTAATTTGTTATTTTACATGCTGTAATAAGGTATTCTGAGCAAAAAGCAGCACAGTGCAATCTGAGAGACAGAACAACTGAAAGTCCAGCATTTCAATGAATTCAAGTATTTCCTCATTTCAATTAAAATATTTAGTTTTTATTTTTAAGGTCTTTTACCCCATCAGACATACTGAAACAGTGACAAAGAAACAATACAGAATGCTATGTTGAGTGGAGGCAGAGCATGTTCCATTCCTGCACTGATTCAAATCTGAAAGCAGATGAGGTTCTCATGTCTCTGTACACACATGGTAATGTGGCAACTTATTCCTCTGCCCTTTTCTGGTCTCTCTGTCTGCCTATCTGAAATGTTACAGCTGTTCCATTCTCCCCGTTTACAAAAACATTTAGCAATTCTCATACTCCTAATTCACATATTGGAGAGAAATATCCTCAACGGGGCCATTTATTTTACTGCAACCACATATAAAGAACCTGAACTCCTTCAAGGAGCCTGTGATCAGGGTTTGAAATTACTGTTATCTTCTTAAACAGGTGCATTTCCCACTAAATAGGACAAAACATTACAGAACGTTATTTCAGAATAACACAATGCAGTCCATCTAATCTTAGGCTTCTCTGCTACCCAGCAAAGCTACAGAACAACTTTAATTTATAGCCTTTTAGGAAATTCAGTGCTGCTGAGGCAGACTGCTCCCAGAGAGCAGATCTCTTTCTGACAGGGTTCACACCATTGCCTGTGCCCAACAAACTGTGCTGGAAAGCATCGCTTTGCCTTCCTCTCCCCTCAATCCCTTCAGTCACCCAAACAGCCCATGCAAGCTCTCTTCCATGAGGATGCTGCTGTTTGATGGCTAAACTCAGCAAAACCACAGGAGTTTTGATGGGGGTGTTAGAGCAGAGCACCCCACCTGCCTGCCCTGGCAGCCTGACTCAGCCACTCCAGCATCCCAACACTGGATGGAAACATTGGTCATGAGAGCGACACCAGAGCTGGCCACTGGCAGAAATCTCCTGACAGTACTCCTGACTCTCCCCTCAGAGAAATAACTACAAAGAAAAACCTCAACCAGCTTGAAATGGTTACATGAAGATGACAAACCATCAGTCTGAAAGAACTGCACCACTATGATACAAAGAGAAAAAAAAAATAAAAACCCGCCCTCATGTTTAAAAGCCATACTTTACATAAGCATCAAGCTTCGAAATTGACAGCCACATCCACTGAAAAAGAACACCATGTCTCAACTCCCACAGAGCACAGCTCAGCAGGAGTCACAGGCATCACAACTGCTCATGCAACCATTCAGCAATGACAACAAATTTCAGCTATAAAGAATCATCAAGAGTTCACGCAGCCTCTGCCTCTTGTCTCTCCCCATCTCACCAGAAACAAGAAGAAATTCTGTCTGAGGGTCCTCTAGGGGTCTGGCTTTTCCAGAGTCACCTTCTGTAAGAGAAAACTTACGTTTTCACTGGTCATAAATTGCCAGTACATAAACCAGTAAAATTCTCAACACTGTCTGATCTCAATTTGGCAGTTGTAAAACACAGTAAAAAGAGGGAAAAAAAAAACCCAAAAAAACACAAAACTACCCCATATCCTTTTGGCTGAACAATTCTGTATCAGGACATGAATCACAGAATCACCACATCATTCAGGTGGGAAGGGTCCAACACCCCATGCAAAGCACAGATACACAACTCCTCACATATGTGAATTATTAATGCTCAGTATATACAGAAAGAGGCAACAGACATTTGTCAGGTGAGTCTGTGATGTGCAACGAATTTTTGTGACTGCCCTCATGGCCCATTACTTCCAAGAATATTCCTTGCAGGCATTTGCCTGGACATCTGGGCTCAATCACCCCAGCAACTGCTCCCTACAGGAGTCAGGAACTGCCACTTCTTTAAGAGATGTTTGCCCCAGTTCCAAAAAACTGGATCTCTTCTGGCTTCTTAGATGCAAAGGTGTTATTGCTGAGCTGCATGTTAACCAAATATCTTCTGAAACACACAGTAAAATGGCACTGGTCAGAAGACAGCACTGTGTCTATACAGCACTACTGGGAATTTCCATATCACGAGCTTCCTTTCTATGCAGGCCCAGCCATAGAATTGATTTTCTAATATTAAAGACAGGATATCTGAGACAAGTCCTCTATCAATCAGCCCATCATGCTTATAAATTAACTTTATTGCAAACCTGGGCTTTGTTCAGGTGCAGCACAATGGATTACTTCACCCAAGAGAATAACATTTATTTTTAATGCTTTTATTGATCTTCATTTTTGTTATTTGCCTGAATGCTGCTAAAACCATGGTATAAGCAAAGCAACCTAAAGCTTAGAACATGCCAAAAGTCTTAATATACTACATTACATCATCCATGCTGATCAATATTTTCCTTTAAGCCACTGCTGGAAAAACATGCAGTTACCTTTCAGTAACTTCTGTAACAATTCATTAGGATTAAGTGACATAGGCTTAACTGTTATGGATGTTCTTTTCATGCCAGTGAACATCAGCTTTTTCTGTGCATTACTTTTTCTGGAGTGCCACTACTTGCCAGGTGACATTCACACGGACTTTCATGATGTTCTTCTTCTATGCTAACAGAGAACTCATATTAATAATGAAAAATCTATGTGATTCCAGAAAATTCAGAAATATGCAACAATGATAAAGCATATTACAATTTCAGGAAGACACAGTCTCTGAGTCTTTTGAGTCCCTGAAAAATACCTGGTTTACTTCATTCTGCAAAAGCAGGGTTATTGGAGTTTCATCAGCAGATTTTTGGCTAATAGCCAAGCCTAATTCAACAGAACAGCATTTTAGCATTGTGCTTTGGGATTTTATTAATCTCTTTCGTTATTTCAGTGAAGTTACATTGACTTAAAAACAATGAGAGTGAATTAGGCTGAGGGTGTTTTAATTCCTACTATATGCTGGGTTGTATAGAATTGCGAGCAATTGTGAGAAAAAGAGAGTTAGAACTTGAGTTGCTTACATAAAAAATAAAAAAAGTACTACAAAAATAAATCTGTAAATCATTAAGTAAATGCTGTAAGAGGAAAGAAGGAAAATTACACTTAAGAAGCAGCCCAAAACATAATAGTTTATTTCCAACAAAAGCTACTATTGAATGGATTTACAAACTTACCCATTGTATTCCAAACAATCCAGTCATTGTCAGCTCCATAAATCACAACAAATCATATACAACATATTTAAAATAAACAATGAAAGAATAATTATTTGTCTTTTGACCCCTCAAAAGACAAATAATCCCTAGTTCAGAAATGTTTTGGAAACTAATAACTTGTATATGCCTGATTCCACTCAATTCCCAGTGGTAATAATAGATTAATGCTAAATTCATTAATCACAGGAAAAGACAGAACTGTTACAAAAGAACTGTGTTGGGACTGCTTCACTAATGCTCTCCATGGTGTGAGATTAATGTGTGCCCTATACAATAAGAACCAAGCCAGTGATATTGCCATTTATAAAACTGTCTTAACCTTTTTATTCCAGCCTGCCCTGGAAATCAAAGCTATTGAGCACATTGGGGTTTTTGATCTCACTGCACCTTTGCTTTGCTCACAAGTCATGAAACTGCAGAATCCAGTGCCAATTTTCTGTATTATAATCAGTTTCTTGCCAAGGTAGCAGTGTCTGATCAGCTTTGATCAGTTGGACACTCAAAGTCTTCCCCCCACACTGGAACTGACTTCCAAGTGTTTAGTGGCAATTCTCAGGAGCCAGTCAGAGTTTCCTTACCCACAGTGTTTCTCAGCTTGTCTGATTCCTTCTTTATACCTATTCAGCAAGTTCCCCATGCTTCCTAATTCTCCATTATAGAAAGGAATTTGTAATAAACACTCAATAAATGCAACATTTCCCACAGGTATCACTGCAAATCTTCCATTGCTTGTCAGAACTGTCACTTAACAGTAGAATGCAAGTGCAGCAGCTTTCATTACTGAAAGAAAAATACATTAATTGCAGTTGCATGAAGAACATATACAAGTAAAGTAAAATTTGTCTGTCCCCAAATTTGCTTGCAGCTGGGTCAGCAAAGCCTCTATAACAGCAGGCTCAAGCAGAGAGCAGGATCACATCACAGGGACCTGAATTCTATTCGTGGCTCTGCCCTTCACCCAGTAAAATGTCAAACCCAAAAGTTATATCATCTCTCTGCTTCAGATTCCCAAAGTAGAAACACCCTTGGAGACTGCAGAGAAAGCACGAGGTGTAAGAGCAATGCCTTCCAGCACTCCAACCTCATTAAAGGTGTTGGGTACATTTGCAGTTCTGTGGACATGCTAAGACACCTCAAGAACAGTGAGAAAGCTTTGTGGTCCTCTCCAAGAATGGGATCAAAACACCTGATCTCAATGACTCATTTTAAGGGCAGGGGCAACACCTGAAGCTCAGTATCAGTGTAATGGAAAATCTGGTCCCAGGTTTTAAATTTCATGTAGTGGTTTTATTAAAAAGATCGCTTTTGAAAATAAAAAAAAAATTGCTAAGCCTCAAATGTCAGTACTTGACCAAATAAACAACACAATCAACTGATAACTTCCATAGACTTCTGTGTTTTGACCTTGTTATTTTCAATTATATCAATTTAAATTTCATAAACCAGGAAGTCACAGAAATCTGGAGATCAAACTGTCACCTAAGGGACTTCAAAATGATGTATAGATTTTATCTGGAAGGGCGTTGTTTGCCTTTTAGCTTTAGAACATTTACAGTACATCTTACTTATATTTTCAACTATTTTCCAAAATTTTGAAGGCAGAAACCAAAATGAAATCTAGGTGTAATCAGGCATTGGTGCTCAGATTCTGGCAGCAGCTGCCATACAGTGAGACTCCCCAGAAGACTACAATTGAATCCTTAAAGGACTTCACCTACAAGCACTGAAAAACTGGACAGCTGTAACACCAACCCTTGAACCAGAGACTGAAATGCAGACACCACTTTTCCAGGTACTGCCTGTGTTGCCATTTGAATTTTTAATTTTTTTTAATGAAACAGAGACTGTCATCCAGTGCCATGCATTTAGAAACTCCAGTCTCTGCACGAGCATGGAACACTGTGTGATGAAGGCAACTCAGCTTACACCTGGGCCACAACAGATCTGTTCCTGCTTCTCCTTCTCCCACACCACACTTACTCCAGCTGCTTTGATGAAGGAATAATAAGTCAGTTTAGGAAAACATAAAATGTAACTGAGAAGAAAAAGAGAGTGAGATATGTCAGAAAAAGATAAAAAACCCTGTAACCTATAGGAAAAGGTAATTCAAACTGAATTATATAAAATAACTTACAAAGTTCTAATAGCTATAAATGAGGGAGCAACTCATGACAGAAATTCTAATTACAAAAGGAATTATCTGCTCTGCACCAGCCTAGTTGTGTGACATTTATAATACACAAGAAATCATGAAGCTTAATTATTTGCATTTTCTACTGCTACAGATGCTGCATGGAAATCTAATTAAATAGATCCAGTAAGACTTACAGATGGTAGCCTACAAGTGGGCTACAAGCAGAACAAGAATTTGCTGATGCATACATTGTTTTAAAAACAATTCATAACGACCTCTAAATAAAATGGAAATCAATCTTTATTTTAATGTGTTACAGCGTGTAAATAGATTGCAAATCAACAAAATATTTACACATTGATTCAATGTATTTAAATGTATCAGGATGAAAAATGGGATATTTTCCTTAGTCTCAGAATATCTCTGACACAACACTATCATTTCTGTGGTGCATTTTTTTACAAACTTGACTACAAAAGAATGTTTCTTGCCTTACGAGTTTTCCCAGAAATATAAAGGGGAAGTTATTTTTATGACAGACTCCCCTCTTTGCTTTCCTTTCACCCACACCTCATATTCTTCAGTTTCTCAAATAATCCAGTGCAAGTGGGGCCACAGGCTTTAGAGAAGTCCATAGATTCCTCTGTGACTTCCTCTGCATTTTGAACTTCCCAAATACATCATTATTCACACTCTACAACTGTAATGAATCAATAGAAATTCACAGCAACCTTGCGAAAATCAGCACGCTGTGATGAAACAGAATTTTACATGAAAGCCAAAAGGTATCAGAGGGGTGCCTTCTTGTAAGATTTGGAAATTGTCATTGTTGCAGTAAAAAGCACAGCTCAGGAAAAAAACTTACTGTATTTCCCAGACTCACTTCCTAAAGTCCATCAGAATTTTCTGAGGGGCTCCTCTATGTGCAGATAGACTGACAAACAAACAACACACTGTATTAACTCTGAACTAGAGCCCCTATAATCTTCTAAATGCTGGCATTCAATAAGCTCTCTAGAAGATCCAATGACCTTTGCACCTTCCCCTGGATGCACCCAGTGACAGTGCACGTCACTTACCAAGAAAAATACACCTAGAACGTGTGATGTTCTGTTTGGCACTCCCCCAGCCCAATCACAATTTAAAACAGGAGCCTTAAGAAACAAAGAAAGAAAAAAAACCCACAATACAACCCAAACAGAACAAATAAAACCTAAAACAAGAAAGGAAGGAGAAATAGGCCAGTGGTGGTGGCTTGCAGATTTCAGCCCTCGAATTACAGGGGTCATTGCCTGAACAGTTCCAAACACCATCAGAGCATTCAGGGTTGGATGCAAACTGAATACTCATCCTCTCACTTCTGAATGCACGTGTAAAATGCTGCCACTTCCCCAAACTCCTCGCAAAATTAAAGAAACTTTGCAAAATTACTTTGTGGGTCCTTGTAGTTTCATTTATTGAGCCCTTGGGCTCAGTTGTGTCTTGCCAATCTGCCTCTGATTAAAAAAAAATTACTACAGCTTAACTGCTCTCCTCTTGGAGCTCCACAACCTTGCAGAACACTTGCTGCTGTAGCAATCACAGTTATACTTCTCTTCAGCTACCAGTCGTTGCAAATGATTTTAAATGTTGCTTCTTATGCTTTGAATTTGCATTTTTGATACATTTGATTTTCTGCCATAATACATGATGCCACAAACAGTCTGTTGGTAGCAGTTTGGATCCTCTCTGGTGATCCCTAGGTGATGTATTTATTTTAACTGGTTTAGTATTTTCCTCATTTAGTGCCTCTAATACAAAAACACTGTATGCCTCGAGTATGGCTAGATTTTTATCTGGACAAAAGTTTGTTGCTTAGGACCAAATCTCTTGGATAAATTCTTCCATCTCACAGTCTTCTGCCAGAGACATATTCAAGAGAAGGGATACAATGAGACTCTCCTTATGCCCCACACATCTCCAGCCTGATTCAATACTCTGCTGGACTAGAACAGGCCATTACAGGGGGCAGAAACCTCGACCTTGCTGACAGAATTGCCTCACAATCAAGGGCCCAGAAAGAACTTTTTTATCCTGTAACTTGCACTAAGCAAGACTTGGATCTTGCTTCTGCTCCATTTACTGCCGTTCCTTTCATTATCTTCATTAAAAGCTGGCTCTAATTAAGTGGCTGGTATATATTTCTAGCTGTGTGGTAATAAAGGCGAAATATGATCCTACATCAATTACTTGTGACATGCTCTGCAGAACTAGAAAATACGTAGAGTATTAATCAGAATTATGTTAAGATTCCTGAGCATTAGAAAACGTTTAGCAAATGAGCCTGGATTCTTCTCTAGGGTTTAATGTGTTACCAAAGGTAAAATTCCTTACACTCTGGACAGTAAGAGTTAAATTTTACTGATGTGTCCCATTTGTTGCTGCAGGACACTCACAAGGACAGACATGAAAGGGCATCTCTTCTGAGCCTTGCAGAAAGCCTTGCCAATGACACAATCAGCCACCTAAAGCAGCAGCATCTATGCATGATGGGACAATCAGATCAGGCCTCAAAGCAGAAGCGAAGTGTGTATAAAAAAATCCCTCCCAGGGAAAAGTTTTTCAGTAAGAATCTCTGTAAAAGAAACTCTATTTCCTCTGAAGGTCAGCAAGCACTCTGCATGTCAGACTACAAGTGACAAACTTTGCAATGAGCTCTCCCTGAAAGCAGTCAGCTGCACATCCCTTCTCCTTTTTCACTGAGAAGTCTTTCCGTGCCGATTGCAGCAGCCCTGAGTCTCTCAGGGAACCAGTCAGTAAGTCACTGACTTAGACAGCAGCTCCCACTCCAGCTTCCCACTCACATATAACAAAATCCTACCTCCAGCAGCAGCCCTAACTGCAACAGGGGAACTTACTGGGAGAGTTATTGTCCCCTGGAAATGCCCAGGAAACACCGATCACTTCTGACAGGAATGTCCCATGGGAAAGCGAACCAGTTCCCTCTGCCTTAGGTCATCAGTGACTTCTCCTTGCAAACCTCAGTGGCTTTCCAAAAGAACTTCAAAGTGGCAAGAATCTGATTTTACTTTGCAATAACGAGGCATTTCCCTTCCATTACCTCTTTCTAGAGCTGCACTCTGTCCAGGTCCAGCCTCCTGCCAGGATTCACTGCACACCTCATCTCCAGGACTGACAACATGCCAGTTGCCCCAGGGACAGGCAGCTATTGATATGGAGAAGCATGCTAATTGCCATTAGTATTGTCAACAAATACCACAAAAGAGTCTCTATAACAAAAGAAAATCCATTGGAGGATCCTTTCCAATGCAGAAAACGTTTCCTGGTAACTGACAGCAGGAGCTGTATAATGGGAAGTGTCATTCATGCCCTCTTATCTGATGTTTAAGGGTTATCTATTTACACCAAGGACGAGTGTGTAACAAATCAATAGCCATCTTAAATCAAAGAGTAATTACATGCAAAGGAAGGAAAAAAGGGAAAAAAATTAAGACGTTAGTTTCAAAATACTGTAGCATCATTAATTAGCATCGATGCTAATATTTAATTCGAAAATAAAAATCTTCTTTCATAGATTACTAAGTAACTACTTCAAAATAAAAATGTAATCTAGAGCAAGTGTGATATGGCCTATGGAGGTAGATCTAGTTAAGATCAATAAATGAGGAAGAGCCACTCTGTTCATTTTCTTAACATGATCCTCTCCTTCCCCAGGGCCCCCAACCTCTCAGTGAAATCCAAGTGCTGTTATTTGGAGCCATCCACCAGATAGTGCTGCACAGCCCAGAGCCTGAGTGCACTGAGTCCACAATGGGCAGTGACACACGCAGTAGGAAGAGAAGAAAACGCAGCCATTTCTTTCTTTATCATCCTCCCTTGCTGCTGATGTCCAGTGAAGTGCCTGAATTCATGTTTTCTGACCACAAACCTCTCACCACTACGTTATTTTGCTCAGCTGTTGAAATCAAATATAGCTCTGTTGGTCCAAGGTAACAATTTCAGTCACATTGGCTAGCTCCTGTCACTGGCAACATCTTGCTCTTGTGGAGAAGAATTCACATAAAGCAGAAGAAGGAAACCTGAGTAGGGAATTTTGATTTAAGCTCGCACAAATGAACCAAACACATAACAAGAATTTTCAGAAGATACAATGAAAAGCTTTTTACTTTACAGTTCTTCTTACATTACTTTCCAGTCATACCTCTAACAACATTAAAAAAAAGTGTATTTGCACATTTCTCACAGTTAAAGTTCAAGAGGATGATTCTTTATATGAATCACTGACATTACAAAACTAGTTTTGTGGAATATGCCCTACACATCTGAATGTATATATACATTTGAGATTAGAAAGATAAACTTGTATTGTATATACCTGAGTATAATACAACTTAAACTGGGTGTAAAGCTTCAAATTTCCCATACAAACCTTTTCCAAGGGAAGTTTGGGAGCTGACTATGAAGAATACCAATAGTTCAATCAAACTCTGGCTTTAATGCTCCAATCCAGTTTGTGTGCAAACTGAAGCAGGACAAAGTACTTTATTCGGAGCACATTCAGTGGGTTATCATATGAAATGCCAGCAGGAAAAATTGCCATATCAAATGCAATATCACAGGGAATAAAATCAATAGAGAAGACTGCCTGTATCTGAAATGACTGAAAAGATAGAACAGACACACAGATTGATTGAGTAGAAATACCAGAAATCCTTTAGATCAGACCTGCAAATTTAAACAGATGTAAACTGCTAAATCATAATCCTCACATGCCCTTATACAGTTAGCACACATTATAAACAATAAACAAAGTGAGACATTAAGATAGCTCAGGGTTTGAATTTTTTTCTCCCTCTCTTCTGTTTAGAAGCTGTTACTACTTCCACAATTTTTTGGTTTATATTTTAACAATATTGGACATGACATATATGAGTGTGTGCTTTGGGACTCTTCTATTACCTGAATTGTGCTACTGAACAAATTCTAAAGGCCACTTGCAACAGCTTTCTTGTGTTCTGACTTGAAATGATATTTTTTTGGCTATACCTCTTTATTTTTTGCTTGAGGCTACTGACTTAGAAAGCAAAGTACAGACATGTTTCAGAAAAATAGGCTTCTTCTGACAGGATTGTTTTCTTGTCTTTCAAGGGAAAGAAGCTTTAAATTAAAGTGTAATATTTAATATTTTCATGTGGAAAACATGACCCCACTAGAGGTAAATTTAACTGACTTGAGTGGGACCACAATTTCAACTTTCAACAACAGGCACTTGAAAATTACAAATAACTAACATCTATAAGTGGGTAAAAATTGGAAAACGCTGGGAGAGGCTCAAGTTCAGGAATTAGCATTTGATTTGATTTTGATCAGCAGCTGAGGACAGAGAGCTGCACATCAGCTACAGAAGTGCTCAACCATGAGACAAGAGCTAAGACAAGCACTAAGGTGGGTTTAGTTTTGTTTAAAGTGAAAGCTTCAGAGCACCAATATGTCACCAGACTGCTTGAAAATAATGGCAAATCTGTCCCAGTGACTAATCTTTGAGCCCTGCCAGCACTCAGAATTTAACAACACTGAAATGGGCAAAGAAAATAATGTCACCTTGTCATTCTGAAATGGACCTACAATCAAAACCCCTGAAGTGGGTTCATAGAGAAGTATCAACCCCACTAAAACAGAAGGCAAGCTCAGCTTGAAAAGAATAAAATACATTTTGTGATCCCACAAAACACAAAATGGCACATTCCACATCTCCTACAACACTTAGTCATTTATTTGGAATTGTCAGTAATTTATACTGCTTATTTGCAGGTCTGCCTGCAGCCTTACAGCCTCCCACTGGGATTTTGTCAGATTCCAAGCCTAGCAGGGTCACCTTGGGTTAACTCTGGTGTGTAAGACCAGCTGCTACATTTTATCCTGCAGACAGCTGCCTTTCAAAGGCAGGTAAAGCATTTCACAATTGTATGAAGTCTTAGGAATAAGCCAGTCACTAGAAGATCTTCCTCCATACTCTCTGCAGGATTCAAACACACCAATCCTTTTGTGTAATGTGTTTGTGACTTTATGGCATTAACACACAGCCACCACACTAAATACAGCATTTCTGATTACTTATTACCAAAGTCTTCTTATCAGGACTGACTGATAAAGTTACTTTTGCAAAATAAACAGCTTTCCAGTAAAGGCAAACAGATTTTGAAATTTGTAACCATGCGGCTACATATTTGGGCTCAAAATTCAACCATAAGCTAATGAAAGGCATCAGTAAACATAAATCCTGCAAACAGCTACAGAATTTGGAGAATTTCTCCTAATTTGGAGAAGGCAAACCAGCCCACTGAATTCATCATTATTCTTTAAAGTTGAACACCTTCTTAAATATTTGCAGATTTGGCAACTCTAAGCATTATATCTGCATATTTTACAGAACTGACAGTTAACATATTTGTTACAGCTACCAGAATTCATATTGAATTTATGAATAATCAGTTTTCTTTATTTTAAACTCCTTTGAAAGGAAGGCATTCTCCTCACCTTCCCAAAGCTAGCCTTTTTTCCTCTAGTTTTCCTATTTACTCACATCAAAAAATGCACCAAGCAGAAAGAAATATGGATAAGTAGATGTATTAGAAGAGACTGCTGCAAGGAACCTGGTTATAAAACTCCAGTTGATGTCACAGATTGCTACACCTTACTGTATCATACACAAGAATCATAAGCAGAATTGTCAGAAGGCAACTGAACAGAAAGATAACTTGTACTCAGCTGGCTGACAAAACCAGTAAAAAAGAAAGGAAAGGTTATTTATTTCTTTTACTTCAAAGTATGAGGAGGCCAATTGCTTGAGCAGCTTACTGGGGTCTACAGAAACTGCTGGCTGCACTGGGGCTAAGCACAAGTGTGAAAATAAGGATTCACTGAAATTACTGGAAATATGACTGACTTTCGTCCCTGTGGTTACACAACATATGTACAGGTAAAGTGGAAAGATGCCACCAGTTTGAGTAGATCTTTCAGAAAAACGGAGTGAGAGACAGAGAGGGAGTGATTTGCCTCACACTTGATTCTCTCAGGCTCTTTGGGGAACTCTGTCTTTGACACACATAAGGGATCAGATAAGCAGAAACCATGGTTTGTCATGAAGATAAGAGAACCAGGTGAGGGGTTATTCTGCATTTCTGAAACATGCTGAAGCAGCATCTTCAATCTGAACGTGATAAAGCTTTATCAAGGTGAGGACTTCACAATTTCATTATAAAAAATTTGTTTCAAGCATACAGTAAGGTATCAAAACCATAGCATAGCCATCCTGTCTGCTTAGTACTTCTGGCTAGAGAAATTAGCTAATCATTATATTGACTTAATCAAAAGAATGAAATTTAATTCCATGGTATTTTTACATAATAATGGTCAGACTACCATTTTCCTGAAAGACAGCATGGCATTTACAAACTAAATTAATTTCTGTAGCACCTATAAAATGGTAAATACTCAATATAAAACATTAACCTCAGGTTTCAAATAGCTCTTTCACATAATACAACTTGCTTTATACAATACCTTTATTTCCTGTGTTAAATGACTCTATTGCTTTACATTAGTGTTTATCCCTTATTTGGCTCTGTTCAAATTATTTGCAGGACAGACAAAATTACACTTGTTAATGATCTCCTGTCTAACAGAAAAACTAATGTTTTTAGCTAGGCTTTAAACTTGCTGGAAAGATTGTACTGATCTGGTGGCTATCCACCACTTTCTCAGGAGCCCAAACTCTTTCTAAGCTGGTATCTCTAAATGACTTCCCTTGGAAGCCAACACATTCCAAAACAAAAGAAGCATTCAAAACATACAACAAACTTTGGAGAGAGATACATCTCAGAAAAGAAGCTTGCCCTGTTGATTAGGGGTAAATGAGGAAAAAATATGTTAGTGCAGCCTGCAAGTCACAGGGGAGACTGTTGTACCTGGGCTCAGCCTCAAAGCTTAAGTGATAGAAATTCCATCTTCCAGAGTATAAAGAAATGATCCTGTAGGGTTATAGAAGCAGATATATCACTGTTCTCTTCTTTTAATATTTTGAGATTAACTGCAATAGATTTCAAAATTACTACACTTCAAAGAGACTATGGTACTTTGCTTTAATGTGGGTCCTAGAAAAAACATTAAGTGCACAAAAACTGGACAGCTAAGTCTTCCAGTTCTTCTCAGATTTGTATGATTAGATTCCTTAGGTAAGAAATGTATTAAACCCATTATTTGTTTCAGAGATATTAAAATAATAATAATTGTCATTTAGTCAGTAATGTTAGGTTTTATGGTAGATAGCAATGAAGAGAATCTGCATCTTCATCTCCTATCTAGTCTCTTGAACTGGAAGTAGAGATTTTATTTCACCTATGAAGTTTTGAAAAGCTCCACTTTTTTTGGTGAAGCTGTGATTAGGGAGTTTAAATAAATGCTTACAAGTTGGACAGACTGCTAGAGAAATTAGGGCTTGGAAGTAGTCTCTGCATTTCTGCCAAGGTTATATCATTTTTCAGCACTGGTTCACTCTTTCAAGTCCTGTAGTCCCAGACTGCAGGAATTCCTGGGCAGGCACACACACCGGTTTTCAGCGTGCCAGGTTTAAGATGAAAATCAGACTGATCACATCATCATCAGTTTGGATAAAATAGCTCTGTTCTGCTATGACTTACTGGCTAGCAATATTTGGTAGCAAACTCAAAGGACTTGGAAGAACTTGGACTTAAAGGAAGAAAGTATTAAAGATATCTATTATAAAAGGAGGGGAGAAAGATTAACACTAGAAAAAAAGAAAGAGGATGGACAACAGAGATGAGAGAGTGAAGAAAAAGTAGAAGGTGCTGCAGAGTCAACTACTAGAGATACAGAAAGATAAACCTAGAGAGAACAAGAAGAGAGATGGTGGAGGGAAAGGAAAGTGAAAGCAAAAGCAAACCCACACGAATCTGAGGATCCACTGTCAGACATCAGGGTGAGAGCATGGACAGCCAGGGATGAGTAAATCATTCCAGGCAGCTGGGCAGGAGGAGGTGTTTGCACAAGCCCTCTGAAGGAAGGGTCTGTGTGCACAGAGCTTGTGTGCAACTGCAAAAAAGCCACACTTTCAGGCTGACAGATGCTCTGAGGTGGAAGATTTCTGTAAAGTTTTTTTTAGTAGCAGAGTTTATAGCCATTACAATGACACATGGCTTCATTGTAATTTTCCATGTAAAAGGAGGCAAAAAAGATTTAAAAAAAACCTAACAAAAACTCTCCCCTTCACTAGATAAGTGAGTCAAGTATAAAAATATTCCCAAGCAAATGACAGCTTTTTAGTTCATCTCTACATCAAACAATGACAGCAGTTTGCATGACTCAGACAGATGATTCGGCTGTTGTCCTCTCAGCTCACTCCAGAAGGGAGGGAAAGAAAAAAGCAGTTTATTTTTAAGTATGCCTTACTAGCAAGGTTATTATGAGAAACTCATTAAAATGTTTTCTTTCCTTGAGAGCTGAGTTCTTGCTTAAAATCAACTTCAGAGATAAATAAGAGCAGGAGGAACCTGGAGACAAAGCAGGAAGCCTTAAAGAACAAAAAGAACCTATTCTGAAAACCTGAGATGCTTTAATTCAACTAAGATTTCTTTATCTAGGACATGAACCAAAATATTTTAAACTAAATCTCTTTCAGTAAGCACATCATCTCTGCCTATATAGTTGATGAGTATGTCAAATACAGGATTTTAAATGTCAGTGCAGAGTTTCCAAAGGGAGAGAGCACTGCCTGAAGGATAATCTATACGAGCAACAGCCCTTTCAGAAATACTGACTTAACCTTGTGTGAGGCAGGAAGATATTCCATCTGGTTTTCAGAGACTTAGCTTGAGGCTAAAATAGTCACCAAATGGGTAAAAGTCAGAAAACTGGTCGCCAGAAGAAAAAATGAAGGGCACTTAATTATTTTTACTTTCTCTACAACACACTTCAAAATGGAGATAAGGAAACATCAATTTTTCTTTCTCAAAGACTCTTTTCAGCTCTGGTATCACATTAAAATTCATAACTCAGAAATCATGAAAGTTTGGCCTCTGTTATCGCAGTCTATTATTTCCATAGGAGAGTTCAACATGTTATAAGGGAATCCTACACAGCTTAACTCACAAAATACAGCAGAGGAGCAGATGGAATACCAGTTATTTCTGAACAGAAACTATAACATCATAGAACCACAGAACAACTCCAGTTGACAGCAAGAACAGTAAAACAAGCTGCCTATTTTGCTTCTTCTTCTGAATATATCTTTGTTGACAAAGAAACTCTTAGAAAACAAGGTAAATTAATTCTATAGATGACTTCTTTATAAAATGTGCACAGAGGTTCAGCAGAAAATGCTACAGAATTTTCTCTGAAAATAAACAGTAAGACTTATCTAAACAGGTTTATATTTAGGCATAAAACTCTGAATCTTAAACAATACTTTGTGTAATTGCAAATAAGTGTGTGAATAATTTTCATATAAACAAACTGCCAAAGACAGTTTTAATCTGGGTTGGTTGATTTTTTTCTTTAAACTCAGGCTCTTTTACCCTCAGAATCTCAGTAATAGGGCCATTAGTGCTCCATGCTGCCAGAGTATCTCAAAATGCTAGTGGATCCTTTCCACAAAGATCTCAAGCACATTAGGATTTCTCTTCCAGAGCAGTCATCCTACTTGCTGCAGACTCACAGAAATCCCAGTTCTCTTTGGCATAAAACTGCCAGAAGTGCCAAATGATTTAGTGGCCTCTCCCACTATGTGCAGCCATACCCTGGCCAATTATCAACTCTCTCCCAGACACCAATCTAGGAGCCTTGCCAGTGGTGCAGGGATAAAAGCAGAGTCTGTGGACATCAGATATTCCTTTTAACTCCAGCTGGTAGTTTGTCATTTCATTTGTTAAGTGAGGTTGGACATGACTTTTAGTTTGGCATTTTCTTATTGTTTTTATTAACCAAATTACAGTGACAACTCCTACTGCTTCACTTTTGGGAATTTGTCATGCAATTGTGAAGCACGATCCAAGGTCTATCTCTGAAAAACAGACTTATTTTTCTCATACTCAGTGGGGTAAAAACAAGACTGTAGAGATTAAAAATCCATATATTTTGCTTTCCTTTTCAGAAAGTGGAAGCTGAAAATAAAAATAAAACCATTTATGTAACAGAAATGATGAGGCTGAAAGGAAGGAGGAGCTATTCCCACAGCGTTCTAGCATTTGCTATTTGTGTACTGTGAAAGCAAAAGATAAAAGAAGTGCTCTTAAGTAAGCACAGAAGTGAAATCAGTGTCAGATTTACAAGGAGTGATGAACTGGAAGACATGGAGGGAAGGCTGGGTAGGTGCTGTGTTCTGTGCAGGAATACAAAGGAAGTCACCACCATCCCCTGCCTCTGTGTACAGGCACAGTAAAATGATTTGCAGGGCTCAGGAAGGGGAAGCAGGCAAAGGCTGAGCACTGCTCTGACATATGGAAAGGAGGTGGGAGGAGAAAGAGCTGCATGATCACTGCAGGGTGCAAATCTTCCACGGTTTGATTTAACACTGCACTTGTCAGAAAGTTCAGAGAGGCAGCAGTGCCCCCAAATCAGGAATTCACTCTATAAACAGTGTTTTGGACAAAAGCGAGCAACAACTTGCATTCTGCCTTTCCCCAAATTTACTTTATGAAATTCCTTTTTGTTTTCCCTCCTGTCACTCCTCCCAACTGTTAACAATATGCTGTTTACTCCCATTGGATCTCACTGGTTTTCTCTAGCACCATACCAAGCACGTTTTTCACGTTGTGTTGTTGAGCAGCCACTTAATGATCTTTTTCAAAACAAAAGCCAAGTCTCCCACTCTCTGTACATTCCTGAGGTACATCTCCCACGCTTTCTCAAACCATCCACAGCCACTCAACACATAACGCTAAGTACTGTTGCACTAGGAGAGGGGTTAAGCTTGCCTTAATTTCTTCCTCAGCTTTTTGCACAGGCATGTTAGTGCAAGTTACAGTCCAAGCTGGGAGGAACAATTCTCAGCCCAGCAGGTAGCTGTAAGCCTTGTCATTATGGGCAACACCATGTAATTCTTAGCTCCCAAAGGCAGCTGGAGTTTCGAGCAGCACAGCTGCACTCACTTCAGACCCTGGGTGATAAATATGGCATTTTGTCTATTCCACACTTTCAGCAATTAAGAAGCAACTTCTGAAGCCATGAACATGCAACTAAGAGCCACTGAGGTGGTGTTCACCAATCACTATGAGGAAAAGCATCTTAAAAACCCACTGAAAGCTTCAAAAACAAGGGAGAAAGCAGAACTCTACTGGGCAAAGTTCCTAGGACTCATGGGCCTGTTGGCTCAAGTGGTTGTAATATGCTAACAGTTTCTGGAAATTCTTGGTGAAGGAACTATTTCCGACTAAAGTTTCAAACAGCTTGAGCTTAATTCTGCTATGGGGCACCTGAAATTATATTGCTTTTGTAGCTCTTGTAACTGAATACTAAGATGGTTTTGACTGTTTTGATAATCCCTAAAGTGAAAATACTTCAGCTAACTTAGAAAGGGCTATTTCTGAACCTGAACTGGGTTTATGGGATCTGCAGAAGGAAAGAGAGTCCCAGGAAAAGTCAAACCCTGTGCCAGTGCTGTTCTTTCAATAAACTTAGCTAAAGTTTGTCTGCAGTCTCAGCAAACTGAGAAGGAAGAGAGATTTTCAACACAAAAAGAACCCATACTGACATGGTACTTTAATTCAGTTCTACTACTGACCACGTCAACTGGAGATAAAGATTAATTATTTGTATTATAAAATTTATACTGGTCAGCAGTCCTTGCAAAGATGATAGTCCCCAGTGAACTCAGCTTTTGCACAATCAACACAGAAGTGCTTCCATCCCAAGAGTTTTATGCTCTAAATATATTCAAGAATTAAAAAAAAAAAAAAATCACCTGAACTGAAGAAGCACTAACAATTAATTCAATCTTGTCAATGCAGAAACCTGTGCAGTTGGAAACTGATTTTCACAGTGAAAGAATTTGGACTCAGTTTTGCATGGGAATTGAAGATGAAAATTTTAGACAGATGTTTAGGCAAACACAAAACTACTATATTCTGTGAACTGTTTACTGGTTTACTGGGAGGAGATATAGGGAGTTCATGAAAGAAAAATATAACACAGCTCACAATATATTTAAATTTATAGTTCAGCATCTGGAGAAAAATAGGAGCTATCAAAGATCATTTCATTGGCTATGACAGATAGCCTCCAAAATATTACATAGAGGGAATGGCACTACTGTTCTCACAGAAATGTTTTTTGTCTGCATCCATAGAGTCTGCAGGAAGAAAGAGTGATATAGCTTCACAGAGAAAGAAAATACCCAGTTCATTGTGACTTAAGGTAAACACGGATCATCTCACAGAGATAAATATCTCAACGTGGCTTCATTTATCCTTTTTTTAAGAAAAGATAAAAGCAAAAAAGAAAATGTGATCTCTAGATTGGATGGTTGCAATAATCCATTCAGCTCCTTTGGGATGGAGAATACCATATTCCTACTTTATCAATGAAAAACAGATTTAGCTTATTTTTCTCTTCAGCAACCTTCTCCTTGCTCCTACCTCTCCTTAAAATCAAATATTTCTAAGTTTTGAATTTGGAACATGGAATCACGCACCTAATCAACCAGCCTTTACATCCAGAATCTCATCATTTCGAACATTACCTCGTACATATCTCAGTGATTGTGCCTGCCGGGCTACCACTGCCTTCTAAAAAGATTACATGGACCAAAAGAAACCACTTTGTTTTGCCCTCTGGCTTTCTAAGTGAAACAAGTGTCATGGTGAAATGCTGACAAAATTCTCTCATGTTTTCCAGCTTTGAAAAAGCATGCACCATGTACACAAGTGAAAAATATATCCAGGTTTTTTTGATTTGTTTTGTTGGAGGTGTTTTTTCATTAAGCTACAGTACAATAGTTACAGAAATTTGAGCACAGAACAACTAAATTGTTCCCTGCTGTGTAGATAGATACAGGACAGGGGAACAGAGAGATCTTAGGGACATTTTTTTGTACTTCCCCTATACATAAATTCATTCAACTTTGCAGAACAGTAAAGGCTGAAATCATCCTTTTGAATCACAAGACATGAGCATCCAGGAGATATTTTGTAAGTTGAAATGTTTTTCACGCTTTATATATGTCCTACACACTGAATTATACCAACTGTTAGAAATTATCTTCCTACTTTACTCCTGCACCACTGTATTGGAGCATCATCCAAGGGAACAAACTTCTTCCAAAATAAGCTTGCAGCAGCACATGATCACTCAATGGATGCTCTGTTTTAAACCAAGCTTTTGCCATCTGTTCCTCTGCTAATTATGAATGCTACAAATATCCACAACTACACAGCAAGGAAAAAAAGTGATTAAAGTGCAAATATTCTTTCTGCCGTGCATCTTCGTTGTTTATCTCAAATGAAAAGCAACACCACCCACCACACAAGTCCCACAGTAGGAAGACCACAGAAGGGCAGATGTTTAGAGCTTCTCATCTGGCAATAGGCCATTGGTGATCGCTCAGAGTCCAAAATGTATTGTGTACACTCAGCAAGGCAAGCTTAAAACTGTGCAGAACCACACACACATCTGAAGTGGGGCTTGCCAGCAGCTTAGCTTACAAGAACTCTTTGCTGCCCTTACTCTTTGCAAGTCAGGGTCACCCAGGATGCTGCTCAGCAGGCAAATAATTTACAGCTGCGTCCTTCCTAAATCCCTTCCTGTTCTCCTCTCCCTCTAACCCTAACACCATCATCAACTTGCCATTTTGGAATTCCTTCTAATGAAGTGAAACTTGGTTTTCCTCATCTACCTTTTCCTCATTCTCTCTGTGTTTATAGAATCACTGCCTGCTATACACGCAGACATGTGTCATATTCTCATTTCCTCTTTCTGCCAGGTATTTTCCATGAGGAGAAATCACTGGGCTTTAGTAAAGATTGTTCCAGACATGGTTTCTCACCTAATGGACCATGTCTCCATTTCAGTCATGACTCCTCTCTCTGGATCCACTAAATTATCCAGCATTCATTTGCCTCTGACATAGATTGTATGCTTTGGGATTTTTTTGGTATTAGGGGGCTTTTTGTTTGGTTTCATTTCTTTTTTTAGTTTTATTTTATTTCCTTGCAACTATAGAAAGAACTGAAGAAAACACATTTATTCCATCATTGCTGTTTCAGTAACTCCTAATTTCAGGGAGCTTCAGCTTTAAAATCAGCCATGCCTTAAGGATCTTATGGCATCTTATTTTATATCCACATCTCTCCTTAGTGAGTTCAGATTTTATAGACAACTTTGTGTCATTCTGGAGGGAACACATCAACTGCACCATCCCTGATATATCAGTAATGGGTTTGCAATTATGGCAGCAGGTTTCAAAATTGCTTCCTATTTGCAGCTTCTTTTTTTTTGCTAATGGAAACTGCAGCACATGCCACATCTGTCTGTATTTGTACATTGCCCTGCTGTAATAGAATATTGCTTGTTCTTGATTACACAGGGACAGAGTCTGCCATTAAAGTGTGGATGCAGTATCTCAACAGAAACTGATGCTAAGGTTATGCAGTTACTTTTAAAAAATACTGATAGCAAAATGTGGCCATAGGAAGTTGTTTGGACTTCTTTTTCCTTTACATACTGAGATAGGTCTATTTGTGATGCTACTTCACAAGGGGAAGTTTCAATATATTTTATCATGGTTCTAAAATTGTTTATAGTAGTTTTTTGTGAATGCTCAAAAATGGTTGATCTATATCCATTAAAGTTCCTTGTGCTTGTGTTCAGTCTTCTCTTTTACAGGCAGTGCACACAGATAGGAAATGCTTGCTCATAATCTCCAACAGCACTGTCTCCAGGGGAAAAGGATTACATTTCATCTCAGGTTGTAAGTTCATTACAAGTCACAAAACCTTTGCTCTGCTGAGCATTTTAACTTATTAAGATAAGACACATGCATGCAACGAAACAAGCACTTCATCAGAAGAGACAAAGGCTTTATAAAAAGGAGACTAAATATAAAAACAGACATTTGTGTCACATAAGGATCCTCATTTCAGTCCATCCTGCCTCATATTCCAATGAAAATAAACCCTTAATTGTCTTGTTATATCCAACTTAACTTTGTTATATAAACATGAAGAGACTAATAAATCTGTGGTCACTGATCTGAATCACTATATCCTTCCTTATGAGCAAATCTATCTGGTTTACCAGCTTCCTTCATGCTGCATAACTGCAGTTCTGCACATAACTGACAGTATGCACTCTTTTAGCAGTTTATATTTATTCTAATTAAATGTGGTACAATTTCCTTTTGGATGCTGCTGTCCTGAGTGAACCATAATGTGGAGATTAATGGTTATGCTTAAGGAATACTGCAGACAATTCTGTATTTAAACCACTAATTTTCATATGTTTATAGATATCCTTGCTGAATGCAGCACTCCAGTGTAGTTTTATTAAAAGTTTTTTTTAGACAAGTTTTAAAAAGATCAGTAGATGTAAAAGACCTCACGAGTTTCACTAGATGTAGTTTAACATAAAAATAAAATAAATACAGCAAATCCACTCTGCCTAATATCTCTGCTTTAACAGGAAATACCTAGTCTCCCTCCAATATGCTATTCACCTAGCATTAAATAAATAAGAAATAACATTTAGCTAGCATAAAATATTGCTTACCCTGACTTTACTTTACAAAAAAAAAAAAAAAAAAAAAAAGGAACCAAAATTTATCCCTTCTATACCTTGAGTGAAGTTAATGTTATCAAACAAGAAATGAATCTGGGCCAATAAACACTGCTGTCAGATAGTGGCACATATATCCACACAGACCTGTTAAGCTTTGTCTTTTTGTATTCCAGCACAGTTCATTGCTCCGCAGAAGAGCACTGTCCTGGGACTTGCATGACATAAATTTTGTTGTTATATCTGGCATTAGCTTGATGGATAACTCTGAACCAGCTTTATCCTCTGCTTTCACATCTGTCTAATCTAGAATACATCCCCATGTGCCTAACCATGTCAGAAAAGTGCTTTCCCACGTACTACAGGATGCCACAAAAAGCTTCAGGATTTTCAAGCGAGAGGAGAGATCCTCACTCGTGCTATGCAGCCCGGGCCCCTGAGCGGCTCCAGCCCCGGACAGCCCCGGACAGGCACAGCCGGACCTCTGAGCGGCTCCAGCCCCGGACAGCTCCGGACAGGCACAGCCGAGCCCCTGAGCGGCTCCAGCTCCGGACAGCTCCGGGCCCCTGAGCGGCTCCAGCCCCGGACAGCTCCGGGCCCCTGAGCGGCTCCAGTACCGGACAGCTTCAGACAGGCACGGCCGGGCCCCTGAGCGGCTCCAGCCCCGGACAGGCACGGCCGGACCACTGAGCGGCCCCGATGGGCACTCAGCAAACCCCTCAAGAGCCAGAGCTCTGGCTCTGCTCTGGCAGCAGAGTGGACACCGGTGCACGTACACAGACAGAAGGACTGACAGAACAGCTGTTGTAGAAATCAGATGTTCAAAGTACAACACTCTTGTTATTCACCAAGAAGTGCCAGGGAATTCTGAATTCTCTCTCAAACTGATTTTTATAACTATTCCCCAACTGTAATCAAATTCTACCAAGAACTTCAACATCCCTAGTACACACAGAAACACTATTCTAAAAGCAATGTTTTCTACTCCCTTGAAGAAACAACTTAGCCTATTTTTTTTTCTTAATCCTACAAGAATAATTTTCAGCCTCTCTCCCATTCTCCAAGCATCCCCTCACTGAGATGCAGTGACTGCAGCTGCTTTTACTTTTCTACCTCAATCTTTTGTCCAGGTTCAAGTCCTCTAACTCTGCCGCTCGAAGAGAAAGTCAGAAAGGCCAATATACAAACACTAGAAGACAGTGCTGGAATAAACTTCTGAACGGACAGTGGAATGCAGGGAAGCAAGGATGAAGACAGATCTCCAAGCTAAAAAATACACAAAATTTATGCTGTGCAATTTCAAATGAAATTGTGTACACAGCTGAATTTCCTGATTAGACAATTTCAAAGCAACCTGCAGAGACAGACAAGTATCACTTACCTCTATCAATCCCCGTGTTAGTCAGAGCTCAACTGTAAGCCGTGATATATTGAAACCTTTTTCAAAAACTAATCTGAAAATAGTTACTCTGACAGTAATTTTTAATAAAGTATTTTTCTATCTACCTGGGAGAAAGCAATCAGGGAAGTAAATTTATGACACAAAGTTCATTAAGAGGACAGCTAAGATCATAGAATTAATTGATGTCCCCGTGTACCTATTTAATGAGAATGATTTTCTGTTACCCAGGATTACAAGCCAAGTCACACAAGTGACAGATAAAGACCAATCTACTCCCTGCCAAAGCCACTACTGAGTAGCTTAGCAATTTATCTGTAAACTGAATTTTGAATCATATCTTAGCCTTGAAAGTCATTAGACATCAGCTGTTCAGTCCAAACGTGTAATTCAATTTTAGCTGCCAACCTGCTGCAGCAAATCCCCCAATGATAACTGCTGGAGTTATCTAGCTGATGACAGACTGCTTACTCAGAGTTAGGACTTGGTAACTCTGCAGCAACAAGTCCTTCCTACAGCTGGAAGAGTTAAGTGATGGAAGTACAGAAAATCACACTGGAGCCAGCAGCATCACCTTAATTTTACTCTGAGTCAACTCTGCTTTCTTCTTTTGGTTGAAATCTATAAAATGTGTACTTTGTAGACTACAGATGTTTGATTTTCAGATAGTTTGACTCTGCCAGGGACTTTGAGGTAGCTTCTTCTATTTATGCTGGCCAGACACCTGATCTTTCAGGCTTTTCCAATTCCACAATGTCCTCCAAAAGGCAAAGAGAACTGTTTAATTTAACTGGTCTGTCATGTACTGTGGTTCTTTGTCTAAGAGAACAGGAAGACAAGCAATGCAAGAATCAAACTCCAGCCTCACTAAAGTCTTTGACAATTTAGCCATCAGCTTCAACATAACCAAGACTTACTACAGCTCCTGTGGACAAATATCAGTTCTGGTTAAGTAAGGAAAGGAATAATCAAACAGTCGTTGCATAAGCAGATGTTATCTAAAAGAAATAGGTTTTCATACCCCAGATGTAATATTTGAACTCCACTTTCCCCACGAAGTCCTACTCCATGCAAAAGCAGCTCAGCTGCTCCACCCCAAATTCAGACAGGCTTACATTTTACCCTCAAAACACACACACAATAAAGACACACTGACTGGAATTACTTATCTCTAGCCTGGTTAAAACCAGAAGTATAAAGCAAATAGGTAAAATTTCTGAAAAACCCCACTCCATCCACAACCCCCAAAAAAGAGGTGGTAATCTCCCTGATGGTCAAAACAGGGAATCATAAATAGGTTTGAACTTGTAACTTTTGGCCCTTGAGAATAATGGATCTGTTTTTCTCGATCCTAACCCTGAACAACTTACCTAAAACAAAAGTAGCATCATTTACCCACAGAAACCTGAGCTTGATAGCAGCTCTTACACTAACCAACATCAGAACTCAGCCTCCTATAATGATTTTCAATCCATTCATTTCATATTACACTGACATACGGCTGATTTGTGTGGCATTCTTTCTTCTTCTCCTTTTGTGAATTTCTCAGGAATCTGACAAAATTACAATTTAAATCTGGATTAAAACAAGCCCCTATAGAAAAGAAATCCACCAGGGGGTGTGGGGGGAGGACAGGACAGGGGCAAGCAGTAGAATACAAGAATGGTTGCTCTAAAAATGACTAAAACATGTTGGATAAAACTTTTTAAATGTACAGAATTTCATGGTAGGGATATGATTTGTGACTGCAGTCTGCAGAACCCTTCTGTAAGTGAGGAAACTATTAAAGTTATAATTTGAAATGTAATACAGAAACTAACACCCTAGTTTTGTACTGACCTACTTAACTTTAGAGTCTTAGGTAATTCCTAGGGAAGCTGGATAAGTGTCAGTTAATTAGAAAAAGCTGGCTCTCTGTACCTTCCTTAAGTTAATTATTCTGACATAAATGCCATTATTTTTCCCCTTGTCCACTGCAAAAGGAAAGTGTCAAGTTTGAGAAGGGCTTTTCAGAAAGCACATCTCCTCTGTTGTAAGAAGCTGATTATGCATTACATTTGCACAGATTCAGTTTCATGTTTTCCTATTCTTTTAAATTTCATGCAAGTACATCTCAGCTGTACTTTTCGATCACATTTATATTCCAGCCTTGTCCCTCTGTTGAGTAAGAATTGCTCTAAGAGACAACCTATGCTAGGAGTGCCTGGCTAGACTTATAAATCACATTTCAACTCTGTTGTACTGCAGATCCACTGGAATACACACACACAGAGTCTTCACCTTCAATTAAATCTCAAGGTGGGCTTGGAATGATAAACTCCTGGGAAGCCAGCCTGAGGTGCCTGTGTCCTGTCACAACCCAGCCACTTGGTACATCCATTACCCAGCCAGCAGATACTCTTCAAGTGTACTGTAACCTTCCTTATGACTAAATTCACTACAAATAATTAGCAGGACCTGAATGGTTTCTCCAGGGATGTATGTATTAAATGTACCAATAACTGCTTCACAGAAAAGCCTGTGCTTACATTTGAGGTAAAGAAATAAAAATGAGATGTTCTGTTAATAAATTGTTGGCAGAAAAATACTTCATTTTTCCTCTAGACTTAAATACAAAATTAAAAAAGTGATATCCAATCCCTGATAGTGAGACCCATTAAAGGCAGGTGTCTGCCAGGGAAGGGACAGCAGAAAAAACCCAGTCTACAGAAATTACTTCTTACCTCAAAAATCCCACCAGAGCAGGAGATATTTGGGTGCCACAGATCACATTCCAGCACAGACACATGATATAAAAACCCAAGGCCTTTAGAATCCCCAAATCCAGGTTCTTTTACTGCTCTTCACTACATCATAATCTTTTTTGTTAAAATACAAGCTACATGTTGAAAATGAAGTGCTCATTTAGATAACTTTTTAAAACATAACTGTGGGTGGATAACAGCCTTATCCCTAAATTTATCAGTGAGATTATTTTTGTCACCAGTTATCTACTGATTTATCTCATCTTGACACAATGCTGGATTTGGTGTCATTTTCTCAATAAACATTCTGAAGAAAATCCACTCCTTTATAATGACTTTTGTTTGAGTAAATTAATATATTATATTATATTATTTTAAAACAGGGTCTTTTCTCCTATGATGCTGGAAGGCCTTTGGATCACCAACTCCATAAAAATCTTTCATTAATTTTACTGATCAGAAGTGCTCACAATATTTATAATTAAGTGGTTCTTTCTATACATTGTACATTTTTACTTCTTCAACAGAAGCAGAAATCTTTCATTTTCTGCATTCCTACACTATATTTGCTCTCTTCAGAGTAGCATTACTTTTGCAACTTAGAATAACTCTGCAAATCAATGAAAGTACACAGGCTTTCCCTCTCATCTATTTCAAGCTGAGCTGCCAGGACCCAGAATAAATTTGTGTTAGCTCTCAATTCCATGACCTTCCACTTTGTACTTTTAAATTTCATTTCATTTCTATTACCTGAGTTCCCAAGGTCTCCCAGTTCTGCCTGCTTGGTATTCCAACCCTTCTCAGTACTGGCCATGTTTTCCAACTCCCTGCTATCAAGTTTCACTACCACACTTCCAATTTGGGGCTAAAAAATCAGAGAAAGGTAAGAGCCAAGAAGGGGAAATGCAGGGAAGAAGTGTGAAGAGCCAGCCCAAACGACAAAAATCATCAGTGGCAAAGCTGGAAAAATCCCCCAGTTCCTAATCCTGTATTTGTTTTTTTACCTAACACTGCACTTCTGATCAGGTGTGAGGGGGAATTTGCAGGCTCAGAAAGGTGATGTACATTAATAGCTGACAAAATTGTCCCTTCAGTGGTTTGTGTCAGAAGTCTAGTACCTATCTAATCTATTATAACCATCCTGTAGTATGAATGTTATGTGTAACATTAACAGTTGGTTATAACTATTATAGTTAGTGAATAGTTATGTGTAACTGTTTATCCCCAGTAAGTCTGAGCAACATGCACACTCAGATGATGACATTTCATGCCTTGCTTCTTAGGCTTGCACAGTCTCAAAGCATCTCCAGGCATAAAACGCATGGAGGTTTTAACATGATAGCCTGAACTGAAACTCTGTAAGCAATAAAATTTAGAGAAACAGCTTAGTTAATGTTCAGAACGTGGTCTGGCAGCCTGCCATGCATAAACATGCAGTGAAACCAGAGTCTGTGCCAAGATTCTTAGCTTTCAACTTCATAGAAATTCCTTGTGTGGTTTATACTAGATCCTCTTAGTTCATTAAACTTCTTTCTTCCTTTTTGCAGTTTAATCCATGGCTAGTTGAACTTATTACCTTTTTATACATAAGCATTAATAATATAATAGACATAACTCCAAGCAGAAGTAATAGAATTAGTCCATTCGTATGATTTTGATTAAAGCCAGATCTAACACTAAAATGACATTTATTCTGTGCCTCCTGTGCCAAGGCTCTACAAGCACAATGAGATGCTGCAGTGTGACCTGTTACAACAACATCTGTGCTTATTCCCATAACAACCAATCTTCCTAAGGCTGGTAAGAATTCACTTCACATGCAGCTATCAAATCTGTTCTGAAGCTCCTCTCAAGCCAAAGGATCCCTCTCCACAGCTTTGATCAAAAGATTGAGGCCTTCATACTTGGGTTCATGGTATCAGAAGGTCACAAATCAGAATTTCACTTTCATAATCCTGATGTCTGCTTTTCCAAGCCTCAGATTTGCACAAGGGAAATAGCTGGAGGGCCTCCCTAGAGAGTGCACCTTCCTTACTTTTTTCTTTTTCCAGTAATAATTACATTGATTTACATCTTATTTTTTAGACACTTACTAGTCAGTTATTTAAGTATGTACCAAGCCAAATTCAATATATGGATTAGATGAATAATACATTCCATATTACCACAGATTCTGAGCTCTGTCCTTTCTTACCTACAGCTTCAAGAATAAAGGAATATTGTAAGGAATAAAAATACTATTATCTCCAGCTATAAAATAAAACTTAAGACACAGTCAAGGTTTTGTCATGTATCACACAAAGTCCATGGCAGACAAGGAAAAAGGGGTGAAACACAGACTGGAATAACAGGTTCAGATTGCACTGAAAACTTACTAATACCACAGACATTACACCATTATTGACGCTGGTCAGATGTAAAACATACAAGATTTTCAACATCAAATGTTTCACAACAGATCAGTCACACTGGTCTCACTATTTATTTACAACTTTTTTTTTTTTTATGGAGAACAAATTGTGTTCAAATCACATGAAAAGATTGTGTGGAAACTGTTGTTTTGGACACATCCCTTGAGGCCTTTGGAAAATGATGCCACATTTCACATTATTGAATTCAGTCACGTTAAAAACTTAACATGATTCTGTGGCTGTAATGTAGATTTCAAATGAGGTGTACTTCTGTGCTCTCTTTTCACAGAAAAGTAGTGACTGCTGAGACAATAAGTGCAACTACCATGCTGCCTTTGCCCAAAAGAATCATACTAAAAAAAAAAAAAAATCAACCAATATTTTCTCCTCATATTAGGCCATATTAGCCCATAACTCAATAAGGCTGACCAACCAATTGATTTTGAAAAGAATAACTGAAAAAGTTGAGAAATGCTTAATTTAAAATTTTATATTGAATTACACATCATCTGGGTAAACAACCCACCCAGTAGTGCACCATTATGGCAGATTTATATGCACATCTGCGTGTGCAGATGTTTCTGCTGATGCACATGAAGTGGCCACACCCCCTCAGAGCTTTGAGCATCAAATCCCAGCTCCACACCTTCAGTGTTTTCCCCCACCCTACAGAAAGGCACAGTCATGTAAATATTTGTGCAAATATGTTTATATAACATGACATAAATTTCAGAGAGCAGCTAAGGGTAATTGTGCTAATTACTGCAGCCTTGCCTCTGCTGATTTACGAGGTTCAAAGCAGGGCTTCTGCCCTGGAGAAACTGCAGCGCCAGATCCAAGAAAGTTTTAACTGCAACACCACTTCTGCACCCCAGCCTCCTGAGCAAAGCCTACACTGAGACCCTCATGTAGATGTGATCTCTATAAAATTAGTTTATTAGTTTGGCAGTGAGGGGAAGAGGGAAGAGGGAAGATAATTTTCCTAGAAATCAACATTTATCCACGAAACGCTGGTCTAGTCCATCCACAGCAATCAATACTGTTATGATACATCTCATCAGGCAGCCTTTTAAGAAATGTTTTAACAGATATTTTAACAATCCATCCCCAACAGCACAGCCATGAAATAAGGAGCAGATTTCTGCATTTTCTGACCACATCTCTGCATGCAAGAAGTGTGCTGTCACTGCTACACCTGCTATGCTGGCAGCAGCTCCATCTATGCACGTCTTCATCTATGGACACAGAACCACTCATGGAAGATTATCATCCAGTAAATCAGTTTGGTTGAAGACAAGTAATAAAGAGCTTAATCACATATGTAAGGTTTTTATATTTTCTTTTTGGAAAAGGCTTAGTAGGAGATGATTACTAGTCTCGGTTAATTTGCTCCATAAAAGGTTTCATGAATAATCATACGTAAAATGCTAGTTTTGAAGTAATTAAACAGAACCATTAAGATGGACAGATAGAAAGATACCTAAGCTTTGAATGAACTTTATATTATTTGCTTTTGCTTGGTATACTACTGGTTAAGGTTGGTTTTACTTTTCCATAGAATGATTCTTCCTACATAAAAGAGTTTTGAGGCTTTATGGGGCTTTTTAGCATTTTTGGAAGGTCTAAAAAAGCATTCTTAGCTGTGAAATCTTAAAATATGAGAGGCATTCTTCATGAGTATTTTGCACAAGAAGAGGAATAGTTTCTCTGGACTTGTGAGACTGTGTCTTGGGAAAAGGGACGAGAAAAGAAGTTGCAAGGACTCCAGTTTTAAAGAGAAAAGAAAGAGGGAAGTAGAAAACATAAAAATTACATAAATTTAAATAAAACCTTTAAGCCTTGTGATTAACATGGGGCCTCCATTTGGAAGGAGACTGTTGAAAGATTGCTTGCTACAAATCTGTCTCCTGTTAGAAGTGTTTTCAGATTAATGTGTCAGTCCTTCATTCAATTTACCATTTTCAAATGCTGCTCAATTCTCACGTCAAGTGGGATGTAGAAATTAACAAGTGAAATCCTTAACCTCTGTTCCTCCGGAAGACTCAACCAGATATTAACAAAGATTCCCTTGAAGTCTGGTAAATCTGAGAATCCGTGTTTACTGTGGAATCCCCTTTTCTGTGTGAGAGCTCAGCAGTCCCAGCAGGAGGATGTGATCTGTGACTGCACGTGAAGACACACTCCAAGAGAGCTGTTAATTGATACCATTGCTGAGGCCACACTTTGCTATGCTGAGGTTCTGAGCAGCATTTCTCACACAGAGATGACCAAAACTACAGAAAAACACAGGGAGAATAAGCTAAGCAGGGACGCACCACATTTAACTGCAATACTTTGACTTCCCCTTTGCAAAGTCAGATACAATTTTAGGATCACAGAGACAAAAGCAAGAGTGTGAAAGTTTGACTTGTTAATATCCTATAAAAGACCAGGATTCCTAAATAAACAAACAAATTCTTAGAGAAGTGTACTAACAGAACTGCTAGGCAGCTCTACTCTTCCCTTTCCTGGAGTCTCACTGTGGCCATGATGCACAAACCCCAGAAAATAAAGAACATTTAACCTCACTGTGCTCATAATCATCATGAACAGTAAAGCTTCCATCACACAGTCTTGGGCAGACTGAAGTAAGGTTTTCTGTGTGTGCTCCAAAAAAGCCTTTTCAGTGTACAGACAGCAGAAGTAAAAGGAACTACTTACAGATTACTTTTATTTTGAAAAAAGTTGCATTTCCCTTTCTGCTGCCATTGACTTAATAAACTATTGTATTCAAATTAGGGGAAGTCTAGAATTAATTGTGAGCTTAAGAAATTAATTTGTTTTATACAGGTAACACATCATAATGTATCTTGAAAATATCCCTTTTTTCCAGACTGCAGGGAAAAAAAAAAGAGCCAAAGCATTGCTTCCTCCAACACTATACCAGCCTCAAAGATCTCTACAAGCAGAATCGACAATAAAATCCTTTCCACAAAACTGCAGGCACAAAAAGCTTCGCTGTTTACCACCTTGTGGCTTGAACTGGTAAGTATTCCTTCTCACACACACACACCATTCCATCATTTTTCAGTAACCAGACTCTTAAGCAGCAAGCACTGAAACTTCACTCAAAGTTCCTCCCCAGAGGAAAATCGAAGACCATAAGAACAGCGAGACTGACACGGAGCCCAATCGATGGGGCAAATCAAGAATGCCAGGACTGTCTGTCCAGCTCTGAACATCCCTCACACAGGCAGCAGCCGGTTGCCCAAGCTGCATTTCTCTTCTACCCACAGCTCTCGGCAGCCAGCATCCCCTGGAAGGATGCTACGGTCAACAAGAAACATGCGGCAAAGGGAGAAGTACTTACATCCCGGAATTTGTTCCAGTACTTGTCTTTATCGTACTGCGAGACGGTGCTCAGCCATTTGTCGTTGTCCAGGAAATTGCCATGATTGCTGTTACTCGTGATGATTTCAGGATGCCGGCTCTCCACTTGCAGGAAGCACCAGGCAGCGATCACCAGCACCCCCGACATCTGCAACGGGAGGAGAGGAGCGGAGAGGGGAGCGGCGAGGGGCAGCAGGGCAGCGGCGGCTGCTCGGGCACGCAAGTTTTGAGGGGACACAAGTTGGGGCCACTCGCCCCTGACGGCCCTCGCCAACTTCTGGCTGCGGAGCTGCGAGCTCCGCCGAGACCCGCCGCCCCCCTGGCCCAGCCCGGAGGGGCGGGGAACAGCATCAATAACAACAATAATAACAATAACAAAATAATAACAACAATAATAATAACAACAATAAAACCAAAACGGGCCACTGGGGCCAGGCGGGGACCAGCCAGGGGACAACAGCGGTACGGAACCGCAGCCGAGCCTCCNCGGGCCGGGCCGGGCCAGGCCGCGGGACCGTGAGGGGCTGGAGCGTCGGAGAGAAACGGGAGAGGGAGCGTTTAAATATCGCAAAGCAGCTGCCGAGAGAGGGGTGATGGATTCTTTTCGGTGGTGCCCAGAGACAGGACAAGGCGCGATGGCCGTAAATTAGATGCAAGTTTTACTTGCACATGAGGAAGAACTATAGGTGGAGGATGCCTGGAACGGGCTGCCCGGGGAGGGTGTGGAGTGTCCCCGTATCTCCATACTCATTCACACATTCAAAACTCACACACACTCATACACACANTCAATAACAACAATAATAACAATAACAAAATAATAACAACAATAATAATAACAACAATAAAACCAAAACGGGCCACTGGGGCCAGGCGGGGACCAGCCAGGGGACAACAGCGGTACGGAACCGCAGCCGAGCCTCCCGCGGGTGCAGCCAGCGCTGGCTCCGCGAAGTTTGGCTGCCGGGGCGGAGAAGAAGCTCCTACCTCNGCGCGATGGCCGTAAATTAGATGCAAGTTTTACTTGCACATGAGGAAGAACTATAGGTGGAGGATGCCTGGAACGGGCTGCCCGGGGAGGGTGTGGAGTGTCCCCGTATCTCCATACTCATTCACACATTCAAAACTCACACACACTCATACACACATTCAAAACTCACCTGGGCACATTCCTGTGTCACNCAGCACCGTGCGCTGCTGCTGCTCCTCCGCTGCCGGTGCCGCGGTGCGCTGTGCTGAGCCCCGCGCGGTGCTGCTGAGCTCCGTGCGGTTCCGCTGCGCCCTGCGCGGTGCTGCTGCGCTCTGTCTGTGCTGTGGCAGTGCCGCTGTCTGTCTGTCTGTCTGTNAGTGACCCTGCCCTGGCATTGGGGATAGATTGGGTGATCTCCAGGTGTCACTTCCAATCCAAACAATTCAGTGATTCAGTGAAACCTGGGGAGGGTGCCTGTGGTCGTATCTGCAGATAATCTCTTGGGGGAAATCGTCAGTGAAGTCTTCACTACCGCTGCAGTCTGAAGAGACATAAAAGTGGCCTTAAAAACATAAAACCCCTACCAAACACCAGCCCTGGGAAGGGATAACCATCTTGAGTCAATGGTTTTACAGTTTACGGAAGCTGTGACATTTCCGAAGGCCAGAGGTCACCCCGGGTTTGTTCAGGGAAGGCGCTCCTCCCCGGGTCAGCACATCCCATGATGGGAAGAGGTTTTGCTCCTGCACTGCAGAGTGAGGTCAGACACTGCCCAGGGTGCAGGGAGAATCAGCTCCTGTTGTTAGAAAGGGGGAGGAACATACAAGGGGAACTACATCAGAACTGGGGTGAAAGGAGGAGACTTCTCCAGGGATAAAAAAGAAAGTTCTCCCTTGTCAGTGGAGGAGGTGGGAAGGAGGTGCTGGCTGGTTTCCTACATCAGGGAACTCATCCCCTGATATATCACGTGATGCCCTAAAATGGGGGCATATACTTCTGGTGGTCATAAATACAGCTGTGACTACTGTTCCATATGACATTTTTCAAATGTGGCTCATTAAACTGTCATGTAAATAATGCCTTTTCTCTCCAAAAAACTGTCAACAAGGTTAATTCCACATTTCCTGACAGACACATTAGGCATTTCTTTAGTAATACAGAAAAGGATCATGTTTATTTATTTTTTTTACTGCTGCATCTGAGCATTGAATGCAGGGTACAGATCTATTCCCAAATACCATTCCCAAATGTAATGTTACCTCAATAAAATCCTCTGGGATTTAAAAAAACTGTGAAATTTTATTAATTTTAACAGCAGAGAACAAACACACGTACGTAAGTGCCCTGCATTGAATCCTCCCCTTGGTGCACATAGAATCTAATGAAAACGACATGCCTGCAGGAGGGCAAAATATAACCCAATAAAAGCAACAAATAAAAGAAATCCAAACCGAAGCCCTGCAGATTTGGATGTAAATCCTTACCTAAAAGCCTTGCTGTGCCCTTCCTTCCACAATGGACTGTACTGTTTTGCTGAAGGTGGCCCAGGGCACATGTTCCTCTCAAATCTCTCTTTGTTGTGCACAGGCCATCCTATAAACTGTTCATTTCTGTGAGAGATAAGGTTTATATAACTTCCACCTGGCAGGGTCAACACAAGCTTCCTCCCTTCTTACTTAGATTAACGGGTGCTGTTCAGTTTGTTCTGTATGGGCCTTTCTGTAAGGCTTTTAACAACAGAGAATTTGTCTGTTCTATACAGACATTAAAGATCTTTCATCGTTTTAAATCTGATGGTTAAGAGATTTCCCCCGTGGCCTTACAGAAACCCATGGCCATTCAGCTTTACACAGTTCCATTTGACTCGTGTTTCACCCCAGATACCCCTGCATTTCAGCACCCCCAGGCATAAACCCTACTACCTGCTAAATATTTGAGGACTTTTATGCACCATGACAGTTGTGCATAGATGCACTAATTACTGCTTTCTTGATCCCACTGGAGATCCAAAACTTAACTCTCCCTTGACCAATTCTTCAACTGATGAATTCCTAGGCTTGGCTTGGTAAAAAGCAGCAGAACGTTGTTTCCCCCCAAACTTGCAGGAGTTGTACCCATTATATATTTATAGGAGCAGTAAGTTCACCCCTGTAAAACACAGTTGTTAGCACAGTGAACCAGGCTCAGTTCCTTGGTGACCTCAGTACTGTTGACTTCACTGAGTATGAAATAGGCTGCTCTGTTTGCCAGTCAAAGACTTGAATGATAAATTACAGAAACATTGTATAAAAAGTGAGTAATTACTTTCTTACATGTAGAATTTGTGTCAGAAATGTGTCTTCATTTATTTAATTACTTCATAATCCTATATTCAACACATGGCTAATCTTTCTTGATCCTGTAAAACACAGCCTTCCTGTTTAATCCTGATAGCAATCTCTATCACTCAGCTGCAGCAGTATTTCACCTCCACACTGTTTATCATCCATGACTAGAATTGAAACACCCTTGTGGGCTGGTTTTTATCTTGGGACAGTGCTATAATTGCCTCTAATTCTCATCCAAAAATATAATATTGCAGATCTCCTTGTTGTGGATGACTCAAGTATTTGGTTTTTGGATGTAAACAGCTCCTTTGTGCCAAGTTAGAAATACAGAAGAGGTAAAAATCTTTCTTTTTTTCTTTTTTTTTTTTTTGGTGTTTTTTGGTTTTTTTCTCTTTTTTTCTTACAGCTGTAAAAAATGTCACAGTATTGAATTTCGGTTTTATTTGATAATTCAACTGTATGAATCTTTTGATCGGAAGTTGTACTAACAACCATACCCTGCCAGCTTCTCCATGCTGTGGCCTGTCCAGGTTTGTTCTGGAAGCAGAGCCCTCTGATGCAGAAAGCCTTTCACACACACAAGAATCAAGGGACAGACTTCGACTAAGACTAGACTCCTCATGCAGAGGAACGTCTTTGTTGTCTTAATAGGGCACTTTGGAACTCTCAGTTAACAGACAGAGCCTTCAGCACCAGCCTTGCCAGCAGCAGAAACACAAACCAAGGATGACTGGAAAACCAAGTCAGGCACTCCTGCGTTCCCTGAAGCCCCCCTCACCTGGTCTCACTCACATCAGAGCCCATAGCCAGCAGCTGTGTACCCAGCAAGGTCAAGTCCATAGCAATAGCACAGAAGCCTTAGCATGTGCAGGATTTTACTTCCCCCATTTATACTTGGCAGCAAGATTCACTTTTTCACCACTTTGATTGCTTCCATAGTTCTTGAGGCAGAGGCTGCAGCCTTGGTAGTGGCACCTAAAAGCTTCTGTGGGGTTTTATTCGTGGCTTTCCCCCTTCTCTTGTGAGCCACAATTCCACTCACTTAATTTTTTTTTTAAATATTCACAAGGGAAAGAAAATCTTTACAGTGACCAATGTTTAAAGAGTATTTCTTTTTTGTGCCAGAGTCCTTCACCACTGGATTAGGAAAATTCAGCTCTGGTAATTTAAACGAATTTAACAATATATCACTACAAAGGTGCATGTAGTGGGATAGACCTTTATTTAACAACCCTTTGTATCTTCCATATACTGTCGTATCCTTTTAATAGACAGGAGTTTTATTTCCTCCTGCGAGTCTCAGAACTGCAGATTCAGCTTTGTTAGCTCTGCTGGGCGATTGTACAGAAAAAAAACCTAGTTTAACCTGTGCAATAAGTGATCAGTGGCTTATACAAAGTTCCTGAGACATTTGTTCATTTTACAACAGGCCATAATTCTTCTTTAAAAATACTGCAAACACAGGGTCTGATTTGACCTCTTTATTTGCCTCTGCTCCTGGCCTCTGCTCCCTGTGACAGCCACGTTTTATTGCAACAGTGCCTGGAATTTTGCAAGAATTTGCTAAATGCTTGCCACCAGAGGTGCTGCAAGTATGTCCCTTGGCAGGAGAGTTATGGGTTTCTAGCAGGCAAAGTGTCCTCACTCAGTTTGGTGACATTGCAGTTGGTGCAATCCCGCATGTTCTCATCCTTCTGAAGCACTTAACCCCAATGTCAGTGATTTCACTGAAAGAAAAAATATCCAATGACCAGGAAAGATTATCATGTTCTGCAATCTATTTGCTAGTGTGTGTTAGTTGTAATAACCCAGATTAAAGTGAGTTGAAATACTGGCAAGTCCTGGACAAAGTAAAAGCTGAACACAGTTTATGGTAGAGAGTACAAGAAACAAAATAATTCAAGTAAAAAACAGTAAAAAAATTAATAAATAATATTATTTATCACATTAAAAAGGTGGAAGGTGGTTTTCTAGATAAATCTTTCTCAAGTTGCAAAGCTGTCTTGCCCATGTCTGTCTAGAAGTGAGAAGAGAAAAATACATTTAAAATTGAAAAGACTCATGTTCACATAAAATGTATAGTCAAATACAAGGTTACACTTCTACTGAAAAATGAGATTGAGGCAGGTATTCACTATGTTTAACTTGTGTCTTCTGAGGCTAATCCTCAATTTCCTCTGTCAGAGGAAAAAGAAACAGGTCTTTCTGAATGATGCCTTAGAGCTGATGTCTGTCCTAGCTGCTGTAGATTGTTTTGTGAAGGATGTTATCAACTCCAGAAAGAGCCTGGAAACCAGAGGCACACTAGGTGTAAGGTGGGCTTTGTGATTGCTGTCCTCAGGACCTGCAGACTAACATAAAAAAATAACTTAACTGACATGAATCAGTCTTTTTGGCTCAGAACATTCATCAGTTTAAAGACTAAGTATTTAATGGGAAGATAATCCCTGCATATTTGACAAATGGTTTCAATTTTTTATCTTTCTAGCGGGTATGGTGATCATGACAAAAGTAATTTTATAGTATTTCACAAAGTATCTTGTAAAATGGCAACCATATTTTATAGTGGCTTTTATTACTACTGGAACTTTTACTAGGAATTACATCACAAAAATCAGTTAACATAAATATTGCAGTGAAGAGCTTTCGCCATTTAATGCCAGAGTTAACTCTGCCAATGCAGCCTTCATTTTTGGATGGAAAAGGTCATTAGAATTAAATTTGTCCTCAGACTTCTTGCTTAGCTGGGATGAAACACCAGTATGAGGTTTTGTAGTTCTCTTCAACCTGGAAAATATCATTACATGATCTGCCACTGTCAAGCTGTCTTACAGGGATGCCTTAAGCCTTTCTATAATATATGAACAGAAACAGAGATTTGGAGATTAACATGTGGAATATAAAATGGGTTTGTTCAATATTTACCACAGTAAGATCTGTTTTGAACATCTGCCAGGCACCACAGCAGAAAACAATAATAAATAACACCACTTACATTAACAGTCAGCTTTCAGAAATTAAATTTGCATGGAAGATGGAGCTTCATTAATGGCAGAACTACATACATTAAAATTGCATTCATGTAAATGTTAAAGAAGACTCAAGTATGCTTGTACTTTCTTTTCTCCTCCTCCAACTTTCTCGTATTTCCCCATTTTTGCTCCAATTTTTCTTTGCTCTTTAACACAACCATATACAGCCTTCACATTGTGAGTGGTTTATGGTTCTTTACGATAATTTCTTCCATTCTTCCCTTTCTCCTTTTGTTTACCTCACTATTCCCTTCCCCCTTTTCCCTTGTTCATAGAACCTCATACTGAAATCCTGACAAAAGCAGCAGCTTTCCTGCAGCTCATGGAGCCAGTGCCTGATGGACAAGGAGTCCCAGAACATCTTGCAGCTCGGAGGCCAGGCTTGGCAGCAGCCCAGCTGCATATGGTTATCATCAGATTTGAATCTGCTGAGTAACGTGGAAACAACTGGAACTCAGGATTTATTGTACCAAATATTCTGGCTCTCGCTAAACCTTCTTTTCATTAAAGAAAATAAAATAAAAGTATTGATGTCTATAGATGAGGACAATAAAGATGAGCCACAGCTGAGCCATAATGGTTTGCACACTCATAAACCCTCCTCAGTTTTTGTGGCTTCAATCCTTTCCTATGGGGGATAATGTGAAGATGTGCAGGAACGAAATATTCCCGGATAACGCAGGGAAACAATTTTCTTTCTGCCTGTCGCTACATATTAGGTGTGAAGCTTAAACTCTCTAGGGAAGCTGACGATTCTCTTTGCCAATAACTTGGACCCTTATGGAAAACCAAATGCTGTTTTACAAAACCACTGAATCCCTTGAAGCCCAGTTGCTTGAGATGAAGAGTTTGGGAAGGGAGAGGCATTGGATGTGGCGTTAGCTGGGAGAGGTGAAGAGGTGCAGGTAGGATTGACCTCAGTGTCTGCTGGGAGCCAGGGGAGCTCCAAGGAATTTGAGGATTGTGGCATGAGGGTTCTGAAAATCTGATTCTCAGAGGCAGCTTCATGCCTTGGGGTAGGAAAAGGAAAAGGAGAAAAAGGAAAAAGAGACTGGTCAGTTCTCTTACTCTGGAGACCATTATGTCTGCAGAAACCTAACAACAATTTTCCAATAGAAAAGCAGTTCTTTTATCTCAATCAGAGTAAACATTTTTCTTAAGCGTTTTGCCAGCTCAAACTAAATATGGAAAATTCATTAACATTGCCAGAGGACCTGAAAAACAACCTTTTGAGGTTGTTTTTCCTCATCTACAAGTGCAGGGCTCTTGGTTACATACACACACTCCAGAATATTGGACAGAAGTGCAACAGAACAAAGTGTACCACTTGATTATATATGTTTTTCTGAATCCAGTTCATAAAACCAACCTGTCTAACCTCAGATGAAGTAAAAACTGCAAATTCCAAATACACAGCTGAGATCCCCCTGAAGAAAAAAAAAATTAATATTATCAGCACAAGCCAGCTCTGCATGTTCCTGGCCCATATACTTTTAAAAATGAGAATATTAAATTGTTAAAGAGGCAAAGAGAGTGACTCCCCAAGGCTTCATAGAAAAATTTATGAAGATATACACAAAGGTGACTTTAGACATTAAAAACTCTAAGAAAAGGTCTGAAGTCTTGCCTCAAATGAAGCATGTGCTATTAAATATTGTCACCTAGACCAGCAAAAGAGACCACACTGAGTGAAAGAGCACATTAGGAGACCATCACCAGCACACCGATGCCACATAAAAAGAACTGCCTGTCCTGTGCTGTCCTCTCCAACAGGAGAATTTAACAACAATGTCTAGAAACAAATATATAAGTTATATTATTCTATCCCCCTCAGCAGCATTCTTGCAAGAAACTACAATTAAATAGGTAATCCTGTGTCTCAGTTTATTTTTCTACGTATGTCAATACCAACAAGCTCAATAAGCTGCTTGGTGTATGTGGCTTCAGATTAAGCCATTAATTTGAAATGTGGCTTCAGATTCCTGCCCAGTATTTCTCATCATTCATAGTCCAAAGAGTTGCTGGGAGAAAGCGTCAAAAGAACAAAGAGCCTGCCCAGACAGACTGGACTTGTTTCCAGACTTCATATTAAAATTAAAAAAGCAAATTAATTAATTAGTTTAATCACTTGCTGATGTTTTATTCAACAGAAGACAGAGAACCTGTTGAATGTTCAAAATCTAAAGCTGCACTCATTAGGGACGCAGAGCTACACAAGAAGGTGGAAGAGCAGCACCGTGGTTTGGGTCCCAGGTGCATCCCACAGCTCCCACCCGAGGCCTCCCTGCCTCTGCAGCCCGGACAGAAGGACAGGAGGGCACCCACGCCTGACTTCTGCTGGCTCACTGTGACAGCTTCCCTCTTCCTTCTCAGGGGTAAATCCAAACTCTTGTGCTCCCTGCAAAGTACAAGGATTCTACACATCCTGGTTCATGACTGATAAAGACGCAGTGACAGGGAAGCATATGGGATACAATTCAGCAAAAGCAAAATGTTATTTAAGACCTTACAGGAAAGCACTGAGTAATGAATTGTTCTGAACTGCACAGAAAAAATATAACTCCCTCCCTCTTTAAGTCACTGCAGAAAGTTTTACACTGATGAAGACAAATAAGAAAAAAAGCCTAACCTCCAGACAAGAACATGGAATGTTTTGGTTAATTTTACCAAAAAAGTCTTTTGGGCAAAGAGAGTATATTTTTTTTATATTCTCTACTCATTAAAAAACTCATACACTTCCTAAATGCAAAGTACAGATTCTTGGAAGAACCTTTGATTAAAGTTCCTCACATCAGTCCCAGGTGTTACAGCGTGGATACTGACACTTTGATGAAGACTGATAGAGCATAAGCAAAAATAATAAGAGATGTCAGTAAATTAACCCTTTGTCTGTATCCTGTTGGGGATTATATTTCAGATTTAGTTCCTATTGAATGATGAGTGAGATAATTAATATGAATCAATTCATATTCTCTAGGGCTCAACTTTTAGAGTTTTAAGGCAGCTAATAATTCCATGGAAGTGGAATCATACATATTTATCCCAACCTCTACACCTTCAGTAATCACTTCTTGCACTGTCTCTTGCACTGGTGTAGCAAGGGCTTGGAAGGATAGAGACAGGAAGGACTCTGGCGTAATAAATGCAGGATGGGTATAAATAAGCAGTGTCTAGCACTAATAGGCTGTGCAGAGAATTCCCAAAGGAGACGTTGCTTGAGACTCTTAAGAAGAGGATGATTAAGGCATTGGTGAATATACTCTGGGGAACAATCCTGCAGTGGCAGAGAAATGGGCTAGTACACAAAACAGGTAGTTTCTAGCAACTTCAAGGCATGGAATTCTATCCCCAGCAGCCATTCAGACAACTCCAGAGAGGCAAGGTTATTTCCTATGTACATAAAATTCATGTATGGGAATCACAAACTCCTCTATTCAGCATATAAATGCACACAGTTGTGTAATCTTAATACAGAATATAAATAAACAGTGACAGAGATGCTTAAGGTACACACACAAAAACTGACAAGGTACTGCCCTGGATGTGTCGGAATGCAAAATGGGATGTAGCTGCTCTGTATTACACTACATTCCATTTTGAAGTTTTTCCTTATTCTTCAAGGGTTGAACAATTTTTTTGCAATTTATTTACTCTTAGCATTAAAGAGTACCAACAGTGAATTTGCATCCAATCCTTAATCCAAATGGACTTTCTCAGCAATTAAAATCTGTATTTAAAATGCAGTTTTAATATTGTGACATTCAAAAAGCAACCAAAGGTTTTCTCTGATTTTAAGTAGAAAGAGGAAATAATGTATTATTCAAGCTCCAGAGCTTGCTTAATGCAAGATCAATTTTGTTAAGTGTTGCTTAGCAATGGATTATTAGTGCAGATCCTGAATATTAATGCAGGATGGGTATGGAAGCAATTTCTGTGAAAGTACACTTTAAAAGGTAGGGATTTTCCTGGTGAACCCCAAACAAATAAATAAATACCTCCAGAGTTCCATACACAAAAGGAGGTCACATCTTCTTCACTTCTTGCATCATTTATTGGCCACTAATAGTAGAAATTTTTGGATGATCTTTGTTGTTTTCCAGATACGTACCCAAAGTGATGAGAGTCTGCTCCCAAACTCTGAGGCAGAGCCAAACTTTACAACAGCACAGGATTAAGTCAATGCAACAGGATCAAAGTCTGGTCATAGTTTTCTTGTGATATTTTGTATCTACAATCAAACACATTGAGTTGTTTAATTTTATAAATATATATGTAAGACTTCTCATGGACAGTGGTAATGTAGCTCTCCCTTATAGTCAGAGCAAAGATCTTTGACATTTAGCTGCTTCTGGTTTTGGTATAAAAGAAAGTGCCTATTACCTCACACAGTAAAATCCTATTTTATCCTGTATTTTATTTTTATATGGTCTGTATAAGAGAGGACATGTGGGCCATGCTGTGCTGGGAGAATGATGGGCCACAAAGCCATGCAGGAGTTGCATGGAAGATGGAAGTTCCAAGGTGGATTTGCTTTGACTGAGATTCCTCACACAAGCTGTGCCTGCCTCACCCCTCTGCAAACAGCCTGCTCTGACAACGCTTTCTGACAATTTCAACACTTTCTGCTTTGCTCTAAATACAGACCCCTCCATGTTCAAAGCTGGAGTAGAGTTGGTCATGAGGACTGCAACACCTAAGCACAGCTTTGGCAAACCCTGAAGATGGAAGAGTCTTTTTGACCTTTTACATGGCATACGTTCTCCATTGTTTTAATAGCATTCATTACTTGAATTTTGTAATATTTTTTATTAAACTGAAACAACTTACAAATTTTTGTCTTATGCCATCATTAAATAGTCTTACATGTACATTCCACATTGCCCTTTTTAGCTAAAATTTTTCTGTTATTTCACTGGCTTCATCATGCAAGGTGAAGTCTGAAGCACGCTAAGATTGTTGTTCTAGAAGATTTCCTAGCATCTGTCTACATGAGTCTTTTGAGACTTTGATGTTAATTTACTAAGTCTATCTTTGCTAGAGATGGAAATTTATGACAAAGTACTTCTTTGACTCTCACTGATTATTGTCTAATATGTGTGAACAGGTCCTGCCTAATAAAATAATAACTTTTTGAGTGTATTTGTTCCTAATTCTCCACTTTCCATGCAACTTGGGAAATCCTACTTGTGTGTTTTCCTCCCCTCAGACTCAGCTTTATTTACCAGATCTAATTTTCTTTAAATGTAGATTTAAATGAGGTTTGGATTTGATTTTATGCATTTCTTTGGGGAACTGAGGAGAACAATATATGTGTAGGCAGATGTATGACTGCCGATCCTCAGACCGCTTTCAACTCCTAATTAGATTGTAAACTTTTCAGGACAAGGGCAGCCTCATAGTCTGCATCCAGTAGCTGACTTCTATCTTCAGCCTTAATATTAAAAATAATTACTAGTGTTTATATTATAACATCAACCAGGGGTTTCAGAATTCATACATAAAATATGAGACAGTCCTTGCCAGAGCCCTAATAGCTTAAGTTATTTCAGCAAAGCACTTAAACATAGATGTGACCTTGTGGGTAAACTTAGAGGCAACTTCAGGGATTTTCTCTTGCTTCTTTTTTTTCTTTCCCTGTTTGTTTTTTTTTCTTCTTCCTCTCCCACTGTGGCAGAGTATTTCAGAGAAGCAGAGCAGTAAAAGAAACTCATGAGACACAACCATCTTCCATCTCCGTAGCAACTTTGTTCCTTAGCAGGAGGGAGAATTACTTGCATTTTTATTTTGAAAATGTTATGCTAAGGTTGAATATCAAAGAAGCATGATACAGTATCTCAGCCCGACCATTAGTGACTTCCTTCTTCCAGATTCTGCTGCACAGCTAAAATTTTAGGTAATTCAAGCTCAGAAATTCAGCAAAGACCTTCAGAGGTATCTTCAGAGAAACCTTACTGCTTGGATTGGATAGTCTGACTGCTTAGGGCTCAGATAAGCAGCAGAAATGCTGATTCCTGGTTTTTCATGCCCTTTTCTTGATTGGTAAGCCCTAGATAGCATTTTTTTACTCTTCCACTCTCATGAGATAACACACGAGGCTTTTTCGTTTGCTTAGTTTTGCTCTCAGAAAGCTGCATTAGTTCCCTGTTACTTTGGGCATTTGTCTTGCATTGCAGTTCTTGGCTAGGTGACATTTTCCTTGTGTCCCATCCTACGTGATGGAAGAGGAACTCGGTGTCAGTCTGTAATGTGAGGGTGACAATTTTGCTGAGGAACTCCAGTGGGTCTGTTCAGGGTCCTCTACTGACCGAGTTTGGTGTGTTCAGCTGTGTCCAAGGCTTGCCAAGGCAGGCAGTGAATCATTTTTTATGGAAGGTTCTTCCTCAGGAAGCATGGTCCACAGAACCACAGTTTTCTACAACAGGTAACCAAGTTTCATGGTTTGGAGTTCTCACTGCCACGTGTAAAGAACAGGAGTTTTCATCTCCAAGTATCCTGTGACTTTCTTTCCCACAGCATCACTGCACTCATTCCCAGCACACATCTGTACATTCTTGCAGTGCTCAGCAGGCACCTTCCACACCCACCCAGCTGTGCATCACTCCCACACACACTGACTTGTTGAATGGCAAAGCTGCTCTGTGAACTCAACATCTGCCTAAACACAGAGCCTGTCTTCAAAATTGAGCTCGGCTGCACAGTTTAGCATTCACCATCTCCTGTCTTCAGCCCCAGCAGTAATTGCTGTCATGCAGCCACGTATGATAAATTTAATAAACCTGGGTCAAAGCTAGTGCTGAATATCATTATGGACAGGGCTGTGCATTTACAAAAATTGCCAGTCAGGTCTAATTCCAGAATTCATATTTACAGTGTGCAATCTTACTCATGAAAACAGCCTCCCTGAAGTCATTGTTTATACTCTTTTCAGTCAATATTGCTCTGCAAATATGTTTATGAAAAGCAGTTTTAAAAGGATGTGATTTTTCTCCTAGATAAAATTTTCCTTAAAATTATATCTGAGTAGCTGAGTTACGGTGGGAAAAAAAAACAATCTCTGAAACTAGGAAATGCTGCTATGACCTTTAATTACACATTTCAAATTAGGACTGTGTCACATTGAATTTGCACATAATCAGACTGGATTGCAGAATTTAACTTATTATTCAGTCTCTAGTCTATAACAATTAGGCTCAGAATTTGATCCCAGTATATGGGGTACACATATTTCATGGCAGGCATTGACCAGAGAGAATAGAACACAGCTTTCACTTCGTCATAGAGAGATGCCAATCCAAGTACTCTCTCACCTTACTCTCTCTTTTCATCACTTTTCAGTCACCTCTGAGTGTACAAACTGCTTTAAGAACTGTTTACAGTTCACCTCTTCTTTGCTTTCATGGGAGGGAAGCAAAGTTCTCTTTTCTTTTAGTCATTCTCTCTATGAACCGTGTTTGAAGAACAGAGTTTCATTTTCATTTGTTTCTTTTCTTTTGTTTATTTTAATCAGGACTATAAGTGGTTTGTAATTGCCATCTCTAACTGTAAAAATAATTTTAGCTGGTGAATTTTGCTGTCACTTATGTTGCTGTATCAAATGTCCTTCCTCTAACATAAAAGCATCAAACTTAACTGGATTTTTTGATATTTTTTCCCCTTTTTGTCTTTTCAGATGAAGAACCACACCAATTTTTTGGTAATTAGTTGTTTTTAACTTTTCTGTACTTTTATGCTTTTGAGTGTCAGTTCCTATGTGTAATCATCAGATTTAGCAACCAAATCAGATGTATTTTGCACTGCAACTAAGAAAGATTTTGACTCTTTTCTGAGGAACACAATTCCTATCTCAAGCTGGCTGATGAGAAAGTGTCTAATTAACCCATAAATCTCATAAAATATGCTGGCATGCTTGTCTTCTGTCAGAGCAGGGATTTAGAACCAGCCTTTTATTCAATCATGTCCAAACCCACGGTGTTTCTTTATCATTAAGGAAGAAATATTAAGCATTTCTTCATCAAGTCCTCATCTCTTCATCATGGCTTGAAGAGAAGGGACCAAGCTAAATCCCAGAGACACTGAAAAAAGCAGAAGGGCTTTTACTTTATCTGGGAGGCTCAGATCCACCACTGTGTGAATACAGATTTGGCAGCTTATGACTGTATCTTGAACCAGGGAAGGTTAATTCTGGAACAAGCTCTCCTGTATCACAAGACACCTCTTCTGTTAAAGGATGAGATTTAGAAAACTCGTGTTAGCCCTGTGCAATGTTGCTGTTGGAGAAAATGGTACAAGAAACACAACTGGATGCTTCCAGGGAGAAAACAATGTGTCTCCTTCCTTGAAATGCACAAGGCATCCATTGTACTATAATTCCAGGCTGGATCATCTGCCAGTGTAAGAAGACACTGCACATAATTAAAATCAATAGGGATGTGTTGATTTATGCCTGCTGGAGATCTAGTTCTCTACTTCAACATCCAAACCCAAGAAGGAACTTGGAGGCAATTTAGATAAGAAACACCAACTTCACTGAGAGCCAACATAACTGATTTCTGAGCAAAGGTATGCAGAGCATTCCTAAAGAATGGATCACAACTTACTAAGGTGCAGGATGATAGGAAAACCTTATTGCTTACAGGAATGTGTTTTGTTAAAAAGGAAGTACATCCAGAGGGAAGAACAGGGTATAACTTAGTGATGGACAAAATTCAGAAGGGTAGAATTAAAATGAATAAGAGCAAATATCTTCAGTGACTTTGGTAATTGAACATGGCAGAGTTTTGTTAAGGATAATAATAAAGATATGCAGCTATGATGCTATGAAACTAGAGGCAGATAAGTCTCTATAAACATTCCATGTACACTCAGCATTAATGGGATTTTTTTTCACCTTTTATCATCTGAAAGTTTTGTGTGATACAGCATTTTATTTATATTGTTTTATTCTATCCAGTAAGAGCAGAAGATAATCTGTTGAAAGAGCATTTATCTGTTTTTCCTTGGATTCTTTTGCAGGCCAGCCCTCTGGGTGAGCTCCAGAGAGGACACACAGACCAGTATCACCTAATACTCATTAATCTCCCTTTGTGGGGCTGCTTCATCATCATTGTTGGACACAGAGCAATACTTAGAGGGTGAGCAGGGGACACGGTATTGGACAAAAGGAAAGAGTGTAAGCCCACTCCAGGATCCTTCCAGCAGACATCCATAATGCTGAACTCTATTTGTTAGAAAGCTTGACCAGAAAACAATAGTCTGATTTTTGCTGTGTGGTGCAAGTGCTGAGGAAAGGGAAGGAAAAGCAGAAACATGTCTGTGTGTCTCCCACAGCTCCCTACCATTCAGAGCCAGAAAACAGAGAGAGAAGTGTGAAATCTCACTTCAGTTCTGTCATTCCCCACTGTTACTTCTCCTCAGAATCAAATCTGGGTTAGATTGATAAAGAATAGGATAGAAAGTCCCAGGAGCACTGTAATTAAACAATTGAAACGGCAACATCTGAACAGCAGTAGCAACTGAATTTTAATGATTTCATGATGGCAAGTGTGGAGTTAAACATAGAAGCCCAATTATAAAGAGAGATGGACAAAAGCCAGAAAGCAAAAATTTTAAAACCATAAATTGGGATAGTGCTAGAAGTGGTGAGATAAAAGCAAGAGGAGCACCTGGCTCTACAAATGCAGTAGTTACTTGAAAGAGAATGCCTGAGAGTATTTTATTAAAATTGGGCTTTTATTATAAAAGCAGGGGCTTATTTAATAAGTATTCCTCCTAAAGACTTAAAGTGTCCTCTGTCCATGCAGTCTGCATTCCAAGGTTATCAGAACTGTTGCTATGGGCTGAACTCAATTTAGCACATGCTTTTTTGTGTGGCGAGTGGATGTGAAAAGGATTCAGCAACACAAATCTGTCTGTGTTCTGAATGAGAAATGAACTTCTGTTAAAGATCTTGCAAACCTCAACTACAGCTGCACAATACTGATACCGCCAGGCAAGAGAGGATGACCTATTTGTGTCTGTCTGAACTTTGTATTCATCTTCTGATCACAAGCAATGAAACCTGAGGCAATACACCAAACAGGAGAATGTAAGGACGTGAGAATTGTGTATTTAATTGTCCTTATATGCTGTTTAACTTCAGATTTTAATCTAAGATTTTCCTCTTATAAAATATTTTAACATCCAAAAATACTGTAAGCTCAGGAGATTTCTAATCATTACTATGAACAAGGGAAGTTGGAACACTGCAGGCAGAAGGTTAGAAAGGCCATGCATTGTAATGTAAATTTCATTGTTAGGATCCACAGAAATATGTTTCATTTTTCTAAAGAGAAAAAAAAAAACCCTGAACCCTTCATTGTCTGGATCCATGGCACAACAGAATGGAATAGGACATTTTGCCAAAAGACCTATCATCTCCCCTCCCCAAGTATTTGTGCCCCACAGCATTTGTACACAATTCTTTGTCAGGAGATAAACCTGTCCTATTGGCTTATGTGCAGATTATTCAAGAACTAGAGACTAAAGAGAATGTTCATTGAAATGCTACAATATGGTCCCCACAATCTAACAGTATCTAACTACACCCTTGCTCCAGCTCAATTCTCTACCCCACAGACAAGTTCTGAGAGCCATCATCCCTGGCATCATTTCAACCAAGACAGGAGAGACAGAGCAGGATGTTTTCTCTGGGCCCAATGCATGAGATACCCCGTAAGGAACACTGGGGTTTAAAATATGCTCCTCTCTTTATGCAGTCTGTCATTAGCAGAGAAAAGAGCAGCTTTGGTATTATCTAAAGATCCATGCTTTAAATTTATTTTTTTTAAAAAGTAGAATTAAGAATTGAGTTGCTTAAATATTTTTGTCACTCAGATTTCTTATTCTTACTTCCAGGTATTTTCAACAGTGTTCAGTCCTCTGCTCCCATACAGCAATGCTCAGATTGTGTCTTTCATTTGCCAGAAAATGTAAAGGGAAAGATGGACACAGTTCACCTAACTAGGCAGCAAAAGATAGTCTGAAGCTGTTAGCTTATCTCATAACTGGATATTATTTACTTAGATCAGTGGGGTCTGGAGATTATTACCATTACAGTCTCTTGTTCACCTTGGGCACACATTCTCATCAACTCTTGTTATGGTCAAATAAGTGGCTTGAGACAGTTCCCCCCAAAATTCATTGCTTTTAAATCAGTTTGTGTAATCAGAGCTCCTGCATGAGCACTCACAGGAGGATTGCTGCGGCAGCCAGGCTGTTACAGAGCTGGTATTTTGATTCCTGGTTGTGTGTCAGAATTCCAGAGGTGTCCCAGTGGGCAAGGAGTGGCCATGTGAGAAACCCAGAGCCCAGCACAGCTGGCACATCCAGCCCCAGTGCCACTGCTGGGGCTGGCTCTCACTTTGGGGTACTGGGTAATGCTCTCCAGCCTTTGCCTTGACCAAATACTGCTGTCCAATTACACAAAACAGTTGGGATGAGCCCTGAAGAGCACAACATATGCAATACCTGGAGGCAACAAGGATCAACATCTCAGTGTGTGGCTGAGCCCCGTGTGTGCTGCATAAACCATGGCAAGAGCTAGCTCTTTTCCTCTCTGGGCAGAGAGAGCAGAGATCCTTTCCCTTGTGGGCTCTCTAGCTCGCTCTTTATTAGCTTTGTTTTGTGCCAAGTCCTATAAAACACAGCCCAGACTCACTGCAGTGTGTGAGGCAAACTGTGTGCAGAAGTCACACAGAGCTCGTAAGTATTTCTGTTAGCTGTGTAGAGAATGCCATGTTATTACAAGGTAGTCACATTCATGATCATTAAAACAGTTCCCTGAAATGGCCATAATTACGTTGTGATATTCTGTTACACTTCCGAGCACACACCCATCCCAGAGTTAACATGCCTGAAGATATTTTCTGTGAGGCAGGTACACCTCAATGATAAGATCAATAAAAAGACTTTTAAATTTGGTACTTGTGTCTTTTTATGCATGAAATTGTACTGAGTTTCTCTCTCAATGCATGTATAACCAAGAGAGCTAATGCAGTTTGCTGGAATTTTAAGTACTGCATTCACTGAAGTTAACTTATGGAAGTCGAAACTATGTAGCACCAGGGGAAAAAAATTCAAATTCTGAGAATCTCAAATCATAAGATCCGTGTATTAGGATTCTGATAGAAAAATTCAGTTGTGAGAACAGAATGAAGCTCCTTCCTGAGAGAACAAGCGGCATGAAAGAGTAGGAATATTTAGTAAAATGATTCTGTCTCCAGCCCAGGAGTAGCCTGTTACTGGAGTCTCAGTGTTTCACTGTGAATATTAAGGAACAGCCTAGATGCCAACACAAAAGTGTCCACATTAAATAGAAATGCAAGGACATGAGATAGTGATGTGAAGGTGGGAAAGTCAAATCCCCAAGGACAGGCAGGAGACTGGACTCAATTCCAAGAAAAGTGCAGCAGCACAGTGAGGGGAGTAGGGAAGGCTGGCTTTGACCCTCCCAGCTAGAGGGAAAACACATAAGAGAGGACGTAAATCTTCCAAATGCCATGCAGGGAAATCATGGATTCAAACAGCATTTGGTTTTACCTAACACAGTGCACACATAAGCAAGGTGAATAAAGGAAAAGCTGGTGTGATTGAATGAACAGGAATAAACATCAGGATGGAAACTGACAGTTTTGAGAGCCTCTGATTTGGCATTCCTGGCTTGCCTGACTCACCTTTCCCAAGTACAACAATGCAGAAACACTGAACATGCCAGCAGTAGACTTTGGACTTCCCTCCCAGCCATGAGTAGTGCCATGCTGTAGAATTGTTCTTTTTGTCTCTTTGAGCTCGAGGTCAACCCAGGAAGCTTGAATCACCCACCACTTAAGCAGCCCTTTCTCACTTAGGGTTACTGCCAGCCACCCAGGAGTATGAGTGAGGGGGAGTGCCAGGAGGGAGCTTGCAGCTACACAGGCACCCAGCCTCCAAATTACCCCGAGGCTGGCCCACTCTGACTCTAGAAGCCACATCCTGGAACAATATGATATGAAATGGTGCAATATGATACGATAACCTAAGGATGAAAGGGGATAAAGGTGAGGATAAATGAGGACAAAAGCCTGAAGAAAAATGTAGAGGGGAAGTTTATCCTTTTGTCTCTCAGCTTTGTTCCACCCTGTATGTAGCATGGAAATACTCATGTCAATGACAGGCAAAGCTGCTGGGAGGAAGCACATTCTGTTCCATGGTGGCTTTCAAGATTTGGCAGTTTTATTTCACAGTGAGCAGGAAAGGGTCCAAAGCCCTGTGAGACCTATCATGAAGAAAGCAGTGTCAAAGCATTCAGTTGCTGATCAAAACTTGAACATTTCAGCTTTGGAACATGTGAAAATGCAGTGTTCCTGTAGGCCTACCTTTCCTGTAGGAGCCTGAGAATTAAATTCCTGGCCTCCTTATTCACAGTAAAGCTTTTTTTTTTTTCCTGTGGTGTACAATAATCTGTCAGAAGAGGAACACAAATCTTTTTCTTGACATCCCACGGTGACCTAACAAGTTTTCTTTGAGCTGTTTTCCCTTTCCCCATCACACAGGTTTCCCTCCATTGTGTACTATGCAGGGTTTCTGTCATGTTTAGATGATGTTATTTGTACAAGAGTCTCTGAGCAGAGCCTGGATTGATGCAGGGACAGGTGTGCATTTACTTATCCATTTTCTCTGTATCTCAGGCAGAATATTCCTATCCATGGGGTAGCAACGGTGCCTTGAAATAGGAATCACACCCACAGGCTCACAGTGGGAATTGACCTCTTGCCTGCTGGAAACCTTGAAGTCTTTTTGTGTCCAGTTTGGAGCAAAGGAGGGAATTACAAAGTCTCAGCAGTGCAAGCAACGCAGCTGATTTGTCAGAAATGTGCAAATCTTGATTAGGAAAATAAAAATTTAAATAATGCACCCAAAGTTAACAGGCTTAGGTACTTGGCAAGTTATAAATATTCTTGTAGAGTCGTCAGCATCTTCCAAAAGCACAAGAAGTTTTGCTCTGTTAGGATTGCTGTTGCACACATATTGCAAAACATCAAAAAGAAAGTGGCCTGGCATGGTTTCTTAGAGCTGAATTATTTACATGAAAGGCTTGTGAAATTAGATCCTTTCTCCATAATCAAAAGACTTTTTACAATGATATGAAACAAAATGCTTTCATGGGGCGTATAAGTCATTCCTGTGTTTTATCTTTATACCCATTCCTTTAATCTCATGGCGTGATGTGGACCTCAGTTGAATCTAGAAGCCTTTTAGCTCTGCAGAAACACTGCCTGGAAAAAGTGTATATCTGTGATGATGTGCACATTAGAAAGAAATATACTCGTTTAGAACTCTTCACTCCTTTGACCATTTTCTTTGTTTCACTGCTATTTTGTCTCCATTTCTAGATATTCCTAGTGGTGTAACACAGTACAGAAATATAACTTGAACCTTTGTTAGTTGAAATAAAAACTTGAGTTTATTATCTGTAATCCCTTGGTATTATTCCAAAATTATAGCACTGAGTAGATGTACAGCTGAAGGTTGATGGTTGTCATTATAAGAGCACCCTTTTAATCATCATTTGATCTCAGTCCAAAGCATATATAAAAAATGTAGCAAAAAGTAAAGAATATCAACCTAGAGCATTTGGTTTTCTATGAATTAACATAATCAGGAATCAGAGAACGATTCCCATAGGTAAACTTTCAGTCCTTCATTTATTTTTATTTGTACCAGATTTGTAGGACTTTGGATCAACTTGGTTTGCATTTTTTAGTATTTTCCTCCTCCTCACAGACCTTTGCAAGCTTCTGTCTTATTTTCCAGTAGTCCTGGTGCTGCTTAGCTCCCAGGCAATCTGGGAGCAAATTCAACCCAAAAACTAGAAAAAGAAATTTGGCCATCAAAAAACTGAACTTTCTGAAGTGAAATCTCTTCAGAAGGAGAGGACACTGGATGCCCAGAGCATTCCATTTTTCCAGACACAGGCTGCAGTGGCTTTAAATAGAGACTGCACATGGAGGTGGTGATGTGGTCTTCAAAAAGCAATGTGTGATGCAGTCTGTGCTTTGGAGAATCTTCCACTGCTGGGCACTGTCTGAAAGTTTATCAGGCTACTCAGAACTAGAGCAAGATTATTCCCTTTTTAAATGTTAGTTTAATAATATATTGAAGTTTTTCTGAATCTTGGAAGCTGTCAGAAAAACTCTTCATATTTGGTCAAGCAAAACATTTTAGGTAGAATAGCTAAGATGTAGAGTATGATTATTCAGAAGTTTCGCTTTTATTTTAGTCTTTAGTCACAAGATCTGTCGATTTGCTACAGAAGATTTACTTAAGAATTAAACAGATACATTTGTGGTGACAAACAGTTTATGAAAGCTTTTGCTAAACTGGGACATCCCTGTGCTGGAGTGTTGTGGTTTGGGAATTTTTAAACCATTTTTGGAACTTTCTAAAGAGCACGGAAGTCTGCTTTGTTCATCTTCTGCAGATTCATCAGAGCTGCACATATAGTTTGTACATTTGTCACCTTATTTATGACAATTTCAAACATTTTTTTTTTAACATCTAATGAATCATATAGTGAGCTATGGCTCTGGTGAATTACCCAGAAGTCATGCCTCTGAATATATAAAAGATCAGGATGGAATGTCTTCTGTCTTATACATTTCCAAGGGCAATTGCTCATTAGCTGTTTTCAGATCTGGTCTGCAGGTATTTGCATTTTAAGAAAGTGAGCAGTCTTTGAATGGGCCACCATCAGTCTTCATGTCAGCTGCAGCAAGCAACATTTCCCTGCATTGTTTTGTGGTGACAACTAAAGTGAGCACTTGGGACTGCATTTATTTAAAATTGTATTATTTCTGAAAGAGTGATGACAACTGGCTTGGGTGCAGCCTGCCCAACTTTATGATGCTCAGAATGTTAAAAATTTCATTCATATTGCTGTAATGGAAAATGCTTGGTAGAACAGAAAGAGGGTGTTATATTTTCTGTAAGCAAAGGTGAAGGCATGAAAAAAAAACTTCCCTGGTCTATAAGACAGTGATGGGTGTTCAGCCAAAGACAATTATAAACCTTCCCTCAAGAATGGCTCTTCCAGTGCTGGGATATTTCTGCCCACCCTCTCTACTGTGGATGAAATATCTCCTTTCTCAGTAGCTGAACCATGGACTGATTACTAACAAAGGAAAGTAATTTTCCCATCTAGCACTTTCACAGGTATAAGAAGTATTTTCTTAACGTTTCTGTTCATTTTCCACTTAATTTTCTTCTGTCAGAAACAGAAGCTCAACACAGTTTGAAATTTCAACGTTTAATTCAACCTATTTTGAAAAGCTGTTATCACCTGTTTAATGGGTTTTACTACAGAAGGTCTCTTAAACAGGCAAAGAGGGACTATTAACACTGAACATAAAGATTGCTTTTCATTCCCCCAGTAGCAAGATTCACTTCAACCTCCTGGTTTTGCCTCCCTGACACAGCATTTCGTATGTTGCTTTATCTTCTAGGAATAGAAGATACTTAATGGTTACTAAGCTGCCCTTCAAGGAGAATAAAAAAATTAATTGGGGCTGAGCTAAAACACAAAGACATTTGTATTTAAAGAGTCCAATTTAGTCTTAAGGCTCCAAGAGTGACTAATTAATCCTCAGTTAGAGGCAATTGTTAACAATGAGTTTTGTCTTACATTCTTCATACAAACAAAAACTTTCATTACTCATATATGGATAATCAGCTCCTATTGTGCTCCAAAAGAACATGATTTTGTTGAAATTTTGCTTGCTATTCTCAGAATAATCCATGGCTACTGCAGCAGGAGGAGTATGTGCAGTGACAGTTTGGTCACTGGGGGTCTTAAAACCAGGCTCAGTGTCAGGGGGCTTTAGGTCAGTACTTAAGGCCTGAGATTTATCAGTGAGTATTTCATGTGCCATTAATTTTGTGTTGGATGCAATGAAAGGTCAGGCCCCAAAGCAGCAAATAATTAAGCAACAGAAACACTAATATCTGCTTCAACACATCAGCTCTAGTACCAGTGGGGGAATTACAATTAACTTCAGTGTGAAGAGAAAAGGATCCCACCTTCTCCTTCAGTAGCCCACCTTGCTGAGAGAGCAGTTAACAAACTGAGGACTTATTCTTGCTGCATTTCAGTCTCTTTTGACATTTTATAAAGCTGCTTTTTCCTTGGCACAGTGCCAGGCCATGTCTCATCTGGACTCCAGCCTGAGTTTTTGTCTGTCTGACCCAGGAGGGGCTGATGGTGGCCTTTGGGGACTCACAGCAGGTCCCCTGATGGTGGCCTTTGGGGACTCACAGCAGGTCTCTTGTGGCAGACAGGCACCTGGAACCTGGCAGCTGGAGCTCACCTGTGTTTCCTACTTGAAGGGGCATCGTTTGCACTGATTTGAATTAAGTTTTTACACTCCTCACTGAAATGGTGCAATGATAGTTACATAAACAGAAGGCTATAGACCTAATTTTCTATAAATTTGTTTTCATGCCCATTGTAAATCCAGACTCTGAAAACAGTAATTGTGAATGCTGCAACATGGACAGAACATCTAAAGCACCTGAACAGCCACTGTGATATCTCTGGCTGAGTCAAGCCCATTCTTGATAGAAACATCAACTCTACCTTCTCTTCCCTATTAAAAGAAAAATAAAATAGTTTTAGCAGTGGAGGCACATCCAGATATTAAACTCAAACTCTTGTGTTTACTCGAGATGTCTCAGTGAATTAATCATCTCATTTTGTTAATTAACCTTGCTAGTACCATTAAATAACAATGTGGTTTCTGTTCATCCATGGAACCAAGGCTGCTGGGTACTTATTTGACTACAAAGGCTCCTGCAATGACTCCCCAGAGCTGTTTTATGAGAGGGACCCGTGAAAGAGCTTAATCTTAGCAAGGTGATTTATATTGGTCTGTTTACCATTGCTAATTTCAAGGTCAATAAAGCAAAGCAAAGAAACTTGAGTCCAGACTCAGAAAACAGATTAGGAAAACAAAGAGCTAAACGTTCTTGTGCTCTTGAAGCATTTGTTCCCTAGCTTAGTGAGTCTCAAGTACTCTTGTGAGCTCTTTTGTTCTCAGCAACATATGAACACATTAAATTGGGAAATATTGCTCTTCCTTCCTTGTCCGGCTCCTTCTTACAAACCCAGAAAAAAGGCATAATTAATCAAGTACCAGCTTTTTTACCCAGAACCCATTATTTTTTATGAATAATTGCTCCCCTAGAAGTGATTTGTTAGGTATCAGAATCTCCTGGGTAGGAATCAAACAAGGAGGGTGATTTTCCCTTTAAACACACAGCCTCGGACAAAAGAAATGCCCAAGCCCACATGCTTTGAACCAAAGCTTTCCAGAGAGCATCCTTGGCTGCAGGCTGAGGAGGATGCCCAGGTTTACACCTTTAGCAGATTTGAGATTGGAATGCCAGGAGAAGTCAGGTTTCACAGTGAAAATGTCTGAAAGCTGTTATAGTACTTCAGTCTCCACAAAAATGGGAAAACAATCCCTGCTGTTTATTGTGAGACTCTTGCTACTCTCAAACACAGCATTGATCACAGCATCAATGGCCCTGCTGATATCTTGCCTTTCAATCAAATATTGGAGCTGCAGCTCAGACCAAATCAGAAACAAGCTCCAGTTTGCTTGTGTCAGACTGTACCAACCTGAAAGAGCAGCATCCTGATTAGGTCTGGAATTTAGTGCCATCTTCCTCAAGAAGAAACCATGGGATTTGTATCTGAAAGTTCTGTTTTGCACCTTTCTGTCTTTTCAAGGTAAGGCTTATTACCAATGGTTTTGCATTTCCCTGTTGAAGATTTAGGTTTTTCGATTTTGCTCATTTTCACATGGCTGGAAAGCCTCTAAGTAATTATTTTTGAAAGAAGCTTTTCTGCTTCACCTCCTTTAAATAGACTTTTTTAGCGAAAAGGAAAAGAATATAAAAATAAAGAGAGCAAATAGTGGGGATCCAATCTGTCTCACTTGTAAAACAGGCCAGAGGAGGCCATAAGACTTGCATCTGTACCCCTTCCTCCCTGGCTCCTGGCTAAATCTGCATAGCAAAAGAAAGGGAAAAAAAAAAAAAAGAATGATTGGTAGGAAATCCATTAATCTATTTTAAGAGAGGAAAAGATTGGGTAACATTGAATAGTCAACAAAACAGAAGTCAAATTGAAACGATTCTCTTGAGGTTCTATTGAGAAGTTTGCTCAGGATAATCCTCCCCAAAGACTCATCTCACTCTGCAAACACAGGGACATTTCCTCTCCTCCTGGATCAGTGTGATGCATCCACAGCTGCCACAGCCCTGACTGCAGCACAACTTCCTTGGACCTGCCCTGTGCTAACGCCAAGGAATTCAGGTGCTGGTAGAATCCAGCAGAGAGAAGAGGGCAGGATACTCAATTCTCAATCTTTGCTGAAGGAACAACGACAAGGTCATTTCAATAAGCTAGAAGAGCCATTAATATCTCGGCACCATGATATTTCCCCAGCAAGTCAGAAGGCAAGCTTAAAGTGGGGATTATCTGGAGCCAGTTGAGCTGAAGCAGTGTCTTTTTATTACCTCCAGGACAGGACTTCCTGCTCGGCACAGATGGCTTTGTCAGCCCCACTCTAACAGAGCTTTTCTTCCAGCTCTGCAGCAACCCATCTGCCAGGGTTATTATTCTTTTGTCACAAAGGAAATAATGTTTCTTTCCCAGGCACAGCCACGGATAACTATTTTTTAAAGCCAGCTCCTCGTTTTTAATTACAATACATTTCCCAACCTAACACCCCAGAAAGGCTGCAAGAGTAATGAAAGATAATGCAGGTTTATACACAGTGACTGTAAATACACATTATTCATTCAGTCTGAAGGAGCAAACAAAAGTCCAAGACATTACCTTGAAAAACAAACAATGGCTCTTTGTAATAAATAGATCTCTTCTTCACAAGGAATATTATGTTTATTAGAAAATCATAGGTCTTGGGTAAAAAAGAACATCTCCAGCAATTATTTTCATTCTATATTTTACTTGTGTCATAGAATCATAAGAAAATAGTTGAATAATTTAACGAGAATTTTTTTACATGATGTACTTAGTTTCCAAAAAGAGCATAAAATAATACAGCAGCAAAGTCAAAATAACATCATACAGCACCATCTGGAACATCAAATTACTGTATTTGAAAGCTTTGACTAAAACTATTTGCTACCTGCTGCAGTCTGCAGAAAATACCACAACAAATGATCCAGTTAGAGGAAGGTCATCACACAGACCTCATTCCAGGGATAAGCCCACTGCAGTTTAGAAATGCACATTTCTGCTTCCGACTGAAAAAGGTATCCTGTTGGGAAGCTAGAGGAAGAGAAAATAGGTACAGCTATTTGTTTGAACAATCTTGAGCTGGGGATCTATAGGAAGTGTGTATTTGCTCTGCCACCATGAAGCCTGGAGCAGAAATCACTTCAGCTCCTTTGCCAGCCTGGCTCTTTGCCCACACACAGCCTGCCCTGCAGGGATGCCCTGGAGCCAGCTTCAGCCAGGGACCCTGTGGAGCAGTGCCCAGGGACAAAACAAACTTTCAGTCATTCACAAATACTTATCTTGTATATTTAAGTTTTTGTCCTGATTAGAGACATGGTCATGGACTAAAGTTTGTCCCAAACCCAGCCCTCTCTAGTCCTTTACTGTCAGAGCCTTGGTTCTCCTTTCTGCCAGCAGCAGGAAATGGAAACACTTACCAATGAGGTCCAGCACCCAAATATCTACACTGATTAACTGTCTAAAGCAAGAGTGCAGAGAAAAAATCCAATCTGATAGAGCACTGGGAAACAAGAAAAGCCCATGTTAAATAAAAGACATTTCTTTAAGTTTGGTACACAAGCAGGCAACCACAACATTCTAAATATCTTTCCAGTTGCTTGAATTTTCCATCAAGAACTTTTAATACACAGGAATTAAGGCATAAACTTTCTAACTTTGAAAATCTCAGCTGAGACATGTCCCTCAGGCAGTATGAGAGAATAACCATGACCTAATGTTTTCTGCAGAAAGTAATTCTGCCTGGTGTTATCTGCTGCTCAAGCACTGTCCTCATTGGACAACTGGAAATGTCACTTCAGATCCCAGCTATACATCAAACACCTCTGAGGGCAGCTTGCTCAGTTTGATGAAAAATGGCTCGTGACCTGAGCACTCCCTTCCAGTGCATCCCTCTGTACAGCAGAGCAGAGCCCCACAGGACTGCAGTGCTGGCAAAGGGAGCTGGAGAATGCAAATTGCATTGCTCTGGCAAGTGAAAGCAATCTCTAGTGGTCCAGCCAGCTTTATCAGGGAATTTATAAACTAACTTCATAAAACAGTTATAACGCTGATATAAAATATTTTGCAATTTACTCCAGTGTTTTGGATCAACAAGGGCAAATCTCAATGACAAAAAAATAGAAGCCATCCTTGCTGGGTTCTGTACTTCTACTTCGTCCCGTTTGCCTTGAGTTCACTCACATCTTGTGACTTGTCTTCCTAGAAGCAGCTATAAGAACTAAGATCTCACTGTTCGTGGGAGCAAATACCAAGTTCTGCATACTAGAGAGTTTCATAAATAAAGACATTGCAGCCTTGTGCAACACTGTCTTATCTGCTCTGTGTGAAATCTGTATGTCTTCATCTACTGCTTTTGAATATTATATTGTAATTCGAAATTCTATTTGAATCAGGGCTTAATCAGACTATGATACTTGTATCAGCATGCTCTCCCTTATGAACTCCTCTGCAATCCCTGGTTTATTACATTGGTTGAGCACCTTATTTTTTAATATGTTTGAGGAAGACAGGACTTCCCCACTTTAAAGGCAAAGTAAGACAGAGTGAGTGAGACCCTAGGAGTGTTTGCATTTGCAGAGAGAGGAGCCTAGTAGGGATTTTCACAAGCACTTAACGAAGTCCTTTCATTCCCATGGATTTGGAATGCATTTCTCTAGGGACGTTTCTGCAGGGAGTGATCTGAGCCCTTGCTTTCCCCGGGCCAGCAAGCCCTGAGGCTGCTGGAGGTCAGGCAGCTCTCTGAGCAGAGCACTGTGCTCCTGCTGAGAGTCACCACGGAGCTGCTCAGGCTCAGCCTCCAGTCTGGCTCTGCAACACACCTCATCATGGTAGCTTGGAGCAGTTGTATTTGGGCCTGTCTGAAGCCTTTTGGGAGATGCTCCCTAAATCCTTGTCACTGAGCCACCCTCACTCTGAATTCACAAGTGAAGCTGTCCCTGCTGAAAACCCAGAGAGATCTCTGTAGACTGCAGCATGTGTAGAATAACTTGACCCTTGGGTCTTCTACCTCTAAGTAGTAGCAAGACCTTAATGTGCCAGAGTGGTTTAATGCCAGATTTTAGTCATCTATTAAAAAAGGGGAAATACATTTTGCGAAATTGAAATCCACATTTAGACATGGTTCTTATGTACAGTGTCCCATGACCTGGGTGAAGACCTTTCCTCTAACTCAGTCATTGAAACAACACAGCTGACTTCAGAAAATTACTAATTTATCTCACTCTAATAATTTAGAGCAATACTTTTTATGGTTTTTTTCGTTTTTTTTTTAATCTGCACAGCTTATGCTGCCAAGGTTTTCCCATGGACAAGGTGGTGTGTTCTCTGACATTACAATTCAACCTACTGAACCTGCCTGCTCAGTCCTTTCTTCTTTTGTCACACTGGGACAGCTGAACAGACCAAGAAACCTGTGCCCTAAGAACAGGGTGACCCCTCAATTGGCTGGTGGAGCTGAAGGTTCCAAAAGCAGAGACCTGTTCTCCTGGGGGAGTTTACTATGTGAAAGAAAGGTCATGCATGGTAAATTCCACCAGCAGAGAAAGAGCCCTTTGCACACACAAAAGGAGCCAGTCTTTGGAAATGTATAGCTCCATTTAAAAATAAATTAAAAAAAGCTCTTAGAGATATCGAGTACTCTGTGTGTGGAGATAAAGGTATTAACTTTCTGGACTGTTTTTTTGACAAAGAAGGAGTTCTAGTTTTGTCTTTGCAGAGACACTCTATCCCTCAGAGACCCTCGGGAAAAAAATGAATGTGACAAGCAGTGGAACTTTTTTTTCTTTTTTTCCCTCTGATGAAGTCTTCAGGGATTCACAACAGAGATTCAAATAAAAAGTGCTGAGAGCTTTCTGTGGGATGGCCAAATAGAAAACTGTGAGTGAGGCTGCTCAGCACTTTGCTGCTTCCCAGGAGCTTTTCTCTCTCCAGGCCACCACATTGTTTTACTAAAAGCCCATCCTATTAAAGTGAGGGATTGTGCACATCCACATCCACAGATCTCTCTGCCACGAGGAGGGAGATGAAGAATTTCCTTGAATTTGCAAGAATTGCACAAACCCAAATTAATGTCTGCAACTGCTGCTCTGCAGCTTTTGGTTTCCTTACATCCTAAAGAACAATCAGGTCTTTCAGCCTTCAAATTTCCTCAGTTTTCAAAAAAAGGAATCAAATTTAACACCATCCTTAACCATTTTTGGCACTGCTGGAAATCTGATGCCTCATCAAAACCTTTGATTCCATCTGCCACTGATGGATGTGAAATTACATTAACCTTTCTGGATTTACTATTTACCTACATAGTGATTTAGGATGCAAAGATGTATTTTAGCATTTCATTTACCTGGTGCTGCTAAAGTCCAGTTTGCTCAGTAGTAACATCTCTTCCTTCTTTCCCTACATATATGAATAGTTACAATGCTTATTTTTGTTACTTACAGATGAAATCCAACTCATATTTCAGTATGGGAAGTTATTTTGTCTCAGCACACAACAGCTTCTGTAGCCATCTATTCAGCACTGATTTTTTGTCCAAATCCTTGCTGTTATTGGAAAGTAAAGACCATATCAAATGATGAGAAGTTGGTCCCTTTTCAAGGAATATTTTCCTGTCTTTAACATGGATTGCTGTTGATGCTGGGCATCCACAGCCACACACACACCCATGGAAGGGGCATGAGGCATGGAGAGTGATGAGTCCATGAGACTCACTGCAGCTAAAGGCTTCAGAGTCCTATAAAGGACACCTGGAAAACAACATAGAAAAAAAGCCCAGCAGACTTCTCAGTGGAAGAGAGCTTTGGGAGTATGAGAAGCCTTTATTGGAAATTATCAGTGTGAGCAGCCACCGGTTGCTAAGGTTCCAGTTTGCCCTTAGGCTGATTTCTTATGATTCATAGAATGATTTGTGAGGGAAGGGACCTTGAAGATCATTTAGATCCAAGCCCCTGCCCTGGGCAGGGACAACTTTCACCAGATCAGGCTGCTCCAAGCCCCATCCAACCTGGCCATGAGCACTCCCAGGGATGGGGCAGCCACAGCTGCTCTGGGCACCCTGTGCCAGGGCCTCTCCACCCTCACAGGGAAGAATTTCTTCCTAATATCTAACCTAAGCCTGCCCTCTGTCAGTCTGAAGGCATTTTACCTTCTATCACTCCATGCCCTTGCCTCAGCCTGCCTTTGTTTAATGCCTGTGCTGCTGTAGGGGTGGCCTCAAGGTGCATGAGGCACCTGCAGCCTCCCAGGGAGCTGTGGTGTGTGGGATGTGTGGGGGAGATAGAGGAGGACTCTTCAATTACAACCAGCTGTTTAGGAGTACTCAGGTGTTAATCCAAAGCACAGTTTGGCCTCTGAGAGTAAGACACAAATGTCTTTAGAAAAGAAAAAGCAACTTTGCACAGTCTCTCAAGAAATGCACAGTACAGTTTTCAAATTCTCAGTTCTTAAAACATTTCTTATGCTTCAAAGTACTTTCTTTTAAAGATTCTCAACTCCCCTGAGAATTTTAGCTGTCATTATTTTTAAATGCAAATTTCTATCTTCTAGACTACTTAGACTCCCTGAACCCCATACCAGTAACTCAGAAAACCAAAAGGCATCCCAATTGAATCTAATTTTAATGGTTTTTAAAATCCCCAAATATCTTGCTGTTCTGAGGAGCTTGATTCTCAAATTATTCTAGAAAATATTCTTTGTATGGCTTAAACCCTAACAAGGACAAGGGGAGAGAGATGTTCAGAATAAGAAGCACAGCTGCTGGACTGAAGGAAGCCGAGGAGCATCCTCATGACAGTCTGGAGGAAGAAGCTGGGGCAGGGAACTGAAATGACCTTTCTGCTGTGCAAGAGGCTAATGTCAACCTCATTAACAGTTCCCAAATCTGGTGCCCTCTCTAATCATCCCTGTTGCTTCCTCTAGAATACTCCCTACAGAAAAATATTCCAGTGGCACTCAGGGCCTCACAGGATAAAAATCTTTTCTCTTGAACCCTATTGCTTAGCATTAATCTTCAGTGGAAAACAAACTATTAGAAGAAGTTGTTGATCATTCTGGCATAATAAATTAAAGGGCAGTGGCAGGGAGATAACCCACATGTTTATTTTCTCCTGACATCAGGTCCCAACTGATTCAGGAACATTAAAACTGACAGAGCTGCTCCTGGCTTGTTCCAGTGCAGCTGAGCACGAGCTCCCGCCTTGTCTTTCTCAGAAAAAGGTGGAAAGTCTTTCCTGCAATACCATTTTTGGGGTCTTCTGTAGAAGTTCTGTGTGGAAATAGCCTTTGGTCATTAAAAGATCATGAAATTAAGCAGAGAGAGCCTGGTGATGCCTCCAGCTGACAGCTCTTCAGAAGGTGTTTTACTGAAGGCAGCTGAGGATCTGCATTGTCAAAAATCAACACTAACAAGTTTAAAAAAAGAAAACTAATGGGACAAGTAATGGATGTGCTTTCAATTTAAGTATTACAAGGTCTTTCTAGGAGATCTAAACCCAATTTGAGACAAAGGGGTTTGAAATTGTTAACATTTCAGGGAAAATGTGGTGCAGGACAGCTTTCAACACAGGGGATCTGTCTATACAGATTTATCTCCTCGTTTTGAGAAAGGATTTGGGGATGTAGGGCTGAGAACTCCAAGGCTTGTTTATACATTTGAAGTAAATAATCAGTTTTCTTACTACCATGCTGAATCAGAATGCTGCATGTCTGATTCTCTGTATGAGAAGGCACACTGGTGTTAGTGCTGATGTAAGTAGGAATTGGTCATTATAAGTAGTCAGAAATCAAAATAGTGAGGAAAATAATCTATTTCTTCCCTTGTCATACAAAATTATAAGATTATATATAACAAGAGGTGACATTTCAATGGTTAGAATTAGTTTCTTTAGAAAAAGTCACGATATAAATCCAGCAGTGTGGAGGCTTTGTGTTGACAGAGTGTTCTACAACTTTTGAAGTCCTTTTCAACTTGAACTCCATTGTCCTGCATCATTCATGAAGTGCTTTGAAGTGCTCACTTACAGAAAAGACCACACATACCTGCAGAGGACCAAGCTATCCAAGCTGACTAAATTTTTTCATCCATGACTTCTGCTGAAGAAAAAATTAGTTTTCAGGCTAGAAGAGTGTAATTTGGTAAGACATTATAAGGCTGTAAAATAACAGCAGCAACCTTTAAATGCTAAATATTTGCAGAACTTCTAGCAAATATACTCTTCTGGCTACAGTGATTACCTGCCTACTGAAATGTTTGCATACTTGCCTGTATTTAGTATCACCCTTTGCTCAGTGTAATACAGTGTTAAATCATTTTTCAGTGTAATCTTGTAAAGGACAATTGCTGTTTGAGCCACAGCAGCTAAACCCAAGATTAATTACAGAGAGCAAAAAATATGGCAGGGCAGCCCAGGAAATAACTCCATGGGAAGTTTGCCATGACAGTGACTGTCTCATTTGTAACTACCAGGGGTTGCAAGGTTGCTTCAAGGTGAGATCCCCACATTCCCAAAGAGGAAGCAGGTGAGGAGGGTCCTGCCTGCAGCTGGACAGGGCTTGGTGCAGCATCCAGGGGTCAGCGCCATCACAGGATGACATGCAGACATGGGAGGAGGACAAGGATCTGTCCTCTCCTTTCCAGAGCTGTCCAAGCATTGATTTGCATGTTCATTTGTGTTAATTTTCCCAAATCCAGCTTTAATTTAAAGCTTGTTCTCTTCCACAGGGGTCACACCAAGTAGCTGCACAACCAGCACCCTCCAGACTTTCCAGAGCTGTTCCACAAAGGAAGAGGAGCCCTGTGAAGCTTTCTGCAGTGTATTTTCTGTTCTATTAGCTGTATGTATACTCTGAAGAGTGGATTTAATGACAGAGTCCCACTTCTCAAACCCTATTTACTTGACAGCTATTGACTAAAAAATTTTGAATCTTTTCTCCTTGGATGCAGCTCTGATTATGCCTTTTGGGTCTCACATTGGTGGACAGTAACATTCTGGTGACAAGATGATAAATTTGACATTCTTGGAGTACAGTTTACTGTGCAAATTACTGCACTATAACATACTGTGCCAGATGAAATAAATAGACCATACTTCTCATTTTTTGAATCTTGTACAGTTGTTAACACTTATGCAAAATGGATATTAAATGTCATTTCTTTTTTGACATCCAAATCACTTCATAAAGTCTCTGAGATGTAGAGGCTTCTGCCTCCAATACTGGTGTATTAGGAGTTTTCATGCACATTTTTTCTGTTAAAACATTTTTAACATGCTTCATGTGCAAGATCCTTTCCCTCTTCAGCCTCCTTTTCTCATTACCACTGCTGACATGCATTTTTCTTCCACTTGTCAAATGCAATTTCAGGACACAGGATCCTTTATCTGTTACACCTTGCAGGTGGGAAATTAGAGATTAATAATAATATACCAGTTAGAGGTTTCTTTGATTCCTAATTCCACACAGCTTTTGGCTCATGACCATGTGGACATCCTAAAACATTATGCACTTGTAAAATGTTCAGGGACAAATGTTATGGAATAAATATTGACTGAATTCCCATCAAGTGATCTCATTGCATTTTAGAAGTAATACAGTTTTACCTTAATTTAAAAATATATCTTTATCCAAAACCTGTACACAGAGGGTTTCGGTGTTATTGCCCTTAGAGAAATTGTCCCTGATGCTGTTTTTTCCATCCATGATTTATAGCAGCCTATGTCACAGATGTCTTACTCAGGAGACAGATATGCCAGAAGAAAAGTGTCAAACGAGTTCTGAACCAGTGATGAAATGCACCCTCTGAAGATGCATAATCTACATTGAAATAAATAACTTTGTAAATAACAGAATAGCCCCAAACTATGAAGATTTAAAGAAATTAAATATGTGGCTTGGTGTTCTTGCTTATCAGCAAGAACAGATATAAGGTGCTGGAAACAGAAGTTACATACTTAATATGTAATTGTTGCAATTTTGCCTTATATGTTTTCCAAAACAGATTTAGCTAAAGTACCAGGGCAGCACTCAAACAGCAGAGATGACACAAACTGCTTTCCCTTCTCCCTTTTGATTCCCTTATACCACAGTGTAGTGTTTTTCTGCACAAACATCCTGTCACTCAGGGAATCTGAGGAGCCACACAGCCTGTCCCTGTGTCTTCAAATGCATCTGTGCTGGGAGCAGCATGCAGGGGTTCCCAGAGCCTGGAAATGGTGCTGCTGATGCACTCAGTCCCCTCACATTACCCTTGTTCTGAGAATATTTCAAATCCAAGTTTGTTCTGAGCATTAAATTGGCCTTGAGATGAAGCAGCTGCCTGAGTTTCCTTGGAAGGAGGCCAGCTGGCTATTAAGGGAGGCCTTGGATATCCTAAGCAATGTTCCTGATCTTGTCCTTTCCTCTGGTGTCCCCTGACACACAGTGATCTCTTTCTGGGAGCTGTCTTGCAGCTCGTGGGTGTATTAGAGATGCTGCTTGGACAGCTTCTCCTCTTTCCCCCAGCTCAACAGCCCCCACTCTGATTTTTAAAGCAGTTCAAGAAGCCACCCAATAACATCAACATCAAGCAAAGGCTTTTGCCTAGAATTCTACAGGCATCACATTCTCAGAGTACCCACATGATCCAAATACTCCCTTAATACAAAAAAAGGGCAAAAAGCCTGCAGGTAATTAGGAGCCAGGTGTACTGGAGCAGCTCTGTGCTCTCACATCAGCTGGGGAAGCAAGGTGAGCATTCCCTGATTGTTCCCACAGCACTCAGTGCCAGCTGCCAGCACCTTGTCCCACCCACTGCACTCATCACTCACCACAGCTGGGCCATTTACCCTGGATTTCCCTTAAAAATAAAATCCACAAGTTCAAAACAAAGTCGTGAAGTATAACACTTCCTTTTTTTGCTGGAGCAAAATATACAAGGGCATGAGTATTCCTTCAGAAATGTTGACCTTTTCTGCTTTTCTTCAGATCCAGAGTAAAATCCCATTTCATGTGATTGCCATCCCTAATGAGACAGAACTGCTGTCCCCTTCATGGCTCCCTGCAGCTGACTCCACTAGTCACTGTGTGTGATGGCAGCATTTTGGAAAAAAGGCAGGTGGAAACACTGTGATCCTTCTCTCATCATAATGGAATCATTCCCGATTAAAAAACACTCTTTTCACAAGTGCAGTAGTTTAGTGTTTATTAAAACCTAGAGATCAATAGGTTTGCTTAATATGTAATGCCTCTGGGTATCATATGCCACCATTAAATAGAAGAATTCCTATAAGCTGTGTGCTTGATACTCAAATGAATATTTTAACCTTTCAGGAGAAAAAAAACCACCCCAGTTCCCCCCACACCAGCTTCCCTCAAGAATCCACTTAATCATATTTTGAAATTTAATAAGGTTTTAGGAGTGATAACAGTGTGCTAGGTTACAGCAATGGAAGGGAATGGATTATTCTAACCTTTAACAAGAGCAAATGTGAAGGGCGATTAATTTGGGAGGTTTTCTGAGGTTGGAAACAACATCTCAGCTCCTTGAAGCCTATTGTTTCATCTTCCACTGAGATTGCACAGCTATCTCCTGTTTAACTTCCCCAGTAAGCAGCCTGGAGTTATGGCACCACCAAACAGGCTGAACCCACACATGGAACTGAAATGGATACATCCCAGATAGGAGGTGGGAGCTAAAACAGAAGCAGGGGAAGGCTCCTGTGCTGAGTTCTGCCACAGATCAGAGCAGATTATCACCATGGCTCTTTGGGTTTAGACACAGCCCACGAACAGAGGAATCCACTCATCTCCCAGTCCCGCAGGGTGAGACTGCAAGAGCTATTGTGTAACAGCAGAACAAATAATATGCAAATAACTGCTTTGAAACCCAGTTCTGATATGTGTTTTCCTTCTCACCAAAGGGCACTTCTCAATAGAGGCTTTGATCAAGCAGGCTTTGGTGATAACTTTGATAATTCTTAGTAAATTATTCTGTTGTTGGCAGTAGTCTGGAATTGCCTGCTTTCACTTGGTTAAAAATTTCCATGACTTCAGTGTGTGAGTTACAGAACATCTCTGACCTGAGCTGGGAAGGGACACGGGAGGGAAAGGGCTGGGGAGCAGCTGGTGTGGAGCAGAGGGTTGGTTTCAAGTGTGTTCCTTCTTTCTGCATTTTAGAAGCAGAGGGAGGTGCAGATCTACAGAAAACTCAAGTCATTCTTAAACCATGAATTTTCAGAAACTGAATTGGGGGAGCCATTTTTAACACTATATACTATTTTCTGGTGTGTTGTTGACTACAGTCTGCAACAGATTTCTTGTCTATATTTCTTTTTTCCTTTTAAATAGCACAATTATGCGAGAAGCTCTTGATATTTATCCTACTCAAGTCACTGGAAGTATATGGCAGACTTGGAAAGCAACATGAGTGAGCCCTTGATTATAGATACAGAGAACTGTCACAACCTCTGCCTGCTGAGAGAGCTCCTGGAATAAATGTGTTTGTCTCTCTCTGTTTCAGATATACCTTTTACCTCTGCATCTCATTTGGATCCACCCATGGTGCCTGGGTTGAAACCCTGTGGCATCAACTTTGAATTACATTCTTTACAAGCAGAATTGTCAGGTTTTTTAAGAACAGGAAGAAGATAGAGCAAAAGGATATAAAAAGCTTGGAAAATTTTTTTTGAAAAATTCTAATGCAAAGGGGATGTAGCACACAAGAAACACTGGGGAGGGAGAAATGCAAGGGATGGACTGTGTTAAATCAGCATGGATAAACTTTCTCACTGAAGCTCACACATGACACTGTAATCAGTCTGCACACATTTTACCAGTAACCAAGGCATCATAGCAACCTGTATATCAGCTCTACCCATGTAAGCAAGCCTGCAGTTGTGGGGTTTTTTCTTTTTAAAGCTGACTACATTTAAGTGTCTAGGCTCATTGTATGTCACATTCCATTTTTTTTAAAGAAATATTTAATTTAAAATTTATATAACTCTTTGGTGATATTAAAACATTCAGATCAAAAACACCCCACGTGATGAGTACAGCTGTAATTCTGTTTTTCAGTCCAGCAAATCTGCAGTTTCTCAAGCTGGTCCCTACAGAATATCACAGCAGAGTGAAATGGCTTGAGGCCTTTCTTTGTCCTCTGCAAACAGTACCAGTGACCAAAGAGCCACAGGACAGGAGGATGCAAATATGTCAAATATTCATCTTGCCAGATACCAGCCATTTCTTTACATTTTTGCTTGGGTTGACTGGATCCCAAGATCCCATCTGGGAACCATCAGACTTCAGGACTGTGAAATTTGGCTTTTGTAGCCTCAGTGATGGAATGACCTAACACATTGCCCATGAAGTGCTCTCTCCCTGGATTTAATACAGACTTGCAAAATGATTCTGCATCGAAGGGAGAGGAGGTGTGGTGAGCAGGAGAGCACGAGAGGCAGTGCACGAAGCACGAGGCACTGCTGCTGCTCACTGAGGACAGCTCTGCTGGCTCATTAATCCTCAGCCTGTTGTTAATCTCAGATGCTCACTTGATTTTGTGACCCTGCCAGGTTTCCATTTAACACCACCCTCTGTAGTGTTCCTTTTTCCTGCTGCTCTTCTCTCGCTGGAACACTGCTGCTCTCTAGCTTTCAAAACTCCTCGAATCCTCCACTTTTCTCTCACACACTTCACTGCTTTCCTGTCTAAATTAAGCTGAAAACATATTAGTCATGTCCTAGGCAAAGATACCATGTTTCTGCTGCATGTTTTTAAAATGCAGGAGCAGAAATTGCTCACCTCTGAAAAAAGCAATCTATCTCCCAGGAGCAAAGGTGTAGTGGAAGGACAAATATTTACAGCACATGGGAGACATGAAGTTTCTTGTGGACAAGGTGCCCTGGAAAGCTGGAAGTGCATATACAGGCAAAAATCACAGACCAAGTCACACATGAATGTCCTTTACCACTCACAGATTCATACAGCACCATCAGTGGGCAGGAGAGGGACTGATGAGACTCTTGTGAGCAGTGGATTGTTTTTACCATTTCTCTTCTTTCCTCTTATGTAGGCAGAAAAAGAACAAACAGAAGAAAAGCAGAACATTTAACCTGCATGAGGAGGTGCTGCCATGTAGAAGGAGCTCTGACAGATGTGGATGGCCCTGGGAAGGAGCCTTTGCTGTGTGTGGGCAGCTCCAGGTGCTGCCTGGGGAGGTCACACTGTGAGGAGGTCACAGGGGTACCTGGTGTGCTGAGGGTGTTTGTGTCAGTCACACCACGGGCAGGCAGGGAAAGGAAACACCAGCAGCAGGAAAGTCAGTGCTTTTGGAAGAGGTGAGGTTTGTAGGAGAAATCTGGCATGGCTAAACACTCTTTATAATCTCCAACAGGTATTGGGGTTTTTATCTGAAGATGAAGGTACAGCCTCTAGTAAATCACCTTTTTAAGGTAATGTTTGCATAGGAAAGGTCTGGGGCTTGGCCAGCTCATTGCAGGAACATTTCAGGAGGGCTCTGGCTATGATGCCTTTTGATTTTAGCTTTTATGTTTTTCATGTATTTGTAATCCTGCAATTCTTTAGTGTATAACTAAACTCCATATACAGTGTTAGCTACTGTTCTCCCATTTTGGTCAGATGAAACAATTCCTCTCTAGGCCTGGGAATCAAGGACACCCACTGTTCAGGCCCCAAGAAGTGTAAACAAAGTGAGTTGGGGAGGAGCAAACTTGGGGTAATTGGAACATTAACCCCAAAATACAAATGGACCAAACTTTTAAAAGTATAAAACCCCATGACCTGTCATCAATTTTTGGGTGTAGCCCCTGGGGGGCTTCATCTGCTTGAAATGTACCTGAAGGGTCTTCAATAAATATAACTGCTTTTTATTATCTTAATTTTGTCTGGCCTCTGTTTTTAGGTAGTCCCAAAAAGGCATCAGCTGTGGCACTGACTGCCCTACCAAGAGAGATGCACAACTCCCCTCCACAAACCTGAGGAAATTCTCCCATTCACTTCTACCTGCTCAAAGTTATGGTGATGACCTGGAAATCACTGTGATCTAAAGGCATATGATCAATAAACTGCCTTTGATTTCACAGATCTGAAGACAACTTCAGAAGCCTGAACTTCGGAGAGAGGGGCTGTCCTTTTTGCAACCAGATTTGTCAGCAAGGGAGAACTCTTTGATCTGGGTCTTTTGCAAAGGCTTCTCCTGACCTTTCCTCCCACACACAGGCATCTCTTGGGACCCATCTCCAGCCAAGCCTTTGAATTCAATTCATATTCTTGCAGTTTTCTTGTCTGTTCATCCTGTATTTCAGTGATAAATCTGAGAGCAAAATTCATCTTTGCTTACAAATGTCCTGTGAGAAGAAGAGTTTTGTTTTGTATTTGGTGTCTGGCTGTTGTTTCCTTTAGACACGAGGAAGAATTTATTTAGGAATATGGAGAGTGGACACTGTGCTGCGCAGCCCTCAACTCACCTGTGTTGGGGGCAGCTGTGGGCAGGTCTCTGGGGTAAAGGAGGGAGGTCCTGGGACCTCAGTAACCATGTGACCATCCACACCCAGCCTTGAGTTTTGTAGCACAAAACTTGCAGTGAAAAAGCTCATGAAACTGGAACCGAGTGCTTCCATGGCCAGGGACCCCCTGCTTTAGTAATTTCAAACATTAGCTGGGTTCCTACTTGCTCTGCAGGGTTTGGGAACAGAACAGCTCAGAGTTTAGGAGGCAGACATCACTGACTAGGACTGACTTAACCAAGAACACTTTTATTAATTGTTACAGCAACGTGTAAATGCTATTGGGCAAAGGCTTCCAGCACTACCTTTAGTTGCCTGGCCAGATGCAAGGAGAGTCTTCCTGTAGGGGCAGGCTTGGAAGGAATAGAATTGAATAGAAAGAGCTCTTTGATACTTGAAGCCTTAAGGCAGCCAACAGTGCCCTCTTCGGGGTTCTTGCTGAATTCCTTCAGCAAAGCAGGTATTTACAAACTGCTGGCTGTAAAACGTGTGCTTTGCCTTTACTTTACTCCTCTTTGTATGCTTACACACATGATGTGTGCAACGCTAAGCACCAGTGGAAAACAAACCAATTCTAAAATAGTTTTTCTATTTTCTATTCTGTTATTTTCAATATTAGATACTGACAGGTGTCAGGCAGGCTACTTGGTCTCTAGACCATGGTCCAGCATGCTTATACTTACTTTTAGCCTATGTGAAGACAAAGAAAACTTTCCAACTGAAAGTAAACTACAAAATGAGCTCACCAGGTGCCAGTTTAGGTGCTAAAATACTCAGGACTTGGGTCCAGGTGTAATACCATAAACCAGAAATTGTCTGGACTTAGCTGAAAGTCTGAAAATTCCCCTTTGCCCCCCATGTGTCACCACTGACACAAGACCCCTGTGAGCCACGACTGGCTCCATCTCCATGCCCACTCTGCCTCCCCTCAGAGAAGCTCCTACTCCACCACCAGCACCTAGAAAAGTATCTCAGGAGCCCTGAAGCACTACTTTAATGTACATCACTTGAACCACAGTTTAAATGACCTAGCCTGGCTCTTTGCCACTTGAGCCAGTGCTATCCCAATTCTTTATGTGGGAAGTCTCAAGAGAGTTTCCTTAGGTCTTTCTGAGCAACTCTGCAAAATTCCTTTGAGGTTCCCCTTCAGATTATGTTAAAACAATTATAAATTCTTAAGTTTGTAACTCAGACCTTAGTTCTAAAAGTTTTCAAAGCTTAATTAATCACAACAGCAATAGACAGCCTTTTCAGCAACTCCCAGCAGCTGTATTGATCCTACATGTGTGCTCAGCAAATAATTCATGGCCAGTGACAGAATAGCTGCTGCCAACAAATTATAACCAGAAATAAACAGAAAATGCAGAGTTGTGAAAGATAAAATAAAGTTAAATGGGCACAACTGAAATCTAGGGAGAAATAATCACAAATTCACGCACCTAGTTTCAAATACCAAACCCCTGGAGCAATAGGAATGGTGCTTTACCCCTGACAGCTGTGCAGGAATCAATCTGAAGTGCAGAGGCTAATAAAGAAAGGAAGGAAAAGCAGGAAACATCCCAACAGGTAAGATTGATTGAGATAAAAGAATTAAGGGGCTTGGTTGCTTTTCCTTCAGGTTTCAGAGATCAAGATGAAATGGAAACTCAGGATTTTTGTTTTGTGTGAAGAGAAATAAGAAAAACAAACAGAACTGCTGCAGCACCAAGGATTACTGATCTTTCTGTAATAATGCAGATGGTGATGGATGCTCAGATGGTCTACAAGACAAGAAACATTGTGAAACACAGCTGGAGAGTTTCATCTGAATCCAAATAAAGGCTTTTTTATTTTCAGGGCTGTGATGCTGCAGCTCAAGCAGGCTGGATGCAGCCACAGAAATGCAGTTGGCTGTGGCAGAGGAGGCACTGCCTGTGTGCTGGGGGTGCCTGAGGAGGTGTAAGAAGCACCTGCTGCTCTGCACTGCACTGCTGTGTTTGGATACATTCTGACTTGCTTTTTTTCCAGCATTCTTCACATCTCCTTGAATTCCCTGCTTCAGACCAGAGAGTTAATTGCCTTTTTTCCTTCTCCAAGGCTGCCTGTGTAGAGCACCATGCCTGGAGATGGCTGCTCTGGCTCCTGAGGAGCCTGACAAGCACATAGCTGAAGGTTCATGTGCAGGCACAGGCAGTGACCTGTGCTGGCAATCTGTTCAGACTCCTGTTTCCTGAAGTTTTGTGAAGAAGCACAAATTACTGTTCTCACAGAACAGTTGTTCATTGTCAAAAGCAAATAAAGCCCATCACTAGCAAAAACTGATGATGTGTTTGCACACTCACTATGAAAGAAGTGGTGCAGCCAGATCAAATTACAGATTGTGGAGATCTCTTGCAGCTGATTTTGCTTTAGAAGAATGAATCCAATCTCTCCTCAGCAAGGGAGGAGAGATCACCCAGTCCCAGGGTGAGCTTTCAGCTCCACTAAGGCCCAGCCTTTGTATCACTTTATGAAAGCATAAGTAAGAAAGGCTCAGTGGTAAAGGAGTTTTACAACTACACATGCTTCTGAATTTTCCAGTGTTGTGTAAATCCTTTCCCGTGTTGTCTCCTGGAAATCTATCCAACTGCAAATACATCCAAGGTACCCCTGGCATGAACTAGACAGAAGGAAAAAAATGTTTAGCTTAGGTCTAACGACAAAAATAATTTCTTCCACTGTCACTAATACTTTCACGTGATACTGCACTTTTTTTTTTCCTACTGTTCTTAATACAAAGGTTACACATAAACACTGCTTTCTGCCGAAGACTCTATCAATAGAAGTTAGGTAATGAAGCATCTTTTAAAGATATAGCTATATATTTTTTTTTTGTTTTCATGGTTTGTTTTGGACTCCTGTAAAGAGCTACAAGACTAAGCCATCCATCAAAGTGAGCAGCCTGTATGGTGGCCAATGTACCCAATCTCCTGAGCATCACTGGGAAGCAGCTTGCAGGATGAAAGGCTGGTGGCAGACCTGACATACAGCATTATATCTGGTGACTGCAGAAGTTAAACACGCTGGTGCTTCTGCTCTAGGCAGTTTTCACACTGCAGGTGGGAGGGGGAGTTATTTTTAGCCCCAGGTGCTATAGAGAGACATTAAATGCTGATGTTGGAGGGGACAGTGCATGATTAGCTGAAAGCCAAACAAGAGAGTTCTTGTAATGACAGCTCCCGTACTATTTGTCACTTGCAAATGGAAGCGTGGCTAAAAATACACAGCAATGGGATAAAAATACACCATGCAAAAATTACAGAGCTAATGGAACATCCAAAAAATATGGTAAGACACTGGAATCTTCCTACAGCAGCACAGAATTCCCTTAATCAGACAATAAAGTGTCATTGCCTTCAACAGAGTTCTCAGAGGTGGCTTTAAACTCTGTAACAGGGAGGGCAGGGTGGCACTGCAGCTCCAGGGCTTCTCTTGGGAACCAGCTGCTTTTAGCTTGACTACACCCAGCAGGTTTCTCTGTGGCCTATGGCAATGAGCATGACCAGGGCACAGCTTGAGAGGACCAAATCCAGACTCCCAAAGTCCTGTTTGCACACAGACACTGGCCCTGCACGGCTGCTGAGGCACACACACCTCGATACTGAGGGGCAGAGAAGGGCAGCAGAGCTGGGAAGGGTCTGGAGCACAGGTCTGATCAGGAGTGGCTGAGGGAGCTGAGGGTGTTTAGCCTGGAGAGCAGCAGGCTCAGGGGACACTTTCTCACCCTCTAAAACTCCCTGACAGGAGGCTGTAGCCAGGTGGGGGTCAGGCTCTTCTCGCAGATAGCAAGTGACAGGATGAGAGGAAACAGCCCTAAGTTGTGTCAGGGGAGGTTTGGGTTGGATATTTGGAAAAATTTCTTCACTGCAAGGGTTGTGAAGCGTTGGGAAAGGCTGCTCAGGTCAGTGGCTGAGTCACAGTCCCTGCAGAGATTTAAAAGGTGTGTGGATGTGGTGCTGGAGGACGTGGTGTAGTGGTGGCCTTGGAGGTGCTGGGGTAATGGTTGGGATTAATGAACCTTTTCCAACCTAAGCAATTCTGTGATTCTGTGTGGTGGTTTGGGGGGCACAGTAGTGACTGTAGCATCCCAGGTAATAATGTACATGCCCCTACATACCAGTCAGTAAGACAATGGTTTTTAATTTACTGGGGATATTTTTTCTCCAATAAACTTAAAAACTCCTTGTTGGGGAAATTCAGAGGAGCTGAGTTTTCTTAAATTTTTCTCAGCTACTAAGGACATATTCCTTGCCAGGATAGTGTGCTTCTGTCCCACGAGGTTTAGCAGGGGAGAGGTGCCTCCAAGCAAATGTCTCAGAATTCAGACACAGTAGTGGTGGGCAGAGCAGTAGATGGCACCAGCATCCTGCCAGACCAAACAGAACAGCAGCAGAAATCCCTCCTGATGTGCTTTTCAGTATGCAAAGGAAAAGTATTGCAAAAGGAATAGCGATATGAAAAATTGAAATTCCAGTTCAACTGGCAGTAATACCTCTTGATTTACACATGCCTAACCCACAGCCAGTGGCCTGGGATGCACCTGGGGTCAGTAGAGATTCACAAGTCCTCAAATATAGCTGGTGTTTAGGGGTGCTGCCCACAGATATTTCAGTCTGTGCTTTGGTGTTTTGAGCAAGGCAATAATTTCCTCAGTTCTGAGAGGCCTTTATAGCAAACCCAGAGCAGTGACAGCAGGAGGTCAGGCAGAGATGTATCTTTGGTCATCTTTTAGCACCTGAGGAATGGGCCTGCTGGGGGCCTGTCACTGCTTGCTTCTGTTCCTCACTAGACATACCAAGTGCTGGAAATGCTGTGCTTCCCTGCCAAGTGACACTTGGTTCATCACTCAAACACCCAGTTCTGCCATCTCCTGAGCTTCTTCCACTCAGAAAATTATTCCTCAGACCTGACCCTTTCCTGCACCGGAGATAAATGGAAAAGCTCAGCCATGCTGCTCTTGGTGCTTTGTGCTTCCTTGTCCTGTCCTTGGCTCTCTGCTCTCTGCCCTGGCTGTACAAGCCACAGTGAGTGACTGTCCCCTTGCTGTGCACTCGTGGGGCATCTGGGGAGCTTTTCAAGGTGCTCTGCAGTTACCAGAAATCACTGTCTTGCACTGACCCAAGGAATGGGCAGGAGAAAACCTGACAAGTCCTGGGAGAGCCAAGGCTATTAACAGTGTCACGGTGGCAGTGATATTACTAATGAGTGACCTGCCAGAGCAGAGCAGAGCATTCCCTGGGGATGGAAAGCAGCCAGCCCCTGCCCTTTGCTCCTCTAAGAGCTCTCTGAGCAGCAGAGGATGGTGCCCTGGTCAGCAGAAGTGCTGTGATCCTGCCCAGGGCTCACATCCACCTGCACAGCTGCTGCTCCAGGGGCTGCTGACAGCCCCAGCCCTGAGCCTGGAGCTGGCAGATTTCAGGGCAGGAGGCTGTCACAGCATCTCTGATGCTTTCCAAATATCCAATTCCCTCAGTGAGCTTTCCCAGCCATTTTTCAGGGTAAAGGTGGGAAGTAATCACTCCTAAGCTGTGCACTTTTTCTGTTCTCCCCTAGGCAAGAACTTCTTGCCCCCTCTGTGTGTGAGAGCAGGAATAGATTCCTCAAAGAGGAGATAACCTAGACGTGCTGGTCACACTACAGTTAGAACAACTATGTTATGGGGAAAAGAATTAATTTTATTAATTATACAGATCTGAAATTGCACGCAAGCAAATAGGTGACACTTTGATTTCAGTTATTTCATCAGAAATCAAATTAATTGATGAATTTCTATTAAACTAAAGAAATAATTTAAATGTGTTTCAGTCAACAACTTGCTGTCAGTTTACACAGAATCAGCTGAAACCAAATGCTGCTGCCCCCTGGAACAAAGGGCAGAAACAGTGACCTTTACCTAATTATTTAAATTAGTTTGAAGTACGTGAAACTAAGATATAAGAAATTCCATTATTATCAAAACTGTTCTGCTTCCTTCTATTCATTAAATATTCAACTTCAGCACCAAACACAGTTAATATTCTCCTTCTGAATTTAAGGATTTTAATAATGCATTAAATTATTCCTTGGGGTTCACTGAAGCTTCATCGCATATACAATGGTTTTCTTCAATGCTTATATACACAAAGCAGCTGGTCAGTTACCCAGGAAGTGTCTGACTGACACCCTTTACATCTAGACAGATTAAAATTCTGCATTTAATGGCCAGCAGTCACACTGTGATCCTAATTGCAGTGGGCAGTGCATATCCGTCTGGAGCCTCTTCCCTGGCTGCAGTCAAAATGACTCTTTAAAGTGCTGGGTACATGTTTGGAAAATTAATTCCTTATTGTAAACAATATGCTGACTAAAATGCTCTCTCTTTCCTTTTATAAAGGATCCAGGTGTGATGGGAGGGGTGACTGGGCAGCACATTGGGCAGGTGCCCCTGGGCCTCTGTTACCCTGTTGTCTGACCTCAATTTCATACAAAAACCTCCTTTCAAGCCATACAAAAAATTATTGTTTAATAACAAAAAAGCCTCTTTGAATGCCCATGACCATACTGCAGTATAAAGCATTGATAATGATTTTGGTTCCCACAGTTATGCCTGAGACTAAAGTTTAAACTGGTTTTGAACCCTGGATGAGTGTGTTCCTGGCAGAATATCCCTGAATCAATTCTTCTGTATCTCATGGTTTTTGGCATACACTAATATTGCTAGCAAGTGAATCTTTCAATTTTTGGACATCAATGTCACTCCTGTTTCAGGTCTGGAAGGGGCAGTGACAAAATGGCGTGAGATGCTTTAGCTAATTATTTCCTTTTGCCAGTGAATATGAAACTGGTGACCCCACAGCTGTTAGTAAAGATCATAAAGGCAAGACAACATGTTCTGCTTGGCTTTTCCTGCCCCTTGCCCTATTTTCAGGAGAAGTTGGACTACAGTTTTTTTTTCCCCATTTTTTCTGGATTCCACAGTAACAAAATGCCCTCTGCCATGCTCCATAAGGGGCCTGTTATTCAGGAAATGAAACTTTGTGGTTTCAGGTCCAGAACAGATAATTTGTATTCAGACTCTCCAATTCTGCTGTGTGAAGCCAGAACTGATCTGGGGGCTCTCTGAGGCTGCACAGTTACAGCAGCACCGTGCCAAGAGCAGGGAGCCTGGGGCCAGAAGGGTTTTAGGTCAAACTGCAGCAGTCTGGGGACAACAATTTCTGTAGCACAGATGAGCTCTGGATTTCCCTCTGGGGCAGGTTCCTCAGACAGGGATCAGCTGGAAAGGTTTATCTCCTGCCAGTGTTCTCCAGAGCTTTCTGGGACAGAGCTGCTTGGGAGATGGGGAGCAGGATGTGTGATAAGGAAAATCCCTGTTTTTCTGATGGAGCAATAATGCTTTGAGATGCAGGACTGGCTTCCAGAAAGGCAGAGGATACTGCCTTGGTGTGCTTACATGGGCCTCAGGATCTCACATATGTGCTTCAGCCTGGAAATCTACAGTTCCACTTTATTTCTGTGATATTTTATCTGGGAGTGTCACACAGAAATATTGCCATCTTTACAGGAGCTCTAGAGTTGCCAGTAAGGGAAAGTATAGCTGCACCTTCCCTGGGTTTCTGGAAAGGCAGACAGCAAATCTATTTATATCCCAGCTCTGAGCCTGCCTATTCATATTTTCAGAAACTTCCAAATTTCATTCCAGCTCTGAGCTCCCCTTTCATTTCGTTGCCTTCTGTTATCCTCATGAGACTTCTCAGATTTAAGGGGTTGCTAAGGATATTTCCTTTTTCTCAGTTATAATTGTTGTCTTTCCTGTTTTTTCAGTACAGGTGGCTCTACTGTGTGTCAGCCACACCAAAAAGGGGCAAGTAGGTTGTTTATAAACCACACTGTGGGGATGTCTAATTAAGGTGAATTTTAGGTTTAACAGAGCACCAGAACAAAATATAAACCTCATAACCTGATACCACATTACACTGAAGATCTGGGAAAGATGAGCAACACTTCCAAAGGGACAGTCCCTCTTAAAGGGAAAACATACAGAAACTTGCATAGATGGCACTAAACTTTTAAATGTATGATATTCGACCAGCTTGCCTTTTCTTGGGTGTCAGAAAGTTGCAAATAAACTTCTGGACAGAGATCACCGTACTGGTTACAATAATAATGCAATATAACAACAACAACAATAATAATAAAGTAATTTAAAGTACAAAATTTAAACCAGAAACCTTTCCATTTTTGCATAATGTTGTTTACTTCTTGGTGAGATCTTCCTTCTTCTCCAAGGTTCCCAAATCTCATGAAAGCTTTGAATACCAAAATCTTCTCAAATACGTTGTGTGACATTTCACTTGGTAACTTTTCACAAGGCTTGCTAAGATTGTGAATTATAAAGGCTAAAACTGCCCAGGTTTGGGGGAACAGGGTATTTAAGGGACAAGAAACATGAAAAATAGAGTAATTTTCTTTTGGTTTTTGTTCTCTTTTAAGAAGAATCATGCCTAGAGAGTACAACTAGTCTTTATCCTAATTTCTCTGTCATTTATCAAAAAGTCAATCTTGTCTTCTATTAATAAAATTGAAGCTCTATATTCTTAGAAAGCTCATCTGTAATTTCTGTCATTGTGATGCTTGGACAACTCTTTGTTGTTGCTGGCATTAATTAACCACGAATATTTTTTAATAAGCCCACAAAACAAAATCCAAATAGGTGTCTTATCACTAAATGAATTCCTGCCCGTAGTTAGTTCACTTTTTTATGCCTTTTAGCCTTTATGCTTTGCTTTCTTCTCCTTCAAATGAATGATGTGTGACAAAGATGTTGCTACCCAGAGAGAAAAAGTCTCTGTGAGCTTTGAGCAAATGGACAGCCAAGAAGGGAAGAGACTTTTTAATGCCTCTGCTGGAATGGCTGCAGCAGGAACAACTCTTCTTAGGGATGAGAAAGCCCAAATGAGAGACTAGAAAACACCCAAATGCTGAGACAATCAGCCATCCCTGCTGGAGTTTGTGTGAGGGAGCTCACTGCTCAGGCATGGGCAGCTTTTGTGTTCTGCTGGATGGTGTCTCTGATACCTAAAGAGGGGCTGAAATGTTGTTGAAGCTTTATTTAAATTGTGCTAACAGAAAAGGCTTGGTCTGCTTGTGTCAGCCTGGCAGAGTGCTGCAGCCTTCCCTGCTCAGCAATCAATAGCTCACTGAGGGAAAATTCCTTAACACAAATTTTCCCCATCCTCTGATTACCCAGGGCTGTCTCCTTGGCACAGCTGTGACATCCATCACCACTTAAAGAAAGGGAGAATCCACTTCTGAGCTTCAGGAAGAAAATCACAGGTTTTCAAAACCGAGTAATCATCCCCCAGGTCTTCTCTCAGCCCCTGACCACTGCAGGATCTGCCCACCTGTACAGCTACATGAATGACCCATCCTGCTGCAAGATTACATGATCTATTCAGTTTTTAGGTATAGTTTCTGAACAAATAAATAATATACACAATGCTACCTAAATCAAGGCAGCTGACCCATCTGCTGAATGCACCTGGACAGACAGCAGTGAGCTGCAACTAAAAATGTTCCCCTACGTGAAGTGTTTCAATGTTGGCAGTCATGGCAAGTTATTCCACACAGCTCAGGTTTAAATTCTATAGGATCTGTAAGAGATCTGAGTCTGCAGAGGTGAAGGACTAGTCAGGAGGAACTCACTCTCCAACTGATTTGCAGAGGGGTAGGGTGGCCTACGAGTCCTGTTCTCATTTGTGATCTGTTTTGGGGAGAGTACTGCAAATCTGGGCATTCCTGCATTTCACCACCTGGAACTGACTTACAAGAGCTGCCTCTTTCTCCATGGCAGCAGGGAGCAGCACATTTCTGCTTGTCTGCACACCTGAGTTATTTCTCAAACTCATATCTGGCAGAGAAAACTTCCCAGGGTAAGATGTCAGAAACAGAGGGTAAGAGGCCAAGACCTGAAAGAATTTGATACACTTGCCCTAAGGAGCAAGAGCACTTGCCTTACTCATGTAGACCTTACATAAATCCCAGGGCAAAAAGAGCTTACAAACCTGTCTTGGCTTTTACTAGCTTTGACAGCACTAAGCAGTCAACTTTCAGAGCAGATTTCAGATTCCAAGGCTTGTTTTAATTCCTGAGAAATAAAAGGACATAACCTATAATGAGGAACCAGGGGCATGTCCAATAATTCCATTTACTTCAGTACTGGAAATTGATAATGGTATGCAGGCTTTTACTCCTGTGACAGGCTCAGAGGTGTCTGAAGACACACTTATTACTGCTCTTTGTTCATTAGATACTCTTATGGTTTGATGCTTTGAATAGCATCTACTTTTCCTGACAGGATACCACGTCCTCATTACCCCAACCAGAGACATGGTTTTACATGGCTCACGTGAAGGCAAGCAAGTAGAGAACAAGGAAGCAAAGATGAGAAACTTTGCCAATGCTCATAACACATCCCTGCTCTTTCATCAAATTTCTAGTCTGGAGAACTGCCAGAGTATTGAAAGGAGACAGAGAGACATGCAAGGAGTGAGGAGGAAAAAAGGAAATTGTCACAAAGCTGATTGTATTGGACTGAGAAGCCTCACTGTCTGCCTAGCAGGTACACAGGCAGAATAGGCACCAAGAGAAACAGCAAATCTGGCATCACATTTCATCCCCACCCCAGGATATGGGTGTCTGTCTCCCAGAATAAAGTAGCTGGTTTTCCTTTAAAAAGGCAAGTTCCTTATAAAATCACAGAGAAAGAGGTGGAAGTGACCTCTGAAACAGTCTAAAGGTCAGCTCTCCTGAACCACTCCTGGGGGAGGCTTAGGGAGACCTCGGTGATGGGAGGCACAGGAGCTTGGCACTTTGCTCTGCTCAGCCATGAACACTTTCATAGCAGAATCACACTTGCTGTTATTCAAACTCCTTATTTCCATGCCTGGAAATTTCATGGCTCAGCAGAAGTTCCTATAAGCTGGAATTGACCTGTGGCTATAACTGTTTAAAGCCAAAGCACCATGGCTCAAATTGATTCCGACATGCGCGCTCTTCAGTCTCTGCTTGCAGCTCCCCTTCCTTCAAATGACCATGAGAAAAATGACCTCTGAGTACACACTGTATCACATCTTGATGGAATATAAAGTCTATTGGTCAGGTAGTACAAATTAAATTAATTTCATTCATGGGTTTTAATCTACTTCCTGCAGAGTGATTGTTTGCATCCCAGCAAGTTAATGCCAAAGTCAATAATGACTGCCACCATAATTTCAGCCTTTCAGTTCAGTTTCCTGAAACACATCTGTAAATGGAATCAGTTATTGCTGTGAAATGCACGTGCTGTTTATTTGATTAGCTCTCTGTATAGGCCCTGTCACTCCCTACCACAGAAGTAATTGCAGCTATAACCTGTTAAACCAAAGCTTGACTTTATAAGTCCCTGTGCTAGAGGCTGCACAGCTTTCTGTTGCCTTCCAAGCCATCACTGAGCTCATCTCACCCTGGTTCTGTGCCTGGATCCATCAGCCCAGCAGGTCATTACAGAGCTCTTGACCAAATGCTTGTGTACAGCTGAAGGTATCAGAGAATCCCAGAATTGTTTAGGCTGGAAAAGCCCTCTAAGATCGAGTCCAGCTGTTCCCCCAGCACTGCCAAAGCCACCACTGAACCATGTCACCACATTTCCACATCTGTTATGCAGATCTCCTCCAGGGATGGTGATTCCAGCACTGCCCTGGGCAGTCTGTGCCAATGCTTAATGACCCTTTCAGTGAAGAAATCCTCTGAATTATCTAATCTAAACTTCTCCTGGCACAGCCTGAGGCCATTTCCTCCTGTCATATGTCTTGGGAAAAGAGGCCAACCCCCACCTGGCTTTCAAGGAGTTGTAGACACCAAGAAGGTTCCCCCCTGAGCCTCCTCTCCTCCAGACTGAGCACATATTTAAGCCAAGGAGGAATTTTGTTGGCATAAATGATGATCTAGAAAAGATGGAGGATTTTTAAAAGAATTGCTGTTTGCAAATAATGCATAAAGCTAACAAAGACATTGCTGGTGATTTTCCTGCAAATGATATGTACAGCTGCCAGTGAAATAAACCCAAATTTTACTCCTTTTTGAAGTGCTCAACATGTCTTTTCCCACTTGAGACATTCTGGTTAAAGAAGCATAGTACAAATCCTTCAATTTGAATTGTCCTAACTAACATGATGTCTTCTGACATCTCTAGGTCTCGTGGCAAATATAAATTACAGTCAGGGTCTGTACACTTTGTTCTCTGGTACAGTCAAAGACACATTTGCTGGCATGGAAACCTCTTCTCCCTTCCTCTGCATTCTTTACCAGGCAGCACACCACTGCTGTGTATCAATTCACAAAATGTTTCAGCACTTAAAATTGATTCCTGTTCAAATTTCCTAAAACTTAAGAAAGAACATTGCCAGGTTGTAACGGGCACATTTCAGATTCTCATCTCTGCTTGCCAGTTGCTTTGCAAGCCTGTAAAGTCTATAAATAGGACAGCAGTAAAGGAAACTGCACTTTGCTCCAAACCAGGCTGGTTTGCTTAAAAAGTGTTGAAGGTTAATCAGGGCATTGCTACAGGGATTTTATTTGTGGTTCAGTAACAATGTTCGTTTCTCTGAAAAATGGAACCTGCATTTTCTTATGGCAGGCCTTTTTATTAATAGATCAAAGTAAATAAATGATATAACACTCCCCTTTTTCCTATGCTATAGAAAGTAGAAAAAGCAGCCAGGAACCACTGCAGCACATTCGTGTTACAGGCTAAGTTCCTAGACTCCCTGACCCCCTTTTGACATCAGAATGGTTAATATTATATTCTTGAATTGCAAACAGGTAACAATATCAGTATTTCAAGGGCATTGCTATTTCTTTTGCTTTCCTGTATAGGACCAAGTACACAATGCCTCTAAAAAGTCTACAGTTGTGATTAAAACCTGTGGCAAATTTGTGACAAATATCCATTCTGTGATTTTTTAATTTTTTTTTTAAATCTCATAAGGAATACCTACACAGCCCTTACAATGCTGTGTCTTTGCATGCATTCACCCTGGTGAACAGTGCAGCTACATCTACAAGGATGACAAAAGAAACATCACCAGTTCCTACTTTTCTTTTTGGCAGGTACAATGTTCTGCTTTAGGGAGATTCTGAAATAATTTCGTGGCACTGCTCATTTTCAGAGCTCAGTGCATAAAAGCACAAATCATAAAACTCAGCTGCATTTAGCTAAAACATTTTCTAGGGCTCTTGAACTTTTCAAGTAATCCAGGCCTGATTTACAACTTCCTATAAAAGTCAAGCAGCATTTCAAGGTTTCGTGTGTGTCACCAGTGAAATGATCCCATTTTGACTGCAGTTTGCTTCTCTTTTGTCACCTTTGAACCCCGATTATAAAAATACTCATTTGTGTTAACTAGTTGAATGTGATGAGAATCAAATGAAACATTCACCCAAATCTCTCTGCAGCTTTGCTGTTTTCATTTTCAGTACCTTTCAATGTTCCCTTACTTATGGTGCAGTATCATGATGCATTCCTGCTGTGACCTCTCCATGCAAGGCAGACACAAAACATGCACTCTGACAGTGAAAACCCTGAGCTTTACTCATCCCTGCCCCAGGGGCCACATTTCCTCAGCATCTATGCCAACCAGTTTAGCACTGCTGGCTCCATTGCAGCTACATTCAAATTGCACTGGTGTTGTTTCTCACTCTGATTTGTAGATTTACAGGTTAATGATTAAAGGAACAGAAAACCCCATATTGCCAAACAGCAGATGACAAGATTAATTGGTGTCTCCCCATTTGTTTCTCCCAGATGAATCCTAGACTTTTCACCCCCTTCACAACATATTTATCCTCCTTCAAAACTGAGTAGGGAAAGTTCTCATTTCCTCTCACTTTGGTTGTAGTAGATGGGATTAATAGATTAACTACCAAAATATTTACCCACTGTCATATAGTATTTGGTAAAGAGTTGAAGTGATGTAGACAAAACTCTGCTAAAAAGGAGATGGTATTAACAACCTCAGCATGTTGTTCCAGGAGCTGATGGTGCACACTGGTAAAAACATCCATCACATTTCTACATTGGGTTTGTTCAGTTTCAGGTTCCAATCACTGGCTCTTACCCTTTTCTCCTAGATTAAGGAGTACTAGTGCAGAACCAACTTTGTCTGGTGATCATATCCTCTCTCATCTTGCTGTATTAATGGAAAGAGCCTTTGTAGAAGTTTTGTCCAAAAGCCTTGACCTTGAAACTCTTTCCTGAGACCACTGTTTAATCATCCTGTTTACAACTGGACAGCAGCACTGCAATCCACTGCAGTCAAAATCTACCTCAGTTAATGTAGTTTTCACACTATAAGTCTTAATTCACACTTATAGCTAAATGTTTTGTCCTAATGAGGTGCATCTATGATTTTCCACTGTGCCTTAGTAGTTAGTGTTTGTGAAACCCTGAAAGTACATACAAATATTAAGACTTGCCTTAATTTTTCCATCTCAACCATAAACACACATTTATTTCTATGTTGTCATCATCCCCACTGATTTCCCCTCCTGTGGACAGCTCATCTTTGTTTATCATCAGAAGAAAGTCCAAAACTTTCCTTCTGATGACTCTTTACTGTGTTAGAAAATGCTCACATTTCGTATTTGGAACAGTGATATCATTAATCATATTTTACTAGCAAATACAGGTGATTCCCACAAAATCACATAGAAACTGAAATCCCTCACAGTAAGTGTGTTTCCAGAATACAGTAAGTGTGTTTCCACACTGGAATTCAGAACCTGGAATGCTTCCCCTGGCTGTTACACGGGGACTGCCTGCAGCAAGGCTGGAAGTGCAGAGCATCCACTAATACCCAATTGTTTTATGAAGTACAAACTGAGACAAATCAATAATAGACCCTTTAGAGAACCAGCAAGGAAAATGAAGATTTGGAAGCCTCTTACAGAGACTGTCAGCAGGGTTAATTAGTGGAGAGTCTGGCTGGGAGACAGAGATGTCCCTCCTGCCCTGCAGTAGCTGGATTCCTCAGTGCAGGCTCAGTTACCTGCTGCACTAAACTCACACTCAGTATCAGCCTTCCCTTGGATTCTCAGTGACCTGTGGCCTTTCAGCACCAGAGGCAGGGAGGGAAGAGGAGTGAACACAAAAAAAAGTGCAGGAAATGCAATGGGAAAACGTCTGTGAAAGGTCAGAGAGCCCTTAAAATGATCATCCAGAGTGTCATTAAAATTACTCTCTAGTTTTACCCCAATATATCTAACAGTCAGACCCCCAACTTCAAAATAAACTCTCCAAATCATGAAGATAATTTCTTAATAAGTACATTAGTAGCTGCTGTAATAGCAAGAGGATAAATTTCAATGCAAGAGAGAATTAAATTGTAGACAATGTTTTGGTAAGATCTTTTAAATCTTTCCTTCTTTTTAAAAAATTTTTCCAGACAGAAAATTTTGGACACTAACTGGAAGGAACTGTTCTGGTATGTTACAGGAATGATACAAATAGCTGCTGTGTAAGAATTCAATATATGCTTAAGAACAACAAGCAAGACTGCCAAATGTATTAACAAATCTCGAGCATTAGAGTACACTCTGTGGGGAGATTAATGACCTCGGACACAAAAATATCTTCCTGAGGAAGTGAAGAAGCACTGAGGTATGAATGCAAAAGAATTGTAACATTTACATAAACCCTGATCGGGCTCTAAATCATCCTTGGTCAAGGTTTGTGTTTGCAAGCATCTACAGGCACAGATCCTCTGTTTAGTCCTTCTCCTTTTATCTCTGCAAGGTCAGCCCTCAATGAGTCCTTCATTTATTGTTTGTTGAACAATTGCTGAAATGACTGCAAAATGTACAAATAAGCCGAACAGAAAACACCTATACAGAAAAAAAAATATTGTAATGGCTGCTTAAAATGATTCTAGTCTCTATAATATCACAGAATCCTAGAATAGTTTGGGTGGGAAGGAAATGAAAGATCATTTAATTCCAGTGCCCCTGCCATAGGCTGACACACATTCCAAAAGACCAGGTTATGTAAACAACAATATAAGGTCATCCTTATCTCCATGATTTTCGGGTCAAGAACATTAAAACCACAAGCATACACACGGAATTTGGCTGTAATTTTGTTAGTAAAGTTACTGTAACATTTATGCTGTGAGATGGCAGCTCAGCAACCGTCTGAGAATGGCTGGAGGTAATTCCACATCCAAAAGTTTATGGCCCATGCTAAGCACAAGAAAACATGCAAGCCCTTGTCATATCCTACTTTATGGCAAAGCAGCTGGCTCCAAACTCAAAAAGTGGAATGATGCAGCCAAAGCAAGAGCTGGAACCTGGGCACCTCCTGTGCCAGCAGGCTGCTCAGTGGAATGTGCCACATGACATCCAAAGGATGCCCAGGAGCACAAAGGATTCCGGGAGAGCAGGGATCTGCTGGTAACTCAGGGCTGGTAATTCCTCACTAACACCACTTACAAAGGTCACACTGATGCTCCCAAGGAATAACAACCATCATCAGGGGGATCCCACTGCAGACATGGCCTGACCAGACCACCTGCCCAGGTGAAAAACCGTTGCTGGCAGAATGCCAATTCTTTTGGGGAAAAAATTTTATTTAAGTTTTTAAGCCTCAAGTATTTTGAGGCTAAATTAAATCACAAAGCTATGAAATAATGAGAAACAGTTGGGCATATAACTAGATATAGCATATTTCTATGTCTTTGCCAATAAAAGGAAACAAAAAGATGCTAAATCCCTTCCCTCAAATTACCCAGAGGTCAGGATGAGTGAGGGAGGTTTCTGATGTGCTTTTTTCCTGGATCTATTTCTGTTCACCATCTTCAGCTGAAGTCATTCTGCACCTGTTAACTCCTTGGCCTTTCAACTTTTTGTGGAGAGCCTATAAAAAACTGCAGCCCAGTGAATGTGGTGCTTTCTGCAGTGGCAGAAGGATGCCTTTGGAGGGCTGGTCCTGAAAACTGCCCATGAATCACACAAACAGGGGCAGGTGAAATGAGAATATTTACACACCAGAGCAGCCTGAGCAGCAATATTTGTGTGGAGGGAAAAGTGGGTTTAACAGGTAAAACTTATTTAAAATGCACCAGAGGGAGACCCCAGGCTTCTCCAACTACCCCTCCAAGTTATCTCCAGGGATTAGGAAAAAGAGAAAGGCAGACACTCAAAGCAATCAGGGACCAACTCTAATTCTGCATTACCCATGTTATAGACATTACAAGGAAAATGCTCCTTTTGTTTTTTTGGCATATTCTCATGTTGCTCCTGTCTGCCTGATTCTTTGGATTAGGATGCCTGTTTTCATTCCGTCACTGCAAGTGAAAATGGATGTGGAATCAAACCACCAATCCAAATATTTCCACAAACACCAAGAAAAACCAAATCTGCATTGAAACTTGAGACCTCAGGCACTTTATTAAATGCAAATTACTCTCATTAAAAGTAGTATTCCAAAGACTGATCTCCAGACATACTACTGACTTGATCAAGCCTCCTGCTGAACAACTCTATAAATGTGATTATAAATATTAATGAAGTTCATGTAAATAACATCTCCCACAGCGCTGCTGCTGCTACACAGGTAGAGTGCACAAGAAATTTATTATTTATTTATCATCTCAGGGAGGTGGTCCACTTCTCTATTAGAGGGAAAGAACAGAGCCAGGAAAAAATACAAAGAGTACCTAGGAGTGAGGGAGAGGCTGAGTCACTGGCCCTGGTATTTGAAACAAATTGTCCTGGACAGCAGAGATGGCTGTTTCCAGACACAAAGGATTTCCACTCATCTCTTGGCAGGAGCCTGCTTTGGACAGTGCTTCACAGGGCTGATTTAGCACCTGAAACCTTCTCACAACAGTGACTGATTCGTTCTGCACTGCCCAGCTCTGCCCGGGGAGGACGGTGCTGTCCTGGCAGAGGGAGCTGCCCATGGACTGGCAGGTGCAGCTTCAAACAAGCCCAGCCCACTCAGTGTCGGGCTGCTGTGAGAGAGCACCAGGTTTAGCTCACCTTTAGTTCAGACCCTGCCTCTCTGCTTCTTTACCAAAACCTGGCCACATACCCTTGAAAGTTTTTCTTGGCACAAAGTCGGGTGACAGTCAGGAATATCTTCCCCAACCTGCCAGCCCCTAGTGCTGCTCCATGGCAATGCCGGGGTCAGAGAGGACAGATTTCTGCCCCAAGGTGTGTTCCCTCAGCTGCTCATGGCAGGGTGGCCTCAGTGGGCAGCTGGCAGAGTCCCAGGGCCATGTCACAAAGTCCTGACGGGGCTGCAGAGCAAGGAGCTGTGTAACTCAGTGACAGAAACGTAATGCAGAGTGAAGGGTGCCTAGAGGTTTTCCAGAACACTGAGTTCAGCACCATTAAGGAGTCTGAAAGGGAAGGCACAGGCCAGACAGCTCTTACTTCTTCTCCTCTTTGAGCAGACAGCTGCTGCTGGGGAGGTTTTCAGATCATCTCTGTGATCTGCTCCATGATGAAGGAGCAGCTCCCACACACCCTCAATGCACACACGGCTCAAGAGGTCACTGAAGTCACTCTGCATCTGCCAGCACGAGTTCTGCCATCACTGAGGCAGCTCCTGGATTATTAATGCTGTGATTTTTATCTTTTTTTGTGATTGTGTTTTGCCCTGTGTCACAGGGCTCAGGATGAGAGAATAAAGTCTCTTCGGGTGAGGAGAAAGGGAATTTGAGGCAAAAGTCTCATTAGTAGATCATTCTGGTAAAACTAGTCTGAACCAATCTCCCCTGGAGAGAGTAATGGCTACAAAATCTTCCTCTTATTTTATTTTTCTATCAGAAAATCTTCAACCTAAAAAGAAATCTCATCAGGAGGGAAAAGAATGTTTGGTGTGGCTTGTTTCTGTTGCTTTTTGTTTTTTTTTTTCCTAATGAGCAGGTTTGAGTCTATTTGTTTATAAGGAAATAAAGATTATTAAAAGTTATGTTTCTTATTTACATTTCAATCTTGCTGTGCTGATCCTCCCCACACATGACATGTTTCCTTAGTGATCAACAGGCAGAATATGTATCTATAAGTATGTATCCATGAGGAAACATTGAGCTATAACTCATTAGTGAGCTGCACTTATTTTTCATTTTGAAATTACCTTGTAAATATTCAGGAGCATGATGCAGAACAGGACCTACCTATGTGCCTCCTATTCATACCACTGAGGTGTCTCTTTTTGAGAGTTTAGGAATGTGTGCAGTGTGCATGAAAGAGATGAATAATTATCATGATGATTGCCAAGAAAACAGAAGCAAAGCTCATGAATGTCAGTCAAGATGCACAGTGAGTTGAAGAGCCAGCACAAGGCAAGAGAGCAAGCAGCAACAATCACAGCTCATTGCTATGGGCTCAGCATCAACTCAGTTTTCCATGGCCAGGGTGCCCCTGAAGGAAGAGGGGCTGAGGAAAGTGACTGCCTGACTAGAAAAATTTTCGGGTCCAGTTTTTCTCACATAATAAGAGGGAAAAATTCCTCAGCCCAGAACTGAGATGTTACTCCTTGCATGGAGGGGATGGGATGCAGCTCACAAGGGGAGTGCTCTGGTGCTGCTGTCACACGTGGCACTCTCCATCCCTGGGAATGTCACCTGCAGTCAGCCCTGCAGCTCCCTCCCTGCTCCTGCTCTGTCCCTCTGGCTGTGGGTGTGCTCAGCAAGGGGACAAACCTCTCTACCCACAGCTCTTGTGCTCTGGGCTGCTCCAGGAGCAGAGGAGTTTCTGTTTGGCATGGTCTTTTGACATTTTTTAATTTGTGGAGATGCATCTTCTATTCTTCTCCTTGCTATAAATGGGAAGATGGCATCTGCTCCCCCTGTTCCATTTGTCATGACACAGACTTGGCTCTTGTTATCTATCAGCAAAGCTTGAATTAATCTATTTCCTGGAACTTAGAGAGAGCAGATGTAGGTGGCAGACAGGACTGATTCTTGGAGCATCCTTTGCTCCGTGTTAACCAGTGCTGTGAATGTGAATGTGCTTGATTATCTGCAGCTTGATTGTCTGCTGGAGCAGCAGCCAGCCTGGAGGAGGAGATTCCTCCTCTCCCCACTACACTGGCAGATGAACCTGCCTTCCCACTTCTGCAGTGGCACAGGGGTTCTTAGCTGGATGCTCTCAAGACTTCTTGCCAAAAACTGCCAAATCCTTTTTTGTCTCCCTAGTTGGATCCTTGGAGTGAAAACAGGCATTCCTTTCAGGAGAGAGGCACTGCCTTGTGTGAAAGATTGATACTGTAGGAGTCTAGAATTGAAGGTAAATGCTTCAAAGGAGAAGTAAAAAGATTTGCAAAACTTAGAGTGAGTCTTACTGCTAAAGCACAACTAGTTGAAGCCTGGGTATTTAAAGTGGCTTTAATTCAGAAAGCAAACCAAAGGAAAAAAATCTAGAAAGAGCACTAAAAATCTGTTGTAGGAGAGCTGCCTGAAAGCACTGATCACATTCAGCTCAAGTTATAGCAGGAGCAAAAAGAAAACAGATTCCTCAAGACAGGCTGATCTGAAACCCTGAAAGAGAAGTGTCCGGACAGAAACGTGGCAGTGGCAGGAAACTCCCATGGTGTCAGTTCTGCACTTGGCCCTTCTGCACAGCTCTGCAGTTCCTAATCTATTCTGGCATTACATAGATAAAATGGGCTTTATAAAAGCTAAAAATACAGGATATGGGCATAGAGTGCCTGTAACAAAGGACAAACATGTAACTGCATGAAATAGAATGTGATCAATTGCAGATTTAAATAGCAATATCTAACTAAACAATGTAATCTTTTAATGACATGACATGTGTGGCACACGATCACACTTGTGTCCCCAACTATGGATTTGCAACATAAACTGGAAATTTTTTTGGTCCAGCTTCTCTTGCAATGCTTCCCTCACTTTCCTCACATATGAAAGAGTATGTCACATTTGGTGAAATTGGAATATAATTGAGAATTATTTAACATAAAGCCACTGGTAACTGAGTGATTTGCTGCAGGGTTTCTTGGATTTAAGGGTTGGGGGTGTTTTTGTAACAAGTGTTTGTTCTGAAAAATAATTACTCTGTGTCTGTCTTTCACAAAAATATTGAAACAGACAGTTGTAGTCTTGGCATTCTAATAAGGATGTGACATTTCACAGCTTAATGCTTATTCTTGCAGGGGAAGATGGGGAATTCAATTCTTTTTTCATTGACCCATGAAGAGTCTCACTGAAATTGCAGTTTTGTCTTAAACTCATGGAATTATGAAAGATGAGGCAAGAAAGTATTTCTAAAACTATATTTAGCCTATTCTTCTGTCCCAAACACAGTCAAATATACTATATCAAGCCTTGAAAGTCTTTCCTTTAACATTCAGAAAAACAACAGTGAGAAAAACAACAGTGAAAAATAACCCAGGGGAAAATTAGAGAGAAAACCAAGCAGGGAGCACAGGCTGTCATGAAAAGATGGGAAGGCACACAGGTGAGTAAATAATCCAAGGCCAGATCTCAGCAGGAGTAAATCAACCTTGAGTCCATTGCCTACACACACCTGGGGCACAGAAGCTGTGCAGTCCCTCTCAAGGCTGATGATTTACTTGCCACCCCAACTCATAAGCTCACCAAAACTAAATTTCTAACAAAACAAAGTTCTTACCAAGATTTTTGTATAGTAAGTAGGCCAGGCAGGAGAGTGTCTATCATGGGTACCATGTTAACAAGGAGACCAAGTTTTGGGGAGATAACAACTTTTCTTTAAAATCTTAAGTTGCATGGGCTCAGAGATTGGTTTGGGTTGAATAGGACCTCCAAGGATCACCTATTCCAACCCTTCTGACCATGGGCAGGGACATCTTCCACTAGACCAGGTTGCTCAAAGCCCCATCCAACCTGACCTTGAACACTTGCAGAGATAGGGCAGGCACAATTTCTCAAGACAACTCGGTTCATCTCAAAGTTCAGTTTCAGCTGTTAGCAAGGTTGTTCACAGGGAGGAATGTCTGGTAGCAGGAAGAAGGCAAAAATGTAGCCATGAACAAAATCAGGTGGAAATTGAACAATCAGGGCTGAATTGCTTTGTTAGCATTTAGGCAGACATGTGAACCTAGTGACTCATGTGGCCCTCAGTCCTAAAGTTAAACCACAGTGCAGCTCAGCAGTTAAATATGCAATTAGCTTTCAACATCTGACACTTCAAATGTATTCCCAAAAATCACACCTAGTTCCTGAACAAATCAATCAAATGTACTACTCCTTTTAAATTTTCTATGTACAAAGAAATTGTAGCTATTAGCCCGGAGGGAATAATCCCAGCAAATCCATCAATCTGAATGTAAGAATGAGGGATAAAACACCTTATGTGAAAGGCACATCAGCAATATCACTCCTGAGTTGGACTGAGAGCTTTTTTGCTAATGTCAGTCTCAGATATTGCTCCACACAATAGCCAGAGCCAGCAGCCTTTTCAGGCATTACTCATTAAAAATGTCAAAGAGCACAAAATATCTGGATACAAAGATGTCAAGGGGGGGAAATTTTCCCCCCCCCAAGGGACCCACAAGGATCATTGGCTTTTCCTTCTGAATGGCTGGTACTCTTAAATGGAAACTAGGGCATAAAGAAGAAACTCAGCAAAAATTACATTTTATTTAATAAGAACAGTTACCCAGGATACACGTGGGCCTTCCAGGAGAGCAGGCTAACATTGGATGGCAAGGGATGAAACCAAGCTGTGGTCTGGCAGATTGCTTCTCCCTTTGCTCACACTCCTGAGCAGTGTCAATAGTTGTTGAGTTTTTTGTTTGGGGGGGTTGGTTTGTTTTTTGGTTCTGTTTTGTTTTTTTTTTTAACTTGGGTGGGGTGTTTATTTGCTTTTGAGCTGCTTGAGGTAGCAGGCACTTGTCCTTATGTCCCTGGGGAGACAGGAATTGCTCTCCCTGCCTCCACTGCACTGTTCTTTATCAGGGAGTTCCTTCCTATCCTTTGCACTCACTGGGCTCATTTCTTCCCCTTGCTTTCTCATGCAGGAACATTTGCATTGAACAACATGTTCTTCCACCCAGGACAATTCTCCTGACTGTTCTGCTCTTCTGGCACCATTACTTTTTAGGCCAGCAGAAGACCAGAAGGGCACATGAGACAGATTCCCAGTGGTGTTTTTTGCTGTGTGCCCTCGTCCTGGTGGCATCCTGCTTGTGTGGGAAGCACATGGGACCACTCCTGTGCTGGCAGGGAAGTTGTGACAACATGCACTGAGTGCTGGGTCTGGCAGACATGGGATTTTCCCCAGGGTGAGCTTGTCTCAAGGCTTGTAGCCACCCAGGGAACAGCCAGCAAAGCACACAGACCTCTCAGTGGAGACTTTAGCACTGAGAGGTGCAGAACCTTCTTTCACATTGATCAGTTTTTGTTATATACACAGAAATCAGTGAGTCTATCAGCACAGCACACTCACTCTGGGCTGGCCTTTAGGTGTCCTGTTCTTCTCTCACTTTACCAAGGAAAGACAATTCAGCTCATTCTCGCCACCAGCACGAATCTACAGTTCTACATGGAGTGATGCTTTGTATATTCAGTACGAAAAATCCCTGCTAGAGGGATGAAGACATGTAATAAGATTTGAGTAGTTTAATGTATTTCAGAGAAGCTTTTATCTTTTATGACTAAGGACATTTCCAGCAGGAAAAAGCCAAGCAAGGACAAGGCTTACAAGTCAGTGCAGAATATTCTAAGTTCCCACAAGGAAAAGAAGACACACTGAACTGAAAGAACAGAAGATACTTCCTCACTCTCCATCACACCCCAAAATAAGGTGAAAATGCAAAGCTCTCTGCTTCATAACACCCCCATCTTCAGGGCAGCACAGGCACTGGGGGTTACAGCTCTCTCTGAGAAAGAGCAGCTACCGCAGGCTCCAGCCACAGCACAGACTTTGCAGAGTACAAAGGTAAGGTGAAGATCTGCATCATTCCTCCAACAGTCTCTGTTTTCCTGAACAGTGAACACCTTCCTTCAGGGGAATAACAGGGTGACTCAGCTCTGAGGAGGAAGAGCAGAGCCAGAGGAGCACTGGGGAGCAGTTTGTGAAAGCCTCTGGGCAGAGCAGCTCATGCAATGTTTATGCAGCCAACACCAATCCTTTCACAAACGATTTCTCACCAAAGCGGGTTCAAACCTATACAAGAAGTTGCCAGCAAACATTATTTCCTTCTCCCATCTCATTTAGCTTGCCGTCTGCATCTTATCATGGAAAGAGTAGGAAAGGTGAGCTTTTCTCTCCCAGACACTCTTATGTGGTAAGGCTGGCAGGGTTAGGACGGGTCAGAAACTCACAGCAGCTCCCTGGCCAAAAAAGTTTATAACAGATCTCATAAGGAAACTGTTGGTGTGAGAAGTCCAGCCCTGTGACTGGAACATTAACAGTTGTCTTCTGCAAGCACAGAGGGCTTTTCACTTTTACAGGAGACTGATGAGTTCAGCAGATCATATTCACAACCTCATCTTTAGGACTAGAGCTAAAATGATGTTACAATACAATTAATCCCATTGAAATTAATTACTAATAATTATCCACTTGTTAATGATAGTGTTATCTGGTAGCAAGATCTCCTGGTCTGAAACAGGGCTAGTTATACTGTCGTTATTCATTCTCTAGGGGCCTATATATCATGGCATGGAATTTTTACCAAGGAAACGATACAAAGTTATAGATCTTTCAGCCTCAACATGAGCATTTATTAAAAATACTTGAAGTAGAACAAGGCAGGATTTATAGTCCCAAACTGGTGCTTGAAGTTAATGCCCCCTTTACCCCCATGTATTTATAAGTGTGTTTTCTTTTGCTAGTTTTTAGAGAAAAGGATGAAAATAAAAATGTATTATCTAGCATGTGTGATTTCAGAATATAGGATGTGTGCAGCAGTACTTTGCTGCACTTCCCTGACACATCTTCTATTGTTACCCCTCTGTTGAAAATCTACATTTTAAGATTTCTTTAGTTCTAAAACACATTGCTTCAGTGACTCATTTGCTATTAACACTAAATTTCCTTTGTTGCTAAGATAAAGCTGTTGGTGTTAATGCTGCACAGAAAAGAAGCTGTCACGTCTTTTGGATGTCTGGACTAATTGTTTGCACACTTCTGTTCAATGGACTAAGTCCACACTATATTTAGCTGAAGGATCCTGTATTGCTTTTCCTTATTCTCTCCTCTACTTCCTATTCCCCATTCAGGAGTAAGAGCTCATTAGCATCATGTCAGTAAAAATTAAACCTTGATCACCTGGATGTGCCCCTTCCTACAGAACGATGCAGAGCTCAGCCTCTTACAAATCCAGAAAGAGCATTAATTGTAACACTGCAGAGAGAAGTGGAAATCTATTAATCTGTGATTTAACAGCTACTTTTGAAATTTTGCTCTGATTTTCATACATAAAATAATGCACAGGAGTGACAGACATTCATCTTGAAACAAAATTCTTCTTGGGTGACAGGTGAATTAGGAGTTCAGGCTGTCAGTAATCCAACAGCATTTGGGATTTAAAGGGATTTTATTCTTGTCAGAGTGATAGTTTATAACAGGTAGATGTACAGAGTCAAAAAATTGATTTTGACAATGAAAGGCTTTTTCTGTGAAAGCTTATCCCATTACAGAAGGCAGGAATTGGGGTTGGCCACTGAGATAAGGATCTGTGGGATGCTTTGTGCATTGCTGTTCAGAATGGATGCTGTAACCTCATGGCCCTGCAGGACTCATGACCTACTTTGGGTGGACACAATTCACAGAACATTCTGAGTTGGAAGGGACCCACAAGGATCATTGGGTCCAACCCTTAAGTAAATGGCCAGTACTACCACAGGGGGAAATTCACAGTACAAAATCACAAGACCGGTTGATTAACTTCTCAATTTATGCCAAATTAATTTCTCACCCGTATTCTGTATTGTGTTGAGAGGGCATCACTGAATTTCACACTTGCATTCACCCCCCTGAGACACTGATTAATATGTAAAAAGCTCCACAGTGCTGACAGTCAGACTGTGGGAGAGTTTTACAGCTATATGAGCTTACACTTTTGCACATTTTCCTTCAAATTCAGGCCTGAGCCATTGCCTGCAAAAGACTAATCCTGCTTGGATCCACATCTCTGGGAAGGATCTGCAAAGCCAGAGGAGCTGCTTGGGGCAGAGCAGCTATGAAAAGTCACTTCTGCCAGCAAAACTCACAGGAATATCAGAGTAATGGGTGGCCATAATAACTTCACAAGGTAGTGGAAAGGAGATGAGAAGAAATGTTGTTATCTTTATCCTAAGACTGTTATCTTCATTACCCTAGAAGTTTTGCCAGAAAATAGAGCTTTGGTTCCTGTGTCATACTTGGGAACGCACAATACCAGAGTAAGAAAAATCACTGCCCCAAAGATCTCCTAGTTTAAAATAAGAAAAGAGGGAGATGGACACAAGTTCTCCAGAAAGGGACTATAGGTAAGAGTAGAAGTGGTTTATATACTGCTGTGGGTTTTATATACAGAGATATTCACAAACAGAACTCAGGCACAAGAATTACGTGAATTGCCAAACCTTCACGTTTTACTGTTGAAATGAAATGTGAAACTGAAGCTGCTTTCCAGATGGCCTGGGCAGCTCCTCCTGGGGCCAGACATGATACAGTGTGAGCAAATACAGAAGTCCCTGACAGAAGAGCAGAAGAAAATGGGCACAAGAAAACAACCTTCTATTAGGCTAAAAGCCTCCTGCCTGGACAGTTCCCCAAACAAGAGCAGACCTTGCTCTGGACTCCCAGGACTCGGAGAGGTTTAACCCCAACCTTCAGGTTTGAGCCAGAGTTTTGCTCTCATTTTGCATTTCCAGAGCAGTAACTAAGTCAAATAGAACTTCTTGGTACTGTTTCCTGTGGGAATTATGGTAACAAACAAACATATTAATTGTTTGGGTGTTTCCCTAAAAGAAGTTTTAGCAGATTGAGTTGTTTTTCAGAGGAAAGCCCCTCTTGCCCAGGATCTCTCAAGACACACATATTGCTCTGCTGTTCTAATCAGCCTAGGGACAGCCTGAATCACAAAGAATATATTTTTACCACTGAAAATCTTTAGCAACTGTCAAAGCTTGTTTCAGTAAAACACACTCAGAGGGAGCTCATAAACATTCAGTGCGTGAATCACGCCTGAACTAATACAATATATGTTGTGATTGGAAGGGTGGGAGGAACCCAAACTGTGACAGTTTGCTTCACAGTTTAGAAAATTAGGCTGTGTTGTATTCCAAGGAGTAGCTGTCACAGAACTGGATGTGTCTTAACCAGTGAAACAACCCAGTCTGAGAACACTAGGAGCAGAGCTGTGATCCCTGACCTGCTCTCACCTCGAACTCGTTGCTGCCTGTGCTAAAATACAACAGCACAAGGGAGACCCAGCAGTCTGCAGCACTGTACACCTCATCTTCTGCTTTGGAATTATTTAAGTTTCTATTCCAACCTGTGCAGACCCAGGAAACAATTAGGATTTTTTTACGTGCAAGTGAAGGAACCAGCTACAGCCCAGAGCTGCCAGAGTGCTGCCTAGGGAACCCCCACACAGTAAAAATCCCAGGCTGCATGTTGTGAGAGAGAAGCAAGAATTGACTTCTGGAAGTGAAGTCACCATGAACAGTTGTCTGTCCACGAGAGCTATGATGCTGTGAATACATTTTAAATACCTTTTAAATACATTTTAAATCCTTCCACTCCAACCTCTTCACCTGTTCTTTGTTTAATCAGCCACAACACCACTGCCACTGCCTTGTTCTGCTCCAGTGCCTGATAATTTGGTATCTCTGGAAATGATTGCTCGTTTAGCATGTTACAGGGGATGGTGTAAAGCCAAAGGAAGATTCTGAAATGCTCCTGGATTATTGCTCTAGTGAGAAAGGGCTACAAAAATGGAACATGTACATGAAATTGGTATCATTATCTCCTTTCTGGGTAAATGCAAAATTGAATAATGTCTCTCTAATAGCTCTCACAGATCTCACTTATCAGTACAGATAATTAAACACAAATATTCTATTATATTAAGGGAAAAATAGCAGTGAGATATTCTGACAAGAAATTTGTCTCTAACATACAGAATCTATTGTGTCCTTAGATTAATGTTATGATTCAGTACTTTAGGTTTTGTCTCCTTTTTTTCATGCCTTTTTACTACTTTTCCTTGGTTTCCTGATAAATCAACATGGTTACACTGAAAGATTTCATAGAGGAAGAATAGAACAATTAATTGACTGAAAATATTCTCAGGCTTTGTTCTAAAAGTGAATGCCTGACTTTGCATCACGAGCTGCACTCGCCTTCGTCCCATTTCAGCCACTGTGTCACAGGAGCCAGCCAGAACAGACAGCAGTGTGACAGCCCTGCGTGGTGGCAGGAGGGAGCTGGAGGTGACAGCTCCACTGCAGTTCAGCCGGGGAGGACAAGGGCACTTTCATGTCCTCAGGACATGTGGAAATTTGTCACATGCGGGTGACAGGTATTTGTCACCAGGCAGGTAACACGGAGACCCTTTACGACAGGGAGCAGCTGGATGCTCCTCAGGGTGGGAGAAACCCCAAAACAATTCCTGAATTCATCTTAGCTCAGCCCTCCCGAGCTGCTGCAGGCACAAAGAGCCTTTTCTTCAGGAAGATGTGTAGGGTTAAAAGCCACGAGGGAAACCCTCCTGTTTCTCATTCTACAATTGCAAATATTAACTCTGAAATTACTTTTGCTATGATGATGTGATGGGAGCAAAGGGACTGCCTTACAAAATTATAAAATAGACTGGCTCTATTACAGACAGTTAATAATGTACACAGTACTTGCAACAGTCATATAACTACAGATTTATAATTCAGCTTCAAAATTAGAAACAATGATAACATTCATTTTTATTACTGAGCAAAGAGAAAGAAATTACTTGGAGGGTTTTTTTTTTGTCCAACTTCCTTTTTGGAAAAAAATTCTTCCTGAAATCTGAATTATATAAAAATAAAAATAAATAAAAATGCTTTTTGGGAATGAGGCATTTCAAAGTCCTGGATTTTTTTATTTCAAGAGAGCAAAGATTATCCATCCTGTCTAAGCTTTTCTCAAAGTCATGTTGCCTGTTCTTTGTAATGACAAGAAACTGCTGTGAACAACCCCTAGGGCAGCAGCAGCACATATTTCCCAGGCAGAGGAGGTAACTGAAAGAATCTTGTTTTCCCCCAAAGAAGTGTAAAAGCACTTTTCATGTGAGTGGGAAGAGGAGCTGAGTTGTTTTGGGACAATTATTTTATCTTTCTTAGCAGTTGTCCTGGTGCTTCTGAATTCCCTGTTGACTGTTCACTCTATCTTGACAAAAAATATAGATGAAAGGTTAAAGCCTTAGAAATTATGCAGCTTTTCTCTAGCTAGCCACAGCTGCTTGGGGAGGTGGCCACACAGCGTGTGCTGCATCAGTTCACTGGAAATTTATGCTAGAAAAGACAGAACTAAGCTGGGACAGAATAAAATCAAGGAACTGCAGCTCAAGCTCTGCCAGTCCTTCCTCCTCTATCTTCCCCTTCATCCATCTTCCTTCTCACACCTCCTCCTGCGTTGTTAATTATCATTCTGCAAAGAGGTTCTCTTGCTCAGAGTGTCCAGAGCAGGCAGGATGAGAAATCTCTGTGATGAGCACAAGCAGCAGGTCACTTCCCTGCCCTCAAGCCCAGCTGCCTCCCAGAGCCCTGGCTATGCTGAGGCACCACTGCTGCCAGGATAAGGTGGAAACACCACAGGGACAATTTCAGGCCACTGAGCTAAGTTTTAATCATCTATCTTCCACTAATGTCAGAAGAAATTACATGGCTAAATCCCTGCAAGCTGTTTTGGATATGTGCAAGTTAATTTTACACCTATTGCCGGGGCAAAGAAATAGGACTGCCTGCTGGCAGAGGCAGCAGCTAACAGAGACTGGCAGGGCAGAGAGAGATCAGCAGCTGGAAAAAACACAAGCCCTCCATTATCCCCCCAAGGATGTCAGTGCTGCTGGCACAGGACACTTCCCTGCCAGCCCTGGTACACAGGAGCCATTGCATTGCACACACCCCAGCCCTGCTTCCCTCTCGGGAAGGATGGGGATGCAGGATTGCTCTAAGGATTTGGAGCACAAGTCCTTTTTTGCCTCTGAAACACTTGAGCAGCTCGGTGCCAGGACAGGTAACTGCCTTTACCAACAGCCTCTGGCTTTCCACGTTAATTACCAGTGACAGAAGCATCCCAGCATCTCCTAGTGCTCACAGCAGGACTGACAGCATCCCTGCAGCACCTGAAGGGCTCCACTGGCTGCTGGGTGTCTGACTCACCTTGTGCCTGGGGCAGAGGGCACAGCTCTGCTCAGAAATGCTCTTGCAGACACTGCAGGCACAGCACAGGCACTCAGGACATGGAACAGGACAGGCCAGACTATCTTACAATAAACATGCTCTCATTTCACTCACAGGCAACAGATCAAGGGTTGGATTTGTGCTGTTGGTTTTGTTTTCTTTTTTTTTCCCCCAGTAAATTTTAGGAACTTGTGCCCTCCCACTTCTGAAGCTGCCTGAGGTCACTGCTGTGCTTCCATTGCTGTCAGTGCTGGAACAGGCTCTAAAACACCCAGGAAACTGACAAAGGAGAAAGTGAGCAGATAGGTGACTAGAAACTCTGCAGAGATTGTTTTTAAAGGCTTTGTATTTAAAAATGGTTCAAAATAAGAGATAGTACCTTCCGCGTGCTTCATTGAACAGCTGCAGGATTAATGTCACCACAGCTGAGGAAGCAATTAACATTCTCCCATCCACAGGAACCCTGTGCACCCAGAGCCTGCCTGGGGAGCATTTTTGACTGTCCAGGAGAAAGTTCCATGGGATAACAGCACTTTTAATCTTTTCAGCAAAAAACATTACCTGTGTGCAATAGAGTATTTTAGCAACTGTGAGCCTACCTGAGCCTCTCAGTCAAATTACAGCAGAAAGAATTAGAACTAAAGTATTTGGTAAAACAAAGAGTGTTGTGGAATGAATTCATCATGGCAGCCAAGCTGAATGTTGGTTTTCCTGATCACAAAACCAATAAACAAATCTACTCCAAGCAGGGATCTCACTCATTCCTTCATATCAATGCTTGCAGTGATGTCAGTGGGTTTGCACATATGGCAAAAGCAAATTTGGCTCTAAATATGAATTTAAAAACCTTTCTCAGAAAAATCAGTGATGGCAAAAACCACAGCAGAGCTTTTTACATATTTTTAAGCTGAGACAAAGGTAGTGAAGATAACAATATTTACTTAGCTGCTCTCTGTGCTGATTAAACCAAACACTGAACAAGGACACATCCATTGCAGATAATGTTTTCAGCACTCACTGCTGAGGCCATTTAATTAATTGTTCTCCTGGGGTCAATATCAAGTTATGTCAATAAGCATTTGAGCTCATCCAGCACCAATAGCTAAATCTGTTTGTTTGATCTAGCAGTCTTATCTTATAAACATGGCTCTTGCTGCAGAGCATATCCACAAAAACACCTCAGGAATTTTTATTTTTATTTTCTAGGTTTATAGAAGAATTGCACACATGGATGTTGAAAACTGCTGTTGTTCTTGTTTTAAATAGTGATGGAGTTCCCTTTGGAGAAAAAAGATCTGGTGGGGAAAAAAAGAGAATTTGAGGTATTAATGGCTTTTTTTCCTAGCTGAAGTAAGAATAATCCACAAGATTTTGTCTTCTTCTTTGCAGAGAAATGTTCCAAAAGCAGATTTTTTCTCCTCTCTTAAAGGCATCTATATATATCCAAGAGAAAAAAGCCTTTGAGTTTGGCAAATCTGAAGCCTTTTAATGAATTATTATGAGAAAATAAAGTGGTTATCTGTCATTAGGCCTAAAACAAAAACCACCTGAATTTAAACACACAATTTTGACATTCAAGGTACCATTTTCAGGAAGGAGCCCTCATTTCTTTTGGTACCAGACTTTTTTTTTTCCCTGAGATAGCAGCCAGCACTGCATCTGATCAACACACCTCACATCACACAAAAGATCTTTCCTACTTGGGCAGGGTGCAGGCAAGCTTGGCTTGGTGCCCCTGGAAACTGGCCACATGAAATGTCATTTCAATGTGGGACAAATCTAGTGAACTGAAAGTTGTAACAAACCCTTTAATTATGGGGATTATTTGCTTGTCTCAAACACAGAGATTGAGCCACACCATGGGAACTGGGCACTCTTCAGGTTACACCAACCAGCCCCCAGCTGCTACTGCTTTGTTTTCTGGTGTTCTTCAGAAAAAAAAAGCAACACAGGCACATAAAGCAGGAAGGTGGCTGGCACAGAGCAGCTTTAAGTGCTAAAAGTAGGATGAAGAGCACAACTATCAGCCATTTAAAACACGTTCCATACCAAACCTTCCCTCTGGTGTCGCCAGACAATTTCACCCACGTATCCCCTGTGTGCATCCTTGGAGTGCTCAGGAATCAGGAAAAGGTGAGGACACCAGAAAATATGGAAGTGTCCAAAGAAGAAGAAGGTTATAGGTGAGTGCAGATGCTCAGTGAGAAAGCAGGCACAAGTTGTCTGCTGTGATTTTACTGAAAAATCACCACTCTAAACAAGAATGAGTATTTCTGGGGTAATCAGGCTTCATGCTTGATAGCTTTTTCCTACTCTGTGTGATCTCTTCTAATTTTGGTATAGAATACCACTAAGTAAAGGATAACATGATCACTTGGAGGACCACTTTGATAACCTTTATCAAATGGGCTGAGTCCTCCCAAGGGAGCTGAATGCTTTGAATTCCCCAAGCTTTACTGCCAAGGTAGGTGCCACCAGCCTGGAATACATTACACAGCTGACAGGAGCCCAGAAAGAGCTGAGCTTTCCAGATGTCCTGGTGTTCTTTCAGCATCAGCAAAGATCTTTTTCAATGAGAGATGCCAGGCACCAAAATCAAGCAATTACTGGTTATAAAACTATTAGCCTGGAAAAGTGTACAGTCTGTGTGTAACTTGTTGTTAAATGACCCACTCTGGGTACATCGTTCATCACTGTGCAGAAAATGGTCTTTGTTACTTGAAGCAGAGCTTAGACTTTTAGCATTCATCAGGGATGAAACCATTCCATGAAAGAAAGAGCATTTTAATTTTGAAGGACTAGATTATGTGGTTTTCAAGCACATCATGCAATGCACTGGGAAAGCCTGTATGTGGGAACATTTTTCTATTAATGTACAATAACCTCTTAATAAGGGAGGAGATGGATCGTGCTCCTCAGATCTATTTACATCTCACTCCATTGGACTGAAAAGACTTATAGAACAGAAGCTTTCTGCCAATACCATGAATTATTTAGCTGCTGGGGTGTAACACTTGTAATTGGTTTGGTTTTGCCAAAAGGAAGCTGTTTGTCACTACCATCTCTGCATTAGCACAACATTTATGGCACTGGAGTGCCTTAAAGAAAACTACATCTGTCTTGAGCTGCTGTTCTTGTGCTTTGATTTAATGGTTCTTGAAGCAATAAGAGCTGCATGGTCCCACCAACTGATGATACCTACAGAAATAATAAATACTGCATTGAATTCTACTGAGGAGTACTAAATATTCAACGTGACAGTAGAATTCCCCTACAATGTCCAGATGGATTTACACTTCCACTGTGGAAGCTGAAGTAAACATCAGGCAGTTTTCTGTTCAGGATTCACTGCTGGTACAAAGTAAGTGAATTCAGCCACAAGCAGGGTACTAATGAGCTCTGAGCACTGATGATCACGAGAGCAAGAAATTAGTGTTACATGATACTGAAAATAACAAACTCAGGAATAATATCTGCTGGACTGGCTAAGAGTGCTTTTCCTTCATAGTCATCTGAGCTATGCAGCTTAGTAAGCAGAAAAATTCCCATTTTGTCTTTGTTTTTATGGTGGGGTATGTACACTCACATATGGCATACGTGCAGGACCTCTGAAAACCACAAAATAGATACAAAAGCTGTGCAGAACCCTCAATTTCATTTTTCTACTGCACTATTTTAAATTGTAAAATGCCTATTCAGATGATTACAGCATGTTACTAGCTCATATTCCAGAATGTTCATTTTCTTTCCACATTTAATATACTGGAATATGTGCACAATCATGCTGAGCAGGGTAATTGAAAATTAAACAGAGAATTACTCAAAGCAGCAATATTTTAAATTCAAATAAGTTTCACAACATATGGCCTTTATAACATAGTCTAACAAAAATTTTGTAGCTGCTTAGATGGAGCAGGTGCTTTCTTTTTGTACTGCTGGACCCACACCTATATTGTCTGAGGCACAACCCCAGGCTGCTGCCACATCAGGGACAGACCTGGCCAAACAGATTTCTCAGCCAAATGCTTCATCAATGGCCCTATCCCCTTGACAGACTCTCCAATCCATCTTAGATGCTGGAAAATTTTAAAGTCTCTTTTTACAGGAGAGCTGGCATCACCAAAGCAAATTTTTCTCTGAAATTACAGCACCTGACAAAATCTCCATACCTGCATCTGTTTAACGGTCAAGATGGATCAAGGCTGGTACAGATCAAGAAACGTGGCATGAGTGACCCTGTCAGACCAAATTTCCCTTTTTTCTTACAGGGTGCAGCACCCCTTGGGCATTCCTGATTGTGGGATCCACTGTTGTCAGAGAGCTTCAGCTCCAAACATTCAGCACAGAAAACTCTTCTACAGTCTCACCTTAGCTGTCCAATACATGTCTACAGCTTGCAGTGAGTTCTTTTGCACTGCACAGAGTTTTTGGAGGTCTTGGAGAAGCCCATCCCTTCCCAGCTCCTGGCACAGGGAACAGCCCAGCTGACGCCAACATCCTGCTCTCAGACAGTACCAAGGGAGGGGTGCTGGGACATCCCAGGCACCTGCAATGGCTACAAAACTCATTTCAGGTTTGAGATGGCAGGGAAGCCTCCTCCACAGAGCAGCACAGCTCTGTGCTGTGAGCTATAACCTCCCCAAAAAGGAAACTTAGAGAAACAAATATTAGACAGCTCCCTATGTCATACTTTTTCCTGCAATATTAGAAGCAGAAATATCTATGTAAGAAGCAGGAGTTTTGCACCAACTAATGCACATTCTAAGTAATGATTTAATCTTTCCTTGTTTCTTCACTCCAGAGATTACTCAGAGTTCTGATAATAAAGATGCCATGAACATGTGCATGTGCACACCTTGAATATTTTAAAGGAGGTACTAGTAAAAATCTCTACCTTCACACATGTAACCAAAGATTACTTCAAAACCTCTTTCATATGTCACACAACCATAACTTTCCTCTGTATTAAGAGGAGCCCTTTCAAGTTATCCAATTATTTACAGTATCACCCAGTATTTGAGTTCACAGCTGTCTGATCACTAACTGCATGCACACCAACACAGCCAGGACCACTGAGGGAAGGACCATGATTTTAGATCCCTGGATTTCACAGGCACATGCGAATCAAGCTAAAGAATATTAATTACTTTCCCCTTTAATGACAGGTAGCATTCCTCTGTCATTTGTTGTTCTCTGTTCAATTATTTGTTTGTGGGAACCTCCATAACACCACTGCTCTTTGGCTGGGAAACAACAAGATGTAAAGTAGAAAACTGATGTTCTTCATTACAGTAATTTTCAACCTGTCTGACAGCAATAGGAATTCAATTACAGTCCTCCAGTGGCAATAAGCTCTGTGCACCAGATCTTAATTGTTCAACCATCAGTTTGCAATCTGCATTTGTAGTGTAGTGACAGCTGACTATTTCCATCAGTAGCAGACATTTATATTCATGAACAAATAAATATATTGTACATCTAGCTCAGCAAGGAAACTTTCTATAATGAAAGAACCAGCCTATTTACTGAAATGGTTGCCATAATCTGCTGCTCTGGGGTCTGACATAAAGCTTTTCCTTGGTATTACCAACTAGAGGCACAACTGTGCTCTCTGACAGATAGTTATATTTAGCAACCATGTAGATCACATTTCAGTTCCCCCCTCCCTTAAAGAAATCAAGTTTAATAGGAAAAGGCTTCCAGTATAAATGGGTATGTCCTGAACACTACACTTCCAAAGCATGCATGCTATACATTTGCACAGAGATATGTGAATATTAGTGAGGGCGCAAAAAAACCCTTTATCTTGTACAGCTAAGCAAGAAAAAAAAAACTTAAAAATTGCTCAAAGTTTTCTGCCACAGAAAGTTTCTTCTTCCCTCTAAGAAGCTTATGGAAATGAGAAAGTTTTGGAGCATCCAAGAGGGCTTGTCAAAGTCCAGTGCAGAACCAGGGAAGTGCCACCCACTTGGTGACTGCCTGTCACTGACCACAGTCAGGGTGAGGTGGGTTTTCACTGATAGCTGCAGTCAGAAATTCCTGTGTAAAAAGGAGCTTGGCAAGAGCTTGGCAGCAAAGTATTAACCCAATCAGCTCATGGCTGTCACCCCTTAGGTGTTAACTCAAGTTTGCAATCACTGCCAAACAACAACGTGAGAAGGCAGGACTGTGTCACTGGGACCCAGCACAGGTATGAGCTGACAGTGTCAAAGAACTCTGTGCTGCAATAAGAGAAATTCACAAGTAGCAAAGCAAAGGGCCAGGATTGAAATTCAGTAACTGAACAACCTGAGAGAATTAGGCAAAATACCTGCTTTTACATCACCTTGATTTGACAGCTGGCATCATTCTTCATCACTTTTTAAAAAACAAAAACATGTTTTTGAGAACTTGATGTTGTGTCCCACAGGCAGCTCCTGCCCTGATGGATTACTGCTGCCTCTCACCACACATCACTGCAAGGCACAGTGAATGGGAGAAGCACTTTTGTGACAGGAGGTATGAGAGATTTCTATCCACGGCTAAAAATCCTTTCCCTTTCATGCAGGCAGCACAGCCTGGGACTGGCAGCCTTGGGATGTTGTGCTGCACAAGCCTCTCAGCATAAAGGTGCCATGTGCTCCACCAAGCTCTGAGGACTGATTCTGGTGGCTCTGCAGAAGTGTGCTCAGGACTGTGACAGCCCTTCTGGAGTTCCCACTTTGTTATAGATTTCCCTGGTGTGGGCACTGTTTTCCTTCTTGCTGTTTGTGTCAGATACGTTCTCTGGCATCCTAAATCTAAGTAGCAATTTGTTAGTGACAGTTTTAGTTTAATGGAAAACATTGTACCTGCAACAGTAGGAAAAAAGAAGTGGAGAAATTTTTGACTGATTTTTTTTTCTTTGTCACTCAGAATACATAACTCTCCATTATATTGATTCAAGGCAGTCTAAACCAACCTGACTTCATTTTCCAAGCTGAGTAACACCAGAGCCTCCACCAGTACAAATAGGAGTTGTATCTATACTTCAGAAATAATAGAGTTCAGATACTTTTTATATACTTATACAAATGTAGTATATGTTATAGATTATAATTATGTATGTATTATACTAATATATATTATTTATATTAGAGTTTTAAATATGTATCTGTTTTCGTTCAAAGGCCTGGCAACTCGCAGCACCAGACCAACACAGATTTCTAGGGCACAAACTGTTTTATGGGGCTATCCCTATCTTAACATACATTTTCTTGTTAATTAGGTCACAAGAATTCAGTTCACTCCTCCAGTTTGCTGATTGAACTGAAGTGGTAGCTGTACTTTCAGGGAAACTTTTTTCTTGTAGAAAAGAAGAGGTACAGCTCAATTTCCAAGTAGATCATAATCCAAATCCTGTTGCTGTAGAAAAATAACTAAATCACTGTTGGTACCAGACCCTGCTGGTATTTACCTGGGCGCAGGATAAACAAACATCCTGGTAACTGGTTTAGGTTGGAGATTATACTCCAAAATGTTCTTGGCAATACTAATTTTATTACCACCCTCCCCACAATTCTTTTCTTTTAAAAGCAGCACAGATGTGAACCTTCATGCCTGGAACAAGCTGTGTTTCAGATGAGCAATAAGATACTGTATAAATGTTATATGAAAGCACTGCAAGAGAATTCCAAAAGGAAAAAGTGTTGGTTTGATCTACACAACCACTTTGAAAAGGGTAAATCTCTCTCAAGCTGGGGTGTGCAGCATCAGATGTTACTGTCAGCTCACAGCTGCCTGCTCCCAGCCCGATAACAGCCAGGAGTTGTAATGAGTGTGCTGCAGAAATATTACAAGCAATAAGCCCTGAAAATCAATGAAGCATGTACCCTTCAAGCCAACCTGGTGTAAGCCACATCAAGTGTTATTTCAGGTGTTATTACAGCTTTGTACGCAATGTTTTCTTGGGCTGATTTTGTAAGACAAGCCTTTTCCCAACCCCAAAATATAAAATCAGTGTTACTGAATATAAACACAAACCCTGTTTTGTGTTCCTTAAAAATCCTAGCTCTTTTCTCCCTCCTATTATTAAAAACAAACAGCCAACTAAAATGATTACCTCAGGATTACCTTTTAAGACAGAAACCCTTGTGTCTGTATTTTCTGCTTTGTATAAAGAGCTCTGCTTGACTGTGCATCAAGTATTTATTCCAGGGAGCTCTGTCTGCAGAAGACACTATCATGATTCATCGTGCATGTATGCTTACTAAATTTTATAAATACTGGAAAATAGGCAATAACTGCTGCTTTATGTTTTAAATCACTGTTTTGTCTAGTCGAAATGTCTTGAGAGTAGTAGTGCTAGGAATTCAGATAATGAAAATGAAATAGGGATGTGCTTTGCCTTCATACAGCAAAATCACACTGATATAGAAGTAAATCTCTAAAATGAAATGGGTAAAAAACCCAAAAGTCATAGCATGATTCAAACTGCAGGAAAAGAGAGATTCCACAGCCTTTATCCTGAGCTGAGCTCTGCTGTGCAGAGCAGCACTCAAAGGCTCATGATCTGCCTTTCCCAGACTAGCAGGGACAAAAGAAGATCAGCTAGACTTTATTTAAAATAACCGTAATTCAACAGTAAAATGTTTTTTAAACATGAACTCTGCTTCAGCTGCTGTGCTGTGGTGCCAGAGCAGCTGAGGCTGTGCTGCAGGCAGAGCCCTGCCCAGCACGGAGCCTGTGCAGGGATCCACAGGCAGCTGTGCTCCTTCAGGCACCTCGCCAACCCAGCAGGGCTGAGCAGGAGCAGACTCTGCCAGCAGGCCAGAAGAGCTTAGAAGATCTTCACATTATTTTTTTTTCTCTCCCCTTTATAAATATATATATATATATGTGTGTGTGTGTTTGTGTATATACATATGGACAAACCCCCGAGCCTTCAGAGTGAACTGTGGGAGTTCAGAGGGGTGTGTCAGCATCCAGGTAGTTTCATTTTCCCTTAGAATTTTTTATGAATTTTGTGGGTTGCAGAGCACTGCTGTCTCACTCTCTTGCCAGGGCTGGCATGCTGATGGACCCACCACAGCACAGGCACCCAGCACGTGCCATGGCAGGGAACTCTGTGGCCACCAGCCAGACATGTACCCTGAGACTGAGCTGTCCCAGCACAAGAGAAGGGGTTCAGCCAAATTGCCACCAAACAAAAACAGGCTCATTTAACATCTAAATAAAACCATGTCATAGAATCATAGAATGCCTTGGGTTGAAAGGGACCTCAAAGACTTCTCCTCCCAAGCCCCTGCCGTGGGCAGGGACACCTTCCACCAGACCAGGCTGCTCAAAGCCACATCCAGCCTGGCCTTGAACCCTTACTCTTCCAAGCTCACTCAAAACGTGTTATGGAAAACGCAGTGGCCATTAATACATACAACGTAACAGGGACTTTAACAAACTCCTGGAAACTCCTGGTGAGCAGTCTACCAAACCCCAAATACAAGACAAGCAAGGAAGTAGTTTTAAGTAGTGTAACTAAAATTTTGCCAGTGGCAAATTTAAAACCACTCGTCTTCACTTACTGAAATTTCATTTCCTTCCCTAGGAAAATTGAGTAGGCTAAGGCACAATCAAAGATCTCCTGAGCACTAAGGACTGTAAGGACTTTTCTATCCTTGTGGCTGGCTTCCCAGTTAATTATTAAGTTATACCTAATATGTTCCTCTCTATCTTGCAAGTGCCACTAGGACTGGGCTCTAGAGTACATAAAAAAAGACTGCCTAATGCTTCAAGGGACACTTGATTGTCAGTCAGCCAGAATGATCAGTTCTCTCAGCTCAGATCTACCACAGCTAACTCCCATTTTGCTGTCTGTGAGCTCCCCACTTGTCTACTCCTCACAATCCTTTTGTGTTCCAGTACAATACATCAAGAAGGGTCATGCCAGCAATCAGGGAAGAATTAGTCTCATTCCCAAGAGTTTTGGTGGTAGTTTACCTCATTAGCAGGAGATGGACACACTGGGGGTACTCAGAGAGCTACACAAACTCTGGCAGACGGAGGAGGACTGACTTACTAGAGAAGATTATTAGAGCTGAATCTGTGTAGCTGTGTCCAGTGACACACAGTGACCATAAAAACTTCTAGGGCATAAAAATTAAAGGTGAACTTTAGACCCTAAGAAGAATGTGTGGAACTAGACCTAATAGAAGGGAAAAATAGACACTTAAGAAATTGCTTTATCATTTTGGGTTAGTTTGTGAAAACAAGGTTTGCATCTACTACAGATTTTTTTTTGCCAATTACATCTCAGTACACTGATGAATTTGGCCTTCAGAAAAGCTCCAATGAAGGACAACTTTAACATGCATAAAAGGCATGTTTTTATGTTAATTATTAAAATAGTAGCTGAACATGGAAATACAGAGCCTTTTTCCAGGCAAAGAAGCAGCATTGTATATATATCATTGGGCATCCAACCTAAAGCAATTTCTGGTTTCCTGGCAGACCCAACACTTTACCTCACACCCGAAGTTTGGTTTAGTGCCTTCCTGTCTACGTCTATGTTTTTATTTCAGTGGCTGAGCTGATAACTAAAAAAACCCCAAATAAATTGTAGCTGGCTCCATTCCAAGAATTTCCTGTACAATATGCAGAGATTTTAAGGAAAATAAGAAGCTTGTGTTAGGCTATAAGGCCATTTTCTACACTAATCTAACAATCTGGGGTGACTGCCAGAGTCATTTACCTGTTGGTCTTTACCCTGCAGGTCAGGACACTTCCATTTTAGCATTAAAATCTCAGGCAAATGATTCTGAAGTGATTATAAGAAGTCAGCCTTTGGAAATTATCTCAGATTCATGGAAAGCCTGCCATAATCAGGGGTGCATTTTTACTGCACCTGTTACATTTAAGAATATGACCATACACTCAGTTCACTGATCTTTTCCACAGAAAGGTTGCCTGCTTGGCCACCTATAAATTGAAGCCATTTATTGAGCTTTTAGCAAACCTTGGGCATTAAAATGTAGCATATATGATACATCATAAAATGCATGATCAAAGGAGACCAGCTCCTAAATTTTCTTTTCTAATCTTCCCTCCTCAGGCAAAAACCTGGATGAATAGCTCAAGTTAGTCCCATGAGGTGGATGAAACTTTGATAATAAAGCTTATGCTACTTACACTGATACTCATTCAGTTTCCTGAAATCCGTTTACACAACGTGATTAAAGAAACAAGGCTTGGCTTTCCTTTGACATTCAAATACATTTTGTTCACAAAATAAATGCAAGATCATACCCTGTGTGTTTTTTGAAAAGTAGGAAAGACATCAATGCTATCTCCTGTAATTACAGTGGAAAAAATGTAGAGGCAGGAAAAAGTCTTTCAGACCATGTAGAAGTTAAGCCAGTAAAATACAGCAAGGCAGTCCAAGACAGTAATTTTAATATATTTGAATATGTAGCTAAAAATCAATGAAAATTGTTCATAAAGAGCCTCTGATGCACTTAAATTATACATCTCCCAATGTGGCCTTGTTGCAGCTCCCCAAGTAATAGGAAAATTAATATTCTAGGTACTTCTTTGCATCCTTCTGATCTTAAAAAGACCTAAAAACTAGCCCAGAAACTGTAATGACGTATTTTTGAGACAATTTAATTTAATGCTCTTTTAAAGATGGAGGCACAAGGGACAGAATCTTTGAACTTAAAATCTCTGCCAGCAGTTTTAATGGGTAAATAAATACATGCTTTTTTCTGCTACCTTACCAACCTGAGCCAAGATATCCTTTCATTCTACACAGATATGCAGAACACAACCATTTACAAAAATAATTGAATCAGTCCTTTCCTATATAGGTGTAAATACTCTCCAATTACCTCACAAGTGTACAAAATTTGGTTGAAGAGGAGTTTTTTTTTTTGAGGGAGTGGGAAGGTTGGGAAGTTAGTTGTTTTGGGTTTTTTGTTTGGTTTTTTTTTGTCTCTGCACACTAAAAGCTCCACAAGTCCACTGTGACCTACTGAGACAGAGTAGATTTCTGCCAAAGTTTTCAGTACTTCTCTGGCTCAGCAGGTTTATTCTTTAAAGCCTCATCTGGGCTATTTCTGTATTCTTTGCTGTACACCACCAGGCAGGTAGAGAGGTTTTTCTTTGTGAAAGATTTGGCCTTAGCACAGACCCTGTAAACTTGGGTTTTTTACAGTGGCTGACCTTTTTCCTGACATAAGCTTCAGAAAAGCCAGGTGTGGTCAAGTATCTCAAACCCTGCTCAGGTGATAAAGTAAAACAGTTCTTATGAAGAGGAAAAAAAAGGAAGAGAAAAGAAGGCTCTGCTGCTGCTCCCCAAGGGCTGTTTGTTATCAGCTTCAGTTGGACCCATCAAATTCCAGCAATTTCTTTATCCAAGGAGTCATTTTCTGAGAAACCAAAACCCAAACTGTTTCATCCAGGCTCAGATTATCTTGTTGCAAGGAGCTCTGCCTTTATAAGAGGATTTGTGCTAATTACATAAAGTGTGCTATAAAACAGTGTTCAGGAAATAATAGACTAGAAAGTCAGAAGGTGAATAAGCAAACTGATCCTGTACCTCTGCCTGTCCTGAATTCCCATGCAGGAAATGCAGTCAGGATGCCTAGTAATGACACAAACCACAATTACTTTATGGAAATTATTTCTCAGCAGTGTAACACCCAAGAGTTCCTTTCCACACTCATTTAAATGACTGGTGAAGCAAACAGCAAAATCAATAGCCACAAAACCCAGCCTCATTTTTGCAATTGAACCCTCGAGAGAGAATCCATCCATGACATGCTCCTGGCAGCCACAGGGGTGACTGCAGCCTGCCTGCACACCTCCTTCCCATGCAGCAGGTGTAGGGGAATATTTCCTGCACACATCCCATTTATCCCCCTGGAGTGGGTGCCCTGCAATGCCCCACACTCACTCACACAGCCCCTGTGCTCCTCAGCTCAGTGCACACAGTCATTACTGGAACTGGAAACAGCCTTGGCTTAAGCAAAGGTGATGAATTAGTAGAAATTTGCCAGTCTCAGGTAAGTGCATCCTGTGGTGGAAACACACACTGCTGTGGTGGCAGAGGGGGTTTGTGTGATTTTACAGCTTTGTGTAAAAGCCATCCATGAGAAGAAGCTGCGTCCCTGCAGGAATGTGCAGGGTCAAGAAGAAATGTGATAAAAGCCTGCTCCTTTTACAAGAGGCTGAGAAAAAAACATTTTAGACACTGCAGCAAAGGAAAAAAAATGTTCCCTTTACCAGCAGGGGCTTGGGATGCAAGTGCACAGAGACAGGCTTGACTACACCAGATCCATGGGTCTCCCTCTCAGTCCCAGCAGCAAAAACAAGTGGAATTAATTTAATCCATGCAGGGAAACCTCAGATTTAATGCATTTAAAAAACAAAATCCCAAACACTGAAATAGGAGCAATAAATTTAAAGCCCTAATATTCAGCACATAAAAGTTATGTGTATAAAACACTAACATCATGCAGATTTGCTGAGCTTATGCTCCCACACAACTCGAGAAACACTAGAAATTACATGTTTTGATAATGTCAAGTTAAAACACACAATAAAAATGAGAACATTTCTGCAAAAACTCCTGCTTTCACCAAGACAAGTCTTTTGGAAATAAGAAGCTGCTCATCAGAAATTTTAAATAAACATGACAAGTGCCACCTATATACTGTGTATATACACCTCTTCTCTCTCATGGGCATGTTTTCCCTCCTCCCTCATTCTATGGAGAAGCAGGACCAATTACTGAAATACTGATCTCACTGAAACAATGGGAGTTTTGCCATCTGACACTACTGCAGTCACTTTTTTTTCCCTTGCTTCAAAATTTACTAGGCTTACACAGAGCTGATTTTTCTAATGGGTTTTTCCACAGGCAGGGTTTGTGGAATAACACTTATGCTGTTATTCCACAACAGAAATTAAAGGAGTGGATTACTTATGCTGTAATCCACTCCCTTAACATTATTAAGGAAAAACAAAGTCACTCAAATGTTTAAATCATTCCACTGAGGCACAAATGAGCACCCGTGTAATTTGGGGAGGCGCTGGGGAAGTTTTTCAACTTTTTCCCATTTTGACTATGTCCCCAAGTCATACATGAGAAATTAAATATTTCCCACAGGAATAAAAGCTCCTTGGATAATGTTCATTGATGATTAGGAATGTGGGAGAGGAAAACAGGTCCAAAAGGTTCAGCAGCTTCCCCCATTTGGCTGTTATTGGTGGTTTATTGTTTAAAGTATAAACAAAAGGAACAGAAAAATTCACATAACAAAAGAAACTGTACTCCAGCTTTGGTTCTGCAGTGCCTCATGTTACTTTGGGGCCAAATTGTCTCAGCCTGGAGGGATCTCCTAGTGCTGGGCTGTGTCCACATGAGGCATTCTCATGCCCAGGTTGGACCTGAAACCCAGGGCAGCAAACAAATCAGAGCAGAGGCTGTGTCCTTAAGGAACAGGGAAAACAAGTATTTTCAGGATGGAGTCCAAACCATATTGTCATTTTAATCTTGTTTTGAAATGTGTTCCATGCAATATTTTAAATTTAAACCGATCTGGAAAGGCACCACGCAACTGTAAAACTAACCATGGAGGCAGAGGAGCAGGACTAACAAGGCAGATGCTTTATGAGTTTGGCCAGCTTCCTGCTTGCAGATAAAAACTGCCAGATGCCTCAGTGAAGAGAATTCCTTCCTGGGAATGCTGATTCCAGAGTTGCAGGCCATAATACTGATTCCACAGGAAGATCAGGAATGAAAGGCAAGTGGAAAACCCACAGCACTGCTTCTCCACATCCCAAACATTCCTGCTTGGTGTGGCCACTCTGCTAAGAGCCTGTCACAGCATGCAGTTTGACAAATGTGGCCTTGCTACCATAAAATCCCACTTTGGGGCTGTTGACACAAAACCTCCATACTTGATAAAGACCCCACTTCAGGAAGTATATGGAAATTTAAAAAAAAATAAAATTGAGAATGTGTTTCCTGGCAGAAGTTATCCCTGAACAACATGTGCAATTGACTCTGCATTATTTACCCTTGTGGTTTAATAAAAACTGGGGTTTGAACAACTGGGTGCTCATAGGACTAGAGGACACAGCCTCATGTTGCACCAGGGAAGGCTCAGGTTGGATATTGGGGAACATTTCTTCACTGAAAAGGAGGGCAAGCATTGAAACAGGCTGCCCAGGGCAGTGCTGGGGTCACCATTCCTGGAGGGATTAAAAAAAAAAGTAGATTTTGTGCTTAGGGACATGGGTTAGTGCTGCACCCAGTGAATGTCTGGACTTGAGGATCTTAGAGATCTTTTCCAACCTAAACAACTCTATGGCTGTGAGTGTAAAGGGCAAGGAAATTGCCAAGAAAATTGATTTATGTGAGGGAACTTCCCCTCAATACCAGGAAAACCCCATGGGGAGGGCAGCATGCACCACAGGCAAGCACTGAAAATCACACTTTGCTTACAGCTGCTTAAGGACATTATTTTATAGTGGCTGTCTACAGTTTGGGGTTGAAACTCACAGCCAATAACAAAGCCAACAACATAAAAAGGAAACAGAATCTGTCTCCTTGCAAAGAAAAACCCAGGACAGACAGAATGAAGGATAGATACACAGAAGGGGTTAGTTTTTTGCTAACTTTGGAATAGCAAGTAACCTGCCTTGCTTGGCTGCAAGGAATAAAGCCATTAGAATATAAATATCAAGTGAGAAAAAGGCTGCAAAGGGACATTTAAGAGTTATGGACCAGCCTGGCTGGACTCACATCCACTGCACTTGGTGAACACTTAAGAAGTCGCATTTTTCATTGATAGGACAGCTGTAAGGAAACCTCTGCATGGAGAGGGAGACTGCTTGGGGGTCTCAGAAATGGTATTGAATGTAGAATCAGAAAAATATATTTATTTAAAAAATGAGAGAGAGAAAAAGAAAAAGTCATTGTAGCAGTGTACCCTTCCTAATGCCAGTCTGTCCAATTGGTAAATTGGTAGCAGCTGTGGCCCTTTAGGCTGTTTTGCATAAAATAAAAACAAAAAAAAACAAAACAAACCAAAAAAACAGCATAAAATACTCCACACCACTAGTGGAAAAGAAGCATTCTTCCAACAACACATCCTATAACTATCCCTACTCATTTTTCTTGTCCTAACTACAAAATATTTACAACATGTTTTTGGAAAATACATCTCCAAGATCGCTTTAAAACCCTAACTTTAAGAGCCCTGTTAACACCACAAAAGCAAGTTTCTCACATGTTTTCTCTTTTCCAGCCACAGACAAGAACCTGCACTCATAAAGGATGAGTGTTTTTGTTAAAGTGTGCTTTATTGATTAGCCACTTCATTCAAGAGCATCACCATAAACTCATCTGCTTATTAATTTCAGCTTTATCTGAACACTCTCCCCTAGACACTGCTTGTTCCTCAGGCAGATCTGTCATTCCTGTCGAGAGTGCTTCCAATTAAGTGGCAAGAGAACCTGGAAAGTATGGACTGTGGGAAAGTGACACTGGCAGGGATTTGTGAAATGCAGTAGAGACTGAGAAAATAATGAACAGCAAACCAGAGGTAAATTGGTGTTCCTTGCACCAGGCTGTATCAGCACTGACACAAGTGTACAAAACATTAGCTGCAACAATGAGAGAAAACACTGAAAAGAAACATGGTGTTAACAGAATGCAGAATTAGACTGAAAGGCTCCCACACATACCCTGACAGTGAGGGCAGAGTGTTGCTATTAGGCAGTGTTAACTAAGTAGAGAAACAGCACCAGGATTTATCTGTTCTGGGAGCAGAAAATACAGTTTGTTTTATCTATTTTATACAGTTGCAACAAACAGAATGAACAGGTCATTAAACACAGTATTATAAAACACCTGCAGGGCCACACAGATTTGTTCAAATCCATTCCCAGCTGAGCCACAGGCACTGATCTTGCAGCCAAGTCAATACTCATACACTCAGTGCTATTTACCATAGTTTCAGACTGAAGTTAATTATAAGGGCTGACCATAAGCCAAAGTTCAGTGCTTATCTCAGCCTTCCAGCTCCTGTGGCCATCAGGCTAAGCCACAGAAGGCTGAAAGGCTGGGTGGGGCCCCTGTGCCCACTGGCATGAACATCATCACCTCAACGAGTCAGGATGGGCTGGGACCAAACTCCTGCTCTCTTCCTTTCCAGCCAAGGGTCCCAATAAACCCAACAGTGTCAGAGATCCAGCACATCCCAGAAAAGCATCAGCAGAAAGGCTAGGAGTGCAGCAGCAATAGCATTTAACTTGCACTACACACTTATTCCCAATCCAGCTCATGTTCCTGCAGCTAATTTATGTTTGAAAATGCCATCCAGGCTCGTGGCAAGAGCTTCCAAATGCCAGAGCAGAGATCAGCCCTGCTCCTGCTGTCTTGGCTCTGCTCCATCACTCTCCTTGGAAGGTGCAGAGAACAGCTCGGTGCAAGGCAACATCTGGCTTTTAACACTCATTTTCCTCTTAAAACATGAATCCAAGTTATCCCTACTTCATGAATATTTACTATCAAGGAAGTCAGTGAGTTCAGCAAATGTTTGGCAGACCTCAGTCAGATATTATGGCTGTTAGACTTCACATATTAAATCATCCAAATACTTAAATACAGCTAAAAACACTTGCAGGAGTAATCAGAAACTGCCTTGGGACTATTCCCTGATTGCTATTGAAGCATTTGCAGGTTAACTGAGCATCACAAGCTATGGGAGATAAAACAACCTTTTTGAATCTTAAGAGTCTGATCTTTTCAGACTTCCAGATTTATGATTAACTGCCAAAAGTATTATTTTAATGAAAGTAGTTATATACTCTTAAAAGTACACCTTTCAGAGATAAGCTTTGAGAAGATAAAACAGGAAAACTTTTTAATGACAGCAACAATAGGAAAACTAAGAAAGTACATTTTATATGTCTGTGGTCCTGCTCTTAACCGTGAACAATCTAATCCTGAATATTGGAATAGCTGGAAAGGAGGGAGCAACCAATCTCTCTGCAGAGCTGTTGTTGCAAATGCACACAAGATTTATTGTAAGAACTGTGATAAAATCCATAAAAGCAAAAGCAAGGAACAAAACCCAAGAAAAGAATGGTAGATATTTACTGCTCATGGGAACTCTTTAGCCAGGAAATGCTCTTCTATGTGCATCTGTGTAGTTGGGATAGAAAGAGCTATTGAATTTTTCAATTTTCAAGATCACACTAGGGACACCAAGAGGGTTTTTTGGCATACAGATAATTCATATTTGCATAAAATGGACCTAGGATGTCACAGCTATGAGGCTTAAATTACAGCAGTGTAGGAAGGTGCCCCTTTAAAGCACTTGATGGATGAAAACATGTAAGACAGTTGACAGCTGGGTAACAATCTTTTCCTTATGCAGCATCATTGTATCATCACCAGCTGCTTGGTGAAGTAGCTTGCAGAAGCAGCTATGCATTGCAAATGCTGTAACGTTTCTCAGGCTGTTAACCCTCTGATTTACTGTCTCATCTGAGCGCCATCAATGATTGCTACAACGTATTACTTAGAGGATTTAATGAATTAGTCTAGGATTATGAGTAATTCCCACACTGATCCCAGAAAGTTGGTAAAAAAGAAAGCAAACAATGGCTTTTGTAACTCTCATTTTACATGAGCCTGTTAAAATAGGTAAGTACAAGAACACTGCTCTATTTATTTTTTTCCCTATTTTGCTGTAGCCAGGATCTTTCATTCCCCTGCAACTGGAAAAAGCAACGTGGGAGCACAGGACCAAGTGGCACCTCCAAGGCCTCAGCATCCAACTTGTGCTACTGCTTCCATAAATTAAACTTACAGTAAAATTCCTGTTGGAGAGCCTGATTCCAGAACCTCACTCCCCAAAACCTATTTATTCTTTGAAAACCCCAAATTCCCTGCAAACGATGGACAATCTGCTGTGAGCTCCGTGGAAGGCTCTGCCATTGCCCAGAGGGAAGGGCAGCATTCTCTCACTGCCCCTGCCCTTTTCTTCCAGCCAGAGCTGGTGTTGATTCTGAGCCATCAACCTCTGCTTGTTCAGCAGCAGCTCCCACGTGCTCAAGCACAGAGGTGCAGCTGCAGTGCTGCCTTTGCTGCCATGCTCTTCCCTAACACTAGTCTTTGTTTCTTTAAAGTTACGTTTTTAGTAAAGGAAACAGAGTTAAAACCTAAAATTAAGTCACCTTCCAGTTTTTTCATCCACTCCCTTAAGAAACCCAAACATCCACACAGACTAGAAAAAAATTAAAGTTTGATAAAACTGCTTTTTAATAACTAATCAGCATTCCTTGTCATGGTTAAAAATATGCATGCACCTTAGAAATTTGCATTAACTTCTTGCAGTTTTCAGCAATCCTATCATTTCCAAATGACAGGAAAAGGAACAAAGTACCAACCAAACAAAGTAAATATTTTTTTGCATGAAAATTACTTTTGTTCTCCTGTTGGCACTTACAATAATTCAGAAACATTGCAGTTATAGATCATACAGTACATAAACACCCACGAGAACCTGCAGAGCTAAGAATTTTGTATTTAGTTTGAAAATCTGTCAGATTAGAGAATCACATTACTTACTGTTCTCCCACAAAATTTCAAATCAGGTTTAGTGAGACATTTGTTTAAAAGCAGCACTCACTCAGTCACTGCTTCCTAATGGCAGCAGACCCCAGGCCAGCACTCTGCCTTGTGCAGCAGCAGCTCCCTGCAAAGACCAGCATTCTCTCAGACCAAACCAAGGCTTTATCAGAGTACAAATCAGGATGATTCACTTTTTAAGTAGAGGAAACTCAAGAGGGTCTAAATCAGAAGAAAAAGGGCTCCCAACCAACTTCACCCTGCTCACCTCATCCATGCAAGCAGGTCAGTGCCTCCAGGCTTTGTACCAGGCTGAGCATCCAGGGGAGTTCTGAGCCCAATCCCATCCTGAACCACCTAAACATCATCACAGAGCTGCCAGCAACCAGAAAAAATACCCACAAGCCCTCCTCAGGACACCTGCCTTGCCAGGATTAATCACAGGTGTTTCTCAACAGCTAAAGGACATTTTCTGACTCTTTTCTGTGTGGGGTTTTTTTTTTTTTCCTGTTGGTTGTTTTGTGATTTTTTTTTTTCCCTTTTAAAACTTCTGATTAAGAAGCATATTTCACTATAATGCTTTCTGCAATATATTTATGTTGGTTTTGTTGTGGTTTTTTTTTTCCTGTGGGTGATTGGTGTTTTGTAGATTGCTTCTTGCTAGATGAGCTTAATGGATGACCTTTTAATCCTTAAAAGCTGTGTGTGGTATATTCAAAGCAATGCTGGAAGTTGCCTTGGGAATTGTTACTGGAACCACATCCTGGCAGTACCTGTGCCATGTGTGGAGGGTTGAGCTGTGCTTCCCAGGCTGCTCACGCTGAGCCTTCTGAAGGATTCTCAAGCAGAAGGATAGGGCAGAGTGGTTATTTTGACAAAAGAAAAGTGCTCTTTCAATGGAAAAAAACAACTCCGAACTGTTGAATATTGGTCAGTTTTCTCATCTCTTTCCCTGTTACTGGTGCTGCAGTAGGGTTAAGGAACACAGGAGTATCCACTGGTAATCTGAGAGCTGGTTAAAACCCAACTAATCTGCAGAAGGCAAACTTACAAAAACCATTAGAGCATATAAATTTGTAATAAAAATTACATTGTTTGACTTTGAAAACCCCATGGCACAATGTTTGATATAGAAACACCTCTATGTTGACAATGGCTACTCCAAAACTGAAATTTTAGGTGTTTTTTCTACAGTTCCTTAAGGCTGATAAGGAAAATTTAAATCTAAAGGCAAAGCCTTATAATTTATGTTTATTAGTGGAAGAGGGCCCTGGGGCAGGAAAAGCTATTTGGGGGCTGGCATGTGAGTCAGAGGCATTTTCCAAGCTGCAGCAGCTGCAGCTGGCAGGGAATCAAGCCCTGATGTGCTCTAAGGAACCTGTGCAGCAGCTTGGCTGGAGGCTGCCCACAAGGCTGTAGGGAAGAAAATGATAGCTGAAGTTTGGTCTGGAAAGTGACATTCTGCTTTATGGTGCAATTGAACAAAGCATTTAAAGACATATTTATCTCCCAATACTCAGTGTTTTAATTAAGCATGTGCTTAAAGATGCTGTTGTCTAATTTGGGATGCCAGATCTACCCCTCTAAAAACAGTGGTGTGATGTGAAGGATTTGTTATAGGTTTGGTAGCTGGCTCTCATTGAAGTAGAGGGAGGTTTGGTAGAGTCAGGAGGAGGCCAAGAAGCTGCAATAAAAGCATGTAAATAATAATTGCATTAACCTTTCCGTACCTCCTGGGAAATCATCAGAAAGGTTTTCCCACTGAGTTTATGGCATGTTTAGGGTTCTTAATACTGGCTTCCCTTCCCTTACCTACTGAAGCAAGGCAGGATATTCAGTTCTGGGCTTTCTCCCAGCATGTCCCTCCAGCCCTGCCAAGGCAGCAAGGCTCGCACGGCGCAGGGAGCGCACAAAGCCCGAGCCTGTGGGGCTGACATTTGGTGAATCTTGGAGAGATCCAGCACCAGGCCTGAATTTTACCAAGGAAAAACAGTTTGCCTTCTAAGAGAACAGTTCTGTAGGCATTTCTTGTTCTCAGGAAAAGATTGATAGAAGTTTTGTAAGTATCTCTTGTTCTCAAAATAACAGGTGCTTTTTTTCACTTTAGTTTGTTATTTTCGTATGTGTGTTTTCAAAACATGCTCTGCCTCATCCAGTGGTGGTAGAGAGGCGTTGTGTCATTTAACCCATCAAGTAGCTGTTAGCAAAAGACCCTATAAAAAGAGATGAATTGTTAAAAATAAAAACTTCTGATTCTTTAGAATAGGGAGTCTTTCTCCTCGTTCTATGGCAAGCAGCGACACGAGCCCACTGTGCCCCCAGCTCACACAGGGAACCCGTGGGGTCAGTGTTCTCCTGGTGCACTGTCAGAGCCAGCAGGCTGCAAACAGATGGCTGTGCCATGGCAAATGTGCTAGAACAAGATGTAAACGATTTCCACCCAAGCTAAGTTTTGGTCCTGTGTGCAGAAGCAAAAGGAAAAACTGGAACGCTGCGAAATCAGGCTCGTTTGCAGGGTTTTCAGAATTTTTCTTGTTGTGATTACACCTAGGCTGTCACCCTGAGGCAGCTACAGGTAATCCAGCCAGTCCTGTTTCTGGGCAGGGGAGTAATTATTTTGCCTGAATTAAAAATAATTCAAAGCTGAGAGAGCAATTAGTTTTGCTTTTCTCACTTTGCCTTTATGATGAACTCAATCAGATTTATGGTTTTAGTAACAAAACTGTCAAATTATTACCAAGAAAGGTATAAAACGTAGAAATATGATTCTAACATATTCTCTTAACCCAAATTCACTATGGAAATACTTGTCTATCTTGTAATGGAGTATGAAGTATATTACAGCAACATTTATGCTTAAATACTATTCCCTGACTGATCAAAGAGGAGCTGTAGCAAGAGAGAAAATGTATGAAATACCCCAGCATGCAGGAATGCCATCAATCATGAACATAACTGTTTGCATTTTGAAGAGCTCTCAACTTGGTCAGCTCCTGATCAGTGTTTCTTTAATTGCTTTAATTGGGCTCTTCCCTCTGGTGTGTATTGGTGTTTTTCCTGGCTGCCAAGCAAAGCACAGCTTGTCACCTCCCTGGGAACAAATGTTTATCTTGTCCTGCCCCAGAGCACTTTGGTTTGTCTAGTTATCATTTCCCTTTTACTTGATCATTAGTCTCCATGTACTTGACTCTTTTCTGATTTTCATTTCCACGTGAGGGATGGTGGATGGTAACAAGCAAGTGGTTTAGGTCTTCACAAAAATATGGCAAAAAATCCACTTCAGTTGAACCAAAGGCCCAAAATGCCCTCTGGACTAACACCTTTTTTTTTTTAATTTTTAATTTTTTTACTAGAGGCATGTCTTGAATATAAGAGTACACTTGCAAGGTAGTTTCTTGAGCAAACATTTTTTCAGATGAAATATTAAGTACTACTGACTTTAATATGCAATCAGTATTTCAGGAAGAGAAAAATATATCCTTTCCAGCATAAAGGACATCATCAATCTCTTCAAAACCTCTGCTACAGCAGAATGGTCACCACAGGCTTTGAAAAGAAATACTTGGAAATCAGTAATAGAACCTGCTGCCCCAAGGTGCTCTGTGTCCTGATCCTGCCAGCTTCTAAATCCCTTAATCACAGGAGGGCTGGGGGTGGCAGGGACCCCTGGAGCCCACCCAGCCCAACCCCAGTGCCAAAGCAGGCTCACCTGCCCCAGGTGCCCAGGAGCTTCTCCATGGGGTTCTGAACATCTCCAGGGAGGGAAACTCCACAACCCTTCTGCTCAGTCTCTTCCAGCACTCTGTCACCCTCACAGCAAAGAAGTTTTTCCTCATATTCAGATGGAACTTACTGTGTGTCAGCTCCCAGGTTCCCTTGCTCTGTGGATGTCACTGGAGTGCAAGGGACCCTGTCTGGAAAATGCAAATTTGAAGGTTTGGAAGGGAGCAAGATACCTCTGGGCCAAAGATGTTGTCCCTCCTTCTTTCTGTGCTGTTTATAAAGATTTGAAATCAGAAGGAAATGTAATTTTCCTCTTGCTCAGGGTCTTGATTTAATATTCATTTACAGAAGCCATTTTTCTTTTCACAATGGGATGGGCAGAGTATTAATGGGTGTTTCTGCTCTCACCTATTATATTTTGCTGATGTCTGCCAGAGGCTTCCAATCCCTAGAAACTTTTCTGGGACATCTCCAAATCTGTAAGCATGTGGAGACACTAATTAATGTAAAAGCTTTACTTTCAAAAGCAGGGCTACTAAAAATCTCTACTGATACATTTTTAAATTTTTTTTTTAGATCTTTCAGCCATATGAAGTTGTAGAGCTTCTATTTTATTAGACACTGAGCTATTTGGCTCCATGTCAAGCAGAAAAAAAAGGTAATTTTCCAAAAACTAACTTTTACCAAGCAGGGTTAATTCCTTAGTTGTGATTTATGAAAATATGTTGTGTGTTACTTCTTGTTGTCAACTTCTTGGGAGCAGAGAGTCTGAAGAAAAGTTAAAAATTCACAGTTTTCAAGAAGTGAGGAGCTGCCTCACTGTTGCAGCCACTCTTGAAGATCTGTGCCCTGAGACCAAGCCTCACCCCCTGCTCTTGGCTGTCTCTGATCCTCACTGATCCATTGCCCGAGGCAGCTCCTGCCCACCCTGAATCTCCAAAGGCTCCTGTGGCCAAATTCCATCAGCAGTTCCAGGTAACACCAGGCAGCTGCAGGCTCTGTGCCTTCCACTCATCCCTTACCTCCACAGCAAAGTTTTCATCAACCAGGCACTTGATTTGCTGCCACCTCTTTGCAGGAAAGAGATGTTTTAAGTAGTAATTTCTTTTTCTACCCTCTCAAAATCAAGCTTTCTTTGTCAGAAATTCTCCTCCACAGGCAGTCTTTTTCTTTTTTGTATTTGTGTGTGTGTGTGACTTGGAGACCAATCTTCACAGTTTTCCTCAATTTCATCAACTCTGCTTGATCAGCTGCGTTAGATTTGAAGCAGTCAGCTGTTACCCAACACTGGGGTTTTCTCATTTTTCAGAAGCTGTTAAAACATTATTTTAGCATAAATATTTATTGTGTTTATTGGTGACTTAAAAATTAAAAGGAAGCTCACTGAATATGTCTAGTGTTTTTTTATCTCCTGCTCTCTTCTGGCACACATGCAGCCAAGGCTTTCACACAGCAGAGCCCTGGGAATCAGTCCCTGTGATGAATCACTCTGCTTGAAAGTCCTTCCATGCCATTAAATCAGCCTGATGATCCAGACTGCCCGATGTGTGATTCTGAGCTTCAGATGAAAACTGCTGAAGTCACGGGAGTTGTCCTGGTGCTTCAGCAAAGATGATGTGTCCTGGAGCAGAAGCCTGACAATGTGCTCTTCCCTAGAATCACAGAATCACAGAGTGGTTTAGGTCAGAAGAAACCTTAAAAAAATCACCCAGATCCAACCCCTGCTGTGACAGGGACACCTTCCACTGTCCCAGGGTGCTCCAAGCCCTGTCCAGCCTGGCCTTGGACACTTCCAGGATGGGGCAGCCACAGCTTCTCTCTGTACCACAGCCTCACCACCCTCACAGGGAAGTTTTTCTTAATATCTGGTCTAAATTTGTACTCTTTCAATTGAAATCCTTGTCCAATCACTTTCCTCGTAAAAAATACAATTTTTCTTTTAAAAGAAGAAAAATATTTTCAAAATAGAAATGAAAGTATAAAGAATTAATCTGGGCAATTAAGAGTTACAGTAATGCCAAATACAGATGTGGAGATGAAATTGCTCAGACTTATGTCTCTGAGTAGAGATTTGGAGGGTTTCTAATTTTTATCCTACAACCTGTGTGAGTGTGCACAATACCCTGAGTGGCTGCTTTTAGTGTGGCAGTGCTCAGAGACACTTTGTGACTCTGTTCTTGTGACTCAAATTGCAGAAGAATAAACTTCTTGCCTTGTTTGGGTTCAGTGATACTGGCACCCAGACAAATGGAATTACTGCTGAGAAAAAAGCAAACTCCTGCATGAAGGAGAAAATAAACTATGTCTTTTTAAATAAAGCAGAGGCTCTTGAAGTTCACATGAAAATAATCATCGAGCAGCAGTAGGCCAGGCAGCCTGTTATGCAGAAATAAGAAATTAGTTGATTTCCAATTTTAGGTCTTCCAAAAAACAGCCTATACAGGAGTTTAAAAGAGGAATTCGCATTTTCTCCAGGTAATTTATTTTTCCTGCTACGTACAGTTCTCATACTTTCAAAGCAGAATATTTACTCAAACACCACATGTATGTTTGTGTGTGAGAACTCTTCACTGTTTTGCTTGTGGATTTGAAGGCACAGTGTAAAGAGTGGTTGAGAGATCTCCAGTATTGAACTGGAATCATTATATGACATAAAATATTAATATTATTCTGACTTGATTTTCTCTGGTTTCCTGAATAATAACTTAAAATGACAGGTTTACACCTGCCAAAATCACAGGTGAGCATTGTTTCTAGTGAGCATACAGGCACTTCTCTGCTCCTGGAAAGGTCACAGGCTTTTTCCAGGAGCCGGCAAGGTTTTCTCATGGCACCTGCTGAGGAAGCGAGACACTCAGTGACACAAACTGTTGCCCTTTCCCAGAGGATGAAATTAAGAACTTCAAAGATTTTCGCGATCATCAGAAGGCTAAGGCTTTATTGTAAATATCCAAACCCTTTTATAGGGTCTTTCACTAACAATTATGTGATTGGCTAAATGACACAACGCCTCTCTACCACCATTGGTTGAGATAGAGAGAGCGTGTTTTGAGAGCAGACAGAAGGGAAAAAGTAAGCAACGTGAAAACAGCAGCTGTTGTTTTGAGAACGCGAGATGCTCACAAAACCCCTATCAGTCCTTTTCTTGAGAACCTAAAATTCTCCACAGAGCCGTCCTTGGAAAGGAAAGCAGCTTTCTCTTGGGAAAACCAGGATCTGCTGCTGAGTTTTTCTAAGTCCCACTGTAAGTCAGCTATCTGCTGCTGAGTTTTTCTAAGTCCCACTGTAAGTCAGCTCCACAACAAACCTCTGTCCTGTGGAGCCTTCAGGCTGTGGCAGAAGCTGCTGCCCAAAGCAGAGGGGTGTGCAAGGAGACCCCAGGCTCTCCTGGCTCCTCAGGCTGTCCCAGCCCATCTCCAGCTGGGAGAGTTCAAGGCTGCCTTGGATGGGATTTGGAGCAACCTGGTGTAGTGGGAAGTGTCCCTGCCCATGGCAAGGGGCTGGAGCCAGGTGATCCCCAAAGTCCCTCCCAGCCCAAACCATTCTGGGATTCTATGCCACAGGGAAATATTGTGTCTATTCTTTTCTGTTGGCATTAACCTAAATAAAATTAGAGCTAAAAAGTAGCTGGGATTTATTTTGTATTAGTTCTAAAATTAATCTCTGAGCTGGTCAGTTTGACTATTTTCTTTTATGATTTATCTTTAAATGTCATTGAGCAGAGCACATCACTGCTGGAACTTCTGAGGGGATTGTTTTCAAGAATTAAGAAAGAGGGGCAGGTGGAGGAATTAGCAATTAAAAGACAACTTCTGAAGAGGAATGTACTAATTAAAAATCTGAGGAATTATTTCAGCTGAAGGGCTTTTCTTTCCAGAGACACAAGTATTCTCCTGAGGGAACTGATGATGAGCTGTTAAAAAGAAATACAGCTCATCTTGTTTTGTGATGTTTTTATTTGTAATATGGTCCCTTTCCAAGCAATTTTCAGAAGCTTTTACATTTTATAGGGCAAAGATATAAATTGAAATGGGCAGAATGATAAGAAATGGTAAAAAACATCTAGAAGGGAGTTACTTTATGATTTTGATATACACATGAAATACAAACAATGAATACTCCATGTTTCTGAGCAGGCTGTGTCCTTCCAAAGAACATGTCTTTCTCTACATACCCCTTTCTCACAGACAGGAATTTGTTCTCACAAATAAACTAAAATAAACAACACCACATCAATGGGCTTTCCAGCTTCTTGCCCTTTGAACGAGTGAATTTCACTGTTTCACTTTATATACATGATGAAATGAATGACAAAAATTAAAAAAATAAAGAGGAAAGGAGTGATCCAAAGTGGGCAGAAGCCTCTGGAGCAGGTTCCCCTCACAGCCCACCCACTGGAACAGCACATTCAGGGGCTGGGAATGACTCCACAGGGAGCATTTGATGGCTCTTTGTCAGTGCCATTTCGTGCCTCTCCCACTGCCACTCTGGGGTGACATGGGCCTTCCTCAGACTACCCTGCAGTGGGCAACTTTCTGCATCTAACAACAAAAACTTGACCTGTAATTGCCTGTATCAGGGCATCTTCCAAAAGTTATATCAACAGTGTTCTGCTTTGCAAGGGAGGAGGTCCTTAGCCAGGGAAGGAAAAGTCTTCACAAGAAGCTGGGGCTGAATGTGGGAAATTTTTCAGGAAGAACATCCTTTATTGCACAAAGGACCAAACAGCTTGGGCAGGAGAAGGAGGGAAAACATTTTCCTTTGCTCCCATATATTCATATTCATATTTCACCTACTTGTAGGGCCAGTCACTGCATTATGGGCTCCTTGATCATCTGTCTTGGTAGTTTCCAACTGCTAAAGGGTTAAAATAAATCTGATGTACAAAGACTTGATGCTGAAAAATTAATTAAGGCTTTGTCCCATCTGTGCCTGCTGAATCTGTTAAACCTGGTGAGGTTTAACAAACTTTTTATTTTATATGGAACCACTGTAGATGAAATAAAATTCTTTTTCCTTTCACACTGATTAGAGGGGATAGCATGAAAAATGTATCATCTGACACAGTTTTGTGGAAGCCTGAGACCAGCTGATTGACAGGACTGGGCACTGGAAAGAGAAATTACATCCTGCAAATGAGGTTTCTGCCTGGCTCCACATATCACTGAGGCAGATATTCATTGAATTAAACAAAGTAATCCTTGAGTTTGGGAATGGGGACCAAGAGGAAATGGAACAGAAAAACCTGTGAGCAGTGTGAGCAGAACAACAAATAACTTTGAAAACAGATGGGTAACATCCATTGCAGCTCTTTCCAGCTGAGCTCTGCAGATCTCCTTAGAGTGAGGATCAGTATACAACATATTCCCACTGGATCAAATTGGATAAAGCCAGACCAAACAGTTCAAACCAGATCCAAATGCATCCAACCAGACAAAGACAGTTCAAACCAGTACAAACCAGATCTAAAAGGACCAAACTGCACCAGGTGCTGAAATTGCCTCTTCAACATGAAAACAATGAGGGTTGCTGATAACCAAACAAACTGGAAAATGCACTGCAGAGAAATGCTAAAACAGGTGAGTGGCAAGGCACTTAGCTCCCTGCTCTCCAGAGAAATCCCATTCTCTTGCCATCTTTTATTTGTGATCCAGATGACGAATTGAGTAAACAAGCTTACAGGCATTAATGCATTTTAAATAAAAAGATGGCCTTTCAGCCCCTGCGATCCCAGTGCCCTGGGTGTCCTGGCACTGCTGGACTCACCCTGTGCTGGCAGTGCTGCCCCAGGGGGCTCAGGGCAGTGAGGGCTCAGAGCCCCTCACAGAGCTCACAACAACCAAATTAGCCACAATGACAATATTCCTCCATTGTGTCTTCACTGAGGAAGAGGAAGGTTTGGAGGAAAACGCAATAAAGCAGGATTGCAAATATACTCTTTTTTATGGCTAAATGGGTTAACAGGGGAAAAAAGCCACTATTTTCCTAAGAGAGAATGATAGAGAAAGGACTTTAAAATTCCCTCTGACTGGGAATAGGAACTGAAAGTCTCATGCTGGTTCTCATGCTTGACACAGTGGGCATTCACAGGGGATTCTAGTGTTTCACAGAAATTTATTATTTCAGGAGAAAAAAAAGAGAAAATTGCTAAAATGAGGCATTACATAACCCTATTTTCAGATTAATTTACAGCCTCTTTAGAGGGTGAAAATACTTAATAAAGAGCAGTGGTGAATACTATTGGCCATGGATGGTTGCCCATGGACATGGACATACAGAACAACTTCTCATTTTTAAAATCTCCTCTCCTCTTTCCTTTGCTTTACTGAGAATTTCAGAAGCTATTAATGAATGGCTAAAACACGACCATGACAAATGTTTGTCACTGGAGGTGAACTACTGCCTGCTCTGGTTCTTAAACATGAAAAAACAAGTGTCAGGTGATGCAAACCTGGCTGTCTCAGGGTTATTTTGAATATTGAAATTTCTTCCATTTTCTTTGTCAGGAAAGGCCAAATTGATAGAAAAGGTTGCTGCTGTAAGCTGCAAATAAATGTTCTCCAGCTAGAGTTATTGGAGCTCCTGTGTGGTGTGTCTGAGAGAGGGTAGCTCAGCCTGGGACTTTTTGGCAGGTACTGTGAGATGCTGATAGCAGCAGTGGGGAAATGCCAGCAGGTGCTCACTTTGGCAGATCTTTAATCTGAAAACTCTGATTTAGTGTTTGAGTGGCAGATTTAAGTGACTGAATGAGACTCAGGCTGTGGCTCTACTGACACTGACACACTGTGTGCTCATCAATTCAGTCAGGATAAAATATAAATTACAATTTTGCCAGTGAGGTACTGCTGTGATCATCTCTGTTATTTACCTGCATTAGAGAATCTAAGAGAGGCTCTTTGTGCTCATGAATTAAGTTTATGTGGCTCTGGCTCACTTTTCACTGCCTTCCATTCACGTTGTTTCTCTTTTGTGCTGTTCTCCTTGACCACCTACTTTCCAGTCTTCCTGGAGATTTGGGGCAGTTTTCCCTTTATGTTCCCCCATTTCTTCCCCACACAGACCTTCTCCATTGCATGGTGCTGACTGTGCTTCACTAATAATTATTCCACACAATGTCCTCCTCTCCAGCCTCTTCCCACACAGAAAATGCCTCTTAATCAGTCTGTCTGTCATACTCATTATTCATAAACAGACACATGCCACAGCACTGAAAACAGACTATCTGTCTTACTTAAGAGCATCCTAGATGTTAAATAAAAGAGACATAACACTGCAAAACACTCAGGACTTTGACAAACAAGGGCAAGAGTGGAAAACCAGATCATCACATGAACTAGGGATTTTCCATTCAGAAGCCTCATCCCAAGGCTGGCAGTGAAAAACAAGCAATGGTCAGAAGGGAGAAGAAAAATAATCCTATTTCATCCTTTTGAAATCATCTCATGTTCCAATATTCAAACCTGTTCCATTTTGGAATTTACTTGCCATGCTGTCAGCTGTCTCAGAGCACAGTTAAGACAAAAACTCTCACACTATTGTGCAGAATGTGATAAAGTGGGAGTGGAAAGCAGAGAAAAACACAAACAGAGGATGCAGCTATTGTACCCACAGAAAATTAAAAGGAAATGAAGGCTGCATGGAGGCTTTGTACCAATAGCTTATTTTCTCCAGCTTTCATTTGTTTCTCAATCTCATTTTACTACATCTATAGTCAGATAAATAGGTCTAGAACTTACATAGACCAGATGTATATACTCATTATATAGAAGATATGCTCCAGAACTATTAATGCTTGAGTTCTACAGAAGAAACTGGAAAAGAGTTATTTACTCAGAAATGGGCTTCCACTATCAGAAAAGGATAATTTCTTAAGGAAAGCTTCAAATCAAAGGCTTTCAGTATTTGTTTTTGGAACGTGAATTTGCTTAGTTTCATTTTAAAAAAGAGGCTACCCTGAGTTTTGCACTATTTCTCACCAAGGGAAAAAAAAACCCCTTGATTTTGGGACAAGTTCTTCTATCTTCACATTTCAAGTAGACATGTTTGAACCATGAAACAAATTATTAATGAATGATTCTGAAATGCAAACCTGAATCCCTTGCCTCTGGAAGGTGTGGAGTGCCTGACAGCCTTGGTGAAGCCAGCCTGGATGAGCTTTGACCTTGCAAGGTATCACGATCCGCAAAGCGGGATTTGTGGTGGTTCGTTTATTGATCTAAGAGCGCGAAAGGCAATGCAAGGGGACTCTCAGTGCAATCACAGCAATGCACTTTATTGAAAACAATCATCAACGTTATGCGATAGAGGGGAGAGGAAAGGAAATAAAGTATAGAGAGAAAATAGAGGGTGAGGGGTCATAGCTACCAACGTGGAAGTCCTCGCAGGCTGTCCACCGACGCGAAGTCTTCTATCTGTTGGGGAGATCTCGAAGGATGGTGAGTTTGGGGGGTACCTTTATAGTCCTTTGGGAAGCGAGAGGCATGGAGCCAGAATCAGAGGAGATTTACGACCATTCTGGTGTGAGGACCACAGTGGCTAGCATCGATTTCTTTGTCAGTACTATCAGTACCAGTTCCGAGCAGGTAGCTAGTGTTTTCTTTGGTCCAGTCAACACACCTGCAGGAAACATCTCGCCTCAGTCCGGCCAGTGCCTCCCCCTCCCCTCACTCTATGGTAGCTCAGTCTCAGTCCTCGGGAGGGGGGGCTTCAATCGCCGTCCGTCATGGTGGTTGTGAGGAAGACTCATGGTGGCTGTGAGGAAGACGAGGGATTTTCCGTGGGGGACCACTGAAGTTACCCCAGAAAGTTCCTTTGGCCAAGAGGTGGGGACAAGCTGCCCCATTGCCAGGCCCTGCTCAAGGCAGCATCAAGGCAGTGCACCACGGCAGCACAGCAAACACAGCTGCAAACAATCGCTTGGCGAGTATCCACCTCAACAGGCCAGAACTTCCGTGCAAAGTCCTTTTGAGAGTTTCAGGGTTTTGAGGGTCCTTGCGACGATTGTGAGGCAAAAACAAGGGAAACTTCAGGCCGACTCTTACACAAGGTGTGCAGGGGGTGTTAAGGGCTCAGCCACCCCTGTTTGCTCCCTGTCTGCTCCTCCCCATCCTTGTGCTGTGCAGTGAACACCCTGCAGGTGCAGGAGGCTGGGCTCACTCAGCTAGTGAGGGATTCCACCTGCAAATATTTGCTTTGTGGGCTCTGGGAGGATCTGTGTCTGAAGGATGAGGAGAATATTGAAGGGAACAGGGGTGGCTTCAAGGACAGAGCTGTTTGGCCTGGTGGTGTTTATCACTAAATGTGAATGAAGACTGAGATCCAGTAACTGAGTTAACTTTCCTGTTTCAAATACATTTATTTCACTTAGAAGACGTGGGATATGTATGGATACTTATTTTGCTAGAGTGATGGATGAAAAGAGGAAAATCTTACAGTAAAGTGGATTAGTCTGAAGTTCTAATCTTTGCATATGTGCAGACATCAATTGAATAACTGGAACAAAATTATGTTTAACACAGTGAGTTGCATGATCTTTTTAGTGAGGAAAAAGAAGTGCTTGCTAATGATAGTGCTGAATAATCAATGCTGAAAATAAAAAAAAAACCTTATTACCAAATTAATCTACTTTATTACCTGTCTGTATTTGCTCAGCTATTGTAAAGTACTACATTAAGAATCCAGCTTGACTAAAGCAGTAACAAAGAAAAGCTAGATACTGATAAAAGATTCCAAAGGACTCAATATTATATGATTTTCAGCCTTGGGTTATAAACTGTGACCTCAGGTGAAGTGCTGCACTTTATATATTAAAAGAACTCTTACTTTTGCAGTGACCTTGCCACTCATCTTGTAAATTCATCTGGAAAAAAGATATTCTTCATTCATTTGAACTCCATGTGTCACTGTGCTGCTAGACAACCTCATAATTAGATTAATTTTGTGCTGGTTGTTGTTTAATTATTATGCCTCACAAGTGCTTAATGTTTTCAAATAAAGAAATACCCATTGCCATCCTTGAAGCAGTTTGATAACTCAATGAGTTTTCAGAAATTATGTTTGTAATGAGCCATTTCTTCTAAAACAAGCAGGGGTTTTCATCTCAATTCCCTTGTTCTTGGTCAATTTTCATTGGGATTTTCTCCACCTAAATCCATGCTACTGTTGCTGTAATGTCTCCTTGTATAAAAACTTCTCCAGTGATTACAAGAAAATCTCTGGGTCTGATGTAACTTTCATCTGTTTTGTGGTAACACTTTTTTTTTAAAAAAAAGCTTTGAAAAGCGAAAACAAATTTTATTTTCCCTGAAAACATGGTATTTAGCCTTCTGCTATTTGGCTCAAGTGTTCTTTTTGTTAAAAAACACACAACTTTACATATTGTTTCCATGGGCAAAGTTAGAGTTCCTTTCCTCTTCATTGTTCTCCCCAGTTTTCTGTTGAAATAAACCAATACAGCATCTCATTGTCACTTCCAGTAATCTCTCCTCTCCAAAAGAAACTTGTTGGAATACATTTTCCAGGCATTAATCTATGTTTCTAGCTTTATTCTGCTACAATCCTGTGAGATATATTTGATACATCTATGAGATTAAAGACTTTTCTCTTTTCCTTGTAAAAACAACTGTTATAGTTCCTTCTGTATCTAAAAATCAAAAGCAAAAAATAGGTCTTCAGGACTAAATTCAACCAGTTTCAGGACTAAATTCAATCAATACTCTCAGCCTCAGTTTTTGATGGTGGCTTGTTTCCTCAGAACTGGCAACTGCACTCTCCTTTTTTATGCCACTTCAACCAGTTTGCAAAGTCAAAAAACTGTACTAGAAACATCTGAGCTGCAGGGACAAGACAAGGGAGACTCAATTAGATGGATTGAGAGAGGATTTTCCAGGGTTTTAACCAGTCTGGTGGCAGCCAGACTCTAGTTTGACATAGTATTAATTATAGCTTTAAATAAAATCAAGAAGCATGTAGTTAGTTCATGAAGTTTAGGACCTGATACCAGGAGGGAGTAAAGATAGTATAAAGAGGAATGAAATTCTTTATGAAACTGAGGAATTACCTCAATTTCAGGCTGAAAGTACATTTTCTGAGTAATTCTTGCACTCAGATTACAAATCACTGAATATACTTCATGTATAGAGTTTATATTTGAAGAAAAGCAAGTAGGCAAAATGTCAAATAATTTCTTTGAAATATTTTCCAAGCTGCCTTTGGATGTGCACTGATGTCCTTAGTGCTTTCCATGGAGTGTATTGGTGGGGAATTGAGAGCAGCAGTCGAGGAACATTCTCCTTGTGCCATTCCAGAGCAAATCTGCTTAGCACAGAGAGCTGAAAATGAGTTGTGAGCTGAGAGAGTTTGATTGAAATGTCAGAGCACTCAGAGCCCTGTGGAGTTCCCACAGAAGAGACTTCTGCAGCAGAGGATTGTTTTGACAAAGGAGTCCTGCTGTGTGAAATTTGCAGCTACACCTTGTGATGAGTAACCACATCCTCGACTGAGAAAAATTCCTGCCACTACTTGGATCATGAGACATTAGCAGGGAATATTGCTCCAAAGCCAAAGTCTTCTTCCTAAATACAAGTGTGCTCTTAAAACCAATATATTTATGTGCAAGGATTGGCCTGCTTTGTGAGCTTTGAAGTCCATTCGGGGGAATGAGTGTCACCTTTCTGAACTTAAGAAATTCAGATGCAGAATGAAGTAGCACATACAGCAAAAGCCAGAGGCATTACATGCAGCAGAAAGAAAAGCAAACTGAGCTGAGGTCTCTCTGGGACCTGTGGTGCAGCTAATAAAAGTAAAGATCTGGTAATACACCGTGTCTGCCTTCTGAGAGGGTGACGAGCACAGCTGGTACCCTGGATTTGTCGCAGTGACCGTGAAGGGTGCAATCAGCTGGGGGTTTGATCTTCTAACTGAATCTGTGCTTGGCAGTGAAGTTTTAAAATGCATTTTCTTAGCTTCCTTTGAAATAAAAAATGGAAGCAATCTTGACACTGATCAGACAAGAAATACTAACATGCATATGTATTTTCTTGCATGGTGGCTGGTTGAGATTTGGAGCCAGGAAATAGTTTGTTATATCTGCACTGAGAAGTTGGAATTACACTTAGCATTCATCTTCTCGTCGATTTACAGAAAATGCTGCACTCAGTATTTCATGGAGAGCATGGTAAATTAATGCATTCAGGTTTTTATTTGTTTGTAGCTTCTCCCCTCTGTTTATTGAGGCACCAGCTACGGCAGGCAGCTCTGCTTCCACCAAGAACATGCAGCAAGGTCTCCATTTGAAGCTGTGTCCTTTCTGTTCAGAGAGAAGGCATTTCCCTGAGGAGGGGAAGCAGTCTTGGAGGGTCTGAAAAGCAGGGCACACATCACGTTGCAGGTCAGGTGTTTTGGGGATTTGGGAGGAGCTGAAGGCTGCAGGCTCTTGCCAGCCCTTGACATGTCCCTGCCAGGCAGCAGGGAGAGCAGTGAGATAAAGCTGCTGGAAACTCCTCTCCAGCAGTGTCCCCCTCACCTTTCTGCTGGACCTGGGCTCTCAGAAGGTGCTGCTGAAGGAGCAGGTTTCCATATTTCCCCCTGGCAGGCAGAGAAAGACTCGGGGTTCTAAATTGCTTGCAAAAACTAGAAGGCTTCACAAAGACCAAAGATGGGCTGAACTCATGGTTTTCTCTCAGCTCATCTCTCTGGTCAGGTCTTCACTATCATTCCAGCCCCAGGAAAATCCATTACTTCCCTGACTGCTCAAGCTGCAAGCTCTCACCATAACGAATTTCTCTTCACTCGACACCTTGGCTAGAAGTGTTCTGGAGGAATGAACTATTATTTCTGTATGGTTTCAATTTGGGACTCAAGGAAAACCTGATAACAAGCTAATATCCAGCTTGCTGAAGGAAAGGTTCTGTCACTGGAAAGAAAATGTGAATTACTGATACAAAGTCTGAGTGCAGATTTTCAACTTTGCTCTTGCTAGAGCTTGGCTGGAAAATCCTTTCCTTTGCTATTGGTATTGTGTCAGGAGCTTGGAGCCCACCCTTTCCTGGGGTACAATGGGGAAAACAGCAATTGTTCTTCTTTTGCTTCTAGAAACATGTCCTGCCCAGAGTGGAGATCCCAGCACGCAGTTCCCCATCTTCAAACCTTACCTAAATTAATTTTGCCCAAAGCAATGTTGTTATGTGGCAAGGGGTCTGGATTTTAGCAGTGTTTGAATGCTTGAACTGGAAAACAATTGGTCAATCTTATATTTCAGCATCTCTTTGTTTTTATTATCTCTGCTCTGCCTCCATTTAAATGCTTCTTATAAACCATAGGGAATATTTGGCCATCCTTTTCTTTCTCAAATCACATCTTGTTGCAGTCAGATTTCTCCAGGGTTTGGTCTTAGCTTGGCTATGAGATATGCCTCAGTTTGGATGCTTTTCTGAAGTCATCAAAACATAGTGGATCAGCCAAAATTTGCTTGAGAACTCTTGAAAACAGGCTGTCTCATGAGCTTTCTAATGTTTTTGGCTTCCAGTCAGACTGGAAATGCTATGGAAACAACACTTATGACAGTCCAACTCCCAGCTGCTCCCAGAACTCATCGTTTGGGAAGTAAGGAAAAATCACAAACTAATTGAAAACAAACTGTTCAAAACTCAGCAAAGATTGAAGCATGGTTTTAGGTAAGTTCCAGCAGTTCCACACTCAGTCAGACCTGGTTTACCTGCATCTTTTTACTTTAGGGAGTGGTGACCACGTGGAGTTCTTCTGCTTCAGGTTTGGATTTTCAAAGGTGTTCAGTTCTGGCCTAAATCTACTTTCTTTAAAGCTAGCGGGTAGAGTTTGGATTTCAGTGGGAGTTGAATATTTTGAAAATCCTACTCTGACTGCATTTTTGATCAAAGGCACTTCCACCTCATGTTCCTAAAGCAATGTGCATGGATGGTAACCAAGCTTCACTGCACTGCCTGTGAGATGGGGTGTGCTCTGCAGAAATCAAGCACCTCTGGCCACTCAAACCCTTTTGCCTCCTATTGGCACCAAAGACAGAGGAAATCAAGGTGCTGATAATGCATCAAACCTCTTGAAAATCTTCAAGTTGAGCTAAAATTCATCAAGCTGTAGGTTTCTTTCTCGGAACTTCAGAGCATAATCAGGACTCATAAATCTAGATGGTAGAAGTTTTAAAGGATCTGGGTGTTCAAAAGCAAAGTGATGAGTAATCTCTTTGATAAGTGAGACTCATTCAATCAATATGGAAGTTGCTCATTTCTCCTTCCCACATGCTTTGCACGGATCTCGGTAGGATGGAGCTGAAACAAATATTAAACAGACCAGTGTATTTTGCGTCTTAGCTGGGAAATTTTTAATCTCTTCAGGCATGAGGATGGAGGGATTTAAAGAGGAGCACTGTCTTTATGAAACCAAACCAGACCCAAACTGGGGCAGCAGGGGATCAGAAGCAGGGCAGTGCTCAGTGTAGGATCTTGCAGGTGCCTCAGCAGCAGGGGAGGTGGTGTGGGGTCACTCATCTCCCCTGGCTTCAGAGGGATGGCTCTGGTTTGTAACAACTGTGACCCAGTCAGACTGAGGAATACTTTTTCTTTCACAGAGAATGAGACTGTTGTGCTTTTTACTGGAGGCTGTTTTGGTGGGGATACTGGGAAGCAGGCCCTGGTGTAAAGCAAATACCCCTGGTGTGATTCCAGCAGTGTTTGGGGAGGATCTGGGCGCTGTAAGTGAGAACTCTGAGTGGATTTGGTGGAAGCCACACACAGCTCTGCTGCCCCAGGACAATGTGTTTGCCTGGCTGAATTTTGGAGCAGGATCAGCCTCAGGCTGGAATCACTGGGCAGCTCCCAGCCACTCCCTGGGCTGAGCCCACCTGAACACCCAGCACTGCTGGCTCAGGCTGGCTCTTTTTAAATGGTTTCTAACAATAATGGAAAAGCTTTCACACCTGGATGAGGTTTAAAATATTTAAACAGCTGAAACATAACATAAACATGGCTTGAAAGGAAACCCAAGCAGTTGAGGCAAGAAAAAAGTTACATATTATTAAATATAAAATGGTATTAAATGGTATCTGACTTACCTAAAACATTTAGGTTTTCTGGAAGGTGATCAAACTGGGGCTGGACAGCCTTTGCCTCACTGCTTTCCCACCATTTCACTCCCAGATTTCTGTAATATTTCCCTGCTCCAGCATGTGCAAATTGGCTTCATTCAGAATTTAGGTACATTAATGGAAACCTTTGCTGTACAGTGCATTTACACCTCTTTGTCTTGTTGCTTGTGTTGCCTGTGTTCATGACATGTAAGACCTGACTTTCAGGTAAGGTAAAGTACAGAAATGAAAATTGCATTGCAAATATAATGTTGATTATATAATTTTAACAGTGGGGTTTTCTTTTGTCATTTCTTTGGGGTCAAGTTTTCCAGAAAATTGTATTTCCTGGGAAAATGTGAATCCGTTTTCTCAGTTTAATAAAAAAAGTCTTGGAAACATTTGTATGTAAATTTCAATGGGAGGGGCCATGACAATTTGTCAAACTACACAACTCTCAGCTTGCATTTTTTTCTTATTTCACTTTTTTTTTAACCAGATAGGTATTATGTGGAGGGAGAAAGATGAAAATGAAGCATCCATGGTATGCTGTGATGGATCATTAATTTATGATGTGGTGTTATCCTGTATTTTGGAACTCATCTTCTCTTAGACCAGTACATTTCAGTCCTCAAAAATAAAATATGCTGTACCAGGCAAAATTCTGCTTGCCAATGTTTCAGGCATCATCTGTCTTGCAGATTTGTGCACATGTGCTGCTGCAGAAGTAAAAAATTCTTTGAATACAACACTTGTCAATAATTCAGGAATTGAAATAAACATAGAAATGAATTTTAATTGAACAAATTCTGAGGTGTCCAAGCTGAAAAAAGATATACTTTGTATGCTAGAAAACTTGGGCTGATTTTCGTGCCATTACAAATCTGAGAACTGCTAAAAAATTACGATCACTGCTTTATGCTCTTTTTAACAGTAATTTGAGCTGGTACTGCTGAAGTGCATAACAATTTTGTAATCTCATTCCAATCCACCTCCCTTCCTGAGCAACCTGTCTGGGGACAAGTGAGACTGAGCTCTGGCTGTGACTCTGCTGAGCCCTGAGGCTGTGAAATTCTGATTTATGGCCAACACACTCAGCACCCCGAGGGACCAAGCCCTTCATCCCAGGGATATCTGCAGCACAGAACTGCAAACATGCTCAGCTGTGGCTTTTTTTGGTTTGCTGCTTTTTCTTCCAAACTTTGGTATTCACAAAATGTCTGTTTTGGAAGATTTTTCAATACTTTCAAGCTCTTTTCTGCAGGTTTTGGGAAGGTGATTAATTACAGCAAGTGGAAAGGGCATGAAGATTTATTCAGGCATATTTTTAGGAAGTGCAAATGTCAAAAAAAGAAATTGAAGAAATTGAATGCAAGACCAATTCAAAACAGAGCAGCCATGGTGACAAGTTTACAGTGAGATGTAAAGATATTTGTATTCTGCAAGCACTGTCCTGTGTGGTGATATCTCCTGGAATCTGTGTGGATCCATAAATGCTTTCTCTGTAGCTGAGTTGCAGATGAAAGCTGTAGTGCAGAATGTACTGAGGGAAATGTCTTGGCTCAGTTTGCATGATAGCTGATGAGTGAGATGGAATTTAATTTTCATTTTATTAATTTTAATCAGTTCTCGAAATTAAGTATTTGGGAGATTCAGACCAAAGTGAATGGACAGAGTTAAAAAGCCACAGATCCATGTTTGAAAGCTCATATTTCAGGTTGCTATCAACAGAAACATGAGGTTGTTCAGCAAGGCTGAACAACTTTTGAGAAGAATATTAATTTGAGGAAAAGATAAGAGACACTGTGACATCAAGCTCTTTGCTGTTAACCACAACTTTCACATAATTGGTACAAACAAGACATAGGTCATGTTGTCTTCAAAAAATGGTTCATGGCAAAAAATCATGCTGTTTAGTTCTGCAATTGTTTTATTTAAATAGAAAGATTTTCTTTTCTTTAGAACATATTTAGCTATTTTACAGACAGATTGTCTGGTTAATTGTTGGCCAACTCAGTGTGTCGTGGGTGGGTGGGTGTTTCTGAAAAGAGAAATCTTGTCTGAAACATTAAATTCCAAGGCAGTTTTTACAGCAGGAAAGCAAATAGTCCATAAGAAGATTAATTCACAGCCTTAGCAATTGGGCTCAGCTGAACTGTGGATACCAGGAAGTTGAACTAATAACTAAAAACAATAATAATAATTAATAATAAAACAATAATAATAATAATAATTTCTGAAGGACAAAGTTCCCTATTACCATTGCTGAGCAATGTCATATTGTGCATTTTGGAGCCCCTGCTTCTGCAGACTTTCCTTAGTGTGACCTGGCACTGCAGCTCCCAACTCCTTCCTCTAACCCAGACCAAAAGCTCCTCTGCTCACAAGGCTTGCTGCATCTTCCATCTCATATTAATTGTAAAGTGTTTCTTTAAAATTATTTCAGAGTCCTTCCAAGCTATCCCTACTTACAATGTTAACTCCCAAGCTCAGCATGGCTCTGTGCTGTGAGCAGAAAGGGCTGGATGCCTTTTGAGGAAGAAACAGGTTGATCCTTAGGAAGGAAATCCAGCTAGTTCTGCCTCTTGTTGTTCCCACCGCTGTTCAGGGCTGTACAGCCTGACAAATAGGATAGCAAGCAGGAGGTGGGCATTTTCCATCATTGATTTAACACAGAAAATTTCATCTGTGCAGCACCATTTTTGTGTTCCTCGGATTTCCAAGAATCTTCTCTTTGAGTTATCAAGTCTTTAGACTTTATAGCTTGGAGAACATTAGGGAACACTTGAACACACCTTTTAAAAGTCAGTTGAAAATAGGATTTCAGGCTGAACAACAGAAAATAATTTCAAATACACTGATAGATGCAGTTTGGGATTATTTTTTTAATGAACAAAGTGTCTTTGATGCTTTTATATAGCTGCTGAGAAAGTACAAGTTTAGCTCAAGTGACAAGAAGTATCTTTCAATCTTTTCAACATTATTCTTCTTGCAGTAATTCTTGAGTTAGACAGGGAGGAGGGAATCCACAAGTCCCTCTTCAGTCCTGGGGCAGCAAGAATCTCAAAAAGTCATCCTACCTTGTGTTCAGGATGGCAGTGAAAGATCAAATTACCAGATTCTGATTAATTATTGTGGGTTTCATTGTATTGCACTGTCCTCCTGTTGTGTTGATGGTTGGGTGTTGAGCAGTGATTGTAAATGAAGTTCTTGTCTTTGTGTCATCACATTGTATTGGATACATCACTGAATCTGTGGCGGGTTTTTCTGTATTTAAAATATATGAGGAAGGAGGTTTGTGTCTAACAAATTAGGGAGGAAAAATAGTTAAAAGAAGGTAGGAAGGAAGAATCCCTGGAGCAAATAGAAGCAAAATCACACACGTGTTTGAAAGAGCTGTAACTCATTAGTGGGCTCATGTTTTTGTTCCTTTAGGTTTGCAAAGGACTTGATGTCTATCTCCTGGTAGGTGGGTGTGTGTTTTCTGGGAGATATTGCTACCCAGGGTTGGTAGATGTATTTAACTGATTTATTTCTGCAAATAATTTCAATGCTGAGGCTTGTAGGGCAGTTTGGAATAGGTCACAGCATTGTATCTGGTTGGAGACACCACTACTTCCAATTCCACTGCTTCTGATTTTCTCCTCCTGAAAAGAGCAGGAGAAGCCTCAGGAAACTAATGGCCCAAACTATTCTGTTGTAAGATTAAAAGCAAAGAGCAAGAGTTGAGACCAGAGGGACACTTAGGATGGGTAATACAATTTATAACTTGTTCACTCTGCTTTGCTTCTCGCTAATTTGGTTTAAGATGTTTCCTGATCCTGTCACTGAGATTTACCACGCAGCTCCCCTTTCAGACAAAAAGGAATTTTCCACTGCTGCTGGAGCAGTGGGAGAGCAGATGGCTGAGCTCTGGGAAAGGAGTGACTCCTTGGTGCAGCGAGGGAGGAGGTAGGGTGAGACAGTGTCCCCAGGGCCACAACCCCACTGGGTGACACTCACTGGGGTGCTGCTTCACTTAATGCTTAACAAAGAGTTTCAGCCACAGCAGGAATGCCACTCAGATGAAGGCAAGTATAGTAGCTCAGTGCTAATCCTGTGAAATATCTGATTCTGGGGCTCAGCACACAATCTCAGAACTGAAGTGCACTTCTGAAAGCACCTCCTGGTCTCTGCCTTGATAGAAAGCCCTTCATCAAGTTTTCCCTCAAATACTGCATCCCATGAGCTGCATGAGGATCCTAGGATTTCACTCTGCCTTAACACTCACGTTCCCTTGATTATCCCACGTCCTGCAGTACAGCAGGGCAGTGCAGTGGATAGTGTTTTAAGAAGTAGTTTAGAGCTGACAAAACAGACAGAGATTTATTAGTGGATAGATTTTTTTCCCATCTTGGCATCAGCATGTGTCCCTGACAAAAGTGATGGGATTTCTTGGCTGTGCTGTTTTCTTCTGCTTCTCATCCATCCCCACCTTATACTCTCTCCCTCCCAGGGCTAGCCAGATAAGTCAGTTCAGATGCCAAATGAAAAAGTGGGTGCAAGAGGAAAGTAAAAACAGAAAAACTGCTTGAGTTTGGTAGACAAAAATAACTTCTTGACAATCTTTTATTTTTTTTTTTATTTTTTTTTCAGATTGGGAAATCTGGTTATATTGAAATTACTTTTTACATTAAATTATAGATCTCCAATTCCATGATCAGCAGAGTTCTCCTTAGAAGATATGAGAGCCTTCACTTGTACACACTGAATTCATCAGATAGTTCTTTTGGAAAGCCAGCACTGGAAGTGTTTCCCTGGGTGTGAATTGCACTTTCAGGGTGTAAATGTAGTGCACAAGATCCTGGTAATCCCTTCTCCTTTTTCCTAATGAAACTGCAGCATATTTTTTCCCTTCATTTTTTTTTTAATACAGCAGCACATGGTAGAACTGCAAATTTTGGCCTTTAGGGCTCTGCTGAAGGCCCTAGCTGTGCAGTTCAGTATTCCTGCTTCATTTTGGGTAATGAACTGTACTTCTGAGAGAAAAAATACACATTTCAAACATAATAATTCATAGGAATTTTTTATGTGTCTTTTATTATAAATGAAGCCATTCTCTTCATATTTGCAATTTTGATCTTAACACAGGAATAACTTCATAATAACTTCATAATAACTTCAACAAGAGCAACAATAAAATGTCTCCTTACTCCATATTAAAGGAAATATAAAGTCAAGAGGATGAAACAAAAGCTCTCTTGGCCAATCTCACACCAGAACAAATTCTAGAGCTGAAAGGAAATGAGTAAATTAAAATTTGTATTACCATTTCCCCTCAGGCTTTGCCCACATGATTAAAACCAAAACAGTCTTCTCAAGAAATGTCTTTTTCCAAGAAATGGCAAGGATTCATGTGGTGAAAAGAGCAATTGGCCACTGAAGTAAGAGATTTCTGTTGGTATTAGAAATAAGAGGGGTTTTGGCTTCTTACTGCAAACTTATGCTTGTTTGTGTTAGTGAAATGGTCATTTAGTAGCATTTGAAGAATGTATTTGTCATTCTAGCGGATGTACCCAGTAAAACTCAGCCTTGTTCTGAAAAGCAGATTATGCAGAAAAACTGTGCCATCTCCATCAGCTTTCACATGGCCCCTCTGAGATTAAAGCACGTCCCCAAACCTCCTGTTTGCCTGTGCTTAAGGGACAGAATTTATTTCGTCAGATGAACAATGATCAGTTTAATTTTGTAACTGAATTTTCTCAAATGCATTATTTATGCTCATTACCTCATGAACATCAGTGGGAGTTCACCTACAATAAGCTGAATAGATGAATATTACCGTTTTTGAGATGCTCTGCAACACTTAGTTTAGACCTGCACTAAAAGCAAAATAAAGAGATGATATTTACCTTTTTATTTGCAGTGCCCAGGGAAGCTGAGAGGAATTATTGGGATTTGTTATTTGCATGCCATAAATCTGAAATAAAAGCCATGTCTTTGTAGAAAAGACTTTGGATTATAACACAGTAGTTCAATAATATTGCACGTACAACATTTACATGTGCATTTATTTTTTAGAAGGGTTTTTATCATTTACCCCTATAATAAAGCAGAGCATTCAGCTACATCAAAAGATGAGGGAATATAGATGATCTGAGTGATAATCAAAGATGGGGATCAGCAGTTTATATCTTCAGCAGCAGTCCATGGGGAGGTACAGAAACCATCTGCAATACAGCCCTACACATCAGTTATTTACTGCAGCTCTTCTTGGATCCTGTGTGTGGCATTACCATTGATCAGAAACCCCAGCTCAGCTCAGCAAGTATTGGATGTCTCACTTTCTTCAAAGTCAGTCTGGAAACCTTCCCAGGGATGCATCTGCTCCTTTAATTTGCCACAGAGATGAAGAATTTGTGAAGAAAATTAAAGCTGGAATAAACATCAAGCATCCTAAATCTTCATGCTGTTGTGGTAGAAAATGTGTGTAAAGCAAGTGGAAAAAGCTTCAACAGATGTTCTGCCTTTAACCCTAAACTGTACCTGATCCCATGCAAAGGGGACCAGTCCATAAGGCAGAAACAATCCCTTATTTCAGTGATTTGTTTGTGATAGAAGTGTTCTTCCAGGAGTGCTACTGGAAGATTATCAGTTACATTAAATGGGAAAGTATTTACCTGTCCAAAGGAAGGTTTCCTCACTTTACTGGTTTTATATATTCCTTTCTATTCTACATTGCATATATCCAGAGGCCAATTGTCTCGACTTTCAGAGGCTCTGCTATTTAGCATAGCCAGGGATCCTCAATAGAAATCCAAGAGAGTGTAGTACAAAAAAAAATTGGATATGGTCCAATACTGAAGGAATATTTTACTTGCCTGGGACTTTCTTAAAATCCTTTTCCACTGTTCCCTTTGTCACGTGATTTTCTGTATTTTTTAATTTTTTTTTAACCATAATATGTCTTTATTTAGGAAAAGTTCTGTTTAGGTTTCTGCAATCTGACCTCTCTAGGTCCAGCCCACCCTGTGTTCTTCTGAGGAAAGTTAATCATGCAGTCGTAGAATAGCTTGGGTTGGAAGTGAGCTCGCCTAGACCAATCCCCCTGCAAAGAGCAGGGACATCTCCAACTCAGCCAGGCTCAGACCCATGTCCAACCTGACCCTGAATGTTTCCAGAGATGCAGCACCCACCACCTCTCTGGGTGCCAGTGTTTTACCACCCTCACTGTGAACAAATTCTTCCTCCTGTTAAATATAAATTGATATAAGTTCAAACCATTACCCCTTCTCTTCTTCCCTCCCAGGCTTTGCAGCACAGTGCAAAAGAGACTTCAATGAGCTCTGCTTTTACTCCTGGCTCAGGGCTTGCTCTCCTGCTCCTGCTGCTGCCATCCATCTCATTTTCCCAAAGTGCCTCATGGCACTGCCAGCTGGGGTGGCCTGGTGGCACAGAGCAGGTCTGTGATGGGACAATCAGTCATAATCAGCTAACTTGAACATTCAATCTGGCTGTGGTCTGGACTGAAAACTTTCAATGAGAAGCAGGACAAATGATCCAGTGGGAGCCTGCACAGAGTTTTTTAGGCTTCCTGCCAAGGTGTCATTTGAACCTGTGCTGCTCTCCTCCTCTGGAGTGACTTGCTCCAGGCTGTGAAGGGAGTTTGAGATCAAACTGAGGCCAGAAATTTATACGCCTTGAGGTCTTGTTGCTTCACTCTGACAAGGTCTTTTCCCACTGGCACACAGCAGACCACACAGGCTGAGATGGTGTCTGTTCCCACTGAGGAGATGTTCTGTTTTCCTCTTCTTACCTTTTAGTTTCTCTGTCCCAAAGTCCTCAACACATTTCTCATTTCCATTCCCTGGAACAGCCTCGCTGCTGCTCACCTGTAAATCAGCAGAGATCATCTCCTCTGCTCCTCCTTTCAGCTTCTCAGGTGCAATGTACTTGCCTTGAGTACATGAAATGTAGAATTCAGATAGCATTTTGGCTTGTTTGGGGCTTTTTGGGGAGAGAGATTTTTTGGTGGTTAATGGCATGGAACTAGGATTATTGCAAATCAATCCTGCAACCTTGTTGCTTATTACTTGCCTGTGGCTGCAGAGTACAGAGTGAATGTTTTTTCACTTTTTTATTCTGTGACATCACATACAAGATATTCACAAAAGATCAGGGCAAGGGTTAAGATGCTTTATTGAATTTAAAAGGGAGAAAAAAAAGGTGGCTTATATGAGTTATTCCTTTTTGTTTTCCTTCCAACCCAAGAAGAGGACCCTTAAAATCAGTTTACTCCAAATGATCATGATGTGAGCTGTAAGGCCATAGGCTGGTCTGGAGTGACTGTCCTGGGAAAGGGACAGTTTGTAAATGCAGCTGCTGTTGTCTAATTCAATGAAACCTTGAAGGAAAATTAATGAAAACCTGCCTTTTTAAAATGCATACCAGGTTTTCTCACAGTATTATGCAGTTGTTTGAAATAGGAAGATTGAATCCCTTTTTCATTACTCAGACTCTGTGTGTGGTGAAAAGAAACAGCATTGCAAGTCAAGCAAGTGGCATGCTGGCTACAAATCTATAATAAAGCCAAGCAAATTGGGGTAGTCTGTGCTTTTTCCACCTCAGTGACCCCAAGAACCAGTTCAGGTTGAACCTTTTTAGTGCTTTTTGACAGAAGAGATCCATTATAGCTGAACTTCCTGAGAAAATTTTAGAGCTGCATTTAGGTGAATCAGAAAAAAAAAAAACAACATTGCTTTGTAACAGATTTTGGGAGTGGACTAAATATTTCTTGGAAGTCAGCTATACTTGGGGCACTAGTACTCCACATATACCAGAGTCTGATTGTGCATTTTCAGGAATTTATCTAGAAATGATACCTTTTCTGCTCTTCATCCTGTGCAAGTGCTTGTTCTGGGAGCAGCTCTTGCAGCTGTACCCACAGCTGGAGCTCTGACTGAAGAGCAGATCAAACACCTCCCCTTCCTTGTTTCTGCAACAAAGAGGGAGGATGCACAGAAATGCTTTTATCCAAATTGTCATGTTCAGAGAGCTTGCTTTTTATTGTTTTTTTGACTCGAAGTGTTACTTCCATTTTCACTTTTCTGCTTGACTGAGAAGATGACTGGTGTGAAGGTGAGCAGTGGTGGAACAAGGACTGACATCCTGGGAAAAGAGCTGCTCTGTGCCCATGCTGCTGAAGAGAAGACTTTCAAACACAATATTATTATAGGGAAGCAGATGCATGAATACCAGAAAATGTTTACATTGCTCTCTTAAATCTTGGGTCTTGCCCATGGCTTGATAATGTTATGCTAGTGAATAAATGCTTTATTTAACAGGCATTTTTTCACTAAAATTTACTACGTTTAAGTCTGGTTCTTGTGGGATGCAGTGTAGATTTCACAGAAAGTAAATAAGAAAAGAGTAAAGCCTGGCTCTAAACAAAACTTTCTTGCTGTAGAACTTGTTTAAAGTCGGAGTACTACAAATAAATTACTGACAATGAAGTTTCTTGAACAAAAAATTCATCTGAAAAATATGGATGGAGAAAAATCACCCAGATTTTTCTCCTGTATAACAGCTGTAAATCCAAAACCACCCTGCAAAGCTCCCTGTGCTTATTCTGGTCTGACCTGTGCACAGGGGACACCATGATCTGGCACTGAAAGACAGAATACAGGGCAAATGATTTTTCTAGGGAACCACAAATGCTACAGATGGGCTGGGAAGATGTGCCCTCACCTGGTTAACAGCCAGCTGCCCTGCCTTCATTATTCAGGGCTCTCTGTTATTTAGTTCATATTTTCCTTGGTGCAATCCTGGTTCTCCTCTTATTATTATGATATTTTCTCCAGGTTGTGGTTGGTTCCTGATTTATGTCTAATGCCCTGTGATATCTGGAAAGTACAGAAGCTCTTCAGACTCCATCTCTTTCCCTTTTAAAGATTTTAAAGGTTTGAGTTTCATTTTATGACTGTGGATTGTTACACAGGAAAAAAATATTGAAGGATCCTTAGAAATAATGTTAATCTTACCCAGTGTCTTTCACTTCAGAACTCCACTTTTCAAGACATGCTTTCCCTATTTCTCCCTCCCTGTCTGCTCTGTTTTATAGTTATTTAAATCCAGGTGTCCACTTTTCACTGGTTCCTGAATTTCTCTTTTCCTTTAATGCTGTCATCTAAGAGTGGCCAAAGCAGAAGGATAAGGAGTCTCTGTCACAGAAATGAAAGCCAGAAGGAAGAGCCAGCTTGATGCTAACTTGCTTTCTGGAGCCTGTGGGAATACCTAAGAGCAGAGGAAATGCAGGTTTTGGCTCAGTCCAAGCATTCAGAGCCTGATAAAAGCCATCAGAGTTTGTGTGTCCCGTGCCCTGTGTAGGCTCTGTGGCCTGGGGAGGGTGGCAGGGAGATTGTTTGGGTTAAGGGCTCTCAGCCTCTTCTCTAGGCACAGCCCTCCTGCTGCTTGGCAGGGGAAGGGCTTTGCCTCTGGAGCCCTTCCACCACCAGTGCTGCAGCTCAAAAGGGCAAAGCCAGCAGAGGAAAACAGCAGAAGGCTGCAAACTCCCCCTGATCACTGCCTCTGGGAGCAGGGTCCAGGCAGCAAACCAAAATTCCACTCATTCTGCCTGGGTAATCCATGGTCTACTTCTGGAAAATCCACGTTTAGTATCTTCTCATTTAAATCTAAAATGTGTCATGAGGTGGTAAGAAAAAGATCTCTCTATTCTTTACTTTCCTTGCTTTCCTTTAGTTTCTTTAGTTTCTCATACCTCATTAGGCTCAGCAGCTCTACCATGAAAGATTATTTACATCTATGCTCCTACTATTTCAAAAATAATGTATGGGTAGACTAAGTTGGAAAAAATATTACACAAAGAAAGTAGGATAGCCTTAATTAAACAAATTAGTGTTTGTCTAGTCAGTGTGATTAACTTTTGTCCCTGCAACACCCCGAAATGATAGCACTAACAAATATTGCAAGGCATTTTAAAATTAAATTAAATGCTCCTTTGATTACATTAAAGATAATGCATTTTAAATCTAGTCCTTCAGGAGCTGTTGCTCTCCAGTGACAGCACTGATCAATTTGCCTTGACTTTCCCTGCAGAAGCAATCTTTGAGTCCTTGAGTCATCATTTGATCAAAGGGCATTTGCAGCTGGGCTATTTGAGCAGTCTGAGTCGTCATCTTAATGCAAAGGTCCCAAGGGAGAGGAGAATGAGGGTGAATGTGCTCCTGCATGGGGTAATAAATTGATCTGAGTGTGTGGATAATTACACACAGGTAGGAAAAAGCAAAAGGTTTGGAGGAAAAAGCCTTGCTCTTTACAGCCTAGATAAAGAGCTGTTTGAGTTGTTATTTTTCCAAGAAAACCAAATCACGACTACCAATTATTGCTGCCTGCAGGGGAAAACAATTCCTGGATTACACATGAAGGGTGGAGAAGTCTGGTGCCTCATTTCTTCCACAAGAAGGTGTGCACTGAGTGTGCTTTTAACAGGGAAATGAAGGCTGTAAGGAAAGGATATCTTCTGGATGAGCTAAAATACAGCACTAAAAAAGGTTGACATAAATATACATGTATTTACTAATACATGTGTATCAGTTTTTACTTAGAAGGATTTTTGGTATTTCTAAAATAAATCATGGAGAGCATACTTCAAAATCATATATAAAACTCGAAATCTTGATATTCTGACTCAGACTTGTCTTCTTTTCTTTCCCTGAAATGCCAGGGGCACATGGTTATTTTTGAGGTGTTCAGCTCAGCTTGGGAATCTTTTCCTCTTAAGCAAGCAAAACTGTGGTGACTTTTTCCAATGAAAAAAGTGCTATGATTAAAAGCTTAGAAGTCAAAGAGCAAATTCCTGGGTAATGGGATATTTGAAAATGTATGCTGCAGTGGCTTCAGATATTGTGGTCATGAAGAGCAGGAGCTGGCTTGCTGCAGATCTCTGTTTTCTTGCTTAGACACTGGCCTTTTTGAAAATTCAATTACACAGATGCAAAATTCTCATTCTAACAGCAAGTACAGATAACACAGGGATAAAGGTATTAGTGCACACACCCACACTGCCTTCTTGAGAGAAAACCAACATACCCATGTTGTTTCTGTAATTCCAGGGCCAGCTGCAGGGACAGGAATTTGCTGTCTCCAAACAAACCATGTGCCCCACATCCTTGATTCCCTGGCATGAGATCACAGTCCTGCATTTGAAGCAGGTGATGCCTTCCCTGAAAAATGAGCCAATGGAGGAATTTAAATCTCCAAACAGCCCTTTTCAGAAGGAAAATAATCTGGTCATCCCAATTCCTGACATGAAAGAAAACTATGAAATGTCAGCACCACAGTGCTGCAAAGAAAAAATTAAGAACATTTTTGGGAAAAGCAAGGCAGGTTGGTCTGATATGAGGTGCAATATTATTTCAAAGCACAAAGAACTTCCCAGAAATCAAGTATGTTGAACAGAACACCAGAATGGAATTTAGGATGCAAAATAAAAGCCTGTAATCACACTTTATAGCTTCATTTTGAATTTGGAGACTGTATTAGGGATGAAGTTTAACACTAAAGCTGTAGCTTGACATATCCCAAGGATTTGGAGACTGAAGCTTGAAATTCTCATTTATCTTTCTATTAAGCTCTCTGACAAGTTTCAGAAAACCAGGCAGTCAAATCTGCAGTTATTTGTGCTACCTTATAGTAGCTAATAAAGCTGTCCTACTTCCTCAGAGGTATGTAAAATGTAAATTGTTTTGAGACTTTGTTCATTTACTGATATATATTTTCCTTTTGCATTTTTACTAAATGAGTAGCATGGCCTGGAGGGAGAGGAAAATCCCTATAAAATCCTACACTGCTATATATATATCAAGATTTACTTTCTGGATGCAATTCTACCTAATTATTACTGCTTCCTAAAATTGTTCAGTATAATGCCCAAGAGTCCCAAGACTAGAAAAAAAATGCATATTGTGAACAAGTGAAATTTGCTCATTAAGTTCCGTTTCCTCATGCTGTGAGATATGTAGACAAATAACAAGCTTTAAACATCTGAGTAATTCTCTTGAAATCCCGATGCCTTGATAAATACTTAAGGAAAGCTTTTCATTGAAAGAGAAAACCAGGAATTTTTTTAAACTATGCACTCTTCTTTAGGTATATGTTATGGCTCATTAATTCATCTCCTGACTTGCTGACTACAGCACAGATGACATTTTGATTATCAGATGCTGCCTTGTGACAAGAAATTGCAAATTCTCCCCCAGACACGTTGCTGTGGTGCAGGAAGGCTGAAAGAGCTGGGACTGAAGAGGAATTGCAGAAATTACTCAGCCTCCTTGAACATCTCAGTGTGGCATTGGAGTGCTCATGATGGAGAGGGAGGTATTAAATATTCCTGTGGGGAAAATAAATTCCAAAAGAGTATTCTTTGTAAGTTACAATATCTCACATATTTCTTTGGCATCTTCTGCACAGGATGTGATTTCACCATTGCTACCTGGACATAAGGAACACAGAGATTGCTCCCACAGCATTTCACTGAATTTCAATTTTAATGCTGAAATTTTCCAGTTACTCATGGGATTTTCCTGATGGGATTGAATCATGTAGTTCCTGTTAAATTCTGAAGTAAGTCCCCAAAGCCAGACTTTCAAAATCCCAGGTTTGATGCTGTAACGTCAGTGATGATTTCACTCAATTGGGTACATCAGCTCCCCACAGAACACATATTTTTATCACCTGGAAAAGTCAAACCAGGTTTACTTTCCTCTGTGGGCTGGATTTTGGGAGGCAAGTTTGTCTCAAGATATGACAGGACACATTGGAAAAGCTTGAATATGGAAAACAGCAAACCAAATAAACTGGGCAGGCTGCTGGGTTCTGGTCTGGATCTTGCATTCCTTGTTCCTGAAGCAATCCCAACACATAAGTCAGGAAGCAATTGCACTCTATGGAGGTGACAACACTGTTACAGTGTCTGTTTCTGTCTGTTTTTTGGGATTTTATTCCCCCCTGTGTTCTAGGCAATGACAATCAGTTGTCACTCCCCTGTGCACGGGGATCCTGCCCTAGCAGGATTCATGGAGGGAAGACTTTTGCCCTGGCCAACACAAGCAGAAACCAGAACTCTTGTCCCAGTAGCTCAATCCAGTCACCCCAGTGCTTGTCCCTCATTGCTGCATGAGTAGCTTGATGCTGTATACAGAAACTCTAAATATTCTATTATATTTTTACTCTGGGGAGAGGTGGATTTTGTTTACAGTCAACTTTTACTATGAAAGACATGCTTCCAGCATTGCAGCATATTTTTCTTGGATGAACTAGAGTGAGGGTCTTTTTAGAATAAAATGTGCAGCTCCAATTTCAAAGACTGAAAATTGAAAGTACTTCATTGAAGTGCATACTTTAAAAAAAAAAAAAAAATTTTCTGGTTAAATTCAGAAAAAAGGAGAATTAATATGAACAAAGCTGTAGTTACCTCCTTGCAGAGGGGTAGGTATTTTTAGTGTTCATGATCTATTTTGATGAGAATTGCAAAATTCAGATTAACATTCAGGTTATATTCATGTATTCGTGCAGTTCAAGGCAGTTTTGAATAGATGCTGTTTCCAGGTGGTTTGTGACTTCTGTTAGAGGGTTTGACACCAGTGAAGTGATGTGCTCTATTGCCTTCTCTTACCTGAATTGCCCCCATTGGTCTTGCTGGGTTTGCTCACAAGTGTCATGGGACAAAAAAGAATAATATTCCTGGCAGTGCACACTCAACTTCGTGCATGCAAAAATCTAGAGCTGATTGGGGAAAATTAACAAAAATTTAAAATATTAAGCATTTTCCTTTTTTACACAGTTCTGCTGAACACTAAAAAGCCACTTTCAGTCTGTATTTATAGAATTAATTCAAATAGTAAAAATCTCACAAACTATGGACAATATTATTGCATTTATGCAGCACCATGAATTTTTGGGTTGGATGCCTTATGATGCAAAGCAATTCATTCTTCGTTATTCATGAAATTAATTTATACAAGCAGTGCCTAAACTTGCTCTCATAAAAACTGGAGGAATATTCTCTTTGCCTTCAGAGCAGGAAAGGACAAGCAATTGCAATGTTATACATCTGGGGAGCATAGACATTTCTGGAAAACCTTTTATTTCTCTATACAATGGGGTAAATGAAAGACTATGTTCAAACTCAAATGTAAAACCAGTAAAGAAATATCAATTCAGTTGTCTAAGAAGTGGGTAGTATTTTTTGCAAAGGATCAGTAAGCAGAATAAATGGAATAAGAGCTGAATAAATAAGGTTTGTATAGGAAAGAACTCCATGAGGGTGTCATACAGCATTGAAGATGTGCTCTGCCAAGCAGCTCTGTGGGGAAATAAATGTATACTAAAGGGAGCCAATGAAAGGTTGACTGAATACAAAATAATGTCAATTTTGTGTCCTTACAGACTGAAAAAACCATCCCAAGGCCCCCTTCCTGTGCCTGCTCAGATAAATCTACTGTGTCCTAAGTGTATTACAGCTGCAGGTGCCAACTCACCTGGGCTGGAATGGCACAGAGCTTGGGGAACACCCCTGTCGCTGTGTTTCCTACCATTAAATGCTGCACAATTCCAGAGGAAATCCTTGTTTAAATGCCAGACCTCTCTGTGGCTGGTCAGTCTGTCTGGGCTGTGAATGTGGCTTGTCTCCTTCCAGGGCTCAGGATACATTTTTCAGACTTTTAGGGCTGGGAGACTTTAAATAGAACTTAACCAGAAAACTCGGCAAGATCTTTCCTTGGGCCAGTTATTGATCCAACAACAGACCAAACCAGTTCCATTGCATCATTTGCTTGCTGCCTGAAGTCAGATGGAGGAAAAGTTGCTTCCCAACATTGTGGAATTACAATAACTTCATATATTCCCTCACCAGAAAGTCATCTATTCTCTCATCCTGCAATTAATCTTGCAAAAGAGCAAACAATGACATAGAATTAATCAACCACTGTGACAAAAAAATTGTGATGGAAAGATGAACCCAGCTAAAATTAATTTTTTGAGCGACAGCTTGAAGCTCAAACAAGTGGAAAACATGGTGCAAATTGTACCTAGCTTCAAGAAAGGGATTTTAATGAGAAATGCAGTGGCACAGCAATACTAATCAGTTAGAAAAACACAATCCACCTTGGGCTGCTGGGTCATATCACAGCCTTTCCTGCACTTTCCCTTTCCTGTGCAACAGACTGGAGGGAACAAAGATTGCAGTGCTCTATCACCCAGGCTGAGGGGAAGTGCTGGAGCATCTGAGAGACCAGCTCAATGGGTTTGTGCTCATGTGCCAATGTCTGTGGCAATGTCCTTTGGCAAATGCTGCATGGAAATATTGCTGTTACTGAAAACAGGAGGTGTTTGCACTTCCCGTGTATGCTCTGTTCTTTACTGGGAATAAGATCACCAGGAAGTGCCCTGAGAGCTAATTTATGTCTGTCACACACTGACAGCTGCCAGGGAAGGACAGAAACTTGGGGATCCTGATGCAGGCATCATTCTGCGGCTGCAGACAGGACAGTCATCAGGGAAGTTCCATGAATGCCAGCTGGGCCATTAAGCCTTGGTTCCCGCCTGAAATACAGCTGACACCATCACCTTCTTATATTTAGGGAAGTTCAGCTTTGTATGTTTTGTTTCTTTGCATTTTTTTGGGTTTTTTAGAGCAGAGAAGTCTTCTGTCTTTCTTCTTCAGAGAAAATCAGGCAGCCTGTCCCTCCCAAAATTCCTGCTTTTGTGCATTGATGGAAATGGAGGAGCCTGGTTAGCCTTCCCATGGATTCCAGGCTGCAGGTAAATTAATTCTCCCCTACTTTAATGGAACTTCACCTCAGTGAACAAAAGAGGTGTGTAGAACCCAGCTACTTCTCAGGTTCTCATTAACTATTATTTAGCTGCCTTTGCCTGTGCTGGTATTTTCTAAGTAACTGAAAAGCTGCTATTTTTATAGCAGTGAAATATTGTCCTTAGTTTTCTTTGCAAGTGTTTTGAAAATATCCCTTACAGCCTTTTTTCTTCCAGATTTTAGGAGCTTGACTGGCATGTAGAAGGGTGCAGGTTCTATTCAAGGTAACTTCCTAAATTTTCCATTTTGGAGCTAAAAAGGCTCCTTCACTTACAGTTTCTTTGTTCCTTTGTTTTTGTTTTTTTTTTACAAGTGGAAGTATAAAGTTACCAAATATTTCTGTAGTTGCAGTGGTGATAGTAACTCAGCTTCTCTTGGTTTTCAAACACCATTTCAGGATTGGTTTTTAAACAACAAAACCAAGCCCACGGGTTCCCTAGCAGTAAGCTGTCTTCCTATTTAAGTTTTGCTGTTAGATTTATTCATTGAAAAAATACTTGAGAAAATGTACTATGAAATACAATAGTTTAAAAACTTTGTAGGAATAACAAAGTACTTTACTGGTAAAGTGATAGAATATGATTGCTTGGCTTGGAGAAGGCTTGTTGTATGTCTGTCTCAAATGGAAGGTGTATCTTCAGCTGATCAATGATCATGTATTTCTCTAGGATTCCTTAGAATGGCAAACAATGCAGTAAAAATGTACCTTTATATGGAGGTGAAGATGCCTAGATGTGCATGAGATACAGATTAACTCAATTCAATATATAGAATTCAATACATAGGATCTTTGTTTTTGCTTTCTTTCTTTCTAGTCCTTTCTAAAAATGATGGTAATGGAATAGATAACAAAAAAATAGTGACATGCTGAGTGATAGCCTGACTCCGTGCAACACTTATGGGAAGAAACACTTACGTTAGTGACATTTTAATCACTTCTAAAGAGGTGCCATTGGGTACCACTAGAACAGGGCTCACAATAATCTATGGGCTTCTGCAGCTTATTCCCTTCTCTTCTCAACATTCCTTTGTTTCCACTGCATCTTTGCAGCATTTTTGAGTGGTGTTTCATATACAATTAAGTGACAAAATCTATCCCTTCCCCACCTAAGGTCAGATGAGCCATTATGAAATAATTCCCAAAGAAACGTGTCACCGTTATGCTATATGCAGCTTCTGGTTCTTAAATCCAGATATTTGGGAGAAAATAAGATACAATTAATCAATTTCCTCCCCTCTTCCCTCCCAAATGGTAGTTTTCTTATTTTAATAAAAGTCACTATAATCACACAGAAAAAAATTGTTTGTCAAAACAACACATGTATTATGGCTGTGGAGCATGTCATGGTGCATAATTTGCTTTCTCTATCTTAGAGCTATTATTGTTTTCCTTCAAATATCTTACATTCAAGGCTAGATGATTTCAATTACTTTGGATCTGCTGTAGGTCATGTTTTCTGCTCCTACAGGCATCCACCCTTTTCATTTTAATTTTAAAGAACTGAGAAAGATGATTTTCAAATAATTTTCAAACAACTGCAACTTTAACTCCTGGCTAAAACTGGGTGAAATGGAATTATTATTTCTTTTTTCTGCTAAGGAAAAAAGTTGTTATGTTTGTTGATTATTTCTGCAAACAGCTCTCAGAATTGTATTTCAGGTTTACATTGGAGCTGTAGCTTTTCAGACCCATCTAGAACTCATCAGTAATCATCCAGGAGCACGAGTGCAGTGTCAGGACAGGCACTGGAAGTGTCTCCAGCCCTTCTGAAAGCTGTGAGGGCTCCAACTGGCTCAGGAATGAGCAGCACAATCCTGACAGGGTCAGCACAGAACATCACTGGGGCAAGGATGATCAGAACGAGGTGACCAACAGAGTTTGGAGGGAAAAGTCAATGAATGTTGATTGTCCAAACCCCAAACTACAGGACAACATGCAGCTGTAGATTCCTGCCACTCCACAGTGTCAGTGTTTTGGAAGGGAGGAGAGAAAGGACAGGGAGGTCCCAAAGGAGCATGAGAAACATCTGCTGCTGCTGTCCCCTGTGCCCCTGGCATATGGACCCCCCTGAGAACTGGGCCTTCTGCTCTGCTTTTCAACACTTACTGGAGACCTCTGGGGGTCTCCTTGCTCCAGAGTGCTGCAGACACCCAGCTGTTCTTGTCCTCTGCAGCAGATGTGCTCTGCAGATGTCCCTGGGACTCAGAAGCACATGTGGAGCAGCATCCAGCTTTGCTCAGCTCCAGGGGAAGAGGGGGCTGATAAAAACAAAAATACACTCCAGGAGTTTGACCTGGTGCTGGCTTCAACTCATTGTTCCCCTGCTGTCGTTGGAACACTCTGGAAGGTCCTGCCAAAGGAGAGAGTTTTCTGTGCATTGTCCTTGAGAGCCTAAACACATCCTACACACTGATCACCTGTGCCAGTGCAAGCTGGATGTCTCAGAACTGAGAATTAGTTATATAGCTAGGGATTGGTTGATGAGACAGTGATTGAGCACCACATAATTCTTCAGTTCTTGTTGATTTCCCCCAAAAGTATTTTCGAGGGAAATTTTCTAGGGGTTAATCATATAGAACTATAAAAAGGTAATTTTACCTGTTAAAATGAAGATATTCTTTGGCAAGCCTTTTGAAATCTGTGGTGAATCCATCCAAACATTCATTTATCAGTAAAAAAGCAAACATAGCTTGACTGGAGTGAGTGCAAGGGTCAGCTCCCCAGGCAGCAGACTGCAGCCCTTTATTGCTGTGTAGTCTGAGTCTGCTGCTGCTGCACTGCACCCAAACTCTTCTGGAAGAGACTTTTCTAGAGCCTCTTGTCCAGCCTGTTGGTGTTAGCACTTCCTGGCCATGCCTGACTCCTTTGGTTTATTTAATCATCTATTTTCCATCTCTTTTGCTCAGTACTCTTCTACCCACCACACTGTGGTAGGGTATGCATGCAGAATATAAATGTTTTGAGGACAGGAACAACTGAGTGGAGAAAGAACAATGATCATTAATGGGGGACTTTGGGTGACATTTATTGCCTCTTCTCCAATCAGTATATTCATAGTTGGTGAACAATGCGGCAGAATAATTTAAAAAGCAACTAGCATATGTCCTTTCTCTCTAGGCAAGGAACTTAATCATGCATCATTTTTCTACATCTGTCATGAGACTGTAGGTGCTGACACCTTTGAGTTGTTAGATATTTTGTTCTGTAATTTGTTGAGTATGAAAGCATCCCTTAGCAAAAAAAAAAAAATTAATCTAAAACATTGTTCTTGGACTTTTACCTACAAATTCTTATAAACATATTCCTGAATAAGGCAACATTCAAGAAATGATAAATGCTAATCCCAAGCATATCTTTATTTTATTGTCATTTTTAGATTCCTCTAACTTCTTTTCTTTTAACAAATAAACTTGATTCTATCAGCAGTAATAGATGGAAGATAAGAGAGGAGAAAACCACCATGCAAAGCACATAACTCACACACCAAAACTCAGAATGTCTGCACTACAGAGAGAGAATGGGTGAAGCACAGAGCTGGCTGATTTTTTTTTCTTTTTAGGATGCAATTTCATATGAGATGACCTACATTCCTGCTTTGTCTAAATGCACCAATAGTTAAAACAAAATACAAACAAAGAAAACAGAGTTCTAGCCCAGAAAGAGTTTAGTGGAGTAATTTTGATTTATTGTTGCTACTTTATTTTGCATTGTTGTAAATCCCTATCAGCCAATATGACCAATCCTTCTGCTGGACCATTTTTCTTGTCAATCATCTGCTAAGAATTTCAGACTCCAATTTTAAACAGTGGGTCTTTTGTTATCAGAAATCAGCTTTATCTTGCAAACAGTTATCTCTTAAATTACTATCATGGGAGGAGTGGACTGGAGAAGGTTTATTTTCCAATTTTTTCTCCAAGAGCTTGTCTTTTATTCACAAAGCCTATGGAAGAAAAGGCATCATTAACACAGCATCAAAAAATCCAAAGAAAGGATAACCTTTTCTCAAAGGAGGGGCATCTATTAAATGAACAATTCATTTAATTTTTAGTCCCCTTCTCCTTTCAAACGAAAAGCAATAGAAATACATGTCAAAGAACCCAATCGTGGTAAAATGTCTGCAACAGGCAGACTCTAATAGAAAGAGATGATGGTACAAAGGACTGAAAAAAGCAGCTCTTCTTTCCTTTTCTCTCTTTTGTTGTGAACACAAAGATAAGTGCTTGCAATCAGATGATTTTAATGAACAATCCAGTTGTTTGGTCTGGATGGAATATTTCCAGATGCAATCTGTAGAAGGTGTTTGAATATGAGCTGGTTCCTTCCTAAATGTTCCCTCACCTGGCAGGAGCTGTCAGGGCAGCCCAATTGCAGTGGATGTGCCTCCTCCAGAGGGTGCAGGGAGAGAGCCCTTGCAGGAAAAATTATTTTCAGTGCTTTTCCCCCCACACACACACACAGAGTGCAAGGGTTCAGTTCTATAATGTTGTGCAGGACCTGTCTGGTTTGAGGGAGAACTTCCATCTGCACTGAATAGAATGCCTGTGGTGATTATAAAATCCCTGAGCTCTGGGACTAAACATTCTGCTGTGTGCAATCAAACTAACACAGAAGTATGAAGGCACAATGTGATCTCCTTTGTTGCACTTACTATCTTGTTTTGGGAATGTCTGTGTGGGAGGCCTGATGCAGAAGTGGGAGACAGAAGATCAGGGGCAGGAGTAATTGAGCATCGTGTTACCAAGAGATTCATCTGGTAAGCACACAAAATCTTCAATATTCAGTGAAACTATCTGGTAGCAAGATGCTTGGAGGAGTCATATGAGGAGTGTTTTACCAAACACATTCACAGGCCTCTTAAAATTCCAGGTAAGTTTTGAGCAGTTCAGGATTTGTGGACAGCGTTTGCTGCTAGTCACGGGCCTGTTTCCCTGCACATTTTGTTACCACCATCCTTTTGATGACATATTTAAAAAATCAGGCCTCAAGCTGTGCTTTTTCCCAGGAGTGCCTGCCTTTTTCTGCTTTCCATCTCTTCAAAATCCAAACAAGTATTTGCAAGACCTGAACATTACATTTATGCAATCAAGTCAATATTTTCTCAAAAGCAAAGTATAAAAAGTAGCTCTCTTTGCAGAGAAGTTGAGATGACTCCAGTGTGTGAAGAACACCTATATTGTAAACAATAATTACAATGTTCCTTTTCTCTCACTGATGGTTCTATTACTTGTATTATTACTTCTTTTCTTATAAAATATATTACGTCTCTGGAGTTTTGTGAAGGGATTCATATCTACTATCTAGACCTGGGGAAGAGAAGAAAAATTTGTATTCACTTAAAACATCTCATAGTGAAGTATGGAAATAATAACTAGTTGGAAAATTAAAGTGATTTCCATGGTTAGTAATTTGTGTGTAGTTTTGACTGTAACTACTAAGGGCTCATGCTGGATCTAAATATATGGCTTTATAGCTTTATGCCTAAATGAAAAAGATTAAATAGAGGTGTTAGAGGTCTCCTGGATGATTCTGCAGCTGTGCTTAGTTCTCATCTACTGGAAAAGATGAGAACATTCAGCACTCAGTTCCAGTAATTTAGAACTGAGTGTGCCTTTCTCTGCTGGACCTGCATGAGGAGCACACAGAGCACTCTGAGTTCCATGAAGTGAAGGTTTCTCACTCTCACAGCTGGCTGTATGCAGGGATTGTGTTTGGAAAGAGCTGGCATCTCACTGTGGCTTTGCACTGCCCAGGACTACAATGGGCAGGTTTAGTTCTGCAGCCTGTACCTGATGCTGACCTCCTGTGAGTTTACAGACAGGGAAAATGTTCCATCCTTGGATGTTTTAGGAAATGTCTCCTAACAAATTGCTGCTAAGGGAAGCTCAGCTTTGTATTATTATTTCTTTTCCTTTGGGAGTGCATATTTATCTGCCCCTTTACAATCAGGGTCCTTGTTTGACTGCTCTTCTTCAGTGTGAATCTTGAACAGAGCATAGTACAGCAAATGTGGATTTCAATTCTTTGCCTTTAGAGATACTCCCTCAGATTTCTAGCTGGAAGACTCTAGGGATTGACGTATGACATTTTCTTGAGACAGTAATCTAAAGTAATTAAAAAACACAAGTCACGAATAAAAACAGAACTTGAACAAAACCCAGAATTAAAACAGATATTTTATCCCTTTTATCTAGCCTTCTCATCAAAACAATAATGCTTTGTCTAGCTTGAAATGTTAATTGCATAGTATAGGTAAAGGATCAAGGGAAACCATGCACATGAAAGTGTAGCTTTGCAGTTTGTGCCTGATCTGCATTTCCCTGCTCTGAGTGGCACTGGGCCAACATGAAACTTCCTGCTACAAGAGCAATCCTGCCCCTCAGCTCTAAACTAGACCCTGCTCCTCCACCTTCCAGAGAATCACAGAATGGTTTGGGTTGGAATGGACTGAAAGCTCATCCAGTTCCACCTCCCTGTCCTCTAGACCAGGTTGCTCCAAGCCCTGGAGCATCCAGCCTGGCCATCTTTTCTTTTTTCAATCTAAACAAATCCATTTTGCTTTCAGATGATAAAATAAACCTATCTTTAACATAAATCATTTTGCAATTTGTCTTGCATTTTTCTTATCCCCGTTTCTGTACTCCTCAGTTGAGAAAATCCTGCATTAAAGCCTCTTGGTCCCTTTCCTAATGAGAGAAATTAAATTCAACTTATGTGACCTACTGTGAACTCACCCAGCTCTTTTGGGAAGGGGAAGAACACCTAAAATTCCCAGCTGTACTGGTCTCTTGAACAGAAAAAGACAACACCTGCTGAAAAATACAATATTCCAAGAATATGAGTGCTGGGTATGATGGATGTTGACAGGTAGATGAAAGTAAACAAGGCAATAGGAAGATATTTGTCAGTATGACAGGGGCTGATCTTCCCATGCCCAAAGGCAGACTCCTATCAAGAGCAAAAAATCTTGAGTCTCTATAAGTGGTAAAAATGGGGGAGTTGAGAATAAACAGTGAGGTGATCTAGTAAAGTTTTGGGGAGCTCAGTAAAGAAGAAGGATGGTAAGCAAGATGGGGATGTGCCTTTTGAAATCTGACATGCAGAGGGAGGGGTAGTCTGGGATGGGCCAGGGATGGGCCAGGGGCTCTGTGCTGGAGGGATGAGCTGGCCTGGGAAGGACCAGGAAGGGCTGGGCACTCCGTTTGTGCCAGCAGAGACTGTAGTGAGGAAGGCAGTAAAACATGGAAATAGAGATGTCACACCAACAGACCATGCAAGGAAATTGATCTTGCAGCAGAATTCAGAGTGAATAAAGGGAAAAAAAACCTGTAGTGAAGAGATGAAAACTTTAAAAAGAGCTTTTTGCCTCGGAAATCTATGAAAAGCTCTGTTTTCTGGAAAACTTAGTTTAGGAATTAAGGTGCAAAAAAATCTGTGTGACCTAGCAGGGGAAATGAAGGTATTGCCTGGGAAGTAGGACTGGATGACTGCTGTCTACAGTGAGAGGAAAGAAGATTTGGGAGGATTATGGAAATTCCTGTGTTTAGCTATACTGGCCTTGACACAGTGGATAAAAGCCATCAAAGGAAGATTCCATAAAGGTCACTATGATGGTTTAGACAAATAACAATTAGTTAAATAGCTAAATTTTCTCATTTTGGGGAACTGGATCAACTTTCTGGTTTTGAGTTCCTATTTCATATGTACAATGTGCTGCCTTGCTTGATGAACAGGAAAATACATTTTTGTTACTGTTTTAAATACCTAAAAGTTATTTTAAATTTCTGTTAGTATTAAAAGCTAAATTTTGTAGGTGTATACAAATGGCAAACATACGGAAAACTTCTACTTTCTTGTCCTTTCATTCCCCTGTTCCACTGCTCTCTCTTCTTTAATTCTATGATCCTTTCTCTCCCTACATTTACCTATGCAGAATAATTTCCAAAACTATTCAAATTCTCTAAGATATTTAAGGCTACTGCCTACAAGCCATCCTAGAGATTTTATTTCAGTGTAGAACAGTGTGTGTCCCTGTCCCAAAACACCATCACCAGGCTTTGCAGCATGGATCTCATGGTGTTAGAGAAGGGATGAGAAATGAATAGTAACTTGTTCACTCTAGTTTTGTTTCTCACAGAATGAGCTCTTTGTCTCCAGCCTAAGAAGAGATTCTGTGTTTACATTAAGAGATCTCTTCAGTGAAGCAGCTCTCGCTGAGGACTCAAACCATGCACTTCAAACAGTTCAGGAGCTGAAAGCTTTGGTGTTCTTGAGAAGGAGCAGCTCAGCCAGCTGCAGAAAACTCTGCTGATGTGGGGATCATGTGTAAAGTGTGACTTTTGTTCCTACCTCTGCCACAGCTGGGTTGTGATTGGGGAGTGTCTCTTTGTCTTGTTAGTCAAACGTCAAAAATACTTCAAGTAACATTTTGTACTAATAAAGGTATTAAAGAAAGAGAGATGTGTGTGACATCTTAAACATTCAGAAATGCATCATGGATGGGGACTCCACAGCACTGTGGTGTTCTCCCCTGTGTGGCATAGAGCTGTTCTTACATCAGTGGTTTGGGTGAGTCAGTCTTACATTTGTCTCACAGGGACTGGAACTTTTTGTTTTGAATCTAGGCACCATCATTCAGCAATGTTTATATAGTGAGGTATTCTATTTTAAGCCAGTTTCTATTTCCTTCCTGGCTATATTTAAAGAATATTTATTACTACAGTCCATTTCCCCACAGTAACTGGATAAATATAGCTTTTTTAACATTCCATAAATTAGAAATATTTTTTTTTCTTTATTACTTAGTGCAGCTGTTCCATTTATTACCTTTTGTTGGGGAGAAAAAATACTTTGGATCTTTCATTTGCAAGTAATTTACTGCAGGTTGGTTTGTTTCATTGTATTCAGTCTTAGCTTCCAACATGGCAATGGAAAGAATTAAAAATTTAAGGAGGCACATTTTGGCATTGCATAAAAATACTGGATTTTGCTTGGCTCCTAATTTCAGTTTCAGCTCTTGCTGTTGCTGCTGTCTGAAACTGGAACAGAATTGTCAGAATTTCTTCTGTATTAGAGGTCACAGACAGGGTAAACAAATGTTGATATATTTCTAAATCATAGTTTGCCTAAAAAGGGGAATCATGCAGGCCTAACCTGATCAAAATATAAGCAGTGTCCTTGTAGCAGACCTCTGAGGTCATTTGAGACACCTTGGGAGAGCTGAGAGATCCCCTGTGCCTTTTCTGCCTGATTCCCAGCACGAGGCAGGAGAGCAGAAATATGACATAGCCTCATGTTTTACTTTAGGTCAACTCATTTTGCACAGGGGCCAAGTCCTTCATAAAATAACAGCAATAACTTTTAACTTATTCTAACATCTCCAAATATTTGTCTAAATGATCTTGGTTTGTGCCTTCCAGCTGGGGTCCCAGCAGTGACAGAGGCAGCCAGGGGCAGCTCTTGTCTTTCATCCCCTCCCTGGGTTTTGATCCCACCTTGGCTCTTCCAGACAACTGCTCCTTCTGTGCCCTTTGCAGGACATTCTACTGAGCCAAATATCATGGACAGATACTTGGAACAGAATCTTCTGGATCACTGTGGTCTGGAGTCCCAAATCATTGCTGCCACCTGCTCCTCCAATTCTCATGCAGTGATAGATGTTGAACTGGAGTCCAAAGAAAAGGCTGACTTTATTGAGCCAAGAGAGGTCTGTTGCTGACTTGATTAGAGCTTGAACTTCATCTTTTCTTATGGAGCCAATAAATATCTGACTGGGCCACACATGCTAAGAAGTTTAAGCCTTTTTCTCTTTGAAATAAAAAGGTGCAGGAATGCTGAACTTCCAGTTTGAGAACATTTGGTTACTAAGTCAAGCGACGAGTTTAGTAAGTGGCACAGGACAAAGCCACATTCTGTGCAAGCCCAGGGACACTTGAGGGATGCCACTGTCTCCTTTCATGTGCAGGCTGAAGAGTAATGAAGGCAGGCATTTTTGAGGAAGGAAAACCAAGCCTTCTCTCAGAGTTCAGTGGCTGGGAGCAGAGCCCCAAAGGTGTTCCTGTGCTGGCTGTGTCAGAGCAGCACTGAGGTGCTGCCAGGAGAGCAGCAGGGTCTGGGGAGCCTGGGGAGCCTGGAGTGAGATTGCAGGAACAGCTTCTTGCAGCTCTTTTGTGTGTCTGTCTTTAAGTGAAGCGTTTCTGTATGCAATTTCCTATATTGGTTTGTAAGGAACAGTTTTCATGTCTGCTGCACTACAAACTCCTCCATCTATCTGTGACTCATCTGGCAGCACAGCACAAAGAACAGCCCAGATTAAAAATGCTTTCATACATGGAGCTGATAGAGATTTGTCAATGTCTGAAACTTCCCCTACACAAGAGATTTTTTTTTCCTCTTTCCTTTGGCTGTCACTGCCTTACATTATTATTCCTAATCTTTTAAGACTCAGGAAAAACAAAAACCTAAAGAAGATAATTAAAGAGTTTTTCATGCAAAAGAAATGAAGGAAAGTCACCATCACAGTCTGTCCTTACATGGCTGCTTGTTTTCCTGCTCTTTTTAAACAATATGAATTGGACCCATAGTTTGATTCCTTTCCATAGACACATTTGTGGCTGTTATCTGTTCCACAAGGAAAAGCCATCAATTCTGACATAATTTAATTTACTTTTATTGGAATACAATAGTAGAACCAGATGCTTATGTGTGGATTTGATTATACAGAAAATAAATCTTTTTTATGCTTTCAATAAATATGAACGGTTGCCCAATACTTCTCATTTTATTGCTGCATTTTTCAAGTTCCCATTGAAATTACTTGAATTTTGGTATTTATCTCAAGGTGACAACTAAGCCTGAAAATCCTCTGAGGTTTTTTTGTTCTTTTGGTTAAGGATGGCTACATGATTCTCAGGGATGTAGCTAGCACAGAAACCACAATCTTATAGATAATTTCTTAAAGAAGTACAATTCTATTGTGTACATCCAATTACCATGGAAATCAAACCCCTGCTGTTAGAACCTTCCACAGTTCATTTTTCAACTTAACACACTATGAACTCTTGTTCTTCAAGTGTTAATAAATCCTCTCTTTAAAACTTCTTTCCAGTGATCACACACAAACACAGAATGCCAGAACACCCTGAGCTGGAAGGGATCCTCAGGGACCACTGAAGCCCAAATCCTGGACAGGAACCTGCACAGGACCACCCCAAGAATCACACCACATGCCTGAGAGCCCATAACAGCAAAAGATCAGTGATATTACGAAATTAGAAAGTAACTGGTCACTCTGCAAACCTTCTAAAGCCACTTTCCTCTATGGGACAGTAATTATAGCTTATTTCTTGCAGAGTCTTGTCCAGTATGTGTAGGATATTAAAACTGCCCTGTTGTGGACATCAGGGGGGGACATTGCTGTTTGCCAGGGGACAGCTGCCACTCACCTCTATTCTAATCAAAGCATGACCAGAAAACCTAAATTGCAAAGTGCTTAATGCATTTTAAAAGTATAAATATTATGCTTAGAGGCTGTAGATATTTGCACTTTTTATTCTGTATTCCCTCTGCAAAGGGAATAGTCAAGGTGCAAAGGATAGTCGAGGTTATATGATGCCTTTTTAGAAACTTTTGTTCCAGCACAGAAGCACCTCTGGGTTTCACAGTGTAACTATTTCAGCTGTTATGGCAGTGTGAGGATCCTGCAGCTCCACTGCCTGGTAACACAGCTCTGCCAAGCCCCCAGTGTCACCATCACAGGTGACAAGCCTCCAGCCTGCTTTCCTGGCTGTATTTACCACTGTGACTAGACTGACACACGGCAGACAGTGTGGTTGGGGCATTCTGCTGTCACTGAACAGCAAAATGAACACTGCTCATGATTTGCAGAAATGAGTGGGAGGCAAGAGCAGCACAAATGACACATCAGGTCTACTAAAGCAGCAGCTGACGTCGGTGGCAGACTAGTTAAATCCTGACAGGGAGAACCTCTGTAAATTACAATGCCAGGTGCTGGTCTCTTTTACCATGCTAAAACATCCTGTGGATCACGAATTTTGGGCTGGGATTCAGCAGGAATCAGGCTGTTTGTCCTTTTACATCCTCAGAGAGCCCCCAGTAATCAGAAAAGCCCCATAATCACACAGCCTTGTGACAGGAAGGTGTCATCTTCTGTCTGCTATCAGCCAGAGCCTGCAGGACCTCAGCTCACACAGGAGGGATCAGCTGGGAGAAAACCTCCTACAAAATCCCAAACTTCTTCCAGAGATGCATCAATTTTGACAGGAATTCCCCTAGAAATTTTCTCAAAACAAGATGTGGCTAAGAGTTGCCTAAAATAACCCTCTAGAGATGTGAGAGATTCAAACTCTTGGGGTTGGATTTGTGACCTGAGGAGCTGCTGACCCTCAGCCCTTTCTTCAGCAGCACCCAAATCCCAGCACAGCCTGGTGTGGGTCTCACAGGAGGCTCAGCTCCCCTTTCTTGCCCCTCAGGAGCTCGACAGGGCTGCTGTGCACATTCAGCAAGGAGCTGGGGAGGATAGGAAATCATCCCTGGTGGTTTGGGAAAAGCCAAGGAGATTACTGGACTCCTTTCTATTGTGTTATTCACTACAAACTTCCCCTCTGCAAGAAGAGTTTTAATAAGGTAACTTTTTAAGTCCATGAGAGAAATTAAATAACGCTAGAAAATCTAGAGAGGTCAAACCTTCCCAAAGCTTTTGACGTGATACCTGGTATTAATTCAGTAATTACTGAATTAATTACTCCACACAAAACCCCCACAATAACAACAACAAATAAAAAGACCATAAAATACCCCTTAGTTCAGAAATTGCTTATGTTTTTCTGTTTGTTGGCTGGGGCTTTTTTAATAGCAAAAATCTGCAATGAAGCATTCTTTTGAATATTCCCATTGCTCTGGTGGTGCTCAACATGATGGGGAAATTGTTTGATAGGAAATGAAATGCTAATTGTACCTAAAAAAGGCAGCATCTATTCCATCTGCATAACCTGACTTGTATGGCTGTCAATAAAACATCAAACCTCCAAACAGACAAGCCTAATGTTTATGAAAACAATCTTGCCTTGAAATTGTGAATAGAGCAGAGCTTTTTTGGTTCTGAACAGAATTTTTACCTTGGAGCAGCTGATCCATGTGATGGGAACCAGGACAGAAGTGGGGCTGGCATTGCTTAAATGAGATTGGGAAAGGAAAAAACCCTGTTGGTCACTAAGGAGTGTGTGTTGCACTGGAAACTGTGCAAATTTCATCTTACATAAAGGGAATGGTCAATCACAGATAATCCCTGGTAAGTGAGTATTGATCTCGTTTGGTTTTTGTGCATGGCAGCAGGAACAAAGCCTGTCCCCATGCTGCTGCTCCAGCTTCGTTTGGCACTTTAAATGGCACAGTCCATTTGAGCAGCACTCCCTCTGTGTGGGCAGGTTAGATGCAGCTCCCTGGGGTCAGCTCTACCTCCTCAGCTGTAAATGTAGGTCAGCTGCCTGCCGTGAGGCTGCTCCTCATCTGTGAAAGCACAATTCTCACACGCAACTTCCCAGCCTGCTGCATTGGTCTGTCCTGTGGGAGAGCTCCTTTCTCTGGAGCAGAGAGCTGATCTTGTGCCATTGGCAGTGCTACCAGCCTCCTTGTGTCTGTCCTGGCCCATCTCTGCCACCAGCCCCCCGTGACACAGCACTGCCAACAGCCTGCCTGCTGTGGCACAGCCAGGACAGCCCCGAGGCCAGTGCCCATCATTTGTGCTGCAGCACTGTGGTGTGGATGTTTTCTTCCTCCATTCAAAAGAGAACCATTAAGTTGCAGTAAACCCCCAAACAGTAAATCTTAAAAAACTGAAAAAAACCAAAACATAAAAGCAAAATAAAATCCCATCAACTGGTAATGATGGAGAAGCAAGTTAAGTTTAAAGATTAAAGGAAGCAGTTCAGCAAAGGTTAGAAGAGAATTAAAAGCAGTAGGTCCTACCCACCATCCAATTTTAAATCTGCGTGTAGGACTTGCGGTTGAGATTTACAGGTGTGAAAACTCAGCTCTGGAAGGAAAATTGATGGTGCATTGATTGAAGGTAATATCTCACACCACTGGAATTAAAGACATGTCCAGTGCCAAACCATCTACAAGGGCTGGTAATGCACAAGGAAATGAATGTTTGCTGTGAAGGTGACTGAGCACTGGCACAGGTTGCACAGAGAAGCCGGGGGCTCTGCGCTCTCAGAGATCCTGGGAAGCTGTCTGGACACAGTCCTGGGCACAGCTGGCTCTGGGTGGCCCTGCTTGAGTAGGGGCTTGGACCATATGAGCTCCAGATGTCCCTTCTAGCCTCAACCAGCCTTTTATTCTGTGAATTCAAAATGTGCGACCTAAAATGAGCACAGCAGTCCTTGTTAAAATTTCTTTCATTAATGGCATAGCTGTTGTGACCGGACTCTCTTGGGTTTGTGTCTTGCCTCATTTCTTGGTCAGCCAAGAAATTCCTTTACTTTCCATCCAGGCTGGTGCTGAACTGTTTCTGTGAGTTTTCTGCCCTGAGCTACCTCGGGGTTTTCAGACCCGAAGCCAGCTTGGTTTTGTCCTCAGTGTGACTCTGCCTGACTCACCTCCAGAGCAGACTGTGGGGGAGCATGTCCTAGAAGAAACCCTCCTGCAACTGTAATCACAGTTTAAGAGGAATCTGATCTTCATATTCTTTCCAGTCTCTGCATGTTTTCAAATGGATTTTTTTTTTTGTTTCACTGTTGCTATTTTTTCTTAGTTTCAAGCACCATTAAGAAGCCCCCTGCAGTTTTGCCTCATCTCTCTATGTCTACTGCTGTTGGTTTATAGGAACAACAGTGGCTTTCTATGATCCATGTATTTATCTAGTAAAATATGATTAGGAAACTGTTTTTCCTCTTAACGCACTTAAGTTTTCCCCTTAAGAAATCCACTGACTCTCATGTATCCCTATAAATCCCTCTTTAATAGGCACATTGCTTTATCTTTCTTTAAATAACTACTTCACCATCTCCAAAATACCTTTTTCAACATGAGAAAAAGCCAGATTCCCTGCCCATACCAGGGGGGTCAGAACTAGGTGATCTAGAAGGTCCTTTCTAACCCAAAACATTTTATGATTCTATGAAATTAATTTGGCATATTTTCTTGTTCCTTTATACAAACCCCTGTGTAGCTTCTCCTGCCCAGTTTTCTCTGTTTCCATTATTTTGCCTCAGCAGAAATCCACCAGCAGTACTTAAGTTGAAAACAAAATAAGCTCTAGGAGGGAACAGTTTTCTTTTTCTTAGGCAACACATAATTATCCACTCCTCAGTTCATATGGAACTTATTTTCCCATTAGGCTTACAAGGGGCTGCAGCTGTATCTTTCGCTTCAATCTCCCCCCCAAAAAAAACTCGTGCTGGATTTCTTTCTGGTCATTTTAGAAAATCAGTTCAAATCAAAACATCACCAAGTTGCCATGTCTGGAAACTGAATTCTGATGTTTATGTGCCTACACAGACTTGGCTCCAGTCTTGTGGCAAATACTCTGCTGTTCTTGTGATGATTTTAGCTTTTATATTTTTCAAATCCCATACTGCATTAGTGAATAATTCTGAACTCCATATAAAGTGTTAGCTACTGTCTTCACATTTTGGTCAGACAGAACAATTCATCTAGGTCTGAATCAAGGACCTTCAGGACCCTGAGCCTCAGGCCCTGAAAAGCATAAACAAAAGTGAATTGGGAGGAAGCAAGCTGGGGGAATACTACTTCATTACCTGAAGCTGTAATTGGAGGATTAACCCCTGATATGTAAATGGACCAAACTTATAATTGTCTGAAAAACTGGTGACCATTGTCCATCTTGGGTGTAGCCCCTCTCAGAGGACCATGACTGCCCAAGGTGTATCTTTTGAAGGCCTTTAATAAATAATAATAATAATAATAAATAAATAATTAAAAATCTTGTCTAGCCTCTGTTCTAGGTGGCCTGTCCAAGGCATCCCTTGCTGCAGTGGAAGAGAGGGCTGTGCACCCAGCACAGTGGGCACTGCAGTGCTCTGACCTTGGCCCCAGGAATCATGAAGCTGCAGTAGTGATGTGCTGGATTCCCTGTTCTGTGCAACAAGGTGAAGTACACACACAGGCTGCTCAGGATGTTTGCTCAGATTTCTGTTTAAAGACAGGAACTGCCTTGGCAGCCACCTTACAAATAACAGACTCAGATTTGATGTGACAAGGATTTTTGCCCATGCTGCAAAAACATTTCTGTTCAAAACTTTCTTCTTTTAGGCTTTGCCAGACTAAAACCATCTTATAGTCTCTGCATTTTTATAAGGAAAAATTACTCTTCTGTTCTTTATTTCTGCAGTCCAAACAGTAATATTTGAAAGACTTATTGTGAACAAAGCAGGGAGATTTTCCTTGTTTAATTTAGTATTCAAAGTGAGTAGAGACAAAAGATTCTAACTCTTCTCATAGTTAAAGCAGCAGGAGAGGCAGGTGGTGTGCACAGTTTCTCAAAACTGAAATAAATCTGAAAGCATAAAGTGCCCACAGTGACCTCTGTCTGTACAAATTACTCATNATCTAGGTCTGAATCAAGGACCTTCAGGACCCTGAGCCTCAGGCCCTGAAAAGCATAAACAAAAGTGAATTGGGAGGAAGCAAGCTGGGGGAATACTACTTCATTACCTGAAGCTGTAATTGGAGGATTAACCCCTGATATGTAAATGGACCAAAGTTATAATTGTCTGAAAAACTGGTAACCATTGTCCATCTTGGGTGTAGCCCCTCTCAGAGGACCATGACTGCCCAAGGTGTATCTTTTGAAGGCCTTTAATAAATAATAATAATAATAATAAATAAATAATTAAAAATCTTGTCTAGCCTCTGTTCTAGGTAGCCTGTCCAAGGCATCCCTGCTGCAGTGGAAGAGAGGGCTGTGCACCCAGCACAGTGGGCACTGCAGTGCTCTGACCTTGGCCCCAGGAATCATGAAGCTGCAGTAGTGATGTGCTGGATTCCCTGTTCTGTGCAACAAGGTGAAGTACACACACAGGCTGCTCAGGATGTTTGCTCAGATTTCTGTTTAAAGACAGGAACTGCCTTGGCAGCCACCTTACAAATAACAGACTCAGATTTGATGTGACAAGGATTTTTGCCCATGCTGCAAAAACATTTCTGTTCAAAACTTTCTTCTTTTAGGCTTTGCCAGACTAAAACCATCTTATAGTCTCTGCATTTTTATAAGGAAAAATTACTCTTCTGTTCTTTATTTCTGCAGTCCAAACAGTAATATTTGAAAGACTTATTGTGAACAAAGCAGGGAGATTTTCCTTGTTTAATTTAGTATTCAAAGTGAGTAGAGACAAAAGATTCTAACTCTTCTCATAGTTAAAGCAGCAGGAGAGGCAGGTGGTGTGCACAGTTTCTCAAAACTGAGATAAATCTGAAAGCATAAAGTGGCCACAGTGACCTCTGTCTGTACAAATTACTCATGTTGGTTTAGCTAAAAACACTCCCATTTCCTGAAAGAAAACCCCTTAGAAAAGGGTTCTGAAAAGGCATTTCCTCGATGTGAGCCTGAGCAGGACCTTCAGTGCTGCCTTCTAAATCTTTCCATGGAAACCTCTCAGCAGAGGAAGCATTAGGCTCTGACCATGGTTAGCCTTTCTCAAAATAAGCATGAAAAAACATTAAAAAAAAAATTTGTGCTTGTTGTAAATGTGAACCAAAATACATTAATCTGTCTCCAGTTATCAACTCAGCATCTTTATTTAGGAGAACAAGATGGACAGGAAAGCTTCAGGAGGAGAATCATTCACAGTACCTAGATGTGCTGTGGGTAATCAGCCTCAAGGGAAGCCCTGTAAACTCAGTGCTCTTTCTGCTAACTGAGTTTAGTTTTACTTTAGATCTTTGGTCATTTACTAGTGCCACTGAGCCAGAGATTCTGTTAAACAGTCCCTGGGTTTCTATTTACTGTGTGCTCTGCACAGATGGACAAACCCACCAGTCATCCCTTGAGTATTCTCTTAAAATTCTGAACTGGTGGAGGAAATGGTGCTGGATTTCCATTAGAACTTTGAAAAAGGAAAATTTCTCTCTTCTCCCATTATCACCCTGATAAATCTCTGTAAGATGCACCTTCTCACCCTTCCAAGTTTCTCTGAAGAACAGCACAAGGCAAATGGCTTTCATGAATCATCTCTTATTGACAAGACTGTCTGCCTGTGTTGTGGGGAGATAAGGGCTTTTTATCTGGCTATCGAGGTGGGTTGTGGACAGAATGCATATGGCAAAAATGTACAGAACATTCTTTTCCCACTGCTTTAAGATGCACAGATACTAACAAATAAAACTTATCATAGAGAGATGATTTATTTACACTCATAAAATGTATTATTAGCCTTGCCCACAAGCTTTGTCTTAGTACAGTGAAGCATCTCCTAAAGACTGAGATGAGTTGAAGATTACACCACTGGTGAAATCAGCATTTTGTAGTGGTGCTGCTGACATGGTTGCTACTGTCTCCCAGTGATGGTTCAGTCCAGGTGTGTGAAGATGACTCCAAGAGCAGCACAGACTCATTTTGTTTCCTCCAGGAAGCATTGGCTCTTGTCTGTACCTTGGCATGTTAGGCTGTGCCAGGCTGAAGGCTGTGTTATGTAACCCTCAGGTTATGGATGCCACCCCAACAATGCTCACTCGGTGTGTGATTATCAGAAGACACAAAAACTAATCTGGCTTCATTTGAAGCCAGAACACTTTACTGAATCTCAGGGATTTTGTCACAAAACTCCTACTGATTCCAGACAAAGCACAAAGCCTTGTAAAGATGAAGAAGATCTGACCTGCCTATTTGTATAAACGATCATTATAAAAAGGATCTTCATTTAATAATCTTTATTCCAATCACCACTGTGAAATCATGATAATAGATGAAGCATCAGTCACCATGTGTTATTCATTAAGTTGTGCAAGCTCAACTGCAAGTGCAGAATCCACAGTAATTACACTTGGGTAATTTTTTCAGGAAATATTTTTGCACAGCACACATCTACCCAGAAAATTTATTTGCAAAATACTGACTTGTTTCTGGTTGGCATAAAAAGAGAGTTAAAACAATCAGGTTTCATGCTCATGCAGTTTGATCTCACTTTTCTAGAGCTGAGGCTGCAATTTTTTTTTGGCTGAGTTGGAAAAAAAATTTTAAAGTGATGGGTCATTGACTGCTGGCTCCAACAAAAAGGACTGAAATCAGTTTGAGGTTTGAAGTGCAGTATCAGGACAGAGAAAGATTCAGGGTGAAAATATTTCAGTGAAAATCTTCTAAACAAATCTAAGGTTTTGGAACAAAAGCCAAGGCCAAAAGGAGCTGTCAGGCTTGTCAGGGTCAAGAAGACAATAGGCTAGGTAGACTGTAAATTACAATAAAAAAGCTCTTTTTTGAAAGAAATTTAGAAATTATGCAAAACTTCTAAATATTGAGTTCTGAAGTTAAGGAAGATTAAAGACGTCCTCATCTGGTGAATAAATGTATTTCTAAAGTTAATCAATTGTTACCTCTCCAAATTCAGGATTATTTTGTTGGGTGGATGCACGCAGGACAATCACCTTGTGGCAAGTGTTCAGTCTGAGCCTCATCTACTGCAGGTTAGATATTTTATAAAGAGTAACTTGGTTCTTTAAAAGTGGGATTTGTCCTTTTCGAGTCAGATGTCTGTAACAATACCTTAAATCATTGTCTACATTAATGTCTTGTCAGGAGGAGAAAAGGTATGCTGGAAATAGATTTAAGGCATCTAAACAAGGCACATCTCACCCTGGGAGTGCTCAATTCTTTCCTTTGACAGCAAAGAGAGACTGTATGTCCAGTTCAGACTGCCATTACCTCCTCTCTGTAAACCCCTAACGCCAGATAAGGTGAATCCCACCCCCAGGAGGCACAGAAAGGAGGCAGAGATTTGCTACAGCAACAAGCTTCTCATGTAGAAGGAGCCCTGTGGTTCCCCAAAGCTCAGGCTGAGCTGTGGGGATCCATGGAGCTCCCTTCACTGGGTGGAAATGAAGAAGGAAGGATGACCTGCTGCAGGAGAATAATTGCTGGGTAATCCCTGGGGAATCTCAGTTAATGGAGTTGCAGCTTAATTAAACCTCATCATTCAAAGCTTCCCCTGATTGCTTCTCTTTAACAGTAAATAGAGGAGGGAGGCAAACAGCACAAACTCTGACAGGTAAGTGGGTACCCACGTTAATGAGTGTGGATTGTGCAGCAACTGCAGCCAGCAGTGGCACCAGGCTGGGGAGGAAAGGGGGTTCTTACCACAACTGTTCTCCCCAACAATCAGGAAAGGCCTCTTCTGGAGAGCTTTTGTTTTTAAGCACAAAGGGAAGTCAATAATTATGCCTAAAATGAGATCTGAAGGGTTTTGAAAATGATACACAGCATAAGAATGTTCCCAGGCTGGCATACTGAGGTTTGGGAAGAGCACTGTGCATATGAAGCGTGTGTGATGCTATTTATTCCACTCTTTGAGCTTTGCTCTAATTTGGGGAGAAGTTAAATCCTAGGGTCTAATGAGAACGCTCATATATAATCAAAACAAAGTAAATTAGAGGAATATAAGCCAAACTGGCTAAAAGTGATGACTGGCATTTAAAAATCCCCATAATTTCAAAAGTTTTCACTGAAAAACTGGTGCATACTTTGTCAGACTGTCATCTACCCAACCTGTGTTTGAGTAAAAGGAATCTTCTTTCACATTTTCCTGCTCTTCCCACATATGGATCCATCCTCTAACCTACTTGGGTAGTTGTGCCACTGTTTGAAGAATAAATAATTATCTGATCCCTGAGTCCAAGCTGAACAACAAGAGAAAGGAGAAAAGAGTGAACCTACTTTTCACTCTTTCACTTTCACTATTTCAATGATCAGATTTTTTCCTCCCAAGTAAATTTCTAATCAAAAAAAGAAGACAATATTCTCCTACCAATGTCCTTTAGCTGGTACCACCCCTTTCTGAAGGGCAGGGAAGGTTATGTGGAGCAGAGATATCAAATAACCACAGATGTGTCCCAGAAAAAACTGGCTCTGCAGGTTCTGTGCATACTATTTTATATTGCCTTATATGCAGAATGCAATACACTTTAGTAATGATGTTTGAAAAAAAATTTTAGTGTTATGGTTGATCCTCTCTTGCGCAAATATTTGTGTATTTTTTATCTATCAACAATAGAGACCAGAACTCACAACTCAGTCACCTCATGCAAAATTCTTAAATGTCATCATTGATTACTGCATAGATTAAAATCAGAATATAAACATGACGTATTTATCATACCAGTTAGATTCACAAAGATTTGGCATGAAATTCAGAATGTAAAAGGCAGGAGACATTTCCAAGCCTTTCAACATTGTTTGAAAGGTATGTTAAGTTTTTACTGTTTCTTGTGGTAATATATCATGTTTCTATTGTTCATAAATCCTGTTTTCTTGCAACCTTCCTTGCAAAATAGAAGCACATCGAGTGCAACTTTAAATGACTTACAGATGTACTCAACAAGGTGGAATGAAAGACCTATTTACCTGCCTTTCAAAGATTACACTATTGACATTTCGTTTTCATCATGAAACAAGCATGTGGTTTCAAGAATGCTCAAATGCTGCTGCCTTTAAAATGAAGTGCATATCAAATGCTCTGAGGGAGTAATTCAAAAAACTCATTTTCCAGTATAGTGAAGAGCAAGAATTAGGTGCTCTAGGCACATGAAGAAAACAAGGTAGATCAGGGGTAGTTTTAATGCAATGGAACAGAAAGGTATTTGAAGACAATTGGTACACACTGATTTACTGCAATAGTACATGGGTTACATCTGTCCTCTTCTGAACTGATTTTCAAGGAATTTGCAGTGTTGAACCCCTCAGTCACAAAGTTGCTACAGAGATGCTGAGAGGCTGTCATGTCTTTGATTTGCTTGGGTACCAAGCAACAATCCCAGTGAAAACACCTGTGTGGAGCTGATCCTGACTCTCTAGAATGGTAAAATGGCATACCCAATATTCCTGACTAGAGCAGTTCCACACAGTTCCTGAGCTGTCACCTTATGGTTGAGTTAAATAACTCTCCGTGCTGAGTCTGACACTTCCCATCTCCTGTGCCACACTGGGATTTGTGCTCCCAGCCCATCCTGCACACTGCCTGTGCTGAATCCTCCAGAGATGAGAAATGGAGGCGGCAATATCCGCACTGCAGGGCGTGGCATTGCTGGGGGCAGGCCTGGCATGCAAAGGCTGCAGGAAAGATGTTCTGATTAAGACTGCAACTCCTTAATCCAAATATCAAAACTCATGGTCAGCTTAAAACTCCTATCTCTGAGCTCAGTTCATATGCCAGGGACTGCACTGAGTGATAAGAGAAATCTCATGTAATGGAAGTACTGGTGTACAGTACGAAAGATGAGGTAAAGGAATAAAAGATCTACTTTTTTTCTTGAGTTTTTCTTATCCAAAAGGAAGCAAAGGCAGTGGCCAAACTGGTAATAGACTTTAAGGCAAGTAATTGACTGCTAGCCTTCAAAAAGGACCTGATGTGGGTTTGTTATCTGTCTCATTCTTCTTACAGCATATAATAAAATTTACTGTTGGAAGGCAGGTATCACATATCGAATACTGATAACTATTTCAGTTAATCTCCAGATAAATGTTTATGGAATACCTTCATTCTGTGGGTATTTTTTGAACAGATATGAGGTTATCTTACTGAACAAATAAACTTGTCCTTGGAAGAAAACCTACTGAATTAGAGAATATGCCCAGAAAGATGCCTATGTAACGTGTGGCTCAGGCTGATTTTTTTATCACAGAAAGTAAGGACTTTGTCAGGCACATCTGAAGCTCACAGTCTGACTGGCATGACATGGGCATTCTCTATTAAAGTATTTCTGAAGGCTTAACAATTGTCTATTTTCTGCAAACAATTTATGACCATTGGTTACTTGGAAGACACTCAGAGGACTTTACTGGGATTCATACACAGGCAGTATTCATCCACTTTGGCATTTGTTTTCTATTATTATGTTCATTTAACACAAGTATCAAAATGGGGCACTCTTTGAAATGCTATTGAGATCTAGTTTTAGTTTATTTGGTTTGTTTTTATTTTAATTCTACTATGCCAATCATATTTCATAGCACAATAAAGATGACATTAACACAAATTTTGCTAAAAGGCACTAAGACACACACACAAAATATTTGTTTCAGATATTTTTTCTTCATCTTTTCTTCTGTGCTGAAAGTGCACAGAAGAATATGAGGTACCCAAAAATCAAAGTTTCATGCTGCACACTGTACACTGTTATACAGAATAGCCTTTATCTTGTGGATTTTATTTAAGGAAAGAAAAACTGTTAGGGATTAAAGTATTTGGGATGGAAGATCAAAGAAGGAACAAATTAAATAAATACAGTGTGTGGAGTCTGTTGATTTTATTCAATATCCTGTGGACAAGGAATTTACTAGTGGTTCTGTGAACTAAGCTGTCATCTCTGTTAATTTACTCTTTTGTTCAATCAATGTGTGGACATATTATGTCAAACAAATGCATGGCATTCCTCCAGGCTAAATTTGGTGCAGTTAATAAACCTTTCACTCATCAGCTTTCAGTGGTTAATCTGGATTGCTTTACCTCCTCCTGTTGACTCTAGAGACTGCTGAGAGGGACTTTATTCTCTTGTAAGAAATCTTAAGTTATTTCAGGGCTTGTTTCCTTCAGACAGAGAGATTGATCTGTGCTTGAGCCAATCCTTCATCCCTGTCACTGTCTCAAAGCCAAAAGAGAGGCCATTGTGTGGCCTTACTCTCAAATGCTGCTGATCACACTGTGCCATTTCCAAGAGCAACTGCTTATGAATGGTTTCTAACAACTTTTTTTTGGTTTTGAAATATCTTAAATGGCTAGTTCTGATTTTTTTTTTTGTTTTGAGATTTAAGGTTTTTTAAGTACTGCTGGCAAGTTCACCTTCAGGCAGTTTGCTTTAGCTGATAACTCCAAGAGCACTGGCATCACATCAGCATCCCTAAGCAGACGGGCTTTAGACAAGCTTGGTCTGGTGATAACACTGTTTACAAAAATGCTTCAGAGAGGAGGGAAGGCCAAAACCAAGCCAGATTCAGAACAATGCTTGAGATGCTGACTTTCAGGCCCAGAACACATAGCAGGATGCTTTAGGACAGACAGGCTGCTAACTACAAAAATTCACGACACTGGTGCTGTGCCAACGTTGCTGTCACCAGCACAGTCTGAGCTCTCTGTGTTTGCAAGGACTCAAGTGCAAATTTAATGGAAACCCTGATTTCAAAGACTAAGCTTTTCATTTTGTAGCTTGTGCTTCAGGCTCTTCTCAACTAGAGTAAAATTGAATGAAGCAGATCATCATCTGTCCCATGTTATATATGGTTTCCAGTGCACAAACATTTAGGTGGAAAACCTTCTTTTAGGCACACACAGTTAATCCGAGTTCTGCTTCTTGGCTTCTTCAAATGCTTGAAGAAATTGCAAAGTTATCCTAAAGTTTTATCTAATTTCTGCTGTGAAAGAGAGGAGGTTGGAAGTGTAGCTGGGCTCTTGGGACCTCGTTGATGCCCAAGAGGCTCCTCAGGACCACACCTGCCCAAAGGCCTTGGTGAAGGGGGTTCAGAGCTACTCCTGAGCTTCCCACAGCACTAAAGTGCTCTAAATTATCCCCAATGAAAAGTGGGTGAGAGAACAGCAGTGTTGATATTCTCACTGATATTATTACTATTATTGTTATTGTTATTGTAATTGTTATTGTTATTATTATTGTGAAGAAGAAGAAGAAAAAGAAGAAGAAGAAGAACTAATATTATTAATCTGGTTTGGAACCCATAGGATAAGCATGGTACAGCTGAGGGTTTGGACTGCCACTGGTAGAGTTCGTGTTCATTCCCTAAGAGGTATCAAAAATACAGCTTTGAAAGGGCCAGGAGCAGTGCACATTTCTGAGCAGTGAAAAAGGTTTTTGTGCTTAAAATTTGTGCTAGAACTGAGAACTTAATGTTAACATAAGATTTTCCATTAAGCGGCTGTTTCTCTAAGATGTGGTTAAACACTTGCTTTAAAACCATTAAAGCATCAATATTTTGCATTTTTTGACTTTAAAATGATGCCATGCTTACAGATTATACTCTAGAATCAGATAACAAAAATAGGTATAAAATATCTTAACTAGAAAAAGCAAAAATGTTTCTTTGACTCATAATTAATGTAATATAAAAATCATTTGTGGTTTTGTAATTTTTCATTTTGCCCCCCACTCCCTCCCAAAAAAAAAAAAATCCAAAAATAGAATTTGCCATTGTGTTCTGATTCTTAAATGGAATATTTTGGTTTATGTATTTCCTCCATTCTCAAGTATTTATCACATAGAGATTTTTTAAATTCCAAACAACAAAAAACATATTCATTCTTTTTGGGACTCTTGTTTCAGGTGTTCATGTGCATTGATTCCCATGAAAATTAATTACCTTATGTTGTTTCTTTTTCATGTACAATATTTTAGTGAAGAGTTTTATCAATAATTTTGCCCTTAGGAATACTTTCAAAGAAATGAAAATATTGAACAATCACAATTCTGTGAATTCTCTCTAGTAATCACACAACTGTATGCAATTTTGTACCTTGTGGGTTTCTTTTCCCTTAAGCAGTTATTTCATTTCAGCATAGAGGAAGATTTGGCACTAACACATGTAAATGTTCTGTACTATGTAATTAGCATAGAATTATTTTTCCTTGAAATTCTGCCAATTTACAATATTGTGAACCGAGGAACAAAAAAAAAAAGAGCTGAACGTTATTAAAAAATCCTGAGGAGGTCTGAGAGAGAAAAAAATTAATGAAACACATTAATGAAACACTTAATAAGCTCTACCTGTACACAGAATATTTTTTTTAAATACTGGTGAGAGATATCATATTGCTCCCGTTTCTGTATCTTCCTTCTTCCAGGAAAACCTCACTTGACTAAATCCTTCCAGATCTGTTCTGTTCTGTGATACTTCTGGAGAGAGTAATATTTAATTGAAATACAAGTAATTCAGACCACACCAGCAGAAATGTTGAGAGTGGATAGACAACACCATGAGAGCAACAGAAATGCTCTGATATCTAAATGCAATTAGAGTGGGATTCAGAAAGTGAAAGTATCACGGGGGGAAATGGCCATGGGGTCTGCAACCAAATGTGTTTGGGTAGCGTGCAGGAAGTGTTGCATAAAACCTGATTACAAAAGACAGCAGAGAGAGAGGATTCAGAAGGGAAATGGGAAGAGTTTAGGGCTAATTAATCCATGCTCAAGTGTAAGCGTGGCCATCTGGCAGCTCCTCCCTAACCTGTACCCTCAGGAGAAAGGGAACTATGGTGAGTAGAAAAGATGAGCAAAAATAATTAAACACTTGAAAGAGAGAAATGGGACAAAGAAAATTAGAAAAGCTCTAGAAAACTTTGGCAAGGGTTGTGAAGAAGCAGTAAACCTTGAGGAGAGCAGAAAAGCTACTTGAAGGTTTTAAAAAAAAAAAAGCGCCTGAGGTTGGCAACAGTTCATCATCTGACTTTGGTGGGAAACAGCAGCAAAACCTCAAACACCTGCACATGTACTTCTATAAACAGCAAAGAATACACAGCCAGTAGGGTCTCACACAGAAAATAAAAAAATGTCTCTGCTGATAAAATGTGCATCAAAAAATACGTTTGCAATGGCCTCTGCAGCAGAGATATGTAGACATGATTAGAAACATCACTGTCTTTGGCCCTGACAAAACCTGCTCATAACTTTAAGAAGGAAAGCAGTCTTTAACATAAGGAAGAAAATGGCTATGTTTATTAAAAGAAAGGAGCAGAAGTTCTCTTTCCAGTTTAAACTTCTCCAGCTTTTAACTTGTAAATACTTTTTTCTCCCTGTATTTGTAACTTTATAATGGCCATGAGGTTCTATAGGAAATGAAATGTTTACTTGTATTCCAGAATGTCTTCTGATTCAAGTTTTAACTGTCCAATTTATTAATAGAATAATTTTTATATATGTAAGGATCATGCCCTTATAATGAGAAAAAATTGCATCAGATCCAATTACCAAATAAATTGTTCTTGAGATAAAATGGGTTAAAAGAAATAAGTTCTTGTCAGACCAATCATATCACTGTTAGGATCTTAAATGAACCCATTTGTTCTCTTGCTGCTTCTTTTATCTGAGGGTTATCACTTTTTATGATCAATTTTTTCATTGTTGGGGGTAGACTGCTGATAGTCTCAGCAAAGTTATCCTGAAGCAGTCAGGTCAGTAAAAGAAGTTTCAAGAGAAAAAAAAAGGCACTAAAGTGAATAAAACTGTCTTCAATATAAAAGTTCACAACTAGACAGAGAGTGAGTAATAAAAATGTATTCTGCTTATTATGTTTTCTAATGTGAGGAGACTTTGGCATTTATTTCATTTTCTTATGTGGAAGGACATTAGATGAGATTGTACAGCCAACAGGGTTACTATTCATAGATACCCTTGTAAGCTGCCAGTCATCACAGCCAGCAGCTCTGGAGAATGGAAAATTCATGAGATGGTGGAAGTAATATAAAGATGTAAAGCAATATTTTGCCCTTCAGCCCTGGGTCAAAGCTGGTTCAGGTGGGTACCATTTCAGAAATAATTAGGATTGCATGTCATATAGGTTGAAATTATCTTCTTGAATTTTAAAAGGTTATGCAAGGTAGGCCTATATACTAATATCTAGAGAAATATTAGTTGGTACAGTTGGTTCTGTGTGGGCTTGGAAGGAAATTCAATGTGCTTTTGGTTGCCCATGTCTTTAATGAGTTAAAAGTACTGATGAGTCTGAGCCTTTCCTCCTCCCCCTCCTTTCTTCAGTGGCTTCTCCAAAAGCTCAGCAGAACTCTGCTGCTTCTCTCCTGGTCCTTTGGTTGTTTTCTCAGGTCTGGCGAACAGGAGCAGAGAGCAGTGCAAAAAAAAGGGAGAAAAAGAGATGGAATCCTACCAACCCTGTTCATACTCTTAATGTTGTTTCTTTATTGTTTATATTTTACCTGAAGTGGTTTGAAATGTTGGTGCTTAATACATGCATGTGTTTGAAGGAAGGACCAAATCAACTTTGTCAGTGACTAAACAACACAGTAGTGTCTGGACAAAATGGTTAATCAATGGTAATGACAAAATGTTTATCAACAGAAGCAAAAGTTCTTCCAAAAAATCATTGAACTTCTATTTGTCCTCTTGTTTTGTCTGGTTGTGACAGCAATTAAGTGGTAGAAATCATTAAGAGGCAGGAGAAATTACTCTGATGAGTAACTGGGCAATTAACTAGTCCCAAATCAATAAAAGGTTTTATATCACAATTTCTGAACTTTTTTTTTTTTCCATTTGATTTAAGCTTTCTCCCCAAAAATCTTTCTTCAGTTTTTTTGTGGTGGTGCATGTATAACTGCTGGAAACACCAGACATAAGCAAACAAAACCAGACTTTTGTTTAACATGAATATGTTAAGAAGTTGCAATTCTCTTCCTTCAATATCTCTGGGAATACAATAATATTCGAGGATAAAGAATACTGAGCCCAATAAAAACTGAAAAACTTTCAAAACTACAAACCTTGGAAGAAAATTTGAAGTCTCAAAGCTCATTCAATGTCATGACATAACCATAAAATTACATGACTTCTAAAATTGCTTAATTGCTTCCATGTTTTTGATTCTGCAGAGAAATGTGCATTTGCTTGGTTTTTGTAGGATGCAACAATTACCATGTGTTTTCTTTAGTTAAAGGTGAGATGAAAAAAGTAACAACTTGATTCTTTCATGAAAGAATTGCTCTCTCCCCCAGTGAGGCAAGAACATTTTTGGTACACTCTACAAGAGAGCAAATATTTGATGATTTTCAGGAAAAACCCACAAGTTTTCTATGATTTTTTAGTCAATACAACTTTAGTCAGAAGAATTTTGTATAATATTAGAAATAGATTTCTCAGCACACTCTTTTCATATGAAACTGTTGCAATAGCAAAATGCAAAGATAATCATGATGAAAGGCAACTTGCAGAAGTTCAGAACCTTCTGCTAAATGCCTTTTAAATGAACCAAATGTAAGATTTCTTGGTTCTGAAGCTGTGGGTTTCCACTGATTCTGAGCTGGGCTTAATCAGAAACTTACAACAGTGCTTTGTACACTTTTAATGTGCATTGATAATAACAGACTACAGACATCCTCAGTCCTCTTTTTCCCTCTCACATTTTTTGCTTTACATGTTAATCTGGCATAATTAATTGCAATTGGGAGTGCTGTCAGTATTTTATCAGCTGCAGATTTATGGAGTGGATAAGATGTTGATTATTAAGATTATTAAGATTATTAAGAAGGTCCTCCTGATAAGTGAGTGCTAGACATTGCTGGGGCTTTAGGGGTTTATGGTTCAGTTTGGGTTTTTTTAAAATAAAGGGGGAAAAAGACATGAGCCCAAAAATAGAAATGATGAATGTTTTCCAGTGAAGTTACAACTCAAAAGGATCAGGAGATGTAATTGCAACTTTACAGACACATGGAGCAGAAATGCAGTACATCAAATCCATACCTCAATATTTTCCAGTATATATGGGGGAGAAAGATTACGTATATTTAGTCAAATCAATTTTGTGCTCAATCCTAAAATTAATATTTTTCAGATTACCTGGCAAAACTGCGTATGAATAAGTTAAATGAAAAAAGTCTGGTTTTGTCTAACACCCATTTCCCATCTACCCACTTAAAAACTCCAAAAATGAATAAATTGATATTTTGCAAGTATTCCCAAGCCTTACAAATGAAATATAAAAGAATACTTTTAATGTAAGAGCCTATAAACACATTCGATTTTTAATTAGCTTGTTATGGTGACAGACAAGTCAACGGCAGAAAAAGGAAACCTGAAGGAGAAATAGTTTCACTGCCATGGTTTAACCCTTGGTGACAGCTCATCCCCACTGCTGCTCATTCACTCCCCTCCTGTGGGATGAGGGGGAATCAGGAGGGTAAAAGAGAGAAAACCCATGGGTGCAGCTAAAGATGGTTTAATAGGTAAAGCAAGAACCACACATGCAAACAGCCTCCAAAAAGGGAATTTAATCACCACTTCCCATGGGCAGGTAGCTGCTCAGCCATCTCCAGGAAAGCAGAGCTCCATCCTACATTACAGTGACTTGGGAAGACAAACTCCACTCCAAACATCCCCCCCTTCCTCCTTCTTCCCCCAGCTTTACATGCTGAGATTGATGTATGTGGTAGGGAATGTCCCCTGGGCCAGCTGGGGTCACCTGTCCTGGCTGTGCCCCTTCCCAGTTTCTCATGCACCCCCAACCCCTCACTGGGGCGAGCACAGTGGGGAGCTGCAAAGGCCTGGACTCTGTTAGCACTGCTCAGCAGTAACAAAAACATACCCAAATTATCAGCATTTTCCAGCCCAAACACAAAACACAAAAGAAAATTAACTCTGCCCCACAAACACCGGCACCCAGACAAGTACCAAGATACTATGAGGGCTCATTTTTTGTTTGTTTGTTTGGGTCTTTTTTGCTTAGGCAAAGAATTGTGCAAAAGCAAGAGAGGCATAGCTCTTACCCCAAGCTACCTAAACACTACCTAGTGTTTGCTACCTAAAGCAGAGATTTGTGTCTTTGCAGCATCATATAATTTCAAAATTATCTCAATAGTATAAGTGAGTATGTAGCTGTGGAGTCTTTCTTTTGTTTTCTTTCATTTTATTTTCCAATCTGCACAGGTTGGCTCTTCCCATACAACACTGTTCTCCTGTGAGCCTGGTAACATCCACATTCTTCTGATATATTTGCCAATACAAACCCCCATTAATTTCTAAGTGAATTTCAAGAAGCCCTAAATGGGGCAAGACCAAGCAAGGGGTGCATTTTTCAGAAAAGGAGGTGCTGACAGAGTCAAAAGAGAGTGCAGTGACTCCTGCAGGTCTGGCTGCTGCCCATGGTCGTTAGAGGTTAATACTACCTCCCCCTTACTCAAGACAAAAGCTCTCAGTAGGAAAAGATTTCCCCTCCTCACAGCTGTAAGTACAGCCCAGGCTGGTGAAACCAACTTCATTGCCCAGAGATGTGGGATGGAAGTCCTGCATCAGCCACCTTTAAAGGTTTCTAAAAGGCATCATCTGGGATGCTTTTCTAGTGCCACTGCAGAAGCCACACCGAGCTCTCTGTGGTCCTTGCCAAAATGGTCAGTGCCCTCAGGTGTTTCAATCAAATAACATCCTCAGCTGATTACACACATTTGAGACTGAAAGGTGGTGAAAAATCTCCTCCTAATCAGTGCTCTCACTTCATGCAGTGCTGTGAGGGGGTGGCAGAAGGAGAACTTGGTGCAAATCATCACTGTGAGCTGTTTGGAGAGCCCTGGCCTCCCTCCCACCATCACCTCTGCAAGCAGAGGGGTTCCTCCAGCCTTAAACTCCCAGAGACACGGCAGGCAGGCAGTAATTATTTGGTAATTGCAATGAGGGCATGATTAGGTGGGGATCCCTGCATCCAGTAAGGCAAAGCAGGTGGGTAGGAGAGCTGCACCAGTGGGGAAGGACACGGAAGGTCATGGACCCGGAGAGCCCTGTGTGACTGGAGCTGTGTGGGAGGCACTGGGAGCATCCTGGGGGTGACTGGGGGAGAACACCTGCTATAACCACTCGGAATGGGGTGCAGAATGATGCCCCAGGGATCCTGGATGTAGCTTGAAGTTGTTCTGGCAGCTCTCCTCTGCCACGCAAGGGAGGGGATTGATTGAATTGACTGATTATTTTGCGTGTTGGTTTCACTCTCCCTTTCCCTCCACTCCTCGCACACGCATACACACAGCCTCTCTCCGCTACTTCCCAAAATCCAAGGACTTCCAGGCAAGGGATCAAACAATCGCAACCTGGGCATGGCAGACGGGGAGAAGCGGCTCCAACCACTCCCAGCAGCGGGGCGGCACAGCCGGCTGAGGCAGGAGTGTGGCAAGTGAGGGGAAAGCCCCCGACGGAGCCCCCCGCCCGCTGGGCAGCCTGCAGGCAGCCCTGCCCTCTCCGGGAAGGCTCTCTCACCACGCCTGCTCCGGGGCAGCCCTTGGGAGGGCTCCGGGCTACTCGCCCACCTCCGGCTGAGAAGGGGGCGCGCCCAAAACAGCATCGAATCCACACCTACGGGAGGACAACGGCGTGGGAAGAGGGGGAGGGAAGACGGGGAGGACAACGCAACTCTCATGCCAACCTCGCAGCCGGCTCTTCCTCCAGGAAGCGAGTCCCGGGCGCTCCCGGGCAGCCGTGCCCCAGCAGCGCCGAGGGGATAAGGATGAGGCGCCTCCTCGGGCGCGCCGGCGGCGGCTGCAGCACCGCGGACAGCGCAGAGCGCGCCCGGCACCGCGGCCAGCGCCCCGCGGCCATGGGCGGCCGCGCCCGCCCCGCGCCCCGGCGCTGAAGCGGAGCCAGCCCCGACGCGCACATGTAAGATGCTGACCGGGGGATGGTGCCCCTGCCCGAGCCCTTCTCCTCTCGGCTGCTCTGAAAGCGCCCTGGCTCTAATGCCGCTCCGGGAAGTCTTGTGGGGGTTGGAGGCGTCTCGGGGCGCCTCGGTCTCCTGCGAGCCTGGGGATGAGCTGGTGGGAGTGAGAAGGGGTGGCTGCGGGTGAAAGCGGTTTGGCTTTTCACCCTCGGAATCTGGGCTTGGTTTCACTTGGCTTGTTGTTTGTTACCCGCCACATGGTTTGGAGTCACGCTGTTGGCTTCTTTCATAGCTGGGTGAAATGTTTAAGGGGTTTTTTTTTTTAAGGGTTTGGGGTTTTTTTTGTGAAAGCAGTGTGGGCAAGGAGAAATTAAAAAAAAAAAAAGTGAAAGGGGACACTGTATCATGCCTGTTGCAGCTTGCAAGGTCTAATGGTTGTCAGGAGTCCTTCTCTCCACGTTGTTTCCTGTCTTGAGATAACTATGAAGTGAGCATTGAAAAGGGTGCATCAGTAGGGGAAAATGACATACAGCCAGAACAGAGATTACTAGTTCTTTTCAAAGCTTTTCTTGCTCTTTTTAATAGAATTGCCTGTTGAAAGTCAGCGTTACACTGCCCCCTACTTGAACAATTAGAGATTTTTCGTTTCTCTCATCACTAGTAAAAATTTATGAATGAACAGGTATTTCTCTGTTGTGTTCTCTAGTATGATCCAAGCTTGAGTTTTGAAGTGCTTCAACAGTGAGGATTATTCCTGGTTCCCAAAGCCAGATTAAAAAAATNGCTTAGGCAAAGAATTGTGCAAAAGCAAGAGAGGCATAGCTCTTACCCCAAGCTACCTAAACACTACCTAGTGTTTGCTACCTAAAGCAGAGATTTGTGTCTTTGCAGCATCATATAATTTCAAAATTATCTCAATAGTAGAAGTGAGTATGTAGCTGTGGAGTCTTTCTTTTGTTTTCTTTCATTTTATTTTCCAATCTGCACAGGTTGGCTCTTCCCATACAACACTGTTCTCCTGTGAGCCTGGTAACATCCACATTCTTCTGATATATTTGCCAATACAAACCCTCATTAATTTCTAAGTGAACTTCAAGAAGCCCTAAATGGGGCAAGACCAAGCAAGGGGTGCATTTTTCAGAAAAGGAGGTGCTGACAGAGTCAAAAGAGAGTGCAGTGACTCCTGCAGGTCTGGCTGCTGCCCATGGTCGTTAGAGGTTAATACTACCTCCCCCTTACTCAAGACAAAAGCTCTCAGTAGGAAAAGATTTCCCCTCCTCACAGCTGTAAGTACAGCCCAGGCTGGTGAAACCAACTTCATTGCCCAGAGATGTGGGATGGAAGTCCTGCATCAGCCACCTTTAAAGGTTTCTAAAAGGCATCATCTGGGATGCTTTTCTAGTGCCACTGCAGAAGCCACACCGAGCTCTCTGTGGTCCTTGCCAAAATGGTCAGTGCCCTCAGGTGTTTCAATCAAATAACACCCTCAGCTGATTACACACATTTGAGACTGAAAGGTGGTGAAAAATCTCCTCCTAATCAGTGCTCTCACTTCATGCAGTGCTGTGAGGGGGTGGCAGAAGGAGAACTTGGTGCAAATCATCACTGTGAGCTGTTTGGAGAGCCCTGGCCTCCCTCCCACCATCACCTCTGCAAGCAGAGGGGTTCCTCCAGCCTTAAACTCCCAGAGACACGGCAGGCAGGCAGTAATTATTTGGTAATTGCAATGGGGGCATGATTAGGTGGGGATCCCTGCATCCAGTAAGGCAAAGCAGGTGGGTAGGAGAGCTGCACCAGTGGGGAAGGACACGGAAGGTCATGGACCCGGAGAGCCCTGTGTGACTGGAGCTGTGTGGGAGGCACTGGGAGCATCCTGGGGGTGACTGGGGGAGAACACCTGCTATAACCACTCGGAATGGGGTGCAGAATGATGCCCCAGGGATCCTGGATGTAGCTTGAAGTTGTTCTGGCAGCTCTCCTCTGCCACGCAAGGGAGGGGATTGATTGAATTGACTGATTATTTTGCGTGTTGGTTTCACTCTCCCTTTCCCTCCACTCCTCGCACACGCATACACACAGCCTCTCTCCGCTACTTCCCAAAATCCAAGGACTTCCAGGCAAGGGATCAAACAATCGCAACCTGGGCATGGCAGACGGGGAGAAGCGGCTCCAACCACTCCCAGCAGCGGGGCGGCACAGCCGGCTGAGGCAGGAGTGTGGCAAGTGAGGGGAAAGCCCCCGACGGAGCCCCCCGCCCGCTGGGCAGCCTGCAGGCAGCCCTGCCCTCTCCGGGAAGGCTCTCTCACCACGCCTGCTCCGGGGCAGCCCTTGGGAGGGCTCCGGGCTACTCGCCCACCTCCGGCTGAGAAGGGGGCGCGCCCAAAACAGCATCGAATCCACACCTACGGGAGGACAACGGCGTGGGAAGAGGGGGAGGGAAGACGGGGAGGACAACGCAACTCTCATGCCAACCTCGCAGCCGGCTCTTCCTCCAGGAAGCGAGTCCCGGGCGCTCCCGGGGAGCCGTGCCCCAGCAGCGCCGAGGGGATAAGGATGAGGCGCCTCCTCGGGCGCGCCGGCGGCGGCTGCAGCACCGCGGACAGCGCAGAGCGCGCCCGGCACCGCGGCCAGCGCCCCGCGGCCATGGGCGGCCGCGCCCGCCCCGCGCCCCGGCGCTGAAGCGGAGCCAGCCCCGACGCGCACATGTAAGATGCTGACCGGGGGATGGTGCCCCTGCCCGAGCCCTTCTCCTCTCGGCTGCTCTGAAAGCGCCCTGGCTCTAATGCCGCTCCGGGAAGTCTTGTGGGGGTTGGAGGCGTCTCGGGGCGCCTCGGTCTCCTGCGAGCCTGGGGATGAGCTGGTGGGAGTGAGAAGGGGTGGCTGCGGGTGAAAGCGGTTTGGCTTTTCACCCTCGGAATCTGGGCTTGGTTTCACTTGGCTTGTTGTTTGTTACCCGCCACATGGTTTGGAGTCACGCTGTTGGCTTCTTTCATAGCTGGGTGAAATGTTTAAGGGTTTTTTTTTTTTTAAGGGTTTGGGTTTTTTTTGTGAAAGCAGTGGGGGCAAGGAGAAATTAAAAAAAAAAAAAGTGAAAGGGGACACTGTATCATGCCTGTTGCAGCTTGCAAGGTCTAATGGTTGTCAGGAGTCCTTCTCTCCACGTTGTTTCCTGTCTTGAGATAACTATGAAGTGAGCATTGAAAAGGGTGCATCAGTAGGGGAAAATGACATACAGCCAGAACAGAGATTACTAGTTCTTTTCAAAGCTTTTCTTGCTCTTTTTAATAGAATTGCCTGTTGAAAGTCAGCGTTACACTGCCCCCTACTTGAACAATTAGAGATTTTTCGTTTCTCTCATCACTAGTAAAAATTTATGAATGAACAGGTATTTCTCTGTTGTGTTCTCTAGTATGATCCAAGCTTGAGTTTTGAAGTGCTTCAACAGTGAGGATTATTCCTGGTTCCCAAAGCCAGATTAAAAAAATAAAGTAGAACTCGTTCTTCTTGTGACGGTTCATTTGATGGTCAAACATATTAATGAATGAAAAATGGGAGAGAATGTAAAAATAGCCTTAATTTTGGTACATCTCTCTCAAGTGTTCTGTGATAAATTTGTAATAATTAGCCAACTTCACAACCAGAGATTAAGGAGAAACAAGCAAGGAAGGGGGGGAAGTAACCTAGTACGTACTTTATGACACAAGAAGAATTTGAATAAAAGAGCAAAGGTTATTATTTGTCAGTCTCTCCTGCTGTAAAAGTCTTGTATTGGTACATGATATTTCTATGGGATGGAAAGAAAATGCTGATGAGTAGTTTATAAGAAAGAGAAGGGTGAGACAGCTGAAAAGCAGCAGATGTTTTTTCTGCAAGATAAAAATTTGGCTTTCTGGTAGAAAGCCAAATTCTATTTCCTCTTTTTTTCCAAACCACAAGACAGAACTGCCTCCTTTCTAACAGAGACCAGGGAGGATTTGAAAATGTAGCTGCTGTTAAAGATTTGGTGGTCTGTCCTAAATGTTTGTAGGCTATTGTTCTCAGACCTTATGCTTCATGTCATGAAGATGTTAAAAGTGTTCATGTGTGTCATTGGTCAGCATTTTTAATGGCACCAGAGGTCTGGTTTGTCTTCCTGAACATTCTCATGCTGCCAGTCCCTAAAAAGATTTGAAAAGGTGTGGTTTTGCTGACTGCTCCTGTAATTCCATGAAGAGAGAGACCTCTTTCCAAATTTTTCTTTTATCTATTTGAGCAGTGGGAATGATGGGGAGGGGATATTACTTCCTACGTCTGGTTTGTAGGGCTACTCTGCAAATGAATGAATATCTGCCTGCATAGGCTATAAATTTCTATTAATTACATCTAAAATCTGTTAGTAAAAAATCTAATAATGCATCCTAGACATGTACTCAACTTTACATGTAGGAGAATGACCACATTGTTGACAGTATTGAATTGGGGTTTTCGATGTTGGTCACAATCCAAGAATAAATGAAGTGGCATTTCAGCTTTTCTAAGCATAGAAAACTTCAGAATAAGCTGCTGTCAATCAAGGCAGCCATCCTAAATTTCACTGAGTCTGTTTACATAGTACATCAGCAATATGTGAAGAAGGATACTTCAAATTATAGTCTTACAGGAAAAAAAGCTTGTCTTAAGGTAAGATTTAGAAGGCTGATTAAGATATTGGAGACAAAGGAGGTGTCAGAGGACTCTGGCAATGTGAGTCCGTGCAGCATTTGGAATGCCAGAGTAGCCTATTGCATATAGGATAATAAATGTATGCAGTTGTGTTCAGTCTGTGTTCCTTGCCTGAAGTCTGGAGTATACTTCAAAATAAGTTGCAATTTTTAATTAAAAGATTGAATATCTGTCGTGGTTTGCCTTCTATTTTTACTCTGAACAATTTGAATTATTCTTTTAAATGATTGATTTCTCTACCAGTTTGTGTTTGCTTTTAGTACCCAGTTTCTTCTTTTTTGTTCATATTTGTAGCCTGTCTTGGCTGGCAAGGTATTCTGTGTGGAACCAAGGGTTAACAGAGAAAAATGGCCCTTTGATATATAAGAGCTGTGTCAATTCCAAAGAGGCCTCAGGGAGTCTGCAGCCTTTATGTGCCCTGATTCTTTTCAGAAGTATTGATGTAAGTAGAAAGAAAAATAATAAGTAAAGTGTCAATTTGACAGTTTCTGAGGCTCTGCAGGAACTGAGGGCAGTGCTTTCCAAAATGGCTTTCAGAAACTGAAATTTTCTTTTCAACAAGGCAGAGTTAACGTCTCATCAAAGCCTGCTCTGATGGGTGCTTACAGAGCTTATAGCATCGTAATGGTTACATATCCAAAGTCTCTTCTGTAGTTTTTGGACAAAGGGGGCCATTGAAGGGCACAGGGAGACTCCTACCAAGCTCTCCTCACTTAGTGAAAGCAAACCCAAAGTGTAGTCACACACTCTCTGTTCCTAAAGCTGCCTTTGCAAATGTCCTGCTCAATTTTTAGGCTTAAAGGCAAGGTTGACATCACCTGAGAATTCCAGAATTGCTGCAGTTCCTAATACCTATTGATTTCAATACCTTTCATAGACTTTGGATATTTTAAAAACTCAAGTAGGTACTGTTCAGCCTCTCCTACAGACTTTTTAAAGCTGTTTCAAAGCTATGTGTAAAAAGTCCAATTCAGCCTTTTAATGTCTTTGAACATTTTCTCCAAGCCCCAGCTCCAGGTGGTAGCCCTGCCCTTCCATAGGTTTTTGTGTGGGACTAGAGAGGCAGCAGAAGGTCTTGAATGGCAGTCTGGAGCACTGTGGAGAGGAAGGTCCATTTGCTGGAACAAGCTCCATGTGAAGCAGCTCAACTTCTTTGTAATGTCCACCCTGTCCTACATGTTGGCACTCGGATCAGCTAAGACAGTGTGGCTGCAAAAGAAAAGGAGAGTTTCAGCTTCAGTGTGTTTCTAATGCCACCACATTGAGAACAAATCTCATGTTATGCCATGTTCCTCTCTCAGACACTGTCTCAGTGCCGTCAGAGCCAATTGCAAGGAGCTGCTCTTAGTCACATTAATTAGAAACTGAAATGCTCCCAGAGGAAGATTTGTTATGAGCTAAATCACCTTTCAGAAAGAGCTATTCTTCTCCATTCCCCACAGGAGTCCAGACATCTTGTGGCTCCCTCAGCCATGGAAAGCCGGATGTGCTTTGCTGCAAGCAGTACTCATGCCCTGAAATTTTTAATTTTCTTTTCCTCTACAGTTTTGTCTCCAAGAGCACTGCATGCATTGGCATCCTTTCCTAGAAAAACAGAGTATTTAACTGCAGTGCCTGATGAGTTTGATCACTAGCTGTCTCAATAAAGTATGCAAATACAGAGTAATTTCAATCCAAAGCATCTTTGAAGAAAAATGGTAAGATAAATGCAATCAAGTCACAATTACTTTTATTAAGCGAGCACATTACACAGGCTCAGTAAATATGATTAGTTCTAAATCTGCCTGCACATAACTGAGAAGCAGAATAGAACAAGGTGTCGAGTACAGTCGTGACATTGCAGTAGGGTTCAGTTTCCAAGAGCTTCAGCTGCTGCATACATTGCACTTTCCACTACTGCTTCTCTTGTCATGATTCAGTGCTCAGGTCAAGCATAACTGTAACTTTTTTTTCAGAAGGGGGTTTGACAGCTGAGCATGTCTAATGAAATTATTCAAAGTTAAAAGTGTAATTTTTTATTCATCTCTACTTCTCTATAAAGATTATAAAGTCTGATAGCTGAGATATTGATCTTCTCTGCTGATGAGCAAGGGGGTCATAATTCATCTGAGGTGAAGCCCTTTGGATCATGCTGCTCTTGCCCTTAGCTGCAGGGAGTGAAGATCAGCTCTGTGCTGTAGGGACATCCCTGCAGAATGTTTATTGCAAGATAAATATTGGATAGTTATTATCTTTATGAAGGGCAGGTGTTCTTTCCTATTTCCTCTTTTTCTGATGCAATTTCTGTTGTTAGAAACTGTGTATGAAACCAGTGTTCTCTCTGAATTGAAGAAAGTGAAATGAAGGTCCTTTTTTCTGGCATGTTTTTACATATACAACAAACAGGTGTGAATTAGCTCTAGGCCAAACTCTAACCTCTTTTTCAGGCAAAAATCTTAACTAGGCCAACAGTAATATTTTGTGGGTTTACGTTTACTTTGGGCGTGATTATAAGATTATCTGTCCCATCTACCTGGGTTGACCTTTAGAGGTGATAATGTAACTGAAAAGCTTTTCTAACAAAAATGGAAAGTATCCAGAACTGTACTTCTACATCAGGAAAAATATCTACTAGTTTTCTCACTGTTGTAAATTATAGATATTTCTGAGTTCCTTCCAGTACTGACACTTAAATATAACAACAAATATAAGGTTGCCAAATGTCTTACCATACATGGGTTTTGGAAATCAAAAAAACCCAGTGGAATTCCTCCAGCTTGAAGCAGCTAATAAAATTAACTGTCCTGAAATATTCAGGCATGTGCAATCCTGCTGCAGTCATGGGTGATTACTGAGCACCTGCCTGGGCTGGACTGGTTTCCACTTGATCCCAGCAATGATGGCTTAAGTCATCATCAGCTCACCCTTTCAAGTTGCTTAACATTTTAAGAGATTTAATTCAACACTCAGGAACTCCCAAGGCTGTAAATTTTTAAAGTGCTTTCTGGTTCTATAACTCGCCACTTAGAGAAGTCACAGTTCAGAAGTGTTTATTTGCATGTGTAGTCCTTGCTTGAACTCAGCAAGGTTCCACTACATGTTTAAAATGTAAATGCTGTCCTGAATAACTAAGGGCAGGAGCTCCAGTTTAGAAAAGCATTCGTGCATATGGTGAAACACTTCATTTTAGCCACAGGTTACTCATCCTGGCCTTGCTGGAATTGCTTCTGAGATAAAAGCTAATGCTGAGGAAAAGATATGTGTGTATGCATATATATTTCCAAAATTTGGACTCCACTGAAACCAATGAAACTTATAATGCTGACTTCAAAGGGCCCCCAATTTTACCCCAGGCATTTTTCAGCTTTAGACAGCTCTATATCCTTGTCAGATGTGTTAATTGCATATTTATTTATTTAACTGTTATTGTTTTCTCTTGTAGTAAACTTCATTCAGTCTTGGGAATTAATTGACTTAACCATATCTCCATTATTCTTGTATTCCTCATCTCTGTGTGCTTCTTCAACTTCAAATCATGCTGGAAGGAAATAGTTTTAAGATTCATACAACACTTTATCTCTCAGTGGAGCCTGGGATGATACGTTTAGTTCCTACTAGCTTTTATTGAGATGTTACAGTTATGCATCAAAGCTTAGGGGGAGCGGTTCTCAATTATGAGCCTCTCTTTCAACCTTGTGTGGTCACAAAATTGATTTCTCAGGATTTGTTTAAATTTTAACATAACTTTTAAAAAATAGCTGTAAAATTTGTTTGCAACTCTTCAGATCACCACAAAAGTGATTAATTAAAATGACGGATACATAAGTATATGTTAGTTCCATGAGGACAGCTACCTTGAGAATTTTGGTGTCCTGGATCTTTGGGTATTTTGGGTTTCTGATAACCCTATGTTTTACTGGGTTCTTGCTGGTTCCTTTACTCCTTTGTTACCTATTCTTGGAGACAGTGGACCTACCCCACTTTGTCTCCTGGCACAGTTCCCTCTCATCACTTACTGCAGAATTTCCGAATTTCTGTAGTATTTTTTCAGAGCAACACATGAACTTTTCATTGACTGAAGGTCATAACGGACTTGGAGAACAGATGGAGTGTGGAAGGATGAACCTTTGCCACCCACTGAGCATTAACACTTGCTTATTTGTTACATCTGTCCACTGCAGCTCAGAGGCTCCTGAAGATTTTACCCAAGTGATTTAGGACTTGCTATTGCGCTGAGTGCAAATGCTGTCTGTGAAAGAGGTGTTGTTTTTACCTTTTTACTCAGGCTGCACATTCTGTGGGCTTTGGACGGCAATTAACTCCACATGCTTAGACTCTAAAAGGCACTATGAGTGTGTTGAAATGCTGCTGCAATAAAATTTTTTAAAATAGCAACTTTGAGACAGCTCTGAGTGCCAAATGTGAATTTAAAGGCACAGATACATGTAGCATTTCCATTTTTTTCATACAACTGTGCATTTACTCACCCATGAGACCAACTGCACATAGCATAGCCTTCTTTGGGACTTCCAGAGAAGGCAGAATAAGAATAGTTTGTCTTCATCTCACCAACTCCAAGTGAAGGGCATTTCAGCCACATAATCACTGGGGAAATTTATGACCCTTTTTCTCCTGCCCTCTGTTTGTGGTGAGAAACCTGTGTCTTATATTTCTGCAGTAGCTCTCTAAAGATGCTTACTGGGGACTGATGTGACACTCTATCAGGAGTTATTCCTGTGCTTTTCTAGACTCTTCCCCTGAATTTGGGTACTAATATTTGGAGTAGCAGCCAACTGTATTTCAGTAAGAAATTATACAGTTCATTATTAAACTGCTCTAGATCAGGAAACAGAAAAATGGCATTATGTACCTTGAAAAAAAGCAGGGAATGAATAGGTGGTTTGCTTGCACCAGCTGAATCTTAGCAGAATATGCAATATAATTATCCTTGTTACCATGTGTTTGAAGTTAGAAACACATAAACTTTATGGAACATAGTTTATTGGCCTGATCCAAGGTCTACTGACAAGGGAGAATCCTGCTAACTTTCTTTAGGGCTTGTGCCCTCAAGGACAAAATTCAAGAGGTGTAGTTCAGAGAAATACTGTCTTGTGTATATTAATCCTAAATACAATGTAATGAAGTTCTAAACAATACAAATGGAAAATTCTGGGTACGTGCATTTCTTTTTCTATTTATCAAGTCAAGAATGTGCTGAGCATCCTTGTTGCAATCAGGAAGGGTGAACAAATCACAGGAGAGCTTGTCTTTTGTTCATAAGCCTATCTCTATTCCACGTGTATCTTAAATGATTTTAAGTAGCTGGCTCAGGCCATAAAAAGCTAGCCAGATCTGGTCATGATGACACATTCCCAGCCTTATTTCAGGGTCTGTGAGATGATGACTCTGCTAGGATATAACCAACGTTCCTCTCTGGTTTCCTGCAGGTTGAGACACAGCAATTCTAAAGACATGCATCGGAGGCACGCGACCCTTCGGGAGAAGGGCCGGCGCCAGGCCATCCGGGGCCCTGCATACATGTTCAACGAGAAAGGCACCAGCCTCACTGCAGAGGAGGAGCACTTCCTCGATTCTGCAGAATATGGCAACATCCCTGTCGTGCGAAAAATGCTGGAGGAATCCAAAACTTTGAACTTCAATTGCGTCGATTACATGGGACAAAACGCCCTCCAGCTGGCGGTAGGGAATGAGCACCTGGAGGTGACAGAGCTGCTCCTCAAGAAGGAGAATCTCGCTCGAGTCGGGGATGCACTTTTGTTAGCCATCAGTAAAGGATACGTGCGCATCGTAGAAGCAATACTGAACCACCCAGCCTTCGCACAGGGACAGCGTCTTACGCTCAGCCCTCTCGAGCAGGAACTGAGGGATGATGATTTTTATGCTTATGATGAAGATGGAACTCGGTTCTCCCATGACATTACCCCCATCATACTTGCTGCCCACTGCCAGGAGTATGAAATTGTTCACATTTTACTTCTAAAAGGTGCACGGATTGAAAGGCCGCATGACTATTTTTGCAAGTGCAATGAATGTATGGAAAAGCAGAGGAAAGACTCCTTTAGTCACTCTCGCTCAAGAATGAATGCCTACAAAGGATTAGCCAGTGCTGCTTATTTGTCTCTGTCCAGTGAAGACCCTGTCCTTACTGCTCTAGAGCTTAGCAATGAACTGGCCAGGCTGGCCAACATTGAAACTGAATTTAAGGTAACTCACCACTGTGCCTTTTTCCTTGGGCTGAGAGTGTTCAGGCTATTGTGTAGTTTACATGTTTGATCAAATTTTGGGTTGCTGTTTGAGGGGTAGGGGAGTAAGACTGGCAGAAACTGCCAGATGTGTTAGCTATGCATAGATTCAGATCACTGTCATTCTCCAGTTAATAAATGCTTGGAACTGAACATTGCATATTACAGCAGAAGCTTAAGTTTCTGTGTTGCACACTGTGATTGCTTAGAATCTCTAGTTTGCAGCAGGAATAAAAATTAGATTATTCAAAAGATGGAGACTCATTCTTTTTAAGAAAGGTAAGTCTTTTAATTGAGCAATCTATTTTAGAGGCAGAGTTCTAGAGATTGTTTTAAGAATCCAGTACATCTAGTTCTGCTACAATGATAAAAGGTATAAATCAAGAAATTTTGGTTCTCTGTAAAATAATTTAAACTGTATTGCATCTTAATGGTTTGGTTCTGCACCTATACAAGATGAATTCCATGAAAAAGGAAAAGAGAAGTGATCAATAAATAGTTATGAAGTTTATCATCATGCCAAACATAAGAGTAGAGCTTGTGGAACTCTTTTACAAGTTATTTGAGATTTCCATTATCATAATGAGTTTGTAAATGCTCAGTGCCATTTGCAGTATTTCTCTAAGTCATTTACATGATGTAAAGAGCATTGACTCCCTTTCTAATATAAATTACTCATTAAACCTCTCATTTTCAGTGGCTCAGCCATCAACGTAAGACTTTTTTCTGGCTTATGGCTATTGTGCAGCTACAATCAGGATCAGTGACTCTGGGGTAATAAAGTCTACGTTGTGAGTACACTGGGGCAGGATGCTCACCAGGAATCCATTAATTCTAATTTAGAAAACTATTCATGTGTTAAAGCACCTGTTTCAAGATTTCTAGCTCTATATTACAAATTACTAGGGAGGAGATCCTGCACCAGGCACTGGTGAGGCTGCCTTGAATCCCAGGTTCAGTTTTGAGCCCCTCACACAAAGAAAGACATTGAGGTTCTAGAGCAGGTCCAGAGAAGGGCAAGAGCTGGGGAAGGGTCTGGGGCAGAAGTCTGATGAGGAGCAGGTGAGGGAGATGTGGGGGCTGAGCCTGGAGAAAAGGAGCCTCAGGGGGCACCTTCTCAGTCTCTACACCTCCCTGAGGGGGTTGTAGCCAGGTGGGGGTTGGCATTTTCTCCCAGATAACAAGCAACAGGAGAAACAGCCCCAAGTTGTGCCAGGGGAGGATTAGGCTGGATATTAGGAAAAATCTCTTCACAGAGAAACGGGGTCAAGCCCTGGAAGAGGTTTCCCAGAGAAGTGGCTGTGTCACCATCCCTGAAGGGATTTAAGAGATATGTAAATGTGTCACTTGGGGACGTGGTTTAGTGGTGGCCTTGGCAGTGCTGAGTGTAAAACTGGATCTTAGAGGGCTTTTTTGACCTAAGGTTCTATGAATCTGTGCTCTCCAATTTGAAAGTAAGAGGAAAACATATTCTTGGGCTTTGCAACCCTTTATTAACTCTAACAGGAAAAAATTCCCAAACCACTGAGATCTTTTGGGCAATAAAATCAGGGTAAAAGTTTGCAAAGTCTTTTTCCCCATGTGCATCAGAATGCAAGGATGCAATAATTTGAAGGGGAAGTTTTATTTGGATTCAATCTGACTGAAACCAGCTGACTGCAACCTCCTTGGGCTCAGTGAATCCAGCTTCTTGAGCGAGGGTTGCTTCAGTGTGAAAGCACTGGAGGCTCATGCCCCCACACTTAACAGCAATAATATCTCATTAATGCTCCAGCTTTTTTTCATAGGAAACCATATATTGAGAGGAGCATGAGCAGCCTCAGGCATTGCATGCCTGTCAGTCCTGATAAGTGTCTTGCTGCAGAAGAGTAAATATATTTCTACCAGAATCCTTCCTTTTGTTCCTGGAGCTGCCAGCAGAGTCTCTACTGGCACTGGCAGGTGCACAAACCCTCTAGGAGCAAACCAGCAATCAAATATTGAAGTTTCATGGTGGTTTTATCTCTGCACTGGCAAATGGATGGGAATAAATCAATACCAGGAAAAGCCCCAAAACATTAGAAACCATTTGCCAAATGACTGCATTTCCAGGTTTTCCAAGTTCATTGTCTTGTTGGAAGGGTCTGTGCAGCACACATCCATATATGTTAGTGAAGTACCTACCCATACCGTTAGTTTGCTTCAAAGAATATCACATTCCTTTAGGCTATTAATTCTTCCAGAAATAAGAAATTTCTCAAGATTCTAATGTATTCTCACTGTAGCAAAAAAAACCCCAGAGGTATGTATTTATGTAAAAATATTTATTCTTATTAACATAATCAGTGTGATGTGAAATAGGGTATTAATAAAGCAGTGGGGGGTTTTTCACAGAACATGACAATTTAAGAATTTATTTTGAGGAAAGAACACAATTGCTGAAAACCTATTTAAGAAGCCCACAAATGAAGAAAATTTATGAAATCAGACAAGTCCTAGAGAGCTTTTTTTGTGACTAAAATAGAATTTTCCCAGAATCTTAATATGTTTGATTCCTGAAGTTCTATAATTAAAATTGACACTCAACAGATTTATAAAATTATCACTTGGGATTATTTAAGAACATTATTTAAAAATTATGTGCAATTGCAGAAATACAGTTTTCAGGAGGTACAAAGAGTCCTTGAAACGGAAAGACACAAAATTTTTATAATGTAGGTGGACAAATAGTAATTTAGTAACCTTTGAAGAAAGAGCTAGCATGAGCTAATTAAAATATAAATGCAGTGCCTCTCGCCTGCTGCTTACTGCCCCAAATCTCTTATGCAATAGCACCTTTCAGCACATCAAAATGAGAAGCCAATATATGTGCTCTTTTTTAGAGAACGTGAAATTTTTTAAGCAAGTTGCCTTTTTGTGCAGAGGAATGTGAAACAAAACAGCCACGTGGACCACTTAAAAGAAGAAAACGTGTGTTACCTGTGGTAGGCCAATTTATCCATTATTTTCCTTTTTTACTGTGGCAGAAGCTGAATAGATTTTTATCAGCCTAAATTGCTAAGATTCAGTAACATGCTGCAAAGCTGATGAAACAGCTTTGCAAAATGTTGCCAAAAACCAAGTTTTCTTATTAATTGTAGAAAAGAAAATTGCTATGATATATGTGGCCCATTAGTCTAGAAATAAATAAGGCCCCTTCCCCAAAGGAAAATGAAAAATATGGAACCAGTTGTTTCTATGAAAATACATGTAGAAATGGGGCGGGTGGGAAACCCCTAAGAGATGGATTTCAGAAAAGAGAGAAGAAAACATCAGAGTCCCTCTGTAGGTTTGCAGGTCTTTATGCAATGATATTCTCCTGTAGTGGAGGCAGCCCCAAGTTGAAAAAAAATAACCTTAAGTGCTTTGTCATTTTTGTATATCCCACTTGAAAGCTCAAAATTAAGAACCAGTTAATGACTTTCTCTCTCCTTCTAGTTTTATTTTTGTGTCTTAAAAAACCAAACCAACATCCACTGGAGCAAAGACAGTACAGATTGAGGGCTTCATTCAGTCCAGTGGAGGGTCTCTCCTGTTTTCTTGCCCTTGGAATCACAGAGAGAGGATCCTGTGTGGATTGGAGAGTTCCAAGTGACCATGCTTCTGCACAGTGTAGGAAAAACTGAGTAGGAAACTGAGAGACACATCAATTAAAAAATCAAAAGTACAATTAAAACAAATACAGGACAAAGTTAATGTGCTTTGTAGTTTTCCTCGAAGGATGGAAACCAGATATTAGGCTAATGATTAATATGTGAAACTGTTTTGAGGGAGAAAGCATTTATTGTCAACTTAGCAGAGCTAGGATCCCTCTAGTCCTCACAGGAAGAATTCTCCTTTCTCATTCTCCCTTTTTTACTAAAAATCCCATCTCTGTACATTCCAATTTCTTTAAAAGGTTGCAGATCTTGGACCTAAGTCATAAAGCAAATAATCCTTCTGCCATCTACCAGAGGATTCTGTTTGTTTTGCTCATATAAAGAAGTCTGATGTCACTTGCAGTATGAATAACGTGGCCAGGATTTGTCCATCTGAACCAGTGATCACCCCTGAGCCAGGCTGATGAGAATTGCTCTCCTCTTTGGTCCAGAGAAATCGATCACCCTCGTGGCAGCTTGGTGTGAAAGCATATGCAGATGTCTGCACAGTTACCAGCTGTTCACAGCCAGGTGACTCATTTCTAAGACTGGAATATTAAAAGCAGTGTCAACAGAATCGTTTTATATGTCTATCAAAAGTCCTAGGAGATTGAATTTCTAGTAAACAGCCTGCAGGAAATGCCTTTGCAACTGTCTTTAATAGCAGCATCAGCTTAATTATTACTGTCCACAATGTGGAAACTGAGTGAAACCCAGAATTATAGTTCTGTTTGCTTTTCCTAAAGCAGTGACTGTGTACTCCTTTTTCTGGTGAGATCCCACTCCACAGCCAGGACTGTTTTACAGCCTTGCATGCTCTCAAATTAGACCACATGCTTGTATATGTCAGGAAGCATCCTTGTGATGAAGTAAATCAGGCAAATCATCCCATTTAGCAATCCAGACAAATCAAATTAGAGACTCGCAAAGGAGGCTTAGAAAAGATCTCACCAACCATAAGCAGTAAATCAGAGCTCAGCTCCTCTTGACTAAAACATTACTAAAAGCCAGATCAAAATCACCACCTGGAAGACATATGGTGTGTGGTCTTTGTTTACTACTCCCACCAACATTGTCAGTGCAATTACTACAGCATAACATGTTTTGTTTCTCACTTGCATGTTTTGTACTGTCTCTTTTCCTCTAAAACACTTTCTCTAAAAGCTTTTGGGACTCAAAAGCAGGTCCTGGCAGTGAGCCTGTTCTCATGTGCAGGTGAGCATCACATCCAGGCTCAGCTGGCTGAGCGACTGTGAGTGGCTGTGGGATGGGTGGCTGGTGGGGCAGCAAGGCAAGTGTGTGGATGCCTGTAGGAATGAGCCTGCTGGAGCTGCCTCTGGTTCCATTGGGGCTGCAGTGATGCAAAGCAGCTGAGGCTCAAATCCCTTTGTTATCATGATGTTGAAAGAGTAACAAAACAGCCCTTGAGGCTCAATGATTTGTAGCTGTTAGGGATGACCTGGCATTCCTCTTGCCTCAGTAAGTCAGCTCCAACTTTTATTCTACCTAACTATAAATTGTTAACTTCACGGGATATGCTTAACTTAAACTTTTTAAGACAAAATAATTTGTCAATTTTCTTGGTATTTCTGGCTCCATGCTGCAGGGAGTTAAAAAAATCATTATTAGACTCTTGGTCTTTTGAAATGAGTGATAAAAAGATAGAAAATGGCATAAAACATTGAAGAGTAAAATAGTAGGAGGGAGAAATACATTCTCTCAATAATTTGAGAGAATGGAGGATAGCAGTGAACTTGGAAAGAGAAAAATACTTGAAAACCCTCAGACTGCAAACCAGTAAGGCTTCACTTATAAACTCTGCTTCCTACCCAGACTGAGCAGACTCTGGGGTTTATTTGCTCTCAGGACTGACTGATGGGAGCTGGTGTCTGCAACTCATCTCCCACTGAAACCAAAAACTGGCGTGGGAACCTCTCTAATTAGCCTCATGAACATTCTTGTAAATCCATCACTTAATATTTCCGCTCTGACCCATTCTTCCTTGAGTGATCTTTTAATCTTTTCTTAATCTCTGCCCTCAACATATTCTCTGGCAGACATCTTGCTTCTGTCATGTTTGGGAATACTTTTTATGACTCATATTTATTATTTCAGCAAGTTGCTCTTAAAGGCTTTACTGTGTTTAAATGGCATTTGTTTAAGTTTTCATTTAATTTTTCAGACATTCTGTTCTTTTCTTTATTTTTCTTCCAGACAGGATTTGTATATTTTAAAGAGATGTATTTTTTACTTAAGCAGCTTTCATTTTTTTTCCTCATGTTTCACTTTGCTGGGTTTTAAGAGAAGGCAGAAGGGAACTTCAGAAATTTGGTCTGGTGGGCAGAATGTATTCACTGCCCTTTACTACTGTTTTTATTTTCTTTTCTTTTATTTTCTTTCATTTTATTTTANCTCAATCTTATCTAGTGACTGTTTTGAAAATTAAGCATCACCAATACAAATAATTACAAGTATATGAACAATCACTTCTCCCAAGTGATTGTTTTTTGGATATGAATTTTTCCAGGTCAATCATTAGTGAGAATATTTTTTTTCTTAGGGATGGAGTCAGGGATGTTGTTTAGTGGTTTTTAACCTTTAAAAATGACTGATCCTTTTTCCCTCTCTCACCTATAAGCCAATTTTCCCCACTGCCATGAAAACACACACATTTAGAACCTATGATTTTTTTATTTTAATTTTCACTTGTGCAAAGCAAATGCATAAACAGGTACAACCAATTACCCAGCTCATAATACAGGAAAGAATCAAGTCCCAGTTAAGCAGGAAAACAAATTTCCTATTGTTACAAGTTTAACTTCTTGTTGGAGCAAATTAGGTATGAAAATAAGAGAGGAAATTAAAAGTGATAATGGAAATAGCCTGGGAGAAGGAGAATATATTTAAGCCTTCTAGTGAAATTAGTGTTTGGCTCACTGAGTGGGACTATCTCTGTGCATAAGGAACTCATTCTCTATGCTGTTCTTTTTCAGAGAGAAATTCACTAATAATAGATGCTACACCAGCTTTGTCTTGAGAGCTAAATTAATTAATGGCGGTTACATTTTTCTAAGGATATATAGCAGAGACTGTGAAAAAAGGATATATATAGTCTTTCTGCCCTTAAAACCCACCAAATCTGTGACTCTTATGTTGCTCTCTTTGCATATTTATAAATTAAGAAATATCCTTTATATTTTGAGAGTTGTTATGGTAAGTGCTCTTTTTAGGTTCTGTCAGTAAATCATTTTCTGTCTGGCATATTGCCCAAGAAAAATGGATTTAAAATGTTGCATGAGAAGAAAATCTTCAAATCTTTTCAGAGGGGTGTAGGACTGTAGCCTAAGCTGTGATGTCTGGAGCTGTCTTAAGAAATGCAGATTTGTATCTCTATGTGTGAAGGTGTGTTAGCATCAGTCTATGTCTGCTCACAGTCAAGCAGAGTAGTAGGTGCTGTGATTCATAGTGAAGGCTATAATTCGGTCATCTACAACCCACACCTGTACCTGGAAAAATTAAGACAATTTTTCATGAAAGTTGTAACTCTGTTGGCAGCACAAGCCACTGAGCTGTCACATAAAATTGGATAATGTCCACTGCCCACAAGGTTATTTCACCTACCTTAGGAGTGACATTGTTGTTAAAATCTCCCAGCTAAAAGAAAACCTCTTTAAAGTTATCAAAATACTTTATATGCAGGAAAAAGTTTTCTTTGCTTTCCTGGGGAACCAGCCCATCCTCTCTTTTGAAAGAGTGAAAAGGGAAAAAACACTCTTTCTACACAGCAAGGCATAGACAGTGCATCAGTTTAAGAAAATGTAATACGTGAATTAATGCCTCAAGGGTTTTACTCCCCTAAAAAAACCTCCAAAACCTACAGGAGACTTTCAACATTTGAGGATGGCAAGACAGATGCAACCCTGGAAACATGTGGCTCTCCCACAGAGTATAGCTGGGGTACTTTTGTTTCCTCTGATGCTACTGCAAGTGAGATTTTTGGCAATGCCAGAGTGCACACCATCAGTGCAGTGTTTATTATCCTTTACAGCTCCCTGGAAAGTCATTTTTAGTCCTACTCAGTTAAGGATGAGCAACATTGCAACGGCAGCACTTACATCTTACTGCTTCCAGCTTGATTGAACACGTCCCTGGAGCAGGATTTTAGTTTAGGTGAGCAACAGACATGATCATAAAAATACAAAATAACATGGAATCCTCTTATAATCATTAATGGGAGAAAACATCTGGGAAGTAGAGAGCAATAGAAAAGTGTCGCATAAGGAAGTAGCACAGCAGTTGCCTCACCACTGTCAAGGAATTTAAAAGCATTTACATATAAAGCTTTTAAGCCAATCACTGTGATGCTTTAGCCAGGTAGAGAAATAAGTGTAAAATCTGGAACCAGTTGAAATTGCTTTAAGGTAATATTCCTCCTGGGATTTCAGTGTTTCCTTACAAACAAGCAGGCCATCCTCCATCAAGAGCCCATTTCTGAGGAGCTGCAAAAGTCCAGATTTTCCACCTAGTTCTTAAATTCTGGATGTGATGAGAAATTTGGAAGTTAATTTTTGTTTGTGGACCTTCGTCTCTCCAGTCTCTAAGCAATAAAGGTGACACAAACCCTTCTGTGCCACCTCCTGCTATTCCTCTGGCCGCCTTGTCCCAGTGCCAGGGCCTTTCCGCAGTGCTGGGCCAGAGCCCTCACAGGGCTGGAGCCTATGCCAGGCTGGAGCCCTTGCTAGGCTGGAGCCCTCACCAGGCCAGAGCCCTCGCTGGGCCAGAGCCCTCACAGGGCTGGAGCCCTCACTGGGCCAGAGCCTCACCGGGCAAGAGCCCTCGCTGGGCCAGAGCCCTCACAGGGCTGGAGCCCTCACGGGGCTGGAGCCCTCACTAGGCTGGAGCCCTCACTAGGCTGGAGCCCTCCCTGGGCCGGAGCCTATGCCAGGCTGGAGCCCTTGCTAGGCTGGAGCCTTCACTGGGCCAGAGCCCTCACTGGGCAAGAGCCCTCACCAGGCAAGAGCCCTCACGGGGCCAGAGCCCTCAATGGGCAAGAGCCCTCACCGGGCAAGAGCCTTCACAGGGCCAGAGCCCTCAATGGGCAAGAGCCCTCGCTGGGCCAGAGTCCTTGCTGGGCTGGAGCCCTCACTGGGCTGGAGCCCTCACTGGGCCGGAGCCCTCGTTGCCGCTCCAGAGCGGAGCAGCCTGCGTTCCCTGCCAGCTCTGCTGCCAGCTGCAGAGAGCTCTGATCAGCAGGGACAATGATTTGGCCCCTTGCCTGTGTTTAGTTAACAGTGACAGAGTGTTTTCCTTTCTTGCCCACTGAGCGTGGAAGACAAAATGAGTCCTGGTGCTCAAACTGGTGCATGCACTCAATGGCAGCGCAGCAAGCAAGGAGGGTTCCTGCTGCCCTGAACTGGCCGCTGGAAAGGGAAGACTTATTGGACCTTTCCATCCCAGTCACTGGGTCCTCTGCAGGGAGTACAGAGCTTGTCTGACTTTGAGCTTGCCCTTACACACTCACCACTCATCTAAGAGAGTTTTCTCAGCACACTTACTCATACAAAATGGCACAGCAACACAATTCCCCTTCTTCCTCCCCTCAGCAATGAGTGGTACCAAGAGGGGTCCACCTTAGAGCACCAAAGATGAAGATATTTTTCAGAAAGCCAAAATCCAATTCTTGTTGAGGAAAACAGACAGAAAAGGCTGCAATCACTACTGTAATATCAGTCCAATACAACATTGGTGAGCTTTGCATTTAATTAGAATCACCAAATGGCCAGCTCTTCAGCTGGTATCAGCACTGGGTTTTGGGAATAGTTAGAAGCCGGGAGGTTTATGATGAGCAAGATGACTGCTTTCCAAAGAGTGCTGCTCATTATTCACGTTGGGAAGGGATATCTACTGGAACTACAAATGAGCATAATTAGGATGATTGCTCTGAATGGAATAATGAAGTTAGATCAGCAGATGGGAGAATGGAGTCAGGTACGTTTATCCAAGGCACTGTAGGGGATCAATATCATATTAATGAATGCAAACGAAGTAACACATTCTGAGGATCTCAAGTCTGCATCAAATAGGATGCAGATGGGAAGTGATTTAGTTTATCCCTCATTATGTTGTTAATTGTTGTTATTGTAGATAATTATGATGAACTTATCCTCACTGAGTCCAGGCAGACTATTCAGAGAATTGTGGATAAACAGTAATGGTATACAAACAATTTCATATTGCTTTATGTGTTGGTACTGTAGTATCTATGGGTTTTTGGCATTTACATGATCAAAAATGGCAATTTTCTGGAATTTAATTTGTTGCAGGGAAATTGTCACAAGTTTAGCATGGAAACAGGCCACTGCCCACTGTGTGTCATTTCATTCTCACTGTCCAAACCCCAGGACATGAACTCATTTCAAAACAAAGAGATATAATTATGCACTTTTTATATTAATATGTCTGCTCAAGAAGGTTCTGCAGCATGACTTCTAAGTTTGCTCTTCTTAGAGAGAGGACAATTTCCATATGGTCAAGAGTGCTCTGTGCCAGGACTCAGCAGCTGGGATCACACTTTTCCAAAGTGCTTGGTTGCTGCTTATGTGCTATGGGAACCAGAATTTCACCCATTCTGATGCTTGTGACCAGTTTTATAAGAAACTCTCCTTGCTGGACATTGAGAACTGTGGTAGTTGGTTGTTTGAGACCTGGAAAACATAAGGTTATTTAATTATTAACATCACTTGCATCATGGCTCACAGTTAAGTCAACATTCACTTGCAGGATGGATTTAGGAGGAGTCTTTTTCCTGATATGAATGTGCTGCTTGTAGCCAAAATTCCTGTGAGAGGAGGGACTCATAGCACCTTTGAACATATAAGTGTGTTCCTTAAGCAAGTTGAAGGTGCCAAATTTACCTCAGCCTATGGGATAAATGAAGCTGTCTTGAGCAAACAATTACTTTGAATTTAAATCCATTATTTTCTCCTGTTTTTTTCCCATCTGATTTTCAGGAAACACAAAGATTTCAAGCAGCTGAGCTGAAAAGAGCCACACAATTGAGGAAGAGCTAATTCTTTTAGTGCAAGGAAGCTATTTCATCTCAAATTGTATAGGAAATAGACATCTTCCTCAGTGAAGCTTGCAACAAAGAGATCAGGAATGTAAGATACGTGGGAAAATGTCAGAGAGAAAAAGTATAGATGGCATGAGGAATGAGAAACTTGGCCTAGAGGTAACTTTGTGCTTTGATAAATCTCTCACATGAGAGCTGCAGGATGATCTGAAAGGAGGTTGTGGTGAGGTGGGGGTTGGCCTTTTCTCCCAGGTAATCAGTGATTCTCAGTGTCATATCCTCACACAATGAGTGAACAAATATTTGAATGTCATGGAGAGGGATTTGGAACATTGCACTGCATCATAATGAGCTTGATTTTACTGCTGACATGAACAGATCCTAAACTCTTCTTCAACCAGAAAATCATTAGAGTATTATTTTGAAATGCACAGTTTGCATTTAAAGAAAAGCTGTTGACAGGGCACAGGAGACAGACCCTCTCCTTGGCCAAATTTGTGTATTCCCCACATTTGGCATGCCCATTTCACTAATACCTCTGTCCTGTTTATGTGACATCCAGGGACTTGGTGCTTTATCTTCTGAAAACAGGTGTTTCAGCATAAACATCCAAATGAGCTAGGGAAAATCTGCAAGAAAAAAAACACCTTTCACTTAGTTGAGGAATCAAAAGCTGTGGCTTATTTGTGATTTATGTTTGAAAATGAGCTGAGGTGATAGGAAAGAGAAGCACCTCAAGCATCAAATGCCATCTTATGCTGAAAAGCTGCTATGTCAACCTTGAGACTTTAAATATTCTCATTTAAAAAAAAAATTGTAAACCGGTATCATTTCTGTTCTAGGTTAATTAAATACTTTCAGAGTTTTGGAATGGGGTGGTAGCTCTCTGCTGAAAAGCACTGATGTTCCTGCACAGGGATGCTCAGTAATGGTACCTGTCAGGCTGAAGGTGACTTTGGGGGAAAGGAGTAGAGGAGATGGAGGTGTTTTTCTGGCAAATCATTAGGTATGAAAAGAAAGGCTGTATTCTGTTCAGGTGAGAACTTTGGGTAAGTCAAATCATCCATTAATTTCAGTGTAGAGGGAGTTCACGTGTACGGGAAACTTCTTTTAAGTTTCATATAGTAAAGCGAGTCAGTAGAAGTAAGCAAAAAGACTGAGAGTGGACTGATTCTGAAATTTCATATGCTAGAAAATCTAAAACTTTGGTTGAAGAGTCAGGAATTGTGCTCAGTCTCAGTCCTTAACTTTCTTTAAGGATTCTGTTTGATTCCTGCCTTTGCTTCCCCAAATAATCCATCCATTAATTTTAGATTTAAAAAAACCACCGAGACACCTTTAAAATTAATTGTTCCAAGGGCAAGTCAAAGTAATGTATTTTTCCTTTTCTAATGTTTTTATTTATGGAAAAATGGCTTCCAAAATTTATTCATTAGTTTTGGTCCCACTGAAGCAACATTTATCAAAAATATTACTGATTTCCCAGAAGATATTACTGGTAGAGTTTGTAGATTCGTAAGAGCCAGAGCAGAAAAGAGTTCAAGTACAAAAGAGTAGAAACAAAACAGGAAGGTACGAATCTGTCCTTTCTGCTGCTTTTGACACTTCACACTTTATAGTCCTTGAAATGTTATTGCTGAAGATTAAACATATACCTGAACCTGCAAATGCTGCTGCTGAAGCATAGTAACATATTCTAAAGGATTTTCAACTCCACAACTAGAATTATTACCACCATCTTGTTGAGCTTCTTTAAGTATTTGATGTATCTACCAGTCAATAGGTATAAGATAAAATCCAAAGTCAGTGGTTTGATCAATTACTTGCTGCTCTATCCCCTTGGTGGGGGGACATGCTCTCTTAGAGATGAGCTTCTGCAGTGCATATGAACAGATGATTTGCAGCTAGAAAGCTGAGAAGAATAAAGAGACACTAAAAAATTGTCTTATTGTAAATCAGTCAGTGTAACTGCCATTGAAATCCTTGTAATGATACAAGGGATGTTATTTCCATGGCTTGTTGGAAGGCAGAAAATCTTTGGTCCTCAATCAAATGATCCTATTGTTCTCTGGGCTTCTCTGGAGAACAGTAATGTCTACACAGATAGCACTCTGGTTTGTCCTTGGGCTCCTATACTGGCCACATCTCTTTGTGTCTTCTGATAGAATCTAAAATCCCGCTGTGCCTGGAGGCCCCTCTGCTCTGCCATGCTGCAACCTGGCACTGCTCAGAGGACAAACCACGGCCATGTTTATCTTGGCCCCATTTAGAAGGGTCCAAATTGCTTGGAAAGCAACAGAGTCACACTTGTGAAATGTCAAACTCTTGTATATGAACAGATTGCTTATTATATTATGCTCACTGGAGATGAAGAAGTCAAGGTCTGGATCATTTTGAAAATGAACTGAGGCATCTGTTCCTGCCTCTAGAAACATTTAGCAACCTGCACCTGAGTGGGGAAATGTTTTAAACAAGCACTGGGTTTTAAATTCAGAGCCATGCCCACGAGTATGGCACAATATGCCCAGAGCTCCAATAATTCTCTGATGTGCTGTCTCTCAAGAAGCAAGAGAACATAAACCAACTGGATGTGCTTTCTGGAAAATTAACTGTACAGCCTTGGCATAGACTGTGCACATAGGCATTTAGTCTGGAAACAATAAGAATGCACTCAACTGTATTCAAAAGTGTCAGCAGTTGGCAAAGCTCTTTGAGAGGGTGCTCAGTGCATTTCGGAGGATAACAAAGTTACATGGTCAGGATCAGTGCAGGGCCCTTCCTCAGCATCTTCTCACCACCTTTCCTCCCACAGGCCTTGTGCTTCTTTTCACTCTCAAACATATGGCCAGCCAAAGACACTGTAAGTACCCAGAAGGAAATCTGCCCCACAAATTTTCTATAGGCTTGTGCATATTTAATGTGATAGCTAATTGGTAAATATTTATAAGCATTTTCAATACTTGACATGATGGTTCATTTAACAATTTTATTTCAAATTGTGCATGAAATATTTGTGCTTTTTGTCCCCCTCCTTTCTCTCAGCTTTGTTTTCTTTCTACAATAATTCTTATTTGGGGGAGTTTTCTATTCATATTTACAGAATTACCTCTCCATTTTTTTGGTGCTGTCTCTTCTCAAAATGCTAATCTAAGCAATGCAATATTTCTCTCCTTGATATATGTGTATGTGTGATGTAGATTAAATACAAAGAGCCAAGAGCTCAAAGAAACATAAAAAGAGACTCTGTGCAATGTGCCTACAGCTTTCATTTGCACAGCAAATTTAATGCTACCCAGAAATGCCAGATAGGTTCCTGATCTTAGTTTTTCTCATTTCACTTAACTTTTTTACTCAAACTCCATCCCTCTGACCTGAAACAGTTCTTTTCTGAAAAAATCTGGTTGGTTTTGAACAGATGTGGAGACATGACAGAGTTCATTTAGAACATAATCAACAGATAATAATAGGGTACTTGGAGAAATTGCAGTGAATGACAAGTACCATCAGCCTTTTCAAAACAGCAAAATCAGACATTTTTAACTCCACATGCACAACAGTGTTAGAAGAAACAGGAAATTACTAATTTGGAATCCTTTTATTACCTTCTAGTTTTTAAAAAATCATATTGTAACATTCTCAGGCATTATCCTGATCCTTCTCTGCTCACTGCCTGTATTGGAAATAAAATTCTCTTCCATGTGTTTTCTGAAACACACTGGCTCTCTTGCCTACTTAGTTGTATCCCTCACTTTCCTCCCTGAGGCTTGAGAGCACTCAGCCTGTCAGGATGAGACCCTAGCATCTCTCATGTGTGATTTGCAATTTTCATTACTGTAAAAATCCATCTGGTTTATGAGCCTCATAATCCTCAGACTTCCACAATATGGCACCTAATTGGGGTGCCTGGGAAGATTTGGGCTATTGTCATTGCCTGTGTCTGCTTCTGCTGTGCTGCCAGGAGAACTGAGCTGGATTTTGTGGCTCCAGCCCTGAGTTTCTTGTTGTGGTACAAGTCTGATCCCACTTTGCTGCCCACTGCCTGTCCAGGCTTGCAGCTAGATTGTTCTCCACAAAACTTATTTAGACAGGAGGGCCATGAAGTGCCTGGTTTAGGGGTCGAACCTGGCTGGCAGGGCAGTGGTGAAGTGGAGACTGTCCCTTTGCACCCCAAGACACAGTGGCCCCTCTCTGTTCTGGCAGAGACACGGGAGTCCTCAGGGCTATGATCTTCAAAAACCTTGGTGTAACAAGAATCACAGAGAATCACAGAATCCTCTGAGTTTGAAGGAACCCACACAGGTCATCAAAGTCCAGCTCCTGGCCCTGCACAGGGCAGCCCCAAGAATTCCATCATGTTCCTGAGAGTGTTGAGCTCCTTGAGCTCTGTCAGGTTTGGTGCTGTAACCACTGTCATGGGGAGTGGTCCATGCCACTTTTCCAGTGCCCAACCACCCTCTGGTTGAAGAATATTTTTCTGATCTCCAACCTAAACCTCTCCTGACACAGCTTTAGGCCATTTCCCCAAGTTCTGTAACTGCTCACCAGTGTCTGGAAGTATCTGGAAATGCCTCCTTCTTCTTCTTCACTTCTTCTTCCCACTAGTTGCAAGTCCACCCACTGTCCCAGCACTCCTTCCTGCAGGGAAAGCAGCATCTTGGATGCTTCCAAATGTGTGAAATACAGGCAAATGTGTGAGATACACAGTGCTGGCATGAACACCAATAGAGCTTGGATGCTGGTTGCAAATAAATCTTCTTGGCTTCCTTGGGATTTTTCCTGTGCGTCAGAACTCACAATTCAGGATTTTAGATGCAGGTACAGAATTTCTGCTTGCATCACCAGAACTATGCTTTGAAAGCCAGGATCAGGAGAAGCTTGGCTGTCAGACCTCCGTTAATCTCAGTTTTTAAGTAAAGAATAATGTGTGCTTGCAAGAAATACCCTGACATGAGGAGAGTCATTGAGAGTGTTCTCGCCATCAGAGTGATCAGGATTTTCTATGATGGCTGTGAGCATTAAGGAGGCCAGAACAAAGATGACAAATGATTTTGTAAAAGGGATCATCAGGAGACACAGCAGGTTCAGTGATCTTTGAGACTTGTCTTAACAGATGAGCAGTCTCCTGAGAGATGTAATCTGCCCACCTGCTTGGCTGCAGAATTGCTGGAGGGCAGATTTTATTTTATTTTATTTTATTTTATTTTATTTTATTTTATTTTATTTTATTTTATTTTATTTTATTTTATTCTTTCTACAGCCTGTATCTTGGATAGGATGTATGGCTGCTTGTGTCTGCTTAAAAATCAGAGTAAAAACTTTGAATGAGGAGATGTGCATAAAGCTGGGTCTTGATAGAGTTTGCCAGCTGGGAACCTGCCATTTGCAGATGCTATGGAAGCACTTTCCTAGTTACTACTAAACATCTTTCCTTAAAGAAAGGAGAAGAGGGAAAATAATCTAATCTAATACAAACTAGTTGCTCAGATGATGTGGAAGTGGTGATGAGAATTACCTAAAATGTGCTGGTTAAGAGATAAGCTTGTGAACTTTGCAAACAGTACAGAGAGAATGGTATTAAAGCTCAGCAGAGTTCTCACCCTTGCTTTTTTTAAAGCTGCTGGGCTAATGAAGCATCTCCATTACCTGTGGCAGCAAGGCATTTCATTCTCACCCTACACATGTTTTCAGACCTATCTGAATTTTCCGTCCTTCACTGTTTCTGTAGTTATTTTGAGGCTGATATTTTTGTTTGGCCATCTCTTCTCTCAGTGAAGATGTGATCTTTCAGTTTATTGACATTCATCTTGGTGTGAGGAAGATTAAAGCATGGAATTGATTTGAGAGGAGTGCTTTGAAGCCATAAAGTAAAACTGTCTTTCATTTACATTTCAGACCTTACCTCACCCTGTATTTGAAAACATTTACTTTACAAATCTTATCTATCTCCACAAAATGCTCAGGTACTAGATTTAGATGTAAATGGACCATCATTTTCTGCCTGAGACATAAGAACATCTTAAATCTTAGTGCTCTAGCCTGGCACATTTATGTCTTGGTACCCCAGCTTCTGCAATGGGGCATTCACCCAGATAAAGATCTGCTTGTTGTACTCTCATGTCTCCTCTTAATGAAGATTTGAAGTTCTTGCTTCTCTCCATTAACAACACAATTAGAACATCTGGTCTGATTACTGCACTCAAGGACAAAGAGAGGAATTCAGATCTAAACTTTTTTGATACATAAGAGAATGTAAACATACAAGTTTCACCTTGCAGAAGGTGCCAGCAATAAAATTTCTGCTATTCCCCAGCTGTCTTCAGCCCCTTCTCCTAAACACAGATCAGAAATGGCTTCTTCCCTTTCCTGTGAGAATACCCCACTTGCAGCTCTGAGGGGCTTTTTGGTTCCCTGTGATTATTATTCTGTGACTATTCAATTATTCTGTGCTCTTCCCAGCTTTTCCATGCGTGAAAAGCAAAGTTAGGACATGCACACACATTCATGGTAGAAGTAGCCTCAAACATATGACAAAGTCATTAAACCAACTGATTTCAAAAATTCATTATCATCTCAGTTCTGAAGGGGAAAAACTGACCAAAGAAGTTAAGCAACCTCTAATTAAGTATTTTAGATAGTGCTGTTCTAACTAATTAATGAATGTTTGTACAGTGCTTTGAGATCTTTGTGTAACAAGGAAGGCTAATATGTTGCTATGTGTAAATGATGGAATTGATAATTTAGAAAATACAGAAGCACAAAGCTAGGTTACCCTTATCACTTCATCAAAGCCAGGTTTAACTATCTTCTTCTTTTGGCTGCTGGCTTAATTAGATAAGGTACTGGATTTAATTAACTCATCAAACCTAATTTGAAAAGATCTCTCAAGTCAGTTAGAGCTTGTCTTAGGCTTTTTATTTGTATTTGTTGCATCAAGCCTTTAATATCACCATTTTGTTATGATATTAATGGTAGCCTTAATTGTATTCTAATTTGCAACATTTATTCAGATGTTGGCACTTTCCTCATTTTTAAGTGCAGCATGTGAAAATCAATCACAATTTAACTTAAGGCAGGGAATTTGCTCTTCTAGTCCTCTGTCAAGTCAGGTACAGGTTGTCTCTTTTCCCTCAAGTGTAACTTGGGTTTGCAAAGTGAAATTATTTCACGGGAAATCATGTTGAGTTTCTGAAGTTCCATTTCTTGGAGAGGTGTTGTGACGACGATTATCTGGATGTTCTTTCAGGAATGTTTAACTAAATTCTAAGGTTTGAGGCTGAAGTTGGTACTACAACTGTATAATTCATTTGAACACATCTGTGTGTGATGCTCCAGCTTGTTGTACCAGTCTGAAACTTCTTGAAAGTTATGAAAGAAAGAATTACTAGGAAAGAACCTAAACTGAAAAATTTGTTGTATATTTTACCCAGTTAGTAGGGCCTTTTTTTTGCCATATTTTTACATTCATAGAGATACACCACACAGAGAGCAGACACCAACTGATTGCTTAAAATCAAAATTTCCCTAGAAATTATTTACTTGTTCTGTAAAACTTGTTCTATTGTCATGCAAACTATGCTGCTGATAGAGACATTGCTAATTAAGTCTGGAGGAGTTCCTGTACTTTTGTGAAAAGCCATCAACACGCTGTATAAATCAAATGCTTTCTTACTCTTCCACGCAGTAGTTTTGCAGAAGTAACCTTGCTCACATTTGCTCTCTCTTCCTTTTTTCCTTTGCTGTTTGCAGCCCAGCTTTCCAGTGCACCATTAAATACCTTTTTTTCTGTTTTCCCTCAGAACGACTATCGGAAGTTATCTATGCAATGCAAGGACTTTGTCGTGGGAGTGCTGGACCTGTGCAGAGACACTGAAGAAGTGGAGGCTATTCTGAATGGAGATGTGAACATCCATTTGTGCCCTGAGCACCACCGGCCAAGTTTGAGCAGGATTAAACTGGCTATTAAATATGAGGTCAAAAAGGTAAGCTCTTCCTTTGGGTCCCATATGTCATCACATTTAGTTATGCTTCCTTGATGCCACCTGAAAAATAACCAATAAAGAGATTTCAGGGGGACCAGTACTGTCCCTAGAATTTTGGCAGCTTGTGGCTTGATTTGCATCTTCTCACATGCTTCAGTATGGAGAAGGTTATCTGCAAAGTGAAAAATAAGTTCTTCTAGAAGTATTTGAAACAACTATTCAGCCTTACAGAAGTGTGTTGTGTGAATGGAAAATGTTATTCTGGCAAATTCTAGGCCTGGGTGGTCCCAATTAATTGCTCCTACAATATGCTTTGATGGAAACTGGGCTCCTGCTATGAGACTCAAAGAGCATTCCAAATTTTCCAGCTAACATCTGCTCCCGTTCCCCTCCCAAACCCACCACCTGCTTCATTTTGCCTCTTGACTCTGCTGCTGTGCTGGCTGGAGAAGGTCTTTTCCTGTTATGAAAGCCATTAATTAAAGAGAATCTTAAAACATATTTGAAATTAAATGCTTTAATGCAGGAGCACATAGTATGGAGCCAAATATTTTCTCCCAGGGTGTTGTGTCTCTGCTTTGTTCCATCACGAAAACCAAGCTGAACATCTCAGTTCACTCTCAGTCAGATTTTCAACACGCTGGGTCAAGTTTAGTTATTGAAACTGTTGCTTTAGTAACAGGAGGCCAAACTTGCTCTGGTGCTCTTTCAAAAATGAACTAATCTAAAAGATACAGGTAGTACCTCATCATGGAACAGTGCCCAGTGATCCGTGTCCTGAGAATCATCAGTCACAGAATCACAGAACATTCTGAGTTGCAAGGGACCTTTGTCAGAACCTTGAGCCCTTTCAATGTGTGAATTCTCCTGTGCTACTTTGCTCACTTATTCTTCTAAAAATTTGTGTCATCCTTTTGATACCAAGACCACAAGCTGGAGCTGCTGTGCCATTCTGAGCACTTCCACCCTGGCTTACCTGGTTCCAGAGGGACATTCCCCCATTTCTTACCCTGTCTATATGTGCAGCTTTTCACAATGCATGAACATTGACCTAAAGCACCCGTGGGAGGTCATGCACCGTTGAACTTTTTGTTTATGAATATCTTCCTAAGCCCAGGAAAGCTGAGCATCCTTTCTGGATCACGGTAACTTGTTCACACTGGTAATAACTGTTAAACTGGTTAAAACTGCTAATTACAGGACATGAACATGAGCATTCAGCAGTCTTGTTGTGACTCTCAGGTCAGCACTTTTTAGCACATTCTTTTCAGCACCTGGTGTGTCTATGTGTAAGATGAGCATTTAACTGCTAACTCAAAAACAAGACAGTTCAATCTGTGGGAGACACAGACACACTCAGATAAATGGCTTTGGCAGTGACATGATAATAGACTGATATTGGTCACACTTGCTGAACAAAGACATTGTGCCATGGTAACACGGTAATTAATTCTTTAAGAAGCAATGCATTTCAGGTGCAAGCTTTTTATTCAGTTGAGAGATATTTAGGTTTATGTGTACAAATCCTGTGCTTTGAAATTCATTTTCATTTTAAGGAAATCCTATAATAGAGAGGAGTCAGAGAGAGGGTGAAGTATTATGCGTATTTAATAGACCGATTCTTGGACAGATTCTGTACATTTCAAGTCACTTTTTCAAAGCTAATGACTCATCATGACTAGGCCTTGTCCAGTTCTGGGCTTCTCAGTACAAGACAGAAGTGCAGCTCCTGTAACGGGTCCAGCAGAAGAAAAAGATAATTAGGGGACTGGAGCATATTTCTTATAAGGAAAGGCTGAGGGAGCTGGGCCTGTCCAGACCTGAGAAGAGAGACCTGAGAGGAGACCCCATCAATGTCTGTCAGTGTCTGCAGGGAGGGTGTCGAGAGGATGAACCAGGCTCTGCTCTGTGCTCCAGCTAACAGGACAAGAGACATCAGACAGAAACCGACACCCAGGTAGTTCCACCTGGATCTGAGGAAAAATTTCTTTACTTTTAATGTGACCAAGCACTGGAGGAGATTGCCCAGAGAGTGTGGAGTCTCCTTCACTGGGGATATTCAAGAACTGTCCCAACATAATCCTGTGCCATGTGCTCTGGGATGACCCTGCCTGTGCAGGAGTTTTATACAAAACAACTTCAGGGACTTCAGAATGGTCTGACAAAGAAAAAAGAAGAAAAAGGTGTTAGTGGTTATGAGTTATTTTTTCATTAAGTTCATATCCAGACTAAATATTTGTGCTCACATGGGAAATTTTAAGAAATATTTGATGTTTAAAAAATCTACTTCTACTATTAGCTTCTTAATTCAAATTTCCATATTAATACTCAGTGCCTACAATAGGCTTTCTTTGATGAAAAATTGCAGAGAACCATGAAATGCATTGAAAATTATTATTTAATATCCATTATTTTACTTTTACAGCTGCTGATGCAGTCTGTATTTCATCACATTTTTATTTCTGGAGTCTGGGAAAGATGTCAAGGACTCCTACCCTCAGACAGAAGAGCAATTGCATCTGCAGAGTTTCATCAGGCCTTTCCAAAATCTTTTAAAATCTTCCTTGTTCTTCCAAATTTCTTTGTTATTCCACTGTCCTCATATGGTGCAGTTACTGCAATCACAGGTGTCTAAGGAAAATCTTGTGTTCACATCAGAGCTGAAGCCTTCTTGCCTCCTCTGCTCAGCTGCTACCTACAGCAGGTTTTTGTCCATGCCCTAAATGATCTGTCTCTGCATTTTTCCTTCTGTGTTTCCAATTAGAGTGCCCTGTTATCTCATTCATTTTCAACTTCGAAAAAGCAATTCTCTGGTCAAGTGAAAGGACACGGTTTTATTGATCATTATCATTTTCCTAATTCACAAAGTCTTAGATGAATCTTGTAAAGTCATTCAAGAAAGCATCAAAAATTACAGGCTTCACTTGTTGGTCTCTTTTTTCCTTTTCTTCTGCAAAGCCTGCTGCTAACACATATGAGAAGATGGTGAGAAGCTTAAGGCTCTAATTCAAGGAGTTTCTATAAAAGATATTTGAATAATTAAAAACTCTGCTTTTACATATTTTGCAGCAAGGAGAAACGCAAAATTACAGTAGTTTATAAAGGTGTTTATAAAAATGCTGTATTGCTGTTATTCTTCACACTTTTTGAAAAAAACTAAATAATCACTCTGTACTCCAGGATTTTTGGAAAAAATTCACTCAAATGTCCTCTGACCAAGTTTTCTAGAGGCATTTTTCCATTTAGATCAGCTGTCTTAATGATTCCTTGAAAATTATTAAAATGGAAACAGTTTGTCAAGAGCAAAGCAAACAATTTTCAAACACTTAAGCATTTACTGACTTCTGGATTCTTTCCAAGAACTTTTAGCCCACATTATGGGATTGTTGCAAATCGACCATTGTCTGCCCTGGTTTATTCAGTGATGCTTTGCACTTGCACACTTCAGCCAATAAGAGATTTCTTTGTCTTCCAGCACTGCAGGGTCTGGGGCACAGGGAGGGGGAGGGTTGGGTGCAGGAGAGCAGCCAGGCACTCTGATGATGCTGCAGCCAGACTGTCCAGGTGTTCACTTGGACACTGGAGCAGAGGCTGGGAACTCTCACAGTGAGAGCAAACTCTGGTGGAGTCCAGCAGCTGCTCACAGAAGTGGCAAAATAAAAAGCAGCATTAAGGTGAAACAAGTGGTTTTGGTGGATTATAACCAAAAGTGGTTTGAGTTGCAAAGCTGAAGTTCTGATCCCAAGGACCATGAGCTCTGTGGGCCATGGATACCCTCAGCTGCTCCTCATGCAGGTTTACAACATCTGAAAGCTTACTGTGTTCTTGACTGAAAATGTGTTTTTTTCTTTTCTTGAAATATTCAAACAAATTTGCTTTCACCCAGGTACTTGAAATGTAAGAGTAGCACACATTTTTTCTCTGTGTGAACTCATTTCTAATTAAGCCAGAATATGATTCCTACTTTTGAGAGGCAGAGGTACAGAGGTTGGAACTACCTTTGGATAGCTAATGGTGAGAAAATTAAAGTTTTGATGTCTCACAAAACCATTTTGCTGCTGTATATCAGCTGCACAGATGCCTTCATATTTTATGTGCTCATTTTAGTCTGTACCAATATGATTCTTTCTTGTCTCTCTTTAATGTTGGCAGGGGACTTGTGTCAACATTTACCTTTAGGTGTAAAGCTGTGGCTTCTCTGTAGGTGTAAAGCTATTGCTCCTCTGTAGGAGGTGACATTCATTTCCCTTCTTTCCCAATGGCAAAATTATCATTGCTCTATTCTTTTAATTGCAAATGTTGAGTGCCCACCTCTGTCTTCTCAGCAGCTCTGTTCATAACCACCACAAAGCCAGAGCACCTTTCTCTTTCACGAGTTTTAATTTAATTAACAGTAAGACACACAAATTGGGTTGGAAAAAAAATAAGAATTAAACAGAACACCAGATGGCTGTGTAAATACTATTTAAGAGAGAGCTGGAACAGGAACTTTTTTCATAACTGTATTATTAATAATTAACATACGGAGGATGCTCTGAACAGAATACTCATGGCTGCATTAGATTATAACTTTTTACTGCGTTGGTCACGCGACTCGGATACTTGAGGGCACGAGAAGTCTCAGCTCTCATTAACTGCTGCAACAGCCTGAATGGGAGCTGGAGAAGGTTAGTCCCTAAATGGGCAAGAGAACCAGCCCTGCCTGTGCTGGAGAGACAGTTTTGCCCCCCAAAACATGCCGTAACAGACACTGCCCCAAACACAGCTGCATTAGAACATCCTTAGGAAGGTTACCTGCGACGGCTTGGGTTTTGCCCAAGAAGCACAGGAAAATAAGGTGGAGAACAGAGGGCAGAAGCAACCCAGAGCTGAGCAGAAGTTCTGGCACTAGGAGAGCAAGGAGTGTATCTGTGCCCCATGCCATGGTGGGTGAGATCTGTGTGCTCTCAGTTTGCATTGTCCTGCAGAATCCTTCGGGAGTGCCCTGGGGCGAGACTGCTGCAGGGCAAAGGGGAGAGGCCACACCAGGGCCCGGCCACAGCCTGCACACCAGCCTGAACACCCATGGCAAACTACATTTGGGTAACCCAAAGGAAGGCATTCACATCCCCAACTTTGGTTTAGGAATTTCTCATAGGACAAACATTGATCTTTCAGTGTCCCAGTGGCTGTGACACACACAAATCTGGCTTGGAGAGGGTTATGGTTTACCTTCTGATGAGTAGCCTCAAGGAGAAGAACTCCTCAATCAAAAGGGCTTTCAGAAAGTTATATTTTTGTTTCTGCAATCCCTCTTTTTTTTTTTTCACTTTTTATTTTCAGGAATATTTAACTGAGGTCTTGTGAAGTCATTGATGGCCTGGACAGTGGTGGTGGGAAGAAAAGTATCTCTTCCTTCTGTCAGGGGAGAGCCAGTGAATATTGTAAAATGTAATTTAATATCAGTGGAAACACTGTGGTCATTCTGGACTCTAAATCCATGTAATTTTTCTTTTTACATTTTTAATTGCATGTTGCAGATGTTTTGACAGAGATTGGAAAGGGAAGGAGTCACTTCCCTTCCCCACAGAATGCATTTCTATATCTGAGTATTTCATTAGCAAGGTTCCTTCCTCCCACTAAAATGTGTGACTCTGATTATTTCCTTTTCCCCAGATGTTTTAATTTCTTTTCTTTTCCTTGACAAATCTCATTTTCTTATTTCCTGCACATACATCCATCCTCTTCAGGTTTCAATGAATCATTTCTCCATCCTGAATATTGTCTGCAATATTCCCAGTTTACTGTAATATGCAGACTTAATTATTTTCATTTGAAAAATGTCACAGGGTCTTAAATGTCCATCAAAATACAGACAGGTGACCACAGAACACATCAAAACCATTGTATGGACATACATCACTGATAAAAGGGCTGAAAATAACCTTTATTAATAATTAATAATAAAATTCCCATAGAAAAGAGTAATATAATATGATTTGCTACAAACTTGACCTGACTCCAATTACGACTTTGCCTAAATCCCCATAGGCAGTAGACCTGTAAAGGTGCATTTGGGATGGAAAGTCAGATGTGGATGAGTAGAACCCTAAAAATATATATATAAATAAATCAGTATTTCAAGTTACAGAGGGTCTTTTCCCAAATGTGGATCTGCATGGATACTGTCCCAAGGTGAGGCTCTCCTGTGTGAGCTCCTGTAGATGCCTGCCTTAGGGCACGTTTTTGGGACTCTACACCTGATGGAGAGAGGAGTCTCATCCTCTGAGCAAGTCTATCTCCCCATCAGCCCTGCTGGGAAAAAATTCATCTACCCTAGAGGCAGCTGAGAGGCACCAGCCCTGTTTCTTCACCATGTAGCTAAGGGAAAATAGTTCCTGGCTGTCCTGGGGGTGGAAGAGGTGATGGTGTTTTAAATCTCTCCTTCTGTGCCCTCTGTGGCTGTTTTTTAGATACCAAAGGGATATTGTTGTTTGGTAGTTTTTTATTGTGGCATGTTTTCAGATGAATAATTCAATAATAAGGATTTTCAAGTGGTTTTGATTTTGCACAGATATGAAAATCCTGGAATGTTAAAGGCTGGGACTTGCAATTCAGTTTCTTGTTTTCAGATAAATAATTCAGTGATAAGATTTATTCATATATGTAAAAAGAGGAGAAATCAGACAGTAACAATAAATCTCTTCAGAAAACATGCAGCCAACTAGAAGAAGAAACTGAAGTTTTCCAAAAAGCCAACCACCTTATTCCCTACCCTAGAGGAGAATGCTGAGCCCCAAAAAACCCTTTGTCTCAGGAAAGTCAAATTATAAAGAAACTTAAAGGCAAAGCAAGGTTTAAACTGAACCAAAGAATTTGTGTAAACTCTACATTTTCTATTTGCACACATCAAACATATCAGACTTGCTTTTCCATTTCATATGGTATAAAATTAACAGGAGAACAACAAAAGTCCCTCCCACTATTGTTATTAATTTTGCCTTTCCAGTCAGTGCTGAGGAACATCAGTGTCAATGGGCAAATTGCATTTGCAGTGGTCTTGGCAGTTTTATTTACCCCATTATTTTTGTTTTCTATTAGACCAATTTGTTTTTATTGGGTTTTAAGTTGTGCCTGATCAAAGCCTGTTTCCACCCATGTCACTCATCCTAATGGGATCATGCCTTGCCCTTTAGAGAGCTGAGCCATGCAGGGGCTTTGGGGCAATCACACCAGCACTGGGAGACCTCCACTGCCCTGGTTCTGTCCCCTGTCACCTTTGCCAAGTGAGATCCCAGACCTGGTAATGCACTTACTGATCTAGCAGGGAGCAGATCTGCCCCAAACACTCTTGTTTTTATAGAGCAGAATGAGTCACAGGAAGGAGATTTGGCTGTAAACTGGAGCTATGTGAAGGTTTTAAGTGCTCAAAATTATAATTTTGTACTGGGTAACTCAGGTCAACCAACAAATGGATCCAGACATTGGATTTCAATAAAACTGGGGAATGTGTGGGTATCCTGGATTTTGATGTATTTGCTCTCTGCCAAATGGCTCTAATAAGAAATATATTTTGGTTCAGAAGGAAACAATGTGAAAAGTGAGATTTATTACTAAAACTGTACTAAATACTTGTGGGTTTATACCCTAAAAGTAACTCAGAGACTGAAGCTGCACAATTAGTTGGGTTTTTTCCTGATAATCCTGGCTCTTCTGGGCCTTGCTTACAAATACAAACCTTTTCCCTTTGCTACAGGTTTAAAAAGGCTGAAGTTAGACTCCAGATAGCAGGTCTGAATATTCACCAAGCCTGTCACAAAGCTCATCAGCAGGATGAGCAAGAACCTCATGAATATTTTTGTTATGCCATTAGATAGTCAAATGAACCCCAAGGACAGAGGCAAAGCTGCAGCAATCCTCAGGGCAGGGACATTTCCTTGTTCTCTGGGTGTCTGCAGCAATATCTCAGAGGACCTTTTGTCACGTGGTGTTTCCTTTTATGCTGTGGTTACATCCCATTGAAATGAGACTTGATCAGCTGAATTTTCTCTCATCTGTGAAAATCTTTCTTTTGCATCTGGACAAAGGAATTTGGACCTGTTTTTACTCTCTCGTGTAAGGTTAGTCTGGTGCAAAGTGTTATTAAAACAGGGCCGGTGGCCATGGATAGAATTTAACTATAATTAGAGCAGATCTTTTTTTATGAAAAGGTCCTAGTGTCCCAGCATGGGTCCTTGGAATGGCACTTTACTTGTTATTTTTAATTCTTTAGCAGTAGGGCATGTACTTTTCTATTTCTTTCTTAAACTTTCTTCAGTTTTATTTGCCTCTCTTGCAGCCACAACAGCAAGGAGTGAACCAAGTTCCAGCCATATTTACCCTCTGACAATTTCAGCTGTCAGAATTTAATAGCACATGAATTTGCTAAAGACAAATTATTTTGCAGTCCAAAGCATGAAATAAATACATAATATATAGAATATCCCACCTGCTTCTGCTAAGGTCTCAGAATAGTTTCTACAAAACAAAGGGCTCTTTGTTCACTTGGAAATTCACAGAGCAGAGTACAACATGGAGATAAGGAAAGGCTTCTGCCTGTGCTGGTCTTTCCCTGCACTGTGTGTTTTCCAGCAACCTTCAGTAATTCCCACTGAGCTCTGTCATCTTCTGCTCTGCATCAAGTGAAACAACTCTGTAACAGGTGTTTTGCTGAATAAAAAAAAATGTTTTGACACATTTTCCACCTTTTTTCCTGCCCCCCAAAAGTATGTTTCATTTCAAGAAAAGTATTTTGTTCAGTGTAAATGCAGACCCTTTATTTAGGCTTCAAGTCTCAAAAATGCCTAAAATATCAAAGGAATCTTCATAATAGAAAAGTGCTGTAAAAGCAAAGGAACTATGTTTTGTTTTAATACATTCAATGATTTTTTTCTCTGTTATTTGCATGTGGGCATATGTTTACCTCTTAATTCATCTGATCCTCTGGTGAAATGGCAGTGTATTTTTCACCCTTCAGGGGAGGAGCAGTAATATCCTGCTTTGACCTTTCCCTGAGTTTTTTCCACCCCTGCCAATGTTTGATGATACTCCCACAGTGTTCGGCAACCTGCTGAAAAAAGATGATTTAATTTCTCTTTTGGTGAAGGCTTTGCTGGGAGAAACATGGCACTGCCTGTGCAGCAAGCCCAGATTTCCCTCCCTTCCTCCCTCCTTTTCCTCCCTTCCTCCCTCTGGTTTTGCTCAAGCACAGCAAAGCTGCCAAGGAAACCTCAGTTCCCCTTCCAGACCAGCCCTGGCTTTGGTCCTGCTGGGAACATGAGCGTGGCAATCTCAGCTCAGGCTGTGTTTGGCTGTGAGGTGTCAGGAAATCTTCATGATTATTCTGATGTACTTTTAACTTTCCAGAGCACACAATGTGTGTGGTTCAGATCCCACCTGTTTTTTCCAATGTGTGGATCCCTGCAGGAGCACTGCTCCTCTGTTCCTGACAGCGCAGAATCACAGAATGGTTTGGGTTGGAAAGGGACCTTAAAGATCACCCAGGTCCAATCTTCTTGCCATGGGCAGGGCTGGCAAAATGGGAAAAGCCATGCATGCAACCCATTTGCTGTCCTCTTCTTTTTCACTTGTAATTCAGGGGCACAAGGTGACAATTGAAACCCTCTGGATGGCTCATTTGAGTCAGCATTTTCCCTCAGATTTCTGACATTTGAAGCATTACACACCCAGCCCAGGGTTCCTGTGAGCAGGTGCTGCAGCCTGAAATGTGTTAATAAATGTAAGTTTGCAGAAGCAAAGAGCTACATCAAAAGATAAATGCTTAATAATGAACCTGGAAAGGTTGTTCCAAGGACATGAATGCAGCTACATGATGGAAAGAGAAATTGCTCATCCCTGCCCCTGCCAGTGTCTCTTGACATCCCCAATGTTCTCCTGAAAGTCTATTTATGCAGCTCCTTTCTAGTTCACACCAGTGATTAAACACACTGAGGTTTGCCATAAGGCTGACAGGGAAGGCACAAGAGGACACGACAGGAGCACCTCAGGACTTTATAATCCCAGGTTCATGTTGTGAGTTCTGATATGCAGGGTTTTATCTGCTTTCACTGCTTCACTGATGAGTTTTGCCTTCCTACCACAGCCTCTCGCTATTCAGTGTAGGGTACATTAGCAAAGTGAGATGATCCTGCTTTGAGTGGTTAATTCTTTTGCCTCAGTGGTAGATTTCTGTACTTTTAAGGGAAATGGAATTATTTCAGTAATAAAAGAGATACTGGTTTCTTTCTGTATGATTAATTCCAATCATCTGAGGCTGACCTCTGTCTCTTAGCTGTCTTGCCATAAGTTTCCTTATTTCTGCTGACACCATTTTTCTGTCCAAGATAGTCTCTCCTCTCCTCTCCTCTCCTCTCCTCGTCTTTCACTGCCTCTCAAAAATGCTGCTTTAGTGGCTTCATTATTTGAGCTGATTGATGTGTGATTTTTTTGTGGGTTTTTTTAGCCTTTTTTAACTTAAAAAGCTGTGTGACTGATAGGCTGGAGGGAAGAACAATTTCACTCCTATACCAAGAGATATGCACAGTACCAGGAAAAACCACTGCCATCTACTGGGATCCCAGGGCCATGGGACCAGCAAAGCTCCCACCGTGGTTTCTGAATGCAGAAGCACTGGAAAACATTTTGCTTGGGCTCGCAGATCCTGATGCATTACCTTCCTGACTCTGCCCAGGAGATAAAGCACTCAATGCTTTTAAGTGGCTGGTTTTGGAGCCAGGCAATCCCCTGCACTGCCAGTGCTTCCATTTCAATCAGAGATTTCCTGCCCTTCTGCACAACCCTGGTCACACTGCTCTTTCTTGTCTATAGCGCAGGAGCATCCACAGTTTGTCCCTAAAAGCCTCCTCGCCTCATTTTCCGGCACTGAGGAAAGGAAAAGAGCGTTTAATGGGAACATTGAAAAAGCACTGCAGCATTCAGTCCTCTGAAATTCAATATCACACATCACCATTTGTCATTATGCTTTGAAGCATTCTGCCTTGAAGCTTTTGTCTCAAGCTCTGTTCCTCTCCATGCCTAAGTCACTAACCAGAGCATTAGTGTAATCTTTAACTTGGTGTCAGTGCCCATTCCCAGAGAAGAGAGAAAGTTAAATGGCTCTGTAACATCTCTGAGGAGATCTAAGATCAGTTTCTGAAATATTGATAGAGAGAGGGCTGGCAGAGCCCAAGGGTCACCGTGTGTTTCATTAATGTCTGATAGAGAAAACAATGAAAATTATACTGCTTGCTGTAAGCAAATAACAGATCAAAATTCATTCATGCTCTGATCTTCCTGATGCTTAACTTATTTTTCCCTCATTTTTGTAATGAGAATAAGATAATGTCCTGGGGTGACTTGTATCCCCATTCATTTGTTTACCCCAGAAATAAGTTTTGTGCCTTTAAAACTAGATCCAAGAGCGAAGTGGGGAGAAGGAAAAGCGCTGGAATTTTTTTGCGGCTGCATTCAAAAACACTGAGATAAGAGCTTCAGCTCTCTGTGGTGTCTGCAGCATGGGCAGGGAGCAGGAGAGAACTCTCCTTTGATTTTAGTTAGGGTGTTTTTAGTTAGCTGAGGCCAGAAGGTTTTTGGAACTGTTCAGCTGTTGTTCAGTCTGGGAACACCAGGACTATCATCTAAGGGCCCCTTAAGCCGCACCACAGCTGGGACACCAGACCTGAGCCCTGGAGAGATCAAGAAAAAAACAAGGACATACCCACAAAAAAGACTCTTTCTCTCTCCAATCCACAGAAGGACTTTCTGAATTTGCCATCTCTTCAGAACAAGAAGAGATGTTTAATTGTTTAATATTGTTTGTTTAATTGTTTAATATTATTAATTTTTTCATGTTTGTGAGTACTTTGTTTGTTAAACAAACAGTTTTTTCCACTTTTCTCCAAGGAAATCTTTTCCCAAGCTGGTAGGGGGGAGGGACCACTTGAATGTTCATCTAGAGGAACCCCTTCGGAGGTTTTTTCCCCAAATTTTCCCTAAACCAGGACAAAAACTCTTTTGGCGCCCAATGTGAGGCTTGAGAAAGTGGAAAAAACCTGTACTGATTGCATTTTGGTTGTACTTACCTTGTATTGGGATAAGGCAGTCAGTAGCCATGCAACTTGAATTCATAATGTCTCTTGGTGGAGGCCTTCATGTGTCTCTGGTTCCTAGGCTTCTTTGAGGTTTTAATGCCTTTCTGGTCCCTAGGCTTATTTTCTTGTCTGGAGATAGCTCCAGTATTGTCCCTAATATGCAGTTTCTACAGTAGAGGGGCACGGATTAGAATAGCTATTGTGCTGGGCTCAGTGGTAATGATTTATAGGGAGGTTACAAAGGTACTGGAGTCTGTTCAGATATGTATGGTTTGTGGTTTCTTTGTCCTACCCTGCATCCTAGTTCCAGTACATGTTTTGGGGGTTTATTTGTAATTGCACCCAGTTTGTTAGAGGAGGAGCAGGGGATGAGGCTTCTCAGCCTTTCCTCTCCTTCTTCTCCTTTGAATCTGTTACATCACTTTTTTAGAATGTTGTTTCCCCTGATTGCTAAAGAGACCCTTTTCCTGGTATTTTATCTGGTAAGCTTCCTCTGTACAGTCTGCAGCATGTCTAGAGTGAGGGCTGAGATGTCCAGAGGAGCTGTTGAGACCCCTGACCCAGAAGTGGACCCAGTGGTGGAAAATCCTGAGTGGTGTGGGGAATGGGAGGATATGGGCCAAACATATGACAGATGAACACCATCTAGGCTCTATGGCACTCTGCCTGTCTTTATTGCCTTGTACAAAATAAATTGTTCCACTGAACTGGGTTTTATGACAATTCCTTGTCCATTTTCCTATATTTGTATTTTTATTGTAGCTGTTTCCAGACACATTGAAAAAATGGACAGATTAAAATGTCTGATGAAGTCTCAAATGCCAACCAGAAGTCTTGGACTGTCTCATTGCCAAGGACAACTGAATTTCTTTGTTTGAATCGATTCTCATAATGCAGTGAACAATTGCAACAAGTGGAGGAAGTCTGGATATTGCTTGGGCCCTTCATCCCCAAAGTCTGCATATTCACCAGTGTCAGTTACCTTTCCATGAGTCACTACAAGTGTTGTTGAATTCATGGTATCTGAAAATAAAATTTGCAAAAGGGATCAATTCTCTACTGAGTTTCCTTCCACTTCATTTTTCTGTCCATTTGTCAGGAAGAGAACAAGCCCAAGCAGCAATAGGACAAACATAAACACCAGGCGTTAGGAAATACCTCCTTGTAATACTGCTGTCATCACCTCAACCTTAAACTTTAAATGCTCGGAAGGACTAGGACTCGTGATTTATGATTATCTTTTCTTGAAAGCATTCTTTTTCATGAAAACACCTTAAAAGAAAGCATATTAAAATGTTAATATTTCCAGGAAAAAATTCTAAAGACAAAGGAGGTTAAAAGTACCCATCAATTTTCTTCGTTCTGATTGATTTATTCAGTGGAAGGGATGGAGTCTCATTTTCTTTTTTTTTCCTTTTTGAGAAATGTAGACCCCAAAGCCTAATTCATCTCAAAAGCATATTTTAAACAGCTGCTAATGTGCTATTAATGAAGGAAAAGTGTTACTCCAGAGCAATCCTAATTACTGTGCAACTGTATTTCCTCCTGAACAGTAACAGTTCTGTTATGCAAACATCTCAAAAAGAGTGCATTAAGTTCTCAAATAGATCATCAATCATCATTCATAGGTAGTGAAGATGAAAGCACAGTTAGAATTTTCTCTGCTTTTCGGTCCCAAGAAAACTGCAGATGACAGCTGAAATCTTCCAGCTGGGTGAGGCTTAAAGGGCTGATCCAGGGCACAGGGCAGCTGCCGGGAGTGGTCCCTGTCCCTGTCCCTGTCCCTGTAGCCCCCAAACCCTCAGCAGCCTCTGGTTTCTCCTCTTTTTTTTCTTAACCCCCTTCATCCTCTCCTTCACCTCCAGAAAGTTCTACTTTTTGAAAGAGTAAAGCATTTTACATTTCCCTCCTAGGAACATTAATTCAGCCACAGAACTAATAAATGAAACCCTCAGTTCTACTAATGCAATTAGCTGCACTAGCAACATATTTATTTTTAATTTTTTCTTTCTGTTATTTTGCATTTTAATTATCCTTCTTTGTGATTAAAGATAGCCACATTCTAAATTCAATCACCTCAAAGAACAATATGAACTAAAGTTTAATCTTTTATTATAAAACTGTTAGGTAGGATCTGGTGGTGCTGTAATTTTGCCATTAAGAAATTGCCCTTTCTACTTTTCTGCTGCTCACCTTTTCTTCCACCTCTTTTTTACTTCTGAACAGTAAACTGAAGATGAGTCCCAGTTACAGGGTACAAAACAGGTACTTTCTGTACCGGAGCACCACAGCTTTTCCTTCTGCTTTTGAATTTCTTTTTGTCCTATCAGTAAAGAATGAGCTGTCATATTTTGAAAGGTACTCTGAGATAAAGCATTTAAAGTAGCAAAATACCAGCCAGATCTCATAATTTGCTGGAGAGCTCTGCAGAATGGCTCCCTTTTGGTCTTTACAGAGTGAATAGAACAATATAATATTAGTGCTGTGTTAAGCTGCTGTGTCAGTGGCCTTAGCAAAGTCATCATGGTGTTCTTCAGCTTGACTTCCAAGGCCCTCTGTGTCTCTTCTGAATCCCAGGGTACACTCTCTTACCCCAAGAGGTAACTTGCTCTGAGGCATTTTGTCAGTGCTGACCACTGATGGATTTTGGGGTTTGGTTCGGACATTCTGCTTTTTAATCATATAAAAATAGCTTTTCTCTAGAGAAGACAAGGAGCAGAAGCAATGCACACTCTGCCACCACCTGGGGATCCTGTGTGCCTGGTTTGCACTTTTCTGTTTGTTTGTTTGTTTGTTGGACAACAAAGACAGGACCTGTCATGTTCCATGGGCAAGTTCAGAAGGTTATTCCCTGAAATCTCCTCCTCTTCAGGCAATGCTACTGATGTCTCTGTTTCTGCTTCTCTTACAGTTCGTCGCTCACCCCAACTGCCAGCAGCAATTGCTCACCATGTGGTACGAAAACCTCTCAGGCCTACGGCAGCAATCCATAGCTGTGAAGTTCTTGGCTGTTTTTGGGGTTTCCATCGGGCTGCCCTTCCTTGCCATAGCCTACTGGATTGCTCCCTGCAGCAAGGTACAGGCTCCTGATGGTGTGGGGGGTTTACAGGCATTCTTACCCAGGACCTGGAGTGAAACCCCAGATTTTTCCATAAAGATGTTGGGAAGCAATTCGTGATATCCTCTAAGATTGCCCCAGGGGAGAGTAAGCTTGAGGTGTTGCTTGACAGACACAAATGGAACTGCCATGGTTTGAGATTCATCTTTACAGGGAAAAAAGCAGGGTGGTGGGCAAAGAGGGTGAGGGAGTGGGTGACAAGAAAACAAAAGGAAAAAGAAATGTATAGGAGATAACAACATAGGAGTAAAGAAAAAAATAGAAAAGCCACCAAAACTGGAAATAACTAAAGGAGGAGATTCTTGTTTTAGTTAACTCTGATGTTTAAATTTTTGGTTTGTTAATGCACTTTTTGTTGTGGATTCCTCCCTTCTTCAAGGCTCCTTTGTTACCTTTCCTCCCTCTTTCTAAGCTTGTGGTTTTAATTAGTGGGGCATTATGGTGGTTTTAGTTAATGCAGCATTGTTGTGGTTTTAGTTAATAGAGCATAACTGTGGTTTTAGTTAGTGGAGCATTATTGTAGTTTTAGTTAATAGAGCCTTATTGTGGTTTTAGTTAGTGGAGCATTAGTATGATACATGGGCCTGAGACTCAGGCAAGCCCCAGGAAATTTCTTAGTGTTGCAGCAAAGACTAGATTTAATCATAAAATCTTTATGGTTTTGAGGGAAGAGATGATGAAACTTGGAGTACTGCTGTATACCTAAATATAAATCAGATGGAGGAGGAGAGTTTGTTGAGACTAGAGGTCAAAAGGCCAGAGCCAAACATTAGCTTAGGTAAAATCTCAAGTTGTTTGTGGTATGAAATCTGTAGAGGTTTCATCCTGAAAGAATCTACTCAAACAAGTGAAGATAAATAGGTATGTGGCTGAGTGATAAATAGCTTTGTCACTGCTCTTGCCACAGAAAAAGGGGTGGCAGGGGAGAAGATCATTTCACCTGCAGCAATAGCCTGCAATATCATCCCTTACAAGGCAGATGGCTTCTGCAGGAGGCTTGTCACAGGTACTTAAACTTGATCCAAATGACCCCTGGCACTGGTATTGTATTCAGTCTTGAAAGTATCTTCTTCCACTTCCTTTAAAAACCAGTAAGGAATCCTTTCTAAATGTATCAAACTCAAGTAGTTTTAGATCCATCAATTAGTATTGAGGAAGGACTATAATAAAACACATATTAATACAATCAGAAAAACAGCCCTTCGGTGCATCTGAGATAATAAAACATGTTTAAGCCTTGGTCTGCTCCAAAACAGCTCCAAGAGGAGTACTTTGTGTTAGAGTATATGAGGATGTAACTTCCTCTCCTCGAGGTCTGTATCAACACAGAGCCACTCATTTTTCATGGGTACCAGACAGGACTCAGAGATGCTCACAGAGGAGAGCATGCAAAAGCCAGGCTGTGCTGCAGGTGCTTTTGCTGGGTCATAGAGGGAATTACTGTGTGGAATTACCACCTTGATTCCTTCATGTCAGACCCCAGTCTAGCAGGGATTTATGGAGCTGTTTAATTTCCTTCCCCTCTGGTGAACGTGTTGGGAGTTGGCATACCAGCCAACAGCAACATTTGTGGTGCAGTCTCAGAATTACAGAGGCCACATTTGAACATGGCAATAGGTGGGAAGAACAATTAGACTATAAATAAATTGAGAATTTAAAAGAAAAACATAACAACTAAGAGGAAAGAAACTGAAGCAACCCCCCCCAAAAAAACTTAAACAGTTTTACAGCAGAAGTAAGAAATTACTGAGAAAGTTACTTGGTTTTAATTTCTTGAGGTAGGTGTATTAAAATTTAAAAATGGGGGGGAGATACTTAACTTTTCATCAGCTTTGATTTCATTATCCTAAACCTTTAATGCATTCTCATTTTTCAATGTTCCTTTCTTTTCACCCCACTAGACTGTGAAAAACCACCTGTAACCTTCTAGCACAAAGTCCTATTGAAATTTCTTTCAGGCAGGTATTGTCTTTTAATGCATGGATTTGCCTTGATCAGAACAATGTAGTCTTGATTTTTGATTGGGGCCTGTGATAGAAATAACTGAATCACAAACACAATTTTCCCCCTATGAATTGGTATCTCACCCAAAATCATCACTGTTAATTTCAAGGGCTGCAGGTTGATCCAAGAGCCTGGTATCCTCTCACAGTGTTATTGCAGAAAATTCTACACAGGCAGCATCTCCACCCTGAGCAGCCCAGTTTTGTCCTGGTCAACTTTACAAGTGTTTTATTTGGTTTTAACTGATGGAAACAGTTGATTTTACACAACTGGGCAAAGAAATAATTTTTCCACAGTAATAATCAGTTAAGATATTTAACTTAAATCAGGCCTGTCTTCAGAGACACACAGGTGCCCAGGCGGGAGTCAGGGGCTCATTTCTGGACCAAGAAAATAAATATCACTCTTTTAATTTTACATTTTTAAACAAAGAAAGCTTGTCAAGAAGAGCAGAACAATTATCTGTAGTGAAGAGACCTGCTGCTCTTGTTCTTGGCTTTGTGTCTTGAAATAAATCCTTGTGTTCTGGGAGTAATTCTCCAGCTTTGGTACTAATTATGAGAGAAGACTATCATAGCAAAGCATATGAAAAGCATTACTAAAGCATATTTAAACAGAAGGCTATTTCTTACACATTGATAATGACCAAGAATTCACTATTAATAAAAGATTCTAACATACAACAATGATTTAAGGATGAGAACTGTGTCCATTATTAGGATTTATATTGACATGAGTGCATTTATATAACACATACACAAACAAACATGTCTCTCATATAAATGTCCTGTCTCTTCATTTTCCACTCACCATATGGCCAGGGCAATTAGATAGTACATGTGGGTTTAAAGAGGCATTGGAAGACATTGCCATGCATAGAAAATTACCCAATGCATAATGTCTAGCAATAGCAAATAACAACTTGAACAAATCTAAACCCTATTTAGCTAATGATCCAGAATCAATTACTGAATCCTTTTCACCCTGGGCAAAAGGTTTCAAATTTTTATAGTGAAAAAACTTTGAGGAGTTGGGTAAATAAAAACCTTATGACTGTGTATGTTCCATTGCAGCTGGGACGTACCCTTCGAAGCCCTTTCATGAAGTTTGTGGCTCATGCAGTTTCCTTCACAATCTTCCTTGGACTGTTAGTAGTGAACGCTTCAGATCGGTTTGAAGGAGTCAAAAATCTCCCCAACGAGACCATCACGGACCATCCAAAACAAATATTCAGAGTCAAAACAACCCAGTTCTCATGGACAGAATTACTGATCATGAAGTGGGTATTGGGTAAGTAAAAGCAAAATGTCTACGAGCCCTCTGTGGAAATTCAACCTCGTTAGGACTAGCATGATACACAGTGACAAAAGAAAAAAAATTAAAACAAAACCAAAACCAAGACTAAGCAACGAAAAACAGGAAAAACCCCTCCACCCAAAAAAACCCAAAAAAACCAGCAAAAACCCAAGCTAAACAAACAAAATACCCAAACCAAGAAAACTCCCCAAAATTGAAACAGCCCACTATGAGTCGAGAGATTGATGTCAAGAGTTTTGATTAAAAGAGGAGCAAAGAAGACATTGATCTTGGCCACCACTTTTGAAAACATTGAATGATGCTTAGCAAATTCTCATTTACCTGATTTTTCCACTTTCCATCATAAATGCTATAGATGTTGCCTATTTACCTCTGTTGGTTTAATGATTACATCTTAAAGAAGGTAATTTTATAATGGAAACTTGTGGCTTCACTCTGAGACAAAGTGAGCAGAAAGAAGTGGGGTGAGTCTGTCTGATTTATTACCCTGCCATGGGATCCTACTGTAATTCACTGAACCTCAGTGTCTTTGTCTGCAAAATGAGTATAATGTCATTTGCTTTTTTTGTAGTACACTCCAAGGTCTAATGATGAAGCCTGCTAGGCAAGTAAGAGCTGGATTTTATGAAATTCGTAGTAAGAAATTTTTACTGGTGAGAGGATAGTGGAGTGTTCAAATCTTATAAAAGAAATTAAGTTATTCAACAATTACAAAGTAAGGATTCATGTGGGTGAACGCTTTTAGTGCAAAGGTTGCCACATACACAAGTTAAATTTCTAAGGAGTTTCAGACAAATTCAGATGTCTCACTTTTCCTACAGGCATCATTTACTCCTGGCAGGTCACTCAGTTTGAACCACTAATCTAAACAAGCTTGGGAGAATTTATCGGGAAATTGAGCTTATCAACTCAGTAGAATCTTTGTCTACCTCTTCTGTAGCTATTTTTGCTCACCACTATGATTTTGATTCTTTTCTTGCAGCAAATAATTCCACTGTTCCATAAGTACTGATGGCATTAAATTCCCCTGAAAAATAGGATATGGCTGCTCTATCTGATGACTTCCTGGCCAATGTTTCTTTGTTCCCTGTCCCTGTGATAATCAGAATCCCATACAGGATATTAGGCCAGAAAATACTGAATAGATGCCAGACTGGATAGAGTAAGACTGTAAGATATATTTTTAAAATTATATTAAAGCAGTTGGACAAGATGATTAGATTTTAAACTAGGTATTCTTTTCTTATAGGCAGTAGGTATCTGTCTGCTTGTTGAGTTCCTGAGAGATGAAGAAGAAAACATTTCATTTAAAGCGAAGGTTTTCACTTTTCTGGGAGAAGAAAGGTGATTCATTGTACAGACTCCTGCATGTAATGAGATTTTCTAATGACTGCCTACATCTGCACTGACAATCTTCTCTGGCCATTTTACCTGCCTGCCTCCATAAAGCTTCAAGTAATGTTTCAGCAATACTGAGGTGAAAGTTTGGTGCACATGGCCTGCAGACACCTGCACTTGTTGAGCCCCATGTGTGACCCTGAACTTCAAGGATTGTAAAAGCACTAAGGGTAGCAACTTTTGATGCTAAAGTCTTACAGGTATTATAAATACCTATATGCACGTAGAAATACAATTAAAGTGGTCAACATAGACCTACCTAGTGGCCTTCTCTGATGGAGTGACTGTGTAAGTGCACAAGGACAAGCTGCAGATGTCATCTAACTGGACTTCTGTAAAGTCTTTGACATGGATCCTCACAACATCCTTCTCTCTAAATTGGAGAAAGGTAGATTTGATGGTTGCACTGATAGATGTATAAGAAAGCTGTTGGAGGGTTGTGTGGTCAGTGGCTCAGAGTCCACTGCTGGACATCAGTGACAAGTGGCATCCCTCAGGAGTCTGTATGGGCACCAGTGTTATTTAATACCAGCATTAATGACAGAGACAGAGGGCTCAGGTGCACCCTTATTGAGCTGGCAGATGGTAAATGCTGAGGCTGACACACCTGAAGGATGGGATGCATTGTCCAGACAAGTTTAAGGAACCGTGGGGATCCCATGAGATTAAAGAAGACCAACATCCCCTTTGTACATGGTGCACAGCAATTTTGGCTCATGCATCCACAGCTCATTACATGCCTTGGCTGCCTCTTCCCTGTGGCCAGGTCTTCCCATCTCTTGCCTTCAAATGAGGAAGGCTGGCATTTTCCTCATGAACAGTATGGACAGAAGTGTGCACTGAAAGCAGAGGAGAGTTTATTTCTAAATCCCCACTACAAAACCAGCCAGAGTAGCAGATAAACTCTGGGTAGATGCAATCTGAGCACTATTAATCTCTTAATCCAACAGCTTTGGGTGGGCCCAGGAAGGCTCAAAGGCAGCTCTGCAACATCAGCTGCTCCTGATTTATGTACCAGGCCAGAGGATATAAAAATCTGACAAACTGCTCCTTTTTGTGCACAGGTGGTGAACAGCACTTCTTGCACACTCCCATTTTTCTTCCAGATGGGCTGTGCCTGTATCTTGACTCTCCTTCCCCTGCTGAAACCAGAATTGCCCATCAAGGTGACATTTCTGATTATCCCTGCTGTGGGAACAAGAGACATGCAGAAGCTGGAGCCCAGGAGCTGCTCATTTCCCTCATCTCTGAGCATCAAACTCAGGGAAATACCCCCTGCCAGAGCCATTGGGAACTCAGAAACACCACACGGACATGTAATCACATCCTGGCAGAGCTGCTTTGTCCAACTACTTCTCCTTATTTCTTACACCTCATCTTATGTCCCATCCCCTGAATTTTAGCTGATTTTTCTCTTCTTAAAATTTTACTAAGGAGAAGCTTTGAATTACTCTCTCACAATGTATATACAATTACCCAGCAGTACTGACCAAGTAATTACTTTAACTTTTCTACTTGTCCTGAACAGACATTTTTTAAAAAGGATTGCCACAAAGTTGGGGAAAAGAACAGTGGAAATTATAGGCCAATAGCATGTTACTTTCACAGAGGGATTCTAATTTTAGTCAGACTCTTCAGTTTTAGACACTTCTTCATTAATCTGTGACTTAGGTACATTAAGTGAGCAAGATCAGAAATAATTTTGGATGAGAATAATTTCTGGTTATCAGTGAACAAGTGCTTTGTCAGGCAATGCTAACACATGTGATATTTCCTTAAGTGCTTTAGTACCTTGACAAAGCACACACATGTAATGCACAGGGCTAGTGGCTCCTATCCATCATTTCTGAAATGCTTTTTTTTTCAAGGTAGAAATGTTTCTTTTATATTTCATCCTTGCTCCAGGAAAATTCCCGAGAAACCAATTCTTCCACCTTCTCCCTTAGGCTATTTATTATTAAATCTCACTCACGGTGAGTGGCAGTGTGGGATGAAGTTCCTGCTTTTCCACAGCCAAGCACCATCGAGGAGGAGTGCTGGGAGGCTCCTCTCCTGCCCTCTGCTCAGCCAAGACAGACCTATACTGGGCATAACCTAAGTCAGGGTACATCTCCAGGGAGATTCCAGGCCTGTGGAGGTCAGGGCTCGCTGTGACCTTGGATGATGGTGCTGTGGATAGCTCAGCTTTCCTTTTTGTCTTTAAATCCTTCTCCGTGCACAAGGACTGACAGCAGCAGTTCTCCACTCCTCCACCCTCGGGCTAAATTCCCACTGACCTGTTTCCCTCTCTGTAACCCAGCTTCACAGTGCACCCCTGGGGACACCCTGTGCTTCCAGCAGGTTCAGAAGTAGCCAAACAAATGCATTTACATGCCACACCATGAGAGCTTCCAGCAGAGAGGATGAAAGGAGTTCACAGAAAGGAGAAGATTGCAGGAGGTCATATGGAAATTGGCAGGCGCTGCTCCTTCTTGATTAAATGTGAATTTTGCTGCTGCTATGGAAACAGGACTGGGTAGAGCGCAGGAAATATTTATCAGTGGGTTAAATATTCTAACACTTCAGCTATTCAGGAGAAAGATTTCAGCCCTGGAGCCCTGCTGGGATTGAAAATTGGGCAAATTGGTGAATCTGAGCTCTTTGACTGAATTAACTTGTCCACTCCAGCTCTTCCCAGTATGACATGGATGTCAAATATTAGAACTCACTGGGTTTGGCATTTAGGTTTATTTGTAAGCCTGTTGTCAGAAATCATAAATTTGGGCTAAACTCAGTGTTCTCAAGGTGCTCGTTCAGATTTTAATATGGAAATTCATTATTTAATACAGAAAATTGTGAAATTGGAAGGACGGAAGTTCTGGTTTACCCTTTTTTAATCACACTAAACTTACTCTTGAATAGTTCTGTTTACATTCTCAAAATGGACACACCCACTATCTTAGGGAAGGAGGAAAAGAGCAGCAGAGCAACCAGTGCCATCTTCAGTGCCATGGTGCAGGAAGGTCATTTTGGGGACAGGAGAGGAAATCTACATTTTTTCCAACTAAATCAGCAGTAGAATTTTCTATTGTCATCAGAATTTCTGAACAGTGCTTTTTCTGACATCATCAGAAATCAGCTTTTCCATTGACTTATATAGTGACATTTTGAGATCTCTGCTTCATAAGTACAAAAGGACATACAAACTAAAAAGTTGTATTAATTTTTAAGAAAAGATGACATGAGCCATTCTCAATAAATTTGTTTAATTAAAGAATCTTTTGCTTAGGTCTTAGAAGCCACTGCAAACAGGAAACGAATCTGTCTGAATACAAAACCACCTTCTGTGTTTGCCAGTTAAAGATGCTCTGACCCCTCCACAGGTATGATATGGTCAGAGTGCAAGGAGATCTGGGAAGAGGGTCCACGTGAATATGTGGTGCATCTCTGGAACCTGCTGGACTTTGGGATGCTGTCCATCTTCGTGGCATCATTCACTGCCAGGTTCATGGCTTTTCTTAAAGCCTCTGAGGCACAACAGTATGTGGATCAGTACGTTCAAGATGATGACCTCAACAATGTCACCCTTCCCCCCGAAGTTGCTTACTTTACCTATGGTAAGATGCTTTTTACTATCTACTTCCTGTTCTTTTAGGTTAATGCATGGCAGTACTGAAAGTAGCTTTCTTTTTTGTGATATTTATATAGTTTTTTTTCTAAATAACCCAGATTATTTTCCCTAGATCTACTCATTCCAGCCATCTTCCTAACCAGTCAGAAAGGATCCGAACCTCATTCAGCCTCTGCTCTTGTGCTGTGGCTACATTCAGGTCAATCACATCCTGAAAATATAGCTTCAGCAGCAGATAATCAGGAACTCTGAGTGAGCAGAATAGAATTTAAATTACAGATTAATTAATCTGCTTGGTTTTCCAAATGAGAGAGGAGGGAAATGTGTGAACAAACACAGAATCTGAGGCTGCAGTAACTCTGCATTTCTGTTACATCCAACACCTCTATAAAAATAAATAAAAATAGCAATAAAAATAGCTGCTGCTCATCAAAACCTACATTTTTGTACAGTCTATATCATCTACAAGTGCTGACATTGGGAAATGCAAGCCGCAGCAGTGCCTTGAAAATGCTGTTTTGGATGGCTGAAATGGTTTTCCTTTGCTATACAGAAATGAATAGAGCTTCATGTGCACTTGGGGACAGGAGACATTGCACACCTCTGCAAGCTCTAGTTGGCACCCTGGGCAAAATCCATGGGGATTTTTGCTCCAGGGGGGCAGCAGGAGCTCCAGAGCTGGGCACCAAGCAGCACCAGTGGCTCCCTAGGGCTGTAAGGTTTTAGTGTTTTAGTGCTTGGGCTGGAGAGGAGAGCTGAGGCAGCACTTCCTCCACTGTAGACAAGCCCCACACAGCCCCAGGGCCACGTGCCAGACCCAGAGCAGTTCCAGAGCCACAGGATCTGGGTGGCCTCAGCAGCTCAGCCTCTTGCATCCCCCTCTGCCCACACAAGCAAGAGACCATGGAAACGATGTTGTGGCTTTTCCCTCTCTCGCTTACTGCTCACCCATTCGAAGCGAGTTCATCATACAAAGGTGCAAAAGGTCCAGAACAGAACATCCCACAGAGATCCTGTGAATTCCTCCATCTGCTGCTTTTCGTTTGGTTCAGATTACTGCAAAAAATGCCTAGGTTTACTGCTGTGGCCCTGAAGATGTCACATGTTTTAACTGTGAGTCACAATCTTTCCATTAAGAGCCTCAGTTGATGCAAGGACACTTATAAGCCATATTAATATAAATGTTTACATTTCAGCAGATTAGGTAAATGATGCATCTCTGGAGCTTTCTAAAGCAAAAATATTAGAGTAACTAGACTTCAGAGACTGGTTTTAATTTAGAGATAACATGAAAATGGTACACAATGTTTATACCTGTTTTATCTGAACAAATCCTAACTTTCTTATCTAATGGTGGGGATAGATCTTGGCCTCTTTAATACTTCCTTTCCGAATACTGACACAGTGTCCTGTATCCAAATCTACAGTATACTCCACTGTGTTGTGATTTTGGTTCTCCATCTCAAGAGCTTCAAACAGAGAAGGCACAGCACAGCTGATATTCAACTACGAAACAGAAAATATCAAATTTGTCTAAAGCCATGCCATTTTTTGTCACTGTGTGGCTTCAGTAAATCCCAGTGACTTGGTCATTTCCTGCCTTTACCATGTGAAAAATACAACTAATTCACCATATTTGCACAGCATTTTGTGGTCCAGTGAACAATTGCCTCAAAGTTGTTTTTTTTCTCTTTAACTCCCACCCAAATGCAAGACTGAGTCTGGAAAAGGGTCATTTATCATAGCAGCTTCCATCTAACCCTCTTTGTTACTAACACCTAGTGTACATGTATTGTTTTAGCCAGGAACAAGTGGCTCCCCTCGGATCCTCAGATCATTTCAGAAGGCCTGTATGCAATAGCTGTGGTACTCAGCTTCTCCCGCATTGCTTACATTCTTCCAGCCAACGAAAGCTTCGGCCCCCTGCAGATCTCTCTGGGGAGGACCGTGAAGGATATCTTCAAGTTCATGGTCATCTTCATCATGGTGTTCCTAGCCTTCATGATTGGGATGTTCAACCTTTACTCTTACTACCTTGGTGCGAAGTACAACCCCGCGTTTACAACGTGAGTACCACGGGAAGGAGGCTGCTCTCCAGGGTGGCCCTTCTGACCTGCTGCTGGTGCAGGGTCTGCTCAGATGGTTTCTGCTGCAGCTGTGTGGGGAAATCACACCCAGGTTTTGACAGGGAAACTTGTACCACAGCCTGCAGCCCTGGCAGCCAGCTAGGCCTGAGTGTAGGGAGGGGAGCAGTTCAGAGCAGGTTATTTCTGGAAATCAAAATAGCAGATCAGGGAAATGTTCTGTGAGACGTTCAGTTCAATGTGTCAAGAGAAGCAGTGGAGAAGTTAAACCTAAGATTACTGTTCTTGAATCTGTAAGATGAAGCATATGTAAAATAAGGAAGGCTTTTTCTTCTCCAAGAGCCAGCATTGTGGGTTCAATTCCCATAGGGGCCATTCATTTAAAAGTTGGACCCAATGGTCCTTGTTGGTCCCTTCCAACTCAGAATATTCTGTAATTGTCTGTTTTAGGACATCATCTGACTGCAGCTGTGATTATTGGGTGCCCTTCTGCAGAAGCTGCTGGTCATGGTGCTCAAAACAGAGCAAAACCACCCAGGGTGCCTGGTATGTGGGGTTTAAGTCCCGACTGGGAACTTTTCAGCAGAAGCCATGTGAAAGCTGCACAGAGCATCACACCAGGCTCCTCCCCACAGTGGGTCTGCCTGGGCCATGCTCACCTGCTAGCACTCCCAGCCCTGCAGAGCTGTCTGTGCTGGGGGTCCCTCCTTCACCTTGTCAGGGATGTTGGGAAGGGGAAGAGGTTGGTATATGCCAATGGAATGAGGTTCAGAGTGAGACTGCTTTTGAACTTACAGCCCTTTGGTAGCAGGACAAAATGCAGTCTTGATTCTTTAGGACCCCAGGAACACAAGTCCCAATTCTGTAGGGGAAAGCTGAGATCCTGAAGGAGTTTTCAGAGCAGGGGACAGTCCTGCTGAGTATGAGGGATGTGTCCCTTGCAGTCAAGGGAAAGCCTCCTCCCTTGCACTGCAATGTGGCACCAGCACAGCCCTGGGACAGTCTGGTTTGTGTCTCACAAATCCACCTTGACTTGCCTTAGGGACACAGGGGGACTTTCCTTCCCATACACCTGTCTGTGGGAAGCTTGGCATGATGTTTTCCCCTGGCTGTGAGCTGACTTCCAGGAAACCACTCCAAAGGCACGGTGCCTGAGCCCACAGTGGTTACTGTGTGCACAGCAAACATTTGATGTGTCAGTTCTGGAACGTGTTACACAGTGAGCCTGGGGCTAAGCTCATCACTCCTCTTGCAGAAATGACCTTTCCAGTATCATTCCTGTCCTGCAAGGGGCTGTTACCTTCCAGTTTTACCACCCCACCTTCTTGTGTGACATGTAACCTGTAACATGTTTACTTTCCCTTGTTGAGCCAAATTTGCCTTCTAGACCTCTCCTAGAGCCTCAGGGTGAATTTTAATGGAAGGATTTGTGAGACCAGATGCATTTACATCTATCTGTGCTCAGTAGTTAGGGAGAAGAGAACTGAGTGTGTGGGATGTGACTTGCTTTAGATTTGAAAAGAAGAAGATGCCCTTGAAGCACAAGACTTAATGAGAATCAAGGCAGTACCATCCCTGACTGCCTGGTGGCACAGCAGCCCTCACTTATGGCATCCCCCAGGCACATCCCTGGAGAGCAGCACTGACAAATTCCAGTCACTGGTGCAATTCAGTGCAGTAGCTCTCTTATTAGCACTCATTATCTAAGTGCATCTTCCAGTAGTTACTGTCTTTTGATTGAAATAATGATCAAACATTCACTAAAATGATGAATGCTCACTGGAGTAAAGATTGCTTTAAATGCCCAAGGGATATTTGGACTGGGGAGAGATCCTCCTTAACTTCAGCCTGCTGACTTCTTATCCTGGAGGGACTTCATGTTGTTGTAAAGCAAATTTTCCATCAGCATAAATTTTCCTTTCAAGAATTTGGAAAAGACTTTAAAAATACTTTCTTCAGATTATTTAAACACACAGGAGTGGCAAATGATGATCAGTGAAAATGAGCCCTTTCATCATGTGAAACAAAGAGAATAGATTTACATTCATTCTGAAAATCCTTCTTAGACGTTCCATGCAACAAACTAGAAGCCCTGAGGTAGATAGTCCCAAACAATTTTAATAAGCTAATTACAAGGTTGTTTTGGCAGATGGGCAGTTGTAGCAATGCTTCCTGCTGTATTTTTTGTGGCTGCTTGTTGGCCTTGCTGAAGGTGGTGGTGGTCTTCTGCTGCCATTAACTTACTCATGGAAAGGAGGAAGATTTCAGTATTAGAGCTTGGGTATTACAGCTGTTCACTCACTGAAAAATCACTGGGGCAAAAATGGGGAATGCTTACTTTGGTGTCCTCATAACCCTTCTGTGACTGCAGCAACATCACAGAAAGCATTTCCTGGGAGCGTGTTTGTGAATTCTAATGAGGATGAGTGAAATTTTACAGTGAGTTGTGCAGTCAGAAATGTAACTATTTAACTGTGGGACCTGATTCTCAGAGGTCACTTGGACAGTTGTGACAGAAAAAGACCCATTGGATTTGTGCCCATAATTGACTGTGGCCAGTTCCACACAGCATTGACAGATCCCTCGATTGCCTCAGTGGGAAACCTAAGACAAACAGCTGCTCACTAAAATACCTCAAATTACACATTTGAGAAAAGCACACCTTCCCAGGGCAGTATATAAGCAGAAAAAAAAGAGTGTACACTGAGGGAATTGCTTGCTTAGTTCTAATGATAATAGTTAGTGAATATTTGGTTTAACTTTCACCCTCCCTTGCTACTGTACTTTGAAATTGTATACTCAATTTCTCCTCTGTTGTCATCTACAGAGTAAGCACATAGCACCCCAGTGGCCTCTGATTTGAGTTATTATACAAAGTTTCTGTCATTTCTTTCCTTTTGATGTTCTGGAAGCAAAGGAAATAAGGATGCAGTTGTTTTTACTCCACACAGCTAAATATAGAGATTATTTAACTAACTACACTTCCAAAATTTTTTGGAAGTTCTTCAATGCTGAAGAGCAGATCATTTCCACAGCAGTTGCCACCACACCAGCTATGTTTATCTGTTTATCAGATGCTGTGTACAGCACACAGCTCTTGAAACAGCCTGTAATTAAGAACATGCTATGCAAACAAAATCGAAATGGAGGCAAGGCTGATTGTGTTCATCTTGCTTTCTGCAACAGAAATCAGGCTGAAGGCTACAAGGCAAGGTTTTCTGTCTCACTCTCCCCAAAGGGGAATGTGACTCGCTGTTCAGTGCCAAAGCTACTTTGAGGCTTGAAGGCTTTTTTCTACTTGTTTTGTTTTTTGATAGTTTGATAGTTTGGTAGATTACATTGACTGCAATGCTTTTTTGGCAGAGTTAGTTCTCAAACTCATTTAAGGAGATAAATCTGAAAGGATGCCTTAAGCTTTCTTAAAGAGGAGGGCACAAGACTGATAGGAAATGAGAGCCTTGCCATGATCCTTTTTGATGAACAGCACACTGCTGTATACAGAAGCGAGGAAAATCTGCAAACAGATAATTTGCTATGGTCTGTCAGGAAGCATCACTTCCTCAGTGCAAAATCTTTAAATTTTACTGAAATAAGTGTAATGAAACAAACAAACAAACAATCTCTGTGGTCTCTCCAGTGCAGCAGTCAGTTCTACCATAGTGAAGAGGGTGACTGCTGCATACTCACCTCCACAAGGAGCATCTGCCAATCTGTCACTGCCAGACCCTCCCGCTGCCAGGAGCTGTCAGTCCGGGCAGGACTCCTGGCTTCCTAAATCCTTCATTTGTTCGTCTTTGAGAAGGATAAAACACCTGCTGACCTTGCAGGAAGGGGGTAAATTGCTTAGCTAGCAACAAGGAGACACATTGGCATCTTAGAATCTTTGAGAACTTGGCTCCCAATGTCCTCCTCTCATGTTTTAGTGAGATGTTCTTGAAAAAAAAAAAGCCCAACTGATGTTCTCTGCAACCTGTGCCAAATCTCGTGCAATTTGGCAGTAATCTAAAAGGGAGAAGGAAATAGTCACCCAGCCTTTCTGAAGGGTAGGAATGGACTAGTACAAGGTCTCCTTAAATAATTTCCTCTGACAGAGACAGACCGGCGTCTGCCTAGGGGCACTGCTAAACATCATTTTGGTGCTACAGGTTAGGTCAGCCTCTCCAGCAGCCTCCCAGTCCCACCACCACGGGCACTGGTCCCTTACCTGACACTGGAAATAAGGTTTATGGACATTACAGAGGAACCTGGCACCCCCACCCCCCCTTCCCCCCCTTACCCCCCTTACCCCTGGGGCTCAGTGTGGTCAAGGCTGCTTGCAGCTCTCAATTTACTTTTCAAGGAGAATCTGGCACCACTCGAGTATAGAGGTTAATGTTTAAGGTGCAGAAAAGGAGCACAGCTGACACATTGTATTAAAATCTGCCAGCAGGGTGGAAAACTGAGGGAACCTTTGTAAATTAAAAAGGAAAGTTAATAGCAGGGTGCAGCTGCGCTCAAGGCTGGGGGTTATGGTTTTTATTAGTTGGGAAATAACTTTGGTGGTGGGTTTCAATGCCAGAGATCATTGGTGTAATATGTGTTCCTGAACTGGGAAGTGCAACATCAATGGAAGAAGCAGTGGCCAGATAGCTACTGCACAGTGCAGGGAGTCTGACACATTAATGCCAGCTCAGCTCGGCTGCAGGTGAGGGCAGGAGACAGAGCAGAGTGTCACAAAAGAGGAAATGCAGGTGGAAAATGGATGGCTCCTGAGTGTAGCACGGTCTGAGATCCCCCAGGGATATCTCTGCAGCCTTGCAGAGCTACAAGGGTCAGGGAGAGGGGTGTCAGTGACTCTGGGGATCCATGAAGTTGTGCGACATCTATTTGAAACATCACTCAAGGTTACTCCCCACAAAACAATATACAGAGTAAATATTATACTCTTTATGGCAGTTCTACTACTACTTGTAAAAGAGATGTGCAGCACCACAAATTATGATGGGAATTAAAAACCAATTTGCTGCAGCAGAAAGGAGCTGTCCAGGAATATGCACCAGCCTTTCAAAGGGTTGAAATTAATTTCTCTTGTTTTTATGAATGGTGTAATTGACGTTGGAATTGATGTAAAGTTTATTTTTCCTGTTGAATATGCCATGGTTTGTGTCTATAAGCTGTTTTTATAAATAGATTTAGCAGGATTAGTCTGCCACCCTGGTAAAAAACATTTCATCAAAATAATTTTTATATGGCATTGTTTCATTTGAAGGTGTTACCTCCTGGCAGGCAGGAGGAGAAAGGAGACAATTAACTGTTAAGGTTAAGGATTGCTCGGCAAAGGCAAAATGCCTTCTAAGTTAAATACGAGGCAAAATCCTTTCAATATGTGCCAGCATCCCTCCTCCTCTTCTCCTCCTCCTCCTCCTCCTCCTGTCCTTTTCAGCTTCGGCTGCTCCCTTCCCCTGTTACAGCCCCAACTCCTTGGATCAGACTCTCCTTTTGACCTGTTAGTCTGGCCACATTCTTTCCAGCCCCACTTCTCTTCGTCATTGGCTTATTCCCCTTTTCCCTGTCTTTCAACCTTTTAATTTCCCTCGTACTTCTTTCTACTTTCAAGCAAGGATAATAAATCAAAATGCCTCCCTGCAACATCTTCTATCACTCCTCAAATCCAATTTTTTTCCTACAAATGCTTGGGTGTCTGACACGTTTGGAGTCCCAAAGCAGGATGGGAAGAAAATCAGACTATGGTCTGACTATATTTGCACTCTGTGTTCTTTATATTACCGCCACAATGCAGAAGTTTTCAATCCCTTCTCCTGGGTAAAAGACATGCTTCTCTTCTGCCCTGGAAACTGCATAGAAGGAGGTCAGCCTTGGTTCTGTCTTCTTGAGATGAAAAAAGAGTGAGTCAGTGAGTAGCAGCAAAAGCCCTACATAAAAAAGTTTCAAACTGCAAGTTGCCCATGGATTTTTCGTCCCTATTAGGGACACAAAATCCAAGTGTAATGCACCTGGTAAGAACAGATGGAGCAAATCAGGGCACACTGTAACTTTGCAGTATTAATCAGAAATCATATTTCTTTATCAAATCAGGAAATAGGTTTTGGCACATCCCTGGGTGATGGATAATGGGTTGTAATAACTGTGCCAAAACATATTTGTATTTGTGCATTGCTGCTTTTATTATTAGTATGTGGCCTGGCTAACCCAGTGTCAACTCTATAAAGGGATTGTTTGTTTTATTTTTAGGGTAGAAGAAAGTTTTAAAACCTTATTCTGGTCAATATTTGGCTTATCTGAAGTGATCTCTGTGGTGCTGAAATACGACCATAAATTCATTGAGAATATTGGATATGTACTCTATGGAGTATATAACGTGACTATGGTGGTTGTGCTGCTTAATATGCTAATAGCCATGATCAACAACTCCTATCAGGAAATTGAGGTAAGATAAATGTGATTACAAACTCAATGTACTTAATTGGTACTGATAATGAAAATGCTAAAAACCTAAGGAGGCTGTAGCTTACTCTACATCTAAAGTTAGAATCCTGAAAATATTATACACGGTATAAGAGTTAAGGCTGAGTCTGCCCCCAAATTATGACTGAATTAATAATCAACAATGAATAATTTCTATAACTATTTCAGCTTCCTTGTTTTTAATGACACTCTGTGAGTAAACCCAATTTCCTTTACATGTATTTCATGAAAGTGGTTTGTGATATTTTTTATTCCCTTTGTTGGTTATGATAATTTATCCATGTGTGTTGCCTTAGCTGCATTGTTAGCTTATGACAGAGTAATATTTCTTCTGAATTTTTGCTCTGTTCTTTGCTGCTTAAACACTCCAGCCCGTGTAGATCATGTGCATTCATGAAAATGTTTATAAATTCCATATTTTCCAGTTACCAGGCATAAAACTTGACACAATTTTTTGGAAGACTCTTTAGGGTCTGCAAAACATGACTTTGTGGACATTTGCAAAAACCATCTTTTAAAGGATATAAACAGAGCCCTCAAGGAATATGAATATATTTCTGTAGAAAGGCATTTGCAGAGTTTACCCAGCCCTGCTCAGTAGTGTGGCTATTAACAGAGTGGATTTGCTAAATGCTTTGGACATAAACAACTCTCTGCTAATCTAAATAAAGGCAGAAAAAAAATGCATTATTTGGATAATGTTAATGTTGAGTCACCTTTTACTTCTGATTTGTTAAATGTCAAACTTCTGCAGTTCGGTTTGTAGTAATTACTTGTCCTAATCTCCCCTCAAAACATGACATTGAAAAAGGCCAGGGCTGCAAATATTTTCTCACTGTAATGTCTGATTGATCCATGAACTGTAGTACAAATATAACTATCCTGTGCATGCTGTAACTGAGTCTAAATGTCAGAGAGACCTTACATATGCTCTCTGCCCCAGAACCTTTCAGGATTGCAGACAGCAGAGTCATTTCTCCAAAGGTTTCTAATCACTTAGGATCAAGCAATTCCCTGAATCCTATTCACTTGAAACAAGCTTTACTTCAGAAGGGGTCTCAGTCTTTTACTGCATTTTCTAGTTTATTGTAGTAGACAGAGATGCTCTTGAAGAAAAAAAGATCTCTGAGAATATCTGAAGAGATGGCCTGTATTAACCCTCTAGTTCAAACTTTGTGATGACCATTTTCTTTGCAAAATGGTTTGTCATTCTTCTTGATTGCATGGAAATTTTCCAAATTTTGTTAATTACTTGTAAGTATCAGCAAGCAAAACAAGTGTGAGCATTTGGCCCAGATCCTCCTAATTGAGGGAAAACCAGTTCTTCTCATACTAATTCATTTCAGCACTCACTAGCAGTGAGACTAAAGAGAGTCATAGAATCAGTCGTGTAGGTTGGAAAAAACCTGTAAGATCATTGACTCCAACCATTCATCCAGCACTGCCAAGGCCACCACCAAACCATGTCCCCAAGTGCCACATCTACACATCTTTCAATATCCTCAGGAATGGTGACTAACTGCAGAGAAAGTCCCTATTGCCAAAGTGTTTATCTGACCAGAGCAATGCCAATAATGTCCTAGGATGGACATTACTTAGGAATTAAATTCCATTATGATCAGTGAGCAGATGCTTTACCATCAGCTGGAGTGACAAAACCATATTTTCCTGCCTTCCATTTAACATCTCTCTTAGCTGCTTCTGGTTTTCTTCTGTTTATGCCTCAAGTATTAGTGCTTCCTGACAAATTTTGATTTATGGAAATAAATCCTCTTGCTAGCCATAAAACAGAACTACTCCCACCAGTACATTTAACTGCTTAACAGAAAGGCATTAGAACTGTTCACTAGTGGTTTATTCTGTAATTCACCTTAAGGATTCTGTGAGGTGCAACCCCAAACCATGAGAACAACAAATGGCAGAAGGGAATGCTGCTGCTCTGAAGACACATTGCTGTAACTGTGGCAGAATTAATCTCCATGGTGCCATGCCAGTTCCTGGGCAGGTTCCAGAGGTTCAGGGCAATCAGAGGTTATGAATTCCAGCAGAACACAGATGTACACAAGTAGAGGGAGCTGGCAGATCCACACCGCTGTTGCTGCTTCTGCCCTCCATGTAAACCACAATGAACACAGCAGTACAGCAGCTGTAGCTCATCCTTTCTTCTGCCTGATAAATGCTCTTGATACATGGCCCTGATCATCCTCCTGTATAAATGCCAAGTGAATGATTTCCTCCATAAAATATTTGCTAACCTTGCCCTTGTTACTTGGAAGTGATCTTGGCCCACTTTGACAATCCATAAAGGAGATTCACAGACACTGAATGATGGACTTTTTCTTCACCTTCATCAGTGGCAGGAGGTGAATAGTAGGAGAATTAAGGTGTATAGGGATATATGATGGTGAATATAGACAGGACCCAAGAGGAAATCAGCTGATGATAGAGGAAAGCAGTGTCTGAGCCTCCCTAAGGGGATTCCTGGCCAGTGCAGTGGTAACAGATCACCCAGAGCATTGCAGCTCATCACAGACAGTCTTTGCTCTTGTTGTGCTAGTAAGTTTCTTCTGCTTTCCGTGTCTCTATGTTCTGACACATTCATTTGTTAGCATAGCAAAAAAACCCAGATTGTTGCTGAGACAACCCCTTTGATATACAAGGAAATAGTCTAATATTTGGAAGACTTGTATGCTCTGTTTATGCATCACTTTGTTTAAATTTTCCTTGTTTTGAAATTACCATAGAGAAGCCTACAAATACACCTTTTGTGCAGGGGCCTTGTTCTGGCAGGCAGAATTGGGTTGTAGTTAACTCCTACCTGTATGTTTGTCCTGGTCATAGCTAAATTCCTTCCTATTTACTAATTTAGGTGTTGATTTGTTTTTCTTTCTTCCCTTCCCAAGGAGGATGCGGATGTGGAGTGGAAGTTTGCACGTGCCAAGCTCTGGCTATCCTATTTTGATGAAGGAAGGACTTTACCTGCTCCTTTCAATCTAGTGCCAAGCCCTAAATCATTTTATTATCTCATACTGAGAATAAAAATGTGCCTCATAAAACTCTGCAAATCTAAGGCCAAAAACTGTGAAAATGACCTTGAGATGGGGATGCTGAATTCCAAAAAACGGGTATGTTTTATCTCCACTTTTCAGCTCCTTTGTGGAAAGGATTCATGCCAGAAAGCTTCTAGAGGGGGCAGCATGGTACACAGGGACTGCAGGGACAGCACAGCCTCTCACAGGACATCACCATTGCACCTTGTTTGTGTCACATTGCAAGCAGAGGGTCCTCCCAAAGGTGTGGCCTCATTGCACCAAGCTCTAGGGAAGGGCAATCTTTATAACAGCAGGCACTTTTTAACTTTGTAAAAGCAGGCACTCCGAGGCCAAACAAGCTGGGTGAAAGAGAGGGGCAGAAGCAGAGGCACAAACAGGCTCACAACTTGTCTGGCTCAGGGCCATTGCTCCAGGCTCTCCCAGCTGAGCTGTGTGACACTGCCCAGGGAGGGGACAACAGGGTGGCACTCTGCAGCTGAGATGTGTGCAGCCCACCCTAAGCTGTAACTTTGGAAAGGGGTCCGAGGAGAAGGCAAGGGAAGTTGGAGGAGGCTTTGCAGAATTTGCCTTTGCGACATGTAGGCTGCTTTAAGGTCTGCCTGGATCTCTTGGAGGAGCGGACAACCGAGCCCTCCAGCTCATGGTGAGGCATCTAGGTCCTGGTGAGCCCTCCAGCTCATGGTGAGGCATCTAGGTCCTGGTGAGCCCTCCAGCTCGTGGTGAGGCATCTAGGTCCTGGTGAGCCCTCCAGCTCATGGTGAGGCATCTGGGTCCTGGTGAGCCCTCCAGCTCGTGGTAAGCCCTTCAGCTGCAGGCAAAGGCCACGGCTTCCGAAGAGGATCGTCCTCCCAGGAGTTTGAGAGAACTGCTCAGGTCTGGTGTTCACCCAGTCTCTGCCAGCACCTTAAGGCAGAGAAGGGAGAAGTCTGTCCATGGGGTTTACTCTGTATTATCAAATAATTTAACTATCAACGTGGGGAGCATTGCCAAGATAGAAAAACATCTCTACAAGTTTGTTTAACACTGCTATTGATTCCTGGAAGAACCACTAGAGCAGTGGAGTCTCAAAATAAAAGAAGTGTTTCTCCTTCAACTACCTCAAATAATGATTTAAAAATGGTTTTAAAATGTAATTTGAATCAGACTGCACTAAGCTTGCTTTGTTTGAAATTTAATTTCTGCTTCAAAGCCTAAAACAAAGTAATAAAATTTTCTCTAAGCCTCTCCTTCCCTAAGCCAGATGAGTGAAAGTGTCTGGCTTGCCCTTTTTCATGGAACTCATGCAAAATTCATATTTTCCATGGCTTTAGCAAAAACAATTAAGAGTATCAGTCATTTCTTGCTTGCCTATTGATTTTATTCACGTATCATCTTCAAGAGTCTCTGTAAGCTCATGATACACCTGATGAGTAAGAAAGATTTTTTTTTTAATTACACTATTACTTCAGACTTCTAATCATTATAAACATCCTGATTTGAAAGAAAAAAATAATCAGGCTCTCTGGTTCAACCGGGGAAGAAAAGCCCTTATCCAGGGCCTCCTCTCTACATACAATTACATGTAGGTGCAGAAGTCTATGATATTTATTCCTCTGAATAACTGTTTGGTTTTGGGTTTTTTTGTTAGTATTGGACCAAAAACCTCAGAGGTGGATTACAGTCTAAGAAACCTCCGACAAATATTGTGTGTAGTGTCCAGAAAAGTATCCTTGGAAGCTTCTAGAGCTGTCATGCCTCTAATAAAAATGAAATTGTCTGTTTAAAAAAATGCGTATTTTTTGTGACCCAAAAGAAGTAGCAAAGGGTATTGCAGTTTAAAGGTGAAAATCGATTGTGTTTCAGAGTTTGGTTTTGTACCACAATCTTATTCTTTCCAAATACAAGTAGTTCTCTTTCTTAAGTAGTGTTCTAAATTGATAAGCATCAGCCTCATTAAGATAAAAGTATTTTGTGCCTCTTAACACCTTGTTGTCTAAAACTTGTGTGTGAATACTATTTCTGTCTAGATAACTTAGAATCCAGATTTTCCCATTAATTTGTGTATTTTTTTGTTTTTTCTGCCTTCCAAAAATTTCTTTTTTTGGCCTGAATGTTCTGGCTTTTACTCTACTGTACATAGAACCACTTTCTACTGTTTTTCTAAAGCTCTGCTTAGTTTGGGACTGTCTGGGTATGAGAAGCTATCATTGATTTAATCATGTCATGATGTTTTGTAATTTCAGAAAGTTCGTTTTCACTCTAGCATTCAAAACACAGAGAGTTTTTCTGGGAAGAACGCTTATAACAAGCCCACAAGATACCAGGTAATCACAGCATGAAAGCAAGAGCCCAGGGAGAGGTCTGTCAGTGCAAGAATCATGTTTGCCTTCTCCCAGCATGTGCCAGGCTGGGGCACTGGCACAGGGCTGGGCTAGGGTGTTTTGGAAACAAAGGCAGCCTGTACCCCGTGGAAATACGCGTGGTGTTAGCATTTGTCATGCTAATTAATTCCACTCGAGGGTGTTTAACTTAACACACGAGACATCACCCAACCTTTACTCCTCCCATCTTCTATCGACAGCGTTTCATTTCCCACGGCTCAGTCATCTCTCCAGCTGCTGCATTCACATTTGCATGTGCTTCCTCTGGCAGTGGCTTGTCCTGCCAAGCTAAACCTGCAATGTGCTATGGTTCAGAACCCCCCTGTAGCTGTAGAGGTGGCAGCTGTCTGTCGTGCCAGCAGATGTGTTCTTTCTTGTCCAAACTTGTCCTAGGGAATACAATAAACAGAATGTGCCCCGCAGGATTTTTTGCTTTCTTTTTTAACATAAAGCAGAAAGGAATCTGATGGCAAGTGATGTGTCTGAAGGGACTGACATTAAAGACACATGAGGAAAATAATAGTTAAATTGGCTAAAATGTGCAATGGCAATTCCAGAAGTGGTTTGTCTTGTGTTGGTACAGCTTCCAGCACAATGGGCTCCCAAGCTGTTCAGCAGACCAGTAAGAAATTTTTACTGGGTTTTAAATTTTTTCATGGTTTTCTACCACAATAGGAGGGCTACCTAAAAATCTAAGTTAGAAATGGGATGCATTCACCCTGGCTTCTGGAGTTAGTTGGCTTAATTCTATCAAAGAAGAAGGGATGAGAGATTGTGTCCTGCTCAAAGTGGCATTTCAGCACTTCTGACACATTCCCATCTATTCAAACCCACAGGTGATGTGTCAGCCTCTGCTGGACTGGTTCTCCTCCTGTAGCTATTATTTCTCAATGAGACCACCTAATGTTTGTGGTAAATTAGACCTTTATTTCCAATATTGAAAAAGCCAGAGGTGACTGTAAAAAATAGATAGAAAAAGATAAATACCTGTTATTTTGTTTTAATAATGCCAGGTTTGTCTTCGAACTACCTTAGAACATTTTGGTTGCTGCAGGAAGAAATTGCCCAAATAATACAAGGAGAATGTAATAGTCTTGATTATCTAAATATAAAGAAGGAATAGTGTGATAATCTGGCTGGAAAGCTTTTCTTCTACAACTGGGAAAACCTTTGAAGCAGTTGCTTCTTGCTTAGCAGTGTTTATCGAGTGATGTATCTTCAGTCTGTGTACTTAAGACTGCATATGAACAGTGCTCTAGAGGGATAACAAAAATATACGGAATTTAAACATGCACTATTTTGAAAAGCATGAGGAACAAGTCAATACAGCTGCCATGATTTGGGAATAAACTAGTCTAGGAAAAACGATGCCTTTATCAAAGAGAATATAGGAACTGGTGTAAAGAGAGGTTATGTATGTTTTTTTTTTTCCGAGTAATAAGAACCAGTGTTCTGATTCCTTGTTTTAGTCTAAATCTCCTCTGACTTCTGCTCTGGAAAAAATTACTTATTTTTGGATCCAAGATTTCCCTACTTTCCCCAAACATTACTTCATTTATGTTTTCTCAGGTGACAGCCCTACCTCCCTCTGGACTCTACTACCTTGGCCATCTCCAACACACCGTAGGTGCACTGTACCTCATCTCTGTTGCCTTAGTGACTCACCTGCCTAGCCAGATGCCTCTGACATACAAGGACAGTCTCAGTCATCCCATATTCCATGGCTGCATGGCATATCCAAATGATTGGATCCTTCTTTGATCTTCACAAGCCTTTTGCACTGCTATAATCTTTATTTGGCTAGTCAGAAAAAAGAGCAGGTGTACTGTTTTCTTAATCCATATTTCACACCCATTGTAGCATTTTTCAGATGTTCCAAGCAGAGATATGATTGCTCTGTGAAGAAGTGAGTCCATGCTGGGAGAGGCTTCTCCTTTAACACTGGACATCTGGTCAATCAAAGACACTGAGCTCTCTTGTGTTTGCAGAGGATGTATGTAAATCTCTGTCTCTGAGAGCACAGTTCTTCTTACATTTATATTTTTTTATTCCTTTTTTCCTTTATAGGTTTTTATTATGAGATTTTTTCTCCCCACTGGCGTGTCTTTTCTACGGTGAAGACGAGGCCATTGGCTGTACCCCAGTGTGCAGCCCAAGTCTGCCAAAGTTACTTTCCTGCTAGATAAATGGAACTTAGACATTCTTGGAACAATAGCACATTGCAAACTCATTTCCATAACCATCATCTATTTCCATACTTACTCTTCCTTACTAACAATCATCTTCCATTTTGTAAGTTTACATGGCTTTGTATTTTTCACCATATATGTCTCTTAAAATCCACCATTTCTGTAATAAACTTTTCTCACTTAAGCCAAGTTCCCCACCTTTGTTCAAACTTTCTTTTCTCTGTCTTTCTCTAAATTTATTTTCTCTTAAAAACCCAATGACAAAGCTAACAGAGTTTTTCTGTGAACCTCAGATCAGCTGCATTGTGAGTGCGTTTGCTAACATCATTGATTAACCATTTGTTTCCTCCTGTAAAGTACTATTAGACAGCAACGTGCTAAAAGAATGCTCTGGAACCCATTTCCTTAGCTTTCTCTTGGATCATCTGTCTTTTCTTTCTGTCTGTGGGACATGCTGTACATTCACATGCATCCCACAAAGAACCCCAAAGTGCTTCATATATGGGGTCCTGATTGAGTGGCTGTCTATCAACTACTGTAGTACAGCGTTCACAGTATAAAATGCAAAATAAATGAGAAATAATAAATTTTCCCTAGTGAAACCACATGTTTGAATTGCTTGTAATAAGTCTGGAATGTGGACAGTCTCCCACTGAAGGAGTGTTTCTGTTCTCCTTTCAGAAGATAATGAAGCGTCTGATTAAGCGCTATGTGCTGAAGGCTCAGGTTGACCGGGAAAATGATGAGGTCAATGAAGGCAAGTGGAATTTTATAATTGATTATTTAATTTATTATTATTATTTTTCCTTAGCAGAACACACATCTCACACGATCTTAACTACCAGGGTATTGCTAACACCCAACGTTACCTTAGTGTCTACATGAAGCATTTTCTGACTGCACTGCCCAGGCCAGTGGGATCCAGATTCATATTGCTGTGGTGGCACGTGGGATTTGTGTGCAGAAGGAAAAGAACCTTTAACACCTCTTAACTGCTACCCTTCTGCAAATACTCTATGTAGGTGGAGATCAGTTTGTGGAGAGAGAACAAATTTGAGAAAAAAAGCTGAACTCGCCACACGTATTTGCTGTTGCTGTTGGTACCACTACTGCAAGTACAGGTTATTCCTTGTAACTACAGATATTAAGTGTGTAATGCAGGGAGATCAAATGCAGCCCCACACACGTTCCTGACCAAAGACACTGAAATTATTGCTCTCTCAGGTCTTGGAACCATAGGGATTACTGACTTGTTTCACTACGGCTAACAAGAGCATTTTCCTCTTTTAGGAGAACTTAAAGAAATCAAACAAGATATTTCCAGTCTCCGCTATGAACTCTTAGAGGAAAAGTCCCAAGCTACTGGTGAGCTGGCAAAATTAATACAGCAGCTGAGTGACAAGTTTGGGAAGACCTTAAATAAGGACATTTGATGGTGAATACAGAGAAAGACAACTTGTTTTCTAAACATTGTTCATTCTCAACCAGCATCTTAGGAGGGCAAAAAACACGTGAAAGATGGGTACTGCACCCTCAGCTTTTGCTGACAAGCAGGTGTTGATAGGAGCACTTTGCATTTCTCCTGCACTTGGTGAGTGACCAGTTAAATCTTTTCTGATACAGAAGTGACTTGAAGGTAAAAATCTATGCCCCTCGACATCAGAAACAGATGCACCATAGAGAAGGCACCTCCAGTTAAAGGCAAAAAAACCCAGATCTTCATTCTTCTGACTCCGGAGAAGACAATGTAACTGTGCCCATTAACACCAACAGAGTCTGTACTGACCAGAAATGGGTGAAGTCTGAAGAAAAAATATGCCAAGCATATTCCCTGCAAAATTTGTTAAATTCCTATTCTTGGGTGTGTACTCTTCTTTTATGTTTACATTAGCAACCCTGAATATAACATTGATCAGCACTGTGGCTAATGAAAAACTAATGAGAAATCATATCTTGAAGTGACCAAGGCAGTGAATAAGAAGTAGACACTGACAGCATTGGAAAAATGAAATCAAGCTTGTGGGTAAATTGTCCTTTAGCCTGATGGAAAGATTTCCAGCCAAACACTCCTGTCCACCTTTTCCAGCTGTATTAGCTAGTCTGCTGATGGCTATGGTCTCTTTGTATGCACTTGGCCTCTCTTTTCTCTTTAGTTGATCCCATCTCTGACAACAGTGTACTGAAATATTTGTAATGATGTGAAACTCACTTCCCAGGAATACCCAGAGATAAAATACCTTGTGCTAATGTATTCAGTTCAAGGAACAACATTAATCCAGAGACAGCAATGCAACTGAGCTCAGCTTTCAGATTCCTGAGGTCAAACTGCAAGCCATAGGGAGAGATCAATCACAAAAAGCATTGCCCAGTGGTTTCCAGCCTTGAAATTAATACAAAAAGGTTTTGATTGAACATTCTGCCAAAAAAAAAAAAAAAAAGGGAAATAAAGGAAAAATCATTGTAGAAATTGTTGTCATGTTTTTGGCTTTTACAGAGGATGAGAAAAGGATTCAAACTGTTCTAAGACTGTGGTAACAAAAGGATCACACTTTTTCAACAGGAAAGTTGTAAGTCTGTGCAACACAACTGCAAACATGGATGTCTTGGGTTTTCATGGTTGGCAACATGATTTCAACTACTTAAAGCACACCTTACTACTTGGGAACCACGGAACTGGACTGTTTGTTTACATGAGACACCTATAAAATGAACATGACATCTAGGTTTCAGCTGAGACAAACAAGCAGAGCCAGAAGGTGACCTGTGATCAGTTCTTAAGTGCCAGATGAGAATACATATAGCCTATTAGAATAATAGTTATATTTGTAAAAAAATAAAAGAAAACAACATAAAAAAGTGTACTGTACGTAGATCTGTTTAGAGAAAAAAATACTGTATTTTTACCTTTAATAAAATTATCTTGTATACTGTAATATTTTTACCTAAAAATGGAAAAGAAATAAAATTACCTCATAATATTTTGTTGTACACTGAGTGAAATATTTGCTTGATCTGTTGACTACCTATTACATGGGCTATATTTTTTTTTTGCTTGTCTGCAATATGTGAACAATGAAATCATTATAAGAAATAATACCTACAGGAATATGAGCAATTATAGGAGCAATACCTACAGGAATATTCTTCTACTGTTAAATATTGCAATCAATGCATGCTCTGGTCAGCACAAAGAACACCATACTGTGGATAACTGCTGGATTTTTGGGTCCCAGGTGGAGGTGCAGCTGTGCCCATCAGCTCCTGTCCTTCCAGCCTGTGCACAGGTGAAGCAGTGCAGTCTGCCACAGGGAGCTAGCATGCTGCTCTCACTCAGGAATCTGCCAAGAAAGAGCACAATATTCTCTAGGACTTCAAAAGTAGACTAAAAGATGTATTAAAAATATTGTTTAAAAATCTGCTTCCTCCCTTTTTGAATTTGCATTCTTGAAAGTATCAAAGTACAGAGACTTTATATAAACATTCGTGGCAAGCAAAATCCCACTATGCCAGAGCTCTTTTCTGATCTGGTCCCAGTAACACACCCAAGAAAGTTCCTCACTGTGTATTAATGGGCTGTTGGCAGAAGCATAGTTCATTCTCCGAGGTCAGTTTATAAGAAATTAAAATTAAAGCTTCACTGAAAGAGAAGCCTGAGAAAACTTAAAGAGTTTAAAGAGGAAGAATTGAGGTAGGTGAGTCACAGACTGGATGAGACCTGAGACATTTCCTCTGTCCCATTGCCATCAGCAGGGGACCTCCTGGCAGTGCAGTGTCACATCTGCCACCCACTGAGCTGAATTTGGTCCAGTCTGTAACACCTCTGACCTTTGGCTTTGTAGTGTAAGTCTTGGTATTTCTTGGACAACTTCACACAGTGAAGGGATGGAGCTTTACCCAAATTATTTGTAGATACAGAATTATCATTTTTTATGGGAAATGAGAGAGGTCACATAAAAATGAAACTAATCTGGAGTCCTCCACCCACAGATGAATATTCTCCAAGAGATGGTCACAATTCTGCAAATACCACAGGCCAATCAAACAGGAACTTAAACAGACACCCTGAGGAAGATCAGAGCAAAGTCATCCGCTAGCCAGTATTGATTTACTGACTTCCCAAACCTCTAGACAGTTGTTTCACACCTTGCAAAGGCCAAGCCAGTCAGCTGCTGCCAACAGAGAGGAAAAAACAGCAGGAAGCATTAACAGGACTTGATATTTCATGGGGCTGAACTGCCTGGTGTTAAGCCAGGGACCCCTGCAGCCCAGAGCTGCAAGTCCCAAAACAAAGGAGCTGCCCAAGGACATCTGGCACCATGTCCCTGCCTTCAGCAGCAAGGGATGGGCTGTGCAGCCACAGGGCAGATGTGATGCTTCATGCACATCTTTCCTCTCCAGCTGGATTAATTCTGCCTGTAACTTTGTGGAGAATGACTAACAAATACTGTCCTCAGTTCCCAAAAAACATGGTTTAAAAGTAAATATTAAGAAGAATGCTGCAATGAATAATGGCTGACAAGACTGCCTGCATCCTGACCAGAGCTCATATTAAATTGTCAGAGCTAGGCTTTATTTTTAATTAATCTACATGAGGAAAGCATTTCCAGCAGGCCAAAAGAAATTGCCCTAATTAAAAGACACAAGAAATGAATGATCACTCAGTGAGGACAAGCCAGGACACAGTCCATCACCACAAAGGCAGGAGAGCTGAGCAGTGTGGACAGGGTTCCAAACACATCTCCAGCTGAGAGCAGATCTCTGCTGCACCACGGCCCTGGGCTGCAGGTGGGGAGGGAGGAGACAGCACCAGTCCTGCACCTGCCACACCACACCTGTGCTGCCTGCCAGGCCCAAGCAGGAGCCTGACAAGCAGGGCATTTCATTCCTCAGCTGGCTCCCTGACTAGCCAACAGGCAGGGGAGGGAAAGCCACAACAACAGCCAAGGCTGGCAGGCTGTGCTCAGGTGGGCAGGGTGGGTGCTTCCTCTGTCCAGACACTATAAATGCTTTCCTTGTGACCTGAAAAACAGTTCTGCCCTTGCTTTGGCCACAAATCTCTCACCACTCCAGGGGTAGATGCTGCAGGCAGCAGGTCCCATTACTCCCATTTCACCCGGGCTGTGACTGGGCTGTAAACCCTGCAGGTACCACACCTGGTGCTGGACAGCAGCCTGCACAAACGACAGCCTTGAGGAACTTACATTTTTATTGAGAAAGGATGAAGATTGCACAGGGGAAATGAAATAGCCTTAGCTTCCAGTGAAGGAAGGCAGATGCAGAAAAATTCAGTGATTTGCCTTAATGACCTGAAAGGAAGGGACCAAAAATGGGGCTGTGGTTCTGAATCTTATTAGAATGCAAATATGCTCATTAGCTTTGCCCTCTCTTAGTCCCTGTTCTGCATCTTTGTTGGGCAGTATATACTGCTCAGTGAGGGATAAGGTCTGTCAATGCCTCTTGCCAGCAGCACAAGAGCAACAGGAAAAAGAATTATTGCCTCAATGATCATATACAATTTTGGGAAGTCATTCCCTTCAATCCCTGGGAGATTTTAGTGGCTCTATATCGATGATATGTCTTCACTATTGTTGAATTTAAATAAAGGCAAATAGAAAGGGAGATTATTACCAAAGGAACAAAATAACTAAACTGGTTCTGGAATTTGTGATGCCTTTTACAGCAGGTTAAAGGACACTTGCTTCAGGTCATTTGAGACAGACATTTAACACAAACATGCAGTGTGACAAAGGGGATTTTGAAGAGCTTAAACAGTTAATGAACAGCTAATGATCCTGTTAATATACAACTGATGTTTACTAATGTTTAATTCCCTAATGATTAATTATTGTGCTGCAAGGTTTTAATTAGGCTTACATAGCAGAAGCATGGGAGATCTGGTGAGGAGATCAATTTCTGAGTGAAATCCCTGACCTGACCCCAGGCTGCCCCAGGGTGGGCACAGCTTTGGCAGCCCAGCACACCCATGTGCCCAGGGGCAGGAGGTGAGGGCTGTTCCCTTGTGCATCCAAGTGGGTGGCACAGACTCATTGTGGGGCTGACTCTCCGTGGGACTTAGAGAAACTCAGCGGAAAGCCCTGGCTTCCCAGTGCAAAGCAGCTTTCCTTTCCAAGGACAGCTCTGTGGAGGATTTTAGGTTCTCAAGAAATGGACTGATAAAAAGTTTTGTAAGCATCTCTCATTCTCAAAACAACAGCTGTTGTTTCCTCTTTGCTTACTTTTCCCTTTGTGTCCGTTCTCAAAACATGCTCTCTCTGCTCTCAACCAACAGTGCTAGAGAGGCGCTGTTCCATTTAAGCAAGCACGTAACTGTTAGTGAAAGACTCTATAGAAAAGACACCTTATTACAATAAAGTTAAGCCTTCTGATTCATCCTTGAAACCTTAGAGTCCTTTCTTCATTCAGTCTATACAGCAACAGACTCATTGCAAGTGGCTTTTGAAAGCCAGCTGATAGAAACCTGTCCCTGTGCCCCGGCAGTGAGAGCACCCTGCACTGTGCCCTGCTCTCCCCTTGCAGCAGGGCTCCCAGCCTCATTGCCCTGGTAGCCAGCATCCCTTCTGATGGCAGGGACTGCAGCAGGGATTGCACTAACCCACTCCAAGGTTTCCATTTGAAGATGAAAACTTCCATGAAATTAAAAAACTGGTTTGATGCAAAAGTGCTCTCTGTACAAATAATATGCTTTGGGCCAAATCTTCCTGATTCCCAAGCACAATTTATCCTAATTATCATCCTAAAAAGAAGCTCGTTGGCCTCATGTGTTTAGGAGCAGCACTGACTGGTTTTGTCAGTCATTCCTGCAGCCAGCCAGGACAGACAGACAGGGCTTCTGCAAGATGCTCAGAAGAGCACACTCCTATTCCCAACTCTGCATTTGCAGCCAGCCAAGTGAGCCCACAGTTTAGGGACTTTTATTTTTGTCACAGCTCTCAGGCAAGCCTTTGGGTGAGGAGAGGCCAGCAGGCTTGTTGGAGGGGCAGCTCTAAGCTCACCTGGGAGCAGCACTCCAGCAGCAGGACCCCAGCTCCAGCTTTCAGCAAAGCCTCAGTGAGATCAAAGTGCCGCAGGGGATAAATCGCAGACACCTCACCAGAAACAGCCTTCACTGCAGGGTGAGAGGACACGGCTGGAGGAGATTTTGTGCTTATTAAACACTCTGAAGTGTTTGTTGTGTACCTGGGGACACCTGGCTGGGTCCCTGCTGCCATCTAGGCACCGGAGCAGAGCCGCATTTGTCGCGATGCCCCGCGTCACCGTTCCTGCTGCGACAGGAATCCTTGCGGGAAGTGCCGAGGACCGGTGGTGGCAGAGGCACCCGCACAGGCACAGGAGCTGCAGGGAGCAGCAGGGTCCTGGCTAAAACTGCTGCCACTTTCCTCCAGGGCAGGACGGCAGGGATGATAGTGGAACCACGAACTTAGAGCAGGTTTTGCTTTCAGAGCAGAGCAAGGTGGGGCAGTGTCTGCAGGCAGGAGAGGAGAGGGAATGAAAGGAGGGAGGAATTTTGCACGGATGGCAGCTGAGCTGCAGCACGGACCCTGCAGGGGTGTGCATCACCTGCCTGAGCCTCACTGCCCTTGGGGTGAGCTACAGTCCGTGCACTCTCAGTTTCACTGCTGGGTTTCTTTAAATATTTAGAGAAATGTTGGGGGTGCGGGTGGGGAGTGAGGGATGGGGCTCATGTTCTGCACCCATCCTAAAGTGAAAATGATGAGGAGGAAAAGGTGCAACTAAAAATATAATTAAATGAGAGGAAAAAAGTGGGTGTCAGCAGGCATAAGGGAAAATAATAGCCCTTTCTCAACTGGAGTTACAGCCACCAGCACGAACTGCTGCCTGTGAGCACCTTTACCCCGGCTGTGCTGGCTCAGAGCTAAGCCCTGGGGACAAACACAGCGTGGATAACCTGCAGAGCCTGCCAACAGCCCAGACACTGCCTCTGGCCCAGGACAGCACCATGAGCTAGTGGAGCATCGTGCCTGGCGATGTCGGGTGTGCCACAGCCTGCAGGAATCCCCCAGCCCTAGGACCCCCGAGCACCTGCTGCTCTGAGAGGCAGAAACTCTTTGCTGTTTGTTTGATTGTCTCTTTTTTTTCAGGAGCTTTTTCCTGGCCTTTAACTGCAAAAGTTCAAAGCTCCTGTACCTGCAGAGAGCTGCGAGGAGTTTCTCTGTATTTTCTCCATAAGCTGTGGATGTCTCACGGGGATTTCAGTGGGCATGAGGGGAAAACAGCCCGGAGCACACAAGCTGCTGGGATGGCAGAGGAGGGAGATGTTCCCGTGCCTCTGGCTGCTGGTTGCAGTGGGAGCCAGCAGGTTGTGCTCGTCAACAAGAAATCCACAGCTCTGCCTCTGGCATGCTCCGCAGTAAAAGCAAAGCTACAGGAAAAAAAAAAAAAACCTTCCTCTTCCTGCAGGGTTTTTCTCCAGCTCATTATAGCCTGTGTTTTAACAGCCCATAAAGCCACAAGGACCTGGCACTTATTTAACTCTGTTATTAAAAAAAAAAAAAAAAATGTTGAACTGTTGTTTTCTTGTTGGAAAGCCAATATTTCTTCAGCTGACTTTGATGCACTCAGAGAAGTTTTCTGCTTTTTACTGCCTTACTCTTTTTTTTTAAGCGTCTGCTGGCTCCCAGAGGGCAACACCTTTCAGCATCTCTCATTTGTACCTGCACAAAATATAGATATAGAGCTCCAGAAGAAAATTGCCTCTTCAGCTGAATTTTTTGTGTAAGACATACTGTGGCCAGAACTGCTGCTTCCCTAATATAGGGATTCTGCTGTTTGAACTGATTTGAAAATATAAAGGTTAGGTTCTCTTTCAATCTGTACCTACATAAGCCAGCACTGAAATGATTTAAATTAGAAAATAAAAATGCATGTTTCTGCTATCATCTCACATGCAGGGTTTCCTTAATCCAATCTTCCAATTTTAGCAGTATTTCTAACAAAACGTGGACAATTCTTACATCTGAGGTTCCAAGATGTTTGTGATAGCAGAATGACTGACAGTTTTTTCCAAAATCTGAAGGGGAATCCCTCCAGCATTCATCCTTCTTGGAGCTGGAATTGAGCTTTAGGCCTCTTTCTTGTTGCCCTTTCTAGGCACAAAGCCTGTCCTTGATTAAAGGCAGCACTTCAGTCATAACCTGAATTCCATGAGTGCAGTGGTTTATTTCTTGCTAATCTTCCTGCAGCAGTGACTGTGACCTGTTGTGTTATAACAGCTTCAACCAAGGACCCTGGTGCTCCCAGAGCAAGGTGAGAGCTCAGGAGCCAAGGGCAGCTCTCCAGAGCCAGCACCAACTTATTCCTGGTGTTCAGGGCTCCAGAGATACCTGAGATGCTCTGGCAGGAGCAAGGGACTCCCCTGGGGCTGGGGTGAAAGGCAGGAGTGACACAGAGTTATGGCCATGACACATCCACCACACATCCATTTAAATTGGGAATGCACAGTAAAAAAGCTGAGCTGGCCCAGATGAAGAAATTCAGCTGTTTCTTGAAAAAAAAAAAAAAAGAATAAAGCAGACATAAAAGCATGCTGTAACTGAATCAGTGAAGATCAGAAAAATCAAAAGGAGTCTACCAACACTCTGTGTGTCAGTCCCACTGCTCCCTGTGCTGCCCACAGGGACCTTGAGCCACCCCCTGAATGTGCCTGCATCGTGGTCAGGCACAGGGCTGTGGCTCAGAAACACATTGTTATCTCAGTCACTCCTCTCAGCCAACCAATTCCAGCAACTCACTCTGAAAACACCACCCACGTGCTGTAAAAATTCAGATCTGAGATGCAGCCCACAGAGATTAATGAGGATTTGAATGTATGCCTCAAGAGCTTCCAGTGGTTTGGTTTTTCTGCTATACCATTATAATCTTCCTCTACATGAAGGCTGCTCACATACTACCAGAAAGGGCTTGATTTCACCGCTAATAAAATTGCTTTCAGGAAAATCAAATAAATAAAGCAGTTGCTGTTACTCAGTCTGTAATTTAGCACAAAGTCTGGTGATGCAAATTAGTGTGCAGTGGCCAAAGTGAGTTTCAGGTGGTGTTTTTCTCAGCTGAAGCTCTGCCATGTGCAGGTGGGCCCCATGAGAGGGACCCAGTGGGGCTCTGCACGGCCCCTCCACCTGTCCTGGCACTGGGGGGCTCTTTCAGCAGCCCCCAGAACAGGATGGGGGAGATCCCTGTGGAGAGCTTTTCACTCAAGGTTTGAGGAATAGCAGAAGCCAGCAGGACCCTTCCAGCATTCCTCAGCCTGGTGACAATCCCAGCAGCTCCAGTGACAATTCCTCACCACGTGGGCACACATGCTGCTGGCAGCCATCCCACCGAGGGCACCCATGAAAAGCAGCCAAGCCCAGCCCTGCACACAGCAGGCACTGCAGTACAAGCACTGAACAAGGTGTGAGCTGGGAAACACCTCTGTGAATTTATAGCTCACTCTGCTGTGCTGCAGCAGACACAGGCAGCCCTAGCAGAGCACCAGGGCTTTGCCTTTCTGTGGGAGTGTTGCTCTTCAGATTTCATTTTTATCAAAACTGAATTGGACACTCTGGGGGAAAGGAGGGGCAAGAATGCCAGCACTGGCTGAAAAGCCAAATAACCTTTTTCACACAGACTATGAGAAAATGTCTCTGTCCTGTCCACCTCTCCCAGAAAGAACAGAGAGAACATTCACCTCTTCTTAGCACCAAGTATCTCCTCAGACCTATTTCTGAGTGATCCAGGAGCCCATAAAGCTGTAGGAAAGAAAAGACATTCTTCCTCTCTACACCTTCCATGTGAGACACTGAAGCAGCCCTCAGGACTGTCCCACAGGCCAAGGCCAGAATGACAGTGGGGACCAGCACTGTCTGTCACTTGTGATATTCCTGCTTCTGCAGGAGCCTCGTTGTGCACAACCCTGCACAACTGTACACATTTCATGGCTAATGTACTCAAAATAAGCATTACTCAGACTGATGACTAGGTCTTCCCTTACAGCCATCTGGATGGTTTATTTTAGAAAGTTGTTTGGAAAACAGTGCTTTATTTATAATTATTCTGGGGGCTCCGTTAGAACACAGGGGCTGTAGGGACCCAGCTCCTGCCTGTGTCTTCCTTTTCTCTTGCTGGCTTCCAGCTTTACATTCCCTTCAGTGGTTCCCAGGTTTTGAAGGAGGAAGATCAGATTTATCATTAACCACAACACCCTCTTATCATCAGACTTTGAACAGCAGCAGCGTGCAGGTCCCAGAGGTGACCCACCACAGACTCAGTGACCCAGAGCCACCACACACCTCTAGCACATGTCACCCTGCACTGGACTGCAGCCAAGGGACAGAGCTGCACTTTACATAAATGCAAATTAACATTCAAACTGCTCACTCAGGCCTTTGCTGGCATTGCTGCCTTTCAGTGTGTGCCACTTGCTGCACTGGAGCCATGATGGGCACTGGCAGGGTCAGGGTGCCACCAACCCAGGTCCCAGAGCCTGATGCCATCCTGCCATGCAAAAAGGGAGAGGCACTTTAAATTAAGGAGGGGTTCCAGTGTATCCCATCCAAGCCTCATGGTGCCTGAATTATTTATTGTGCATTTGCTGCATTATTCATTGAGTCCCTTTTGCCCACACATGCAAGGAACATGAGCCAGTGGCTCTGCCACAGATTTCATGCCCCATCCTAGCTCCAGCAGTCTCTTCCCATTCTCCTCCAAAGGACAGACTACCTTGCTGTTTCCAAGGTAAATATGTTTTCCCGTGGGTGCAGAATTCTCCTTAGGTGGAAAGGTCCCAGCCAACTCCTGGAGAGGCAGGATCTTGCTCAGCAGCTGTGGCAAAATTAGCTGAAATGATCCCAAAAGATCACAGAAGGAATTTTTCTGTAAATGTGGTCACTGTGAACAAGGAGCCATCTTTCCACCCCCAGGTGTTCACATGCCCTGGAGGGAACTCCTGACCCTCCTGCTGTGGCTTCCTCTTCCAGGAGGCCTCCAGAACCACAGGGCATGTCCCGTGTTTGGAGCACTGAGGCTGTGGGGACTGGCATGAAGCTGTGCCCAGGGGGTTTAGGCTGGATATCCTCACCCAGAGGGTGGCTGGGCACTGGAACAGGCTCCTCAGGGCAGTGGTCACAGCACAGCCTGGCAGAGCTCAGTGAGTGCCTGGACAGCCCTGCAGGGACAGGTGAGATCTCTGGGGCTGTCCTGTGCAGGGCCAGGAGCTGGGCTCAGTGATGCTCCTGGGTGCCTCCCAGTTCAGGATATTCTGTGATTCCATGACTGGCTTTGCTTTCCCACTCAGGGCAAAGCTTCTGTCTGCTGTTCCACCAGAGCCTTTTCAGAGAGCATTTCCATCTGTAATTACTGCACAATGGGACAAAGTGGGGGTGCTTTGATCACGTATTCATGATATCTCCCCTGCTTTGAAGATAACTCTGCCGAGTGACAGCAGCTGTTTTAATCTCCCAGGTGGTGCCAATAAACACAGGAACTGGTGATTTAACACAACACTCTCATATTCCTCCAATATCTAATAATAGAGCAGAACTGTGAGATATAGCAATGATCCCACAGCTGCAACTGCCTATTAAACCAAGACAAGACATGTAAAGCATGGCTGCTAGCACCACCCAAGCCAGTGAATTGTCAAGTGCCCTCCCATCTGCAGGAAGGATTGCAGATTTCATTTATTTCTCCAATACCTGTCACAGCAGAAAAAAAGGAAGGATATTTTAAAAGGGTATCAAAAATTATCACGGTCTGGACCAGGATGGAACCTGCTAAATTGTCAGATTTCACAGCAGTGTCTGCATGACACTTCTGCAGGTCTTTCATAATCCTGTCTTGTCAGAAGGTTATGGGGCTGCTTGTGATTTGATCTCTGAAGTAATTGCTAGTTGGGAGAAATAAGCAAGACCATTCATTATATTTCACAAAGAACGAAACAAAACACAAAAATAACAAGATAGAGGATAGATTTGGCTTGTTGAAACAGATGGATATTCCCTCAACTGCATTTCAATGGCAGGAAGATGCACCAGTCTCTTTCCCACTGTGGATTTTTAATAAAAGAAGCAGAGGCAAACAAGGAGGGTTGATACCATGAGGCTGCAAAGGCAGCTGCAGTCTCAAGAGAGGCAATTTTGCCTACAGTTCGTGCTGGGAGGTCTCCAGGGATGTATTCTTTGCTGGCATTAATTGGCATGGAAAATCAATACAGCCACGTGTATAACTGCAGTTGCTGCCTGGGTCTTTCTCTGCTTCCCCTCCCCTGGCAGAGATGTGCTGTATATTGACAAATTGCTCCTTGGGATGATATGTGCTAACTCCACAGTTCCTCAAGTAAACTCATTTCTCTAATCCCCTCTGGTGCAGAGGCTTATGAAGGCAGTTGTGATTCCTGGATCTCTGCCTTTGGCTACACCTGTGATTAATGGCATTCCCCAAGTCTTGCAGATTTGGGATTTTGAGAATATGGTGGGAGAAAATTTGAATTTGTTGGGCCCCAGGAGTCTAAAGTGTTTTGTGTCAAATCTTCCCTGTGTGGCATTCCATTATCCCCATTTACACATTATTTTACCCAGACTTTGCATTTCAATTAGCAATTCTTTAGGGGTCCCTTGAATCCTTGAATGAAGAGATGAAGAAACACACTCTTTTTTTTTTTTTGCTGCTCTTTCCCTTGAGACTCCATCCATTTTTGGCTGTACCTTCCTGCATATCCTTCTCCTACTTAAATATGAATTGTTTACTCTTCTTTTTTATTTCTACTCAACTTTTCACTGTTTTATTGTGGGTTTTTGCATTTCTCTGGTGCTGGTGTGACATCCCAGAGAGCACAGGATGGATGCTGCACAGTCCCAACAGAGCTGTCTGCTCTTGCTGACCCTCTGGGACTGAGTAGCATTCCCTGCTCTTTACTGGAGATCTACTAAGGGCTGAAATGACAATAAATAAATAAATAAATAGATAAATAAATCCAAATTGAGACCAGGCTGTACATGATTAAGGGGGAGTTAAGCTGGCTGCTGGTTTCCCCTTTTTATCTCCAGACCAGCATCAAAGAGATTTGCTTGGCAGCAGCCAAGCAGATAGGAACCTACAGTTCAGAGAAACGATACAAACAGGGAAACAATAAAATAATTACATGGATTGCACTTGCACAGGAATGACAGCAGTAGCAGGGGTGTAGCCACAATGCTGCAGCTCCACAAGCAAGAGTTTGCAAGTGTCCTGAGGAAGGGACTTTCTACTCAAAACCTTCTCTTTTCCCAGAATTATCACCTGGTCTAGCAAAAGGTTCTGCCTTTCCCTAAGGATTTGGTGTCTGTCATAGATGACATTTGATGCCAGCTTGAGTTTCAGTCCCCAGCTCTCCCTGTGTGAAAAGATGTCCCTGTTGGTGTCCCCACAGGCATGGGCCAGAGGAGGAACAGGTAAGGCTGAGAGAATTGGGATTGTTCAGTGTGGAGAGGGAAGGCTCTGGGGTGGTCTCTGTGTGGCCTTTGAGTATCTGAAGAGGCTACAAGAAATGTGGAGACAGTCTGTTTACAAGGGCTTGTAGTGCTAGGAGAAGGAGGAATGGCTTCAAACTGGAGGAGAGCAGGTTTACATTGGATTTTACCAGGAAATTCTTCCCTGTGAGGGTGGTGAGCCCCTGGCACAGGGTGCCCAGAGCAGCTGTGGCTGCCCCATCCCTGGAAGTGTCCAAGGCCAGGCTGGATGGGGCTTGGAGCAACCTGGGACAGTGGAAGGTGTCCCTGCCCTTGGCAGGGGGATTGGAATGAGAGATCTTTATGGCCCATTCCAATCCAAACCACTCTGATTCTATGTCCAGGCCTGACTCTTTGACACTGCTAAACAGGGACAAAATGAATCCAATTTTGTGATGCTTTTCAAAAAGGAATTGCTCATATCTCTTAGGATTTAAATTATTCTGTCAGACATTGCTGCTGGCATGAACTGTTGGCATGGAGACTGATGCGAAATTTAATACAACATAAATAAAATATTAATGACATAGGAGAAACCAGTAGTGATTTAAAGAGATACTGAGCTGCCAACCAAGCTATGGTTTGGAGTTTATCATATAAACAACAGGGAAAACAGTGATTAAAGCTGCAAAGGGCAGTGAGGAACAGCCTCATTCTGCCAAAGTCTTCTGACCATCAAAAGCACTCAGGAAGGTCTGATTTGGCGGGGGGATGAAATGAAGAACTTCCTAAATTTTTTTTTAGGGAAATTAGTGGAAGGTCCCTGCATCAGAAGCAACGAGGCCAGGCCAGCAGGCTGTGGGACATGGCTGGGAGTGCAGCAGATACATCACAGCACTCACTGAGGACACAAAACTCTTGCCTCAGTCTTGGGCTGCCTTTGCAAGAAGACAAACACCCAAAGGAGAGGAGAAAGGACATTGCTAGAATGGGGTGCCCAGAGGAAGGGGGCATTGCTGATTATGTTAGCATGGATGTAGTCCAAGAGATTAAGGCTAAAATCCCTGTTTCAATAGTGAAATTGTTCCAATAGGTTCAGCTGGTTCAGATACCAGCCCAGACGTGCAAAGGTCAAGTTAGAGTATTTACTGGAGGCAGTTTGAACAGTGTATCCCATTCTCCAGTACCCTGGGCAATCACCTTTCCAGTACAATTGTTGGATTTAGTGCTGCATTGCCAGTTTGAGACCTCCTTCTTCTGCAAAGCTATTTCACTGAAAAATTCCCAACAATCCCTCATTCTGAATACTCACACTAAGTTATATTTGCAGTCACACACTTCCAAAACATGCAGAGATAATGAGTACATGAGGGAAAACACTAAATGAAATCAGATACTTACATGGGCTTTTCACAGGCTCAGGTAATTGAAAAGCTGTTGGTAAACTGTCAGAGAGAGTCAGCAGAGAGGCAGGAATGATCACAACAGGTCCTGGGCTGGTGCAACCAACACAGAGCTCAGAGTCAGACCGACTTTATTGGCTGCTCTTGGTGGACATGGGGGCAGAATTTCATCCCAAAACAGCATTTTTACTATTTATGGATGTCTAAATGAATGGGAAGTAAGTCCTGTCTGCTCACATCTTTTCTCTTTACAAGGCTGTGTTATCCACACCCCTCAGTCCAGATCCTGTTACTGGTTGTATCTAAACAATATTAAAAAAAAAAAATTCTAAAGCCTGATAATTTTCCATTTACATAAATCATTAAAATTTCTCTTGTGTGCATTGGAAGAGAAAGGCTGAGTGGTTTGGAAGTAATGTAAGTATATCTGGGCTAAATATCTGAGAGAGAGCTGGAGATCAAAGACTCTCAGATACCATGTATTAGTCATAATTTAAAAACCCTGTCTCCAGGAGATAAAATTGTCCCAAGCAACTACTATAAATGCTGACTTTCTAATACAGAACTTACAGCACTTCCTATTGAATGCTGTGTGCATCACAGAGCATCATCACAAAGAGCCACAGGAGGACATTATGTTGGGTGACAATGGAGACCAGAGCATAATCACTGGGGATTTGTGCTCTATCATTAACTTACCATTCAAAATGAACCAGAGAAAACAAGAGACACACATCCTCCAGAGCCACAGGGCAAAAAATTCAAGGGCCCTTTTCTGTTTGCAGGTGCAGATCAATCAACTGGGCATTTGTGCACGAGCAAAAAATTGTCACAATGCCTCTTGCACAAATAGGTATAATTGTATCTGGAATATTTTAAGCATAATCTCGTTGTAGGAAGCTAACACAGGCACAGGGAATAGTGGAAATAGTCACTGAGACAACACACACGGCACAAAATCAGTTCAGATCTCCATCAATTATTCAGTGAATGAGAGCTGATGGTCGGGCTGGTCCGTGGCTCTCTCAGTTTATTGCACACTATCTAGAAAGCTGCACGAGGTGCTTATTGACTCATGGGGGTGTGGGGAAATGCAGGAGAATGGCGTGGAAGTGCTCATTAAAGTGTTTAGCACATGCACCTATTGTGCTTGTTTTCCTTCTATTGTCTCTTGGGCAAGCTGGGAGGCTGGGCCGTCTCCCAGAGAGGATGTCCGAAGTCAACATCAAAAATATTTTCCTGGGAAGTGGATACTGATTTATAAACACAAGTACTCCCGGGCAGAGGCCAGATGTCCTCATTGCCTGGTTAACGTCACCTCTGCACCTTCTGTGGTCCCTCTGGAGCTGTCCCACAGAGCACAAGCCTCCAGCCCTACCTGCAGGGGAGGACACCTGCCAAGGGCTGTGCCCTGCACCGGTGGTGCTGAGTGCCTGTTCCTCTGCACCTTCTCCACACAACTCCCCTCTGTGGGCTCTGTGTTCTACACTGCAACTGTCTTTATTCAGCAATAGCTTCCCTGCAATTCTCACGTCGTTTTAGGAGAAAAAGACAGGGAAAACCAGGATGCCTTATTCAGTCACTTAAAAAAAAAAGTTTTCTTTCTGTCACTGCCCTGACAATGCTTCTAAGAAAGGATCTGGTCTCCTGTGTCCTGCATTCTCCTCTTTTCTACATCCCTACCATCTCCCTTCTCCCCGTGGCCTTTGCCTGTCCACACTTTAGCACAGTTCCTTGAGCTGAGAGCTCTTAACCACGCACCCACAACTGGGATCTCCATGTCAATCCCTCTCAGATCAGTCCTTTTGGTGGTGTTATCACGCTATTATGTCACATTACATTTTCATTACTACAACCTCAGATGCTCCTGTAGTCCCAGTAAGTGCTAACAAAATCGTTTGTGAAAGTACTTGCAATTAGGTAAATAAACACATTTACAGTAACTCACCTAGAAGCTGAGCATTAGCTGCTCAGGAAAAGCTCATTTCCAGGCAAATAGGCTTCAGCATTAGTTCCTTCCCAGTGCAGAAGGGTGATTGGAGATGGATACCTGGCAGGGATGGTCCCAGCTGTGCTCCCAGCCTGAACCCCTGTCTTCCAGCCTCGGTGGGGGTTGTGGGCAGCCAGCAGAGAGGGCAGCACCTCCACTGCTGACCTTGGGAGCTCCTGCAGCCCGGGATGGATTTTTCTGGAGCAGGGTCTCACAGGAGTGTGTTTTCCTGGCTACCATTTGCTGCACTGGGCAGAGTATCAACGACATCCATCAGAGGGGCTGTTGGTAAAAATCAGCAATAAGGCACAGGATTAGCACTGGAAGAGAAAACCAGCAAATATTCTGTTTTAAACAGCAACAAAGCCAGAGTACGTGAGAGGTGCAATTTTTCTTATTTTTTTAACATCATGCAACAGCAAGATCTTTCAGCAACCCTACCAGAAAGTATTCCCTAAGCTGCCTGCTGAGCAAACCTCAGAGGCCCAGGAAACCCACAGGAGTCAGCTGCCACCTACTTCCCAGAGAGCAGAGGTGCTGCTCTCTTCAGGCATTCACCACTGTGCTGTTTCTAAATGACTAAAACACCTTAAAAGCATGCGTGCTGTGCCAGATTGCTCCAGAGGAGACTTGCCTAGAGGAATTTCAGAAGCTGCACGCATGCCCTCCTTCCAGCACAGCCCTCGGGCAGTTTGCTGTGAGCTGGAGGAGCAGACACTGCCCACACACCTTCCTCCTCCCAGGCCTCCGTCCGAGCTCGTCTCCAGCGTTTGGTTGCTGTTACAGATATGTGTTTAATTCGTGCCTATAAAGTTTATAGTCATTCAATGTTAGAAATGCATGTGTAGGGTATAAATATATATTTTTGTGTCAAACCAAAACACGTCGAAACCACACTCTCTGGAGGGGCGAATTCCCGTAAGAATGTGTGGCTTCTCTTAGCTGAATAGATTTCCAGGAAGAAATCACCAAGACTAAAGCCATGGCTGAACGGGAGATGGGCCATCTCGAGAGAACCCACCTGGCCATTATCACCACAATAAGCTATCTGATGAAGATATGCAGCATATCAGGAACATCACCCCCTTCCTGGACATAGATAAGATTTCATCAATAATTTATCATCTCCTCGGAAGAGCGTTGTTTCTCGCTGGGACAACCCAAGACCCAAATTAAATATCTTAAGACTTTTGGACTTTGAATGCAGTGTTTCCCCCAGCAAAATAAACTGTATATAAGCTCCCCATTCCGAGACCTCGATGTGAACAGAGCTATTCTGACACCCTGTCAGATTGCCTGTCACCCAGCTGCCAATACCTGGGTTCGAAGCTGTTTCTCTGCGTTGTGGCTTTCTGTCCAGAATTTCTGCCAAATTTGCTATCGAATAAATTGATTTTTATTTAATTGGAATAATTGGCTCAGTACATTTATAACAGTCGCTATTTGTACCAATGAAGGCAGTCAAAATAAACAGCTGATCTTGTGCAGAAACAGTAGCCCTTATGCAATTTTTGTCAGCTTTGGCTGTGACAGTGGTTGTTATCAGCTGAGGGGCCGTGAGCACCAAGCGGAGATGTTTTCTGCAGCTGCCTCAGCAAGATCACAGCTGGCCTCCCAGTGCCCTTTAAATGCTTCTCTCATTGAACACTCAAAAGCTGAAGGGCTCAGACACATTCTTTGCCCCTCATTTCATCACGCTGACCCAATAACACACAAAGGGAGCTCATTTGCCTTCGGAATGCCAGATTTTGCAGCCATGGAAATACGTAAATGTGTTTCCCTTCCCCCTTCTCAGGGAAACTAGCTGAAGTACAAAAGCCCAAGAAGAAGGGAGAAGTTTTCCTGCTCAGTGAATCTGGAATGAGCAGGCACTGTCAGCAGCGAGGGACTCGCCAAAGAGCGTCCCAAGTGCCCGATACAAATCCTGGGCAAGGGACTGACAGCTTGCAAGAGCCATACGTGTTAATCTACTCAGCTGAATTTGCTATGAGCTTGGCCCAGCTTTTAAGGTTTGCTATAAACTACCAAAAAATCTTGTCTGATTAGTTTTAGTCCTTCCAGCACAACTTTCTGAGTCAGAAGAATTTAGTGTTTCTATGGCAGAAAAGTTTAAGTTGGACAAAGCTTGTATGCAAGGAAGTTCAGAGCCTGAAAGGTACCTCAGTGTAATTTTCACCTTGTGCATTCTCCGAATTTCACGGGTTTGTTTTCTTCAGTGAGAGAAAACTAATACTTCAATAGATGCTTTAGCCCAGCAGAACAAAATATTCACACCTTTAGTGAAACACGCTCCTGTAGCCTTTGGCTCACTTTGGGTGCTCATCTCACCGGTGATTCCTGCCCTGGTCTTGTCACATGCCATTTCTCTGGGCGGCTGCAGCCTATTTTCCAAAGGAAATGAGAAAGTCTCCTTGAGACGCCCAACTAAATCCCTGCAGCTAAACAGGAACAAACTTCCACAGCCTTTGCTGCGGCCAGGCTGGCTGCACAGTGAGCCAGAGCTGCTGTGCTGGAGCTGCTCCCCTGGCAGCGTCCCAGCCCCTTCTCTCCGCAGTGTGTATTTATTTCCTGCTGCGGGTGCAGGCGGAGCCGTGCGGGTCCCGGGAAGGCCGAGCAGGGGCTGGGCTCCGTCCCCAGCCCGCTGGGCGAGCGAGCAGCCCGGCTGCAGCCCCAGCACCCTGCCCGCCCCTGCTGGGGCCGGGAAAGGCGAAGCTCCTCTCGTGCTGCTCCAGCCGTCGCGGCAGAAAGCGTTTCCGTCCCCTGCTGTACCCACCGGGCACAGCTGCGGGAACACGCTGGGAACACGCTGGCAGCATCCTGTTGTTCTGGACGGGAACTGCCCCAGAGCGCTTTGCCGTGTTACCGCAGCCCTCTGCTCTCCGCGGTGTCCGTCTGTCCTGGCTGGGAGGAGCAGGACACACAGCAGGGCACAGAGCACAGGGCACAGGGCACAGGGCTCAGCCTCTGCTCCCCGCTGGCTTTCGGGCACATCCCTGCCTGGCAAAACACCCTGCTGTGCAGAGGTTTCACTGGAGCCTTGCAGAGGACGCCTGGCTCTGGCACAGGTGAATGCAGGAATTGTGCTCTCCCTTCTCTCCCACCGACCCTAACCTGCTCTCCTGTACCAGCCCCCTCCTCCCCGTTAGACCCCAAACTGCCCGAACAAACTCAGTTTAATAATGAGCTGTTTAAATGCACTAACACACTCTTACATGCAGAAGCAGCTGTTGCTAATAGAAACAGATGCTCAATTTCTATAGAGGCAGTTTACTCAGAAATTGATGCCAACACGGGGCCTTATCCTGCACGGTGCTGCTGCTCAAGGAGAGCAGGGAACCACGTAGGAGATGCTGAGCTTCTTTCTATTCTTTTCTATTTCACACCTTCTTGAAAACAGGCAGTGTCTGTAGCTGTGTGGAAAGCAGATTTTGGTTTTGGTGTGAAATAGTTAGAGGAGGAAGGAAAACATTCCCCCATCAACAGGACGTCTGAGCAAATGCTCTGCTTGAAAGTAGTCCCTGGTTTAGAGCACTTAAGCAATGCCACACCTCTGATCTCACATTTGATGTTGTGATTCTTTGCTACTGTTGCCCACGAGCTTCAACACCAAAGACTAGAGAGCCCATGGGAGTTAAATGCTGTTAGGGAATTTATCTAAGAATTTATGAAATGGCATGTGAGCCACACAGCTCAGGCTGTGTCTGTGCTCACCTGGGAATCTCAAGGTATCCCTGAGGGCTTTTCTGCAGCGGTGGAACATGATGGAAACTTGCTCATTTGTGACATGGATGCACACACAGCATGGGATTCCCTGGGCTTGAAGGTCCCAGGGGGTTCAGGAATGAGGATGAGCAGGTGGAAGTTGGAAAGCATGAAATATCCTGCCATTCTGGGGTCCTGGGTCCTTGAAATCTGCACCTGGCTACAGGATCTCCAATCTTCCAACCACCTGAGCATCCCAAGCCCTTCACTTTCTCAGGACACCTTGTGCCCAGCTCCAGGCAGGAGGCAGCTGTCCAGGCTGCAGCCTGTGCCCATCCCATTAACTGGGACATCCCCCTCTGGGTTTCCTCACCTGTCCAGAGGTGGCCGAGGTCACGCCTGAATTTCCCATTTCCCAGCTTGCTCTCTCCCAGCCAGCAGGCACAAAGGTTGCAGGAGCCCGAGGCACCTTGAGAAGAGCACACCAGACATGGAGCCCTTGATGAGGAGGTGCTGCTCTCACTGCTCCCCAGCACTGCACCTGCTGCCTTCCCTCCCATCGTGTCTGAGACACACATCCAGGCAAGCTCTTCATGACTCTTCTCCATTCCCATTTCATTTTGAAGGCTGCTGTTTCTGCTTACGAGCACTTAGATGATGAAAAGCCCTCATAATTTTCTGGTAATACTAGATCAATTTTAAAAAAAAATCTATCTGCCTACAGACCTTGCACTCTCTACATATGGTCTACTCTTGATTATTGGTCAGTATAAAATCCAGAATTACAATATCAGCATTTAATCTGGCTTCAGTGGTAGATTCTCCACTGATTTCTATAGGTGTAGCATCAAGCAATAAGAAAAAAAAAGTGGATTTAGGGAGTTGCTTCTTTTTTTTTCTTTTTTTTTTTTTTTTGTCTACAGAGATGGTGTGAAGCTCTATTACATTTTCCTGCTTCTGCCCTCAAATCTGCCTTATGCTTCCCATATAAGAGCAGCTCTTTATTCTGCTGGGAACCAAACAGAGAGCAGGAACTCTGGCTAAGGCAGGCTCGTCTCCCCTGTAGCCACAGGAGAGGCCACAAGGCTCCTGCAGGACCACAGCAGCCACCACAAAAGCTCATTTGCTCCGTGAAGGAAACCTGTGAGGGATGAGGGTTTGCAGTTGGAGCACTCCCCTGACAGCCCCTGCACACACAGATGCTTTATGAACCTGTTTCATGGAGGGGCCAGGGATTTCTACTCCACTCCAGGAAGATGTGCTTGCCTGGTGTCTGCTGCCAGATAACCACAGCAGGACACGAGCAGCACGTGCTGCAGCTGGCCCTGGGCTCTGTGTGTGTGCCCTGGATGATGCTGGCCAGGCAGGAGCCTCCAAGCCCTTCCTGCATCTGGCTGCCCACTGTGTGAACTGGCAAAGACCCAGGAGAAGATGTGACCTGTGAAATCTCCACCTGCAGTCCCTCTGGGTGAGGGCAGGGCAGGCACAGGGGGGCATGGGATGCCTGAGCACAACCAGAGCTGGAGGAGACCTCCAGAGTCCTCTCATGCACCTCAGAGAGCAATGACCACCCCAATATCATCCCTGGAAAATGCTTCCCAGCCTGCCCTCAGAGCCGCCAGGGACAATGCCTCAAACCCACCCCCCAGCTCCCTATCTGTGCTGTCACCCCAGCAGTCACTCAGCCAGCTTCTGCCACCCTCCCTCCCCATCAATCACATTTTGTCTGTCTTCTTTGGTTTTGTTCTGCTTCTTTTTCTGTTCCCTCCCTGCCTGTTCTTTCTCTAATTTCTGACATTGATTTCAACACCTTTTGTTCCTCCTCATCCTTGTCTTCCTTCCCCAGATCCTCTTTGTGTCTGTCTCAAGCACAGTCCAGGCTGTGCAAGGTAATCAGCTCTGAAAACCTTCCCAGACTCTATTTTCCTTCTTGGAAAGAATCTCAAAACCAAATAATAGATGTTTATTTTAATTAATGATAGACCACAGCCTAGTATTAAAATCACCTTCTGCTGACAGAATGCACTTAGCTGACTCCTGGTTTGCTCAGTCAATGAGGCTGCTGGATTCTTTCATTGATTCCAGCCAAGAAAAGTGTCCCACAGCAGAGTTGGCTGTGCACACACACAGCACTGTAATTATGGAGCACATCTGTAGGGCAGTCTGCTTCTGCATCCTGTGATTTGCCAGGCTTCTACCCAGGCAATGATGGGACCTGCTGAACCAAAACTCCTGCACTTTGCTCCTCGGTGAGTGCCTCATTGCAGCAGCATTCCACAGAGGCTGGACTGCACTTCTAAGCCATAGAAACTGATAATTGAGAGCCCTTCCCACCTTTCACATCTCTCTTCCCATTAGATAACTGCAGTGAATCAGGGAGCTCAGTCCTGTGCAGTCACTTCTCTGAGAGTTAAAGAAGTCCTTCCCTGATGTCTGTGTAGACGGGATGTCTCTGTCAGGGTCTGTCTCAGACTTCTTCCATGGAGAAAAGTCAATTATGGCCCAACTGAATTTTCTTTGACTCTTTAGGGCAGGACAACTCACTTGTTTAACCTTCGCAAGCATCCTCTCTCAGTACCAGTACTTCATAGAACCCTAGAATCACAGAGTGGTTTGAGTTGGAAAGAACCTGAAAGATCATCTTGTTCCACACCCTGCCGTGGGCAGGGACACTTTCCACTATCCCAGGTTGTTCCAAGCCCCATCCAACCTGACCTTGGACACTTCCAGGGATGGGGCAGCCACAGCTTCTCTGGGCAGCCTGTACCAGGGGCTCACCATCTTCACAAGCAAGAATTTCTTCCTAATACCTAATGTAAAGCTATTCCCTTTCTGTTTGAAGCCACTCCCCCTTGTCCTATTGCCACATGCCCTTAGAAATTCCTTGGTTTTCCTACGAAGGTTTTTTGATTGTTTGGAAGGGGATTTTTTGAGGTAAATATATAAATAATATTTCACACTGAGAATTGAGTTAATGGCTGCAAATATCAGCACACTGCTTCCCCCTCTGCCTGGATAAGCACACCAGTGGAAGTTCCCAGTGGTGGGTGGGTGTCTGGAGTGCCTCACTATTGCCATCCCCACGTCTCATTCCCACTGGTGACCTTTGTCATGCCACGTGCATCTCCACATCCTCCGAGCACTGCGTAGGCTTCTAGAGGAGGTGCTGAGCAATTGTTGCTGCCAGTTCCTGGTGTTCCTCAGGAAATCTCCATCCAGCTTCGAGCTTGTCTCTGAAGGCATGGGGAAATGGATTCACTGACTGAATCAGATCCGAGAGGAGACAGCCCTGGGCTGGGAAAGGCAGACAGACTCACTTCACTGCAGGGCACCCTGTGTGCTGCCACTGCCAGAATCCCCGAGGGGAGCTGACCCCACAGGTTTATCTCCGAACCTGGCAGAGCCCAGAGCTGGGGAGGCGCTGTGTGAGCCCTGGAGGTGGGACCAGCCCTGGGACCAGCCCTGGGACCAGCCCTGGGGCAGGGGGCTGTGCTGCTCCATCGCTGGAGGAGCCCAGGGAACAAGCCAGGCTGTGTCACTGAACCTGTCCCGTGCTGCCCCAGTGTCATCCTGGCTGAAACACCTCCAGTGACATCCCTCAAAACAGTTTTTCCAGACAGTGTTTGCCATGCACCCACTCGTAAAACAGGCGATGCTGCTTCTGGCAAGCTCACATCATGCTGCAGCAAAGCTGCTCACAGGCAGGAAGGTTTCTAACCTGCCCATTGAAGTGTTGAAGACAGACTTAAACAAATATCTTCCCCCTCTCCCCACAAGTTTGTTTAAATTGCACACTTTTTAATTCTCGATTTTATGTTAATATTTCTACTTTTTGAGACAAAAAGCCTGGATCTGAGACATCAGCCAGCCTTCCCCTGGCTGACACATCCCTAGAGAGGCTACAAAAGAAGAACGGAAGTCTTTAGTAGAAAAATTATTTTAAAATATAAGCAGTTATTTCACAATGAGCTGCCCTCAAAACCAAGTGCCAAATTTCTATTAAAAATTAAACCTTTAAACCAAACACCAGTCAGGTCCCAGCCACTTGCTGGGGAAACCATCAAGAATCAACAGAGAAAAGTCTGCAGGTGCTCTGCCACACGCCCCCAGGGAAGGAGGAGGATTTCCAAGGCTGTGTTTCAGCTTGCCTTTCCCCCAGCCAGGCACCAGGCAACCCTTGGGAGCCAGCAGCTGCCAGGCTGAAACCTCTGCCCTGACAGACTGCTCGGGCAAGGTCGGTGCCTTATCGATGGAGCCACAGCCAGCAGCAGAGAGAGAGCACAGACAGACAGAGCTGGGGAGCAGCAGCACTGCACTGCCCCTGCCCCCAGACCTGCCAGCAGTGGCCCTGGTTTTAGATCTGCCCCGTGCCCCAGGGAAGAGTCAGAATAAATCAGGATGGGAAGTCATCTGTCCATGTTTCTGCTGTTCCACATCAAACCAGATCCATGTGTGAGGCTCTCTAGGAAGAGGTTCAGGCAGGGATCACAGTCTGAAGCCACTCAGCTTCCACCCTGCCCTGGAAACTGGGACACACACCCAAGGCTGGGCCTTCCCTCCCAACACTGGTGTCTCTGATCTCTGATGTCAGTCCGTTCTTGTCCATGGCTTGTCAGCAAGAAAGCATCTCCTCCTTTCTTGTGAGCCAGAGGAAATGCTCTTAGAGGCAAATGCTGGGGTGACACATTGCTGAAAATGGCACACGCTGTCCCACAGGGATAGTGCCACGTGTCACCCTGCAGCAGGTGCAGCTCTGATGGCTCTGATGGACCTGTGCAGATCTTAGCTGGATCAAGCATCACTCCATGAATTATCTTTCTCCAGATAAACATATCTATATGCATATAAATACACATATATATGTGTGTGTGTAAAAATACATAGATACATTGATTAATACATTATATAAAACCACAGATTTATTGTATAAAATAACTGGTAGTATTGGACATGAGCCTGGGTTACTGAATGCCTGGAATAATCAAAGAAGGCAACAATTATTTTTTCCCCTACAGGAGAAGGGTTCTTAACAAAATTACAAATTAAACATTATTTATAAGGTAACCTTGTCACCAAAGCCTCATGCAGTGGAAATAAATTAGGGCTCATCCATCAAGAGCAAATGCTGCTGTTCCAGTCTGCTCTGGTGCAGTTTCCAACCAGGCTGAGCAATCTCCCAGCATTTCACCAAGCCCCTGGAGCTGATCCCATCTCGGCTGCCTGGTTAATCACCCTTTGTGCAGAACACTCCAGATGAAGTCAGCACCACATTAAGGTAATCTGGAGCTGCCTGATTCACATAATCAAAGTCACATCCCCAGGGCTTGCCTCCACCGAGAAACCAATAGAAATAGCCAGGATGTGAATTACCAGGATGTGAATTATCAGTGCCACAAGCATTTGCCTTAAATCCTTCTCCCCACCAAAACTACTCTCTCCCTGTTCAGCCTAACCCAGTCACCACAGCAAACTGGGCTCGGTGACCCAAAGGTGATTTCAGAGTGAAGGGAAGGTGTGGTGATGGAAATTAGGGTAAAAAGCTGCAACTCGGCAGGATCAGCTCTGCTGCTCCTTCAGACATTCCAGGTGAGTCCTTGGACATCTTTCCCTTTGGAGGTAGGAGAGTCACCTTCTTCACTTCCTAGCCCTCTCTCATTTTAAGTAAGGAATTATGCTTTACTTTTCCTTCTTTCTGAATCCTTCAAAGTTCCAGACTTCTGCAATATCAGCAGCAAATAACCTCTGCTGCTATGAAATGTTATTTTATCATTGTTAAGTGTCATTTGTCATAGAAGAATGACACTTCTGATTTCTTAAAATGTTCCCCATGTGAGAGACCTTGGTTTCCCCCTAATTACCAAATTCCATTCTGATATTCAGAAATAAAGGACATATTACACTCTAAAATTTCAGGATTAACTGGAGGTCACATCCAGCATGGCTGTGAACCTCCTGAACCATGGAAGAGGTGAGAAGACCATGGGCAGTGTTGAATCATTTTTGTCAGAGAAAGATGATTTTATTGACTTTTATAACAGAACACAAGACCTTGGAAATTATTTCTGTTTGAGAAAATGACAGGGAAAAGCAAAGCAGCAAAGCAAAGTGCCCCAGAGCTGATGGCCTGCCCCCAGAGCAGCATGCAGGGTGTCCTTCAGCTGACAGCAGTTCCATCAGCAGCCAGGCAGCTGCATGTGCTCCAAGGTGCCCAAAACACAGCAGGCTGGCAGCCCCCCACTCGCTTTGTTGGGCCTGCTAGCCAGTGGAGCTGGGAATCAATTAGCAGGCAGGCTGATTAAGTTGTATGCAGCAGTGTGGACAAACATCCCAAAGGGACTCTCAGCCCACTGTGGATGCTGGACCAGCAGCCCATCACCCTGAGGCTGCAGGAGCTTTAAGGGAGAAGTCAGGGACAAACAAGGACAAATTTGGGCAAACTGTGTGAGCTGCTGCTCCGTTGTGCAGACACATCCATTAAATCCAGTCTGTCCCATGGAGCAGGGATTTGCTGTGGGGCAGCTCTACCACAGCCAGCTGCCAGGACTCATATTCCCTCCCCACCCCATCTTCACATTTTTCGTAAAGTTCTTCTCATCCTCACATTTTTTAAGTTCTTCCCTGGTGTGAAAAACCTATTTGGACTTTGGGGAGAGAGTTTTCTAGTCGAATCCTAACAGTAAAGTGCCTTTTACAGGCAGCAAATTACTGTCCAGCATTAAAAAGATGAAAACCCAGGAGGAAACAGAAGGTAGGAAATTCAAGAAAATAATCACCCACTTGGCCAGACTGAAAACAGCAAATTGCTCTGCAAGCTTATCCAGACCATGTGCAAGTATCCAAGATTTTTCCCTTTTAACTGCAAAGTAATCTATACCTACCCACTTGTGAACTTTAGTGAAAATAATGATCTGGCACATATTTATAGCAGAAGTCATGGCACATTAGGTATTCCAAAGGACTTATGTAAGCGTCACTTTCCTTAATACAGCTTTAGAGAAAATGCTTTAAGAAGCTTTATCAGCATAAAACATATTTCGAATTTAATGGAAATTAGTAATTGGCATGGCAAAGTCAAAGCCATCTGAGTGGGATGACTTAACCCTGTTGGACAGTATTTTCCACTAACTATAATGGTTAATCTGCCAGCTGAGAGAGGAAAATTCTCTTCTATTGTCAAAGTGAAACAAAGGAGGAAATTTCTGCAGCTGATGGGGACTTGTGGAAATAAATGGAATATGGTAAATTCTATGGAATAAGGTGCATTCTTCAAAACAAATCCAATTAACTGTAAATTGAGTCAGAGCAATGTCCCTATGGCTAAACTAAGCACTGGGGCTTAGTCTGGCCTCAGCCTGTGTCTCCTGAGCAGGTAATTTCTTCTGGAGGGTCCTGGTGTGAATTTCCAATTGAAGTCCTCTGCTCTGAAATATTTGCACCTTTTTCACACCCATTCAGTTGTCGACTCCAAAATACATTTTATATGCAAATGGAAGAGCCTAAGACCTGGATTTCCTTTCAGGAGTTGGTAGCAGAATCCAGGGCAGCCAAGTCCTGTGTTGTTACACATTCCTGAATTTGTTCAATTAGATGTATGAATTAAACATGCATTTACATATGCAGAAGCCTGACAAGGCTTTGTGGAGTTTAATTTATACTCTGAATTTTGTTGAGCTTTGTCTCTTACCCTGGCATTCCTGTAAAGAGCACCCAACCCCACTTACCACAGTAGATGAATTTGGAAGAAAGCCACTCTCTCTCGGGTCTCAGGATAATTTTGTCATTTGGGGTAGTTAAGGACACCTCGGACTTGGGATGCATCCTTCTGCAGCTACAAGCCATCTGCTGGTAAACATTCCTTCACAAATTCACTTCTCTGCTATCATCAAATATATCCCTATTAACTGGAAATTAAGCTCCCTGGGAAAAAAAAAAAAAGAAAAAGGAAAAAAGAAAGCACCCAAAAAACCAATCCAAACAATTTTTGCTTAAAACCAACAACATACCCTCAAAATTCCTCCTACGAAGGCCATGTCAAGACTCTTATTTATCCTAAATTCAGCCAACATGTGGGTACTGCTGGGCTGGGCTGGGCTGACTACAGATTCCTCCTGGCCAATCCTTGCTGACTCCTGCTGCTCCCTTGTACTCAGACTGCAGTGGTGTTAGAAAGCCTTCCTGGGGCTATTTAAAAAGAGATCCTTTTGGATTACAAGACTTTTCCTGAATTCTTCTATTTTCTGGCACTTATCACTTGCTGAATTTTTGGATTCTTCATTAGAAGCAGCAACCATATCAAAGCAAGAGTGGTTACCAAGGATTGTTGGGTTCCAAATCCCACAGGAGTTAGAACAGTGAAGATTTGTAGCCTACTAAAATCTAAGGTCTAATGAAATCTCCAGCATCTCTATGCCACTAAAATGTATCACTTCCCTTCAACAAAATGAAACTGCCATACCTCCAAGGTTTTCTTGCACTCAGCCAACTGTAATTTCTACTTTGCATATATATAATTTGCTTCTGTTATAAAACTCTTACTCTGAGAAACATACTGTCCACCTGTCACTCTCCTCCAGAACCTCCAGCACTGAACTGATAATGCAACCTTTCATAGAAATACTCCTTACTCTCCACCATGAACTCCTTGGGGCAAGAAATTATTTTTTCCCCTCTTTTTGTGTGTTGTGCCTGACACAGCAGGGGCCAGATTCACATCAAGCAGCACATAATAGGATCCACAGCACAATGAGTGATAACAAGCAGAGTGGTAAATGATGTCATTTAGTGGATACTGTCCCTGTGGTTCACTGATGGCAGTTTTTTTATTGAACAGGTTTTCTTCACAGTTTCTTACTGATCTAAAAGTCTGTCTCTGTCATTATGCCTGTCTGGGTCTCTATTTAATGCTTTCCTACTGCAGCTCCTTTTTTCCTGTCCCTCTTTCTCAGCCTGCTTCAGAGACCTGGAGACTCTGTTCCTGTGTATCCTTTGCTTTGCCTTTCTTTGAATTTCTTTTCCTTTCTTTTCCAGTTTCACTTCCCAGCTTGGACAGTCAAGTGCTTCTGAAGGCCACGGTGGGACTGCTACCACAGAGAAGCAGATTTGCCCCTAAACCAGAGATGATTCCCACAATCACACACTTAGGACACGCAGCAGGAGCTAATACCAGGCTGCTTGCTGTATTTCTACTAATCATCTTGCCCTCATCCCATCTGCCACCTCTGCTTTGCTCTGGCTCACCCAGCTCCCAGTTTCACAGCACTCAGTGCAGAAGAGCAAATTGAATCCAAGCTCTCAGCACAACCTGCAGCATCTGCTGTTGCACACTGGGCTCCCAGCACAGGCTGCTCAGTCCCAGCCCCACCTCTCCTGTTTGTACCACAGCTCCCATCAGAACAAATGAAGAACATATTAATTAATTTGTACCTCAACTTGGAAGTTTCGCGTGCATTGTTAGGAGTAGTCAAAATAGCTCTGCTCTGTGTGGAAATATCTTTTGGCTGTGTCTTCCCATTGACTGAAGGGCAGCAAAGCCAGGAGCCCCAGCTCAACCTGGGAGCTCATCTCTGCAGGTCAGAAGCAAGTGAGAGATGCAGGTGAATAAAAGGTGGGATGGGAAAGCAAAACAGGGAAAGATAGGTAAAGTTCCAAGGTCTATACTGTGTGTTCATTTGAATAACACTTATATGAGTGTGGTTTTCATTATTAACATTTTTAAAAGCTAGTGAAATTTAAACAGAAGTAAATAATCAGAGCAATGTGTTTACCTCCATCAGTCTTACCTGTTTTTTATAACAGAATTTCTCAACAATTCCTAAGTTTTAAAGAAGATGCTTTTAAAATCATAACCACGATGTTTGATTTACCACAGACACTGAGGCCAGGGTGTTTTCTGGCATAACAGCCAGAGCAGGAGGCCAGGGCAGGAGGAGGCAGCACTGCAGTCAGGCAGCTCCAAGCACTGATGAAGAGGGTGAAGTCCCAACAGCCCCAAGCTGCCCTTTGATACCACAGCCAGCTGTTTCCTGAGTTTGGTGCATGTGTTTGCCCCTGAGGACACCTTGTCCTGCATGGCCATTCATGGCTTTCAGCAGGAGTGGTGCACAGCAGATCCCTAAACGAGGCGTGAGTGTTCTTCTTGTACCAAAATCAACTCAGTGAAATGATGGGCCTGGGTAAACTAATGGGAATCCTATTATCCACCAGCCCAGCTCCACTCTGCTTTCTCTTGGAGGATGGTACCTCGGGCATTTTCACTTATTTGACACTGATTACTTTTTCTGGAGCCCAGCTGCATTGGCTCTAGCCCTCATTTCTTTTCCTCACAGCGCAAATCATTTTGATGCCTGCACAGCCCTGAAACAAAGCAGCCATTTCTTCCTGCTCTGCTCAGCCTGGTCCTTCTGCTGGAGATAATTCATGTGCCTACCCTTCTCATCCATCCCTGGAAAGGGGGAGGGCTGGGTTATGTTTAATAAAAAATATCTTACACTGTTTACTGACCAAAGAGTTGTTCGACAGATGCTCCATTCTTAGCCATGCTTAAATTATTCCCTAAGCAAACAATACAAACTGCACACTTCATCTTACCCAACACAAAAATAAACAGAACACGCAAAATATATGGTTCTGGTTTAAGTTCCCATATAAAGAACGCTGATTTCTACTTTGCTTAAATATTTTCTGCATAATGTTTGCTTGGTAATTTATTCTTTTACTGGCTACAACAAATTAAATGTCAGAACCTGTTTATTTTATGAATTTTTAAGATTAATAGTGAGTCTCCTATTTCAGCTTAAATAATGTTGTTGATGAGATACCTCTTGATGGATTGTATAAATAAAGCCAGATACAGAGATTTAAAAAACTAGTGCTAGGTTTTTTCCTTGTTTTTCTTAGCTTACCAAAGAGGCAAGTCAATAAAGAAAACAGCTCTATTTTCCCTAAAACTTCTCAGGTGTTTGAGTCTCCTGCAGAGGTAAGAAAAGGCACTACCTGCAAGATCACTGCAGATCTGCTTTGCTGCTCTGGGGCTCTCCCACCCCATCCCACTGTGTCCTGTCTGGGATGGGGTGAGGCTGGAGCTGCCCCAGGGCACTGGGACCAGCCCCTCCATCTCCCAGGCTCTGAGGGCCCCTGGGACTCCAGACTGGGAGCCACTGAGGCCAGCCCAAGCCACAGAGCCCCTGTTCCTTCCAGCAGGGCCATCCCCTGACGGGCTCTGCCCATCCTCAGCCCAGTCCTGCCCTCAGCCCAGCCTCACAGCACTGCAGACACTGCCAGGGAGATGCAGAAAAATCTCTTTTCACCCTGACCTTTGAAATCTGGAGCTGTGTCAGACATATCAGACACCAGATCTCAGCTGGAGTGAAAATGTCCAAGGAAGGATCTGATCCATCATGGCCCTTTTGCCTGGGCTCACTCTGGGCTCTTCAGGGCTGCCCATAGCTTGGAATAAGATCCAGTCTGAAGTTCTCACATGCATTTAGTATAAATATTTCCCACTAATTAAACAATTTGCTCATGAGCTGTAAGTGGATTAAGCCTGGCAAAGGCCTTTCATATCTCTAAAGCCACCTTATGTTAATTCACAAACAAATTATATACCAATTTATTTCACACAAGAAGGCAGAGGGAGTAAGAATCAATTTAGAAACACCCTGGCATTGCCAGGAGCTTACTGCAATTTTCACTGCAAAAGCAGATGTTGGGCTGTTCTCTTGCTTTCTTGAAGCTAAAAACCAAAGTAGTGTGTAACCCAGGTCTCCAAAGCCCCATCCACCTGCTGCCAGCAGCTCCTGCCAATTGCTGTGTGCTTGGAGCCCACCAGGGATGAATTTTTGTATTAAGACTTCTTTAACAGGGTCAGGGACAAGCTCCTGCCTTGCTCTCACTACTGACAGACTTAAAATTGTCAGTAGCAAGGAGTGGAGGGGTTGCCAGGGCCCAGTGTGTGTGTGAGTCACATGCTGCAGCAGGGCTTCCCCTGGGCACATGCCAATTCTGGCTTTTTGGCTTTTTGTCAATACTGGCTTTTTGGCTTTTTGTCAATACTGGCTTTTTGGGGCTGCCTCACCATGTCACTTCCCACCAAATATATACAAAGAGAAAGAAAAGAATAAAACATCAGAGGGGAACTAATGGGTCTGATTCATGGGGGTGTTTCTTCAGCTTTAGGCAATTCCACCCAAAACTCTGCTTCAGAAATGCAGAAGAACTGAATGCAGAGAGCAACAGTAGGAGCAGAGCAGTTTCTGTGAGTAGTGGGGCAGGAGCAGTGATGCAGCCCCTGAGGGAAACGAAGGATGCAGGTGGAAAGAGAAGCAAGGAGATGGCCTCAGTTCATCCATTACCCCTGCAAGGAACAGAGTAAGGAATGGGAAGCCTGGGGCAGAGGAACAAGGTTCTGGCTGTTGCTGGGCTCTGTGCTCCTGCTGGGATCAAGTGGCAGCCACAGTGGGTCACACAGGGGTGCTGGGTTCCCTGCACAGGTGGTGCTGGGGAGGGATGGCTGGAGAGAGGAGATGCTCCCCAGGAGGGATCAAAAGTGCAGCTCTTCAGATCACTGGGGTGTTTCTGTGGCTCTGGGTGAGGGTGCACAGTGAGGGTGAACCACCACCACCAGTGACAGTGACAGTGACAGACCCTTGAGTTTATGCTGTCAGCCTGAGGATGAAATGGAATTTTTGGACACTGAAGGGGCAGTAGGGATGGCACTGACACCTTGCCAAGGAAGACAGACAGAATAGAAAACAACTGTTTCTCACATCAAAGAATTATTAGACTCCACCAGTACCAGTGGGTATTCCCAAAACAAGTGGAGAAACATTGGTCTGATTTCTCTCCATAGCTGGGGAGTGCTTGTCCTTGGCAGCAGGGATGGGACAGCTGGGCACAGAGGTGTTTCTACCGTTTGCCCAAGGCCCCTTGGCCAATCCCACCCCTGCACAACTTGGAGGGCTGGACCCTGACAGTCCCAAGAACAACCTGCCCAGGTGGCTACTCCCCAGATGAGATGTAGGTCAGAGGAGTGTTAAAGAGCACAGAATCACAGAATGGTTTGGCTTGGAAGGGATCTTACAGATCATCCTGTTCCAACCCCCTGCCACGGGCAGGAACACCTCCCCCTAGACTGGTTTGATCAGAAATGATAACAAATCCATGCAAAATGGCTCCTTCATTTAAATAACTCTTTTACCAAAGTTTATTTCTTATGCAGCAGCAATGCTAAGAGGGACAGAACATCTCTTGGAGCTTCTTCTCACTAAGAAATTCCAAACTCAAAAGGAAAGACCTGTAACTGAGACAAAGAGGATTTACTTCAGTTCTTTTTGTATCCATGTAGGTTGCTGAGTCTTTTCTCAGTGAATTACAATAGATCACTCAGCTCAGGATCCCTTTACAGTCTTCTGGAATTAGTTCCAATAACAAGTGATGGAAATATTCCATTCAGGCAAAGGATTAGGAGGAGATATACACACCTGGTGTGAAAATTAGCAGCTCATAAGAACAAAATTATTATTTCCTCTCCACCCTGCCACCAATCTGCAGCCAGTAGTGGGTTCAACCAGCTGAAATTAAGGGCTGTTTTATGGCAGCTGAAGGAGTCACCCACTGTGCCCATCATCTGTTGGGGTCAGACCAGATGCTGAGAAGACCTCAAGGCTCATGTAGGGGCTGGGATCCCAGTGGGAGGTGGGTACAGCCCTTGGGAAGGAGCTGAGGTCCAACCTCCCCTGTCTGAGCAACCCCAACCCCACACACAGCTCGTGCTTGGAGGAAGCAGTGGGATCCTGCAGGAATGGCTCTGTTGTACTTCTCTGCTCTGAGGGGAAAGCTGAGCACACTGCCTCATCCCTGTGCATCCTCAGGTCAGGAAGCACTGCCATGAATTTGCTCTCCACTGATGGACTCAGCTGTGTGACAGACTCTGCCTGAGGGCTCAGAGTTGTCATCGAGGGAAGTGGCACATTCAAGGCTGCTTCACTGGGACTCAGAGCTGGAAAATGCTTTCAAAGTGCACTGGATAGAAATATAGACCAGTTAAAGAAATATTGTCACAGAAGAGACAGAAAGACACCTGTGTCTTCATCCAGAATAGCCAATCTTTATTCTTCACAGCTGACATTTTTATGGTTTTCTGAGGCATTGTGTTTCATTCTGATTGGTAAGTAACTTATGGCCATTCAGTTCATTGGTTAGTAATGGCTGGTGTAGGCATCCATCCTAAAAAAACCCCTTTCCTCTCTAGGGATGTTTGCATTCTTGTCTCCTGGGAAAAAGATGTTTCACGTGGGTAGATTCTTTCTTCTCACAGGTGCAAATTGGTTCCCACAGGAACAGATTGATGTGCAAGCTGATTCTCTCTGTTACAATTCCTTTCTCACAGGACCTTATCAGGCCAGCTGTTAGCTGCACCCAACCAAAGCAGCAAGGCCTGAACCATGGTAACTACAGCCTCATTACCATTGTAACTTAATTATTCTTTTTACTGCAAAGCTTTTCCCAGTGTCAGACCTGCAATCATCTCTAAGTAAGACATTTATATTCCCCTTCCTGTAAATCAAACTTGGAACAAATAAAATTTTGTGAAATTTTGCTGAGCTCCTGCTGTTTCCTTTGCATTAGCCTGCCCCAGCCAAATCTCTGTGTGTCCTCGTGGACAAACAGTTCAACTCCTTCCAACAAAATTACACACTGAATTTGCAGACCCCTTGTTTTTCACTATTCCACTAGAGAGAAGAAACAGCATAAGGCTTATATAAAGAGTGACCCCAAAACATGAGAAACTTGCAACCTCTGAACAGATCATCTGTGAACTTGAAAAAGGGCTCAGTTAATTGGCTAACAGAAATATTTACCCAGCTAGAGGGAAAATACTCAGCCACAGATTTTTATCTAACAGTGTCTCTAGTGACAGCTTAACATGGAATTTGTACTCAAAGGAGTAATTTAACTTCAACAGGCTTTTCCTACAAAGAACACTGAAAATTGCACTTTCCCTGGTCGATGTTTTCATTGTTTCTGGTATAATGTTCTCTCAGTGCATAGAAGATTACTCATATTTTGTTACTCATATTATTTACAGACAGAGGTCTCAACACATACACAGGTATTGTGTGTACCACTGAGATGTTGGAGAGAAAAACTGCTGAGATCTCCACCTCTCCAAGAGAGAGAGGTTTGAACCAGTTCCCAGATGCCACATGACAGTTAAAATAGAATTATACTCATGTTTTTATTCAAATAACTACTCTAAAATTACAAAAGATAAGTACTACCTTTCAGCATGAATAAACTTGAATATATGCTAAAAATAATCCCACATTAACTCCTGAAGTCGCTGCCTTCTGGAAGGTGTAAATGGATAGAGTTTGCTTTAGACATTTTACATAACCATGTGTCAAAAAATTCAATAGAATGAAAATTGCATATCTGAAAAGTGAATCTGCAGCTATTTGAGAGGTAGTGTCATTTATTTTTTTAAACAGCAACTCAAATCTTTTATCTAAGATGAAGATTTTTGACGTAAATAATTTTTTTACTCTGGTGGCATAAAAATTTTAGGGGATGGGCAAAAAAGATCTGAAACAGTCTAGGGATTAAGGTACAATTCTCTCACCCTCACTTAGAACTGTTTGTACTTAAGAATGTGAGTAGCCCCAATGAAATCAGTGAACTCCACTGCAGAGAAAGGGACGACTCAAAATGAGGAGGGCAAGCAGTGTCTGAGCCACTTCTAATAAATGTCCTCCACTGGCAGCCTGTGATTTCAGCTATAAAGCAGAATCCTCCCCCTTTTTTTTTTGTATTTTTGCATATCACAGCAGATTTTTACCTCAGCAAACTGGTAAGAACAGCACAGGACATCACATTTTGTCTCTGCTGCCATGGAAGATCCTGAGGCTCCTGCAAGCTCAGAGAGGATTATTTCCTGTATGTCACTTATTTCTTGTGAAGTTCTCTCAGCACAGTGTGTGGCACGGGGCAGAGGGACAGCACAGCAATGCTTCAGCAGCTGTCAGGGAGCTCCTTGAGGAAGGGCAGGGCTGGGCTCTGTGTGTTTCTCATAACTCAGAGGACAATTTCCACCCTTGATTCAGGCATTGCTTTCAGAAAGTACATTACACCAGCAGAATGTCTGCAACTGTGAGTAATGAAAGGTGAATTAACCCAAGTACACAGATTACAAAACAAAGCACAAACAGCTTCTTTCTACATGCAAGAGTTCTGTAAATCCAAGTAAAGCAATACCATAAGTAGGCAAAATGCAATACAAAATGGATTTGTAAGTACTAAGCAAAGAGTTTGAGAACTACTGCAAATGGCAACTTCTGAGCATGTAAAACATGGAAGATTATGCCTTATTGGAACAGAATTCTTCAGGACTCATCATTTGTGCTGTAGTGTCAAGCACAGGATCTCTAAATACCTTGGCCCTCACTCTGCCACTTCTGGACACATCTTAATTACAAAGACACATGTTTTCAAAAATTATGGTATATATTATTATAGAACAGTTCCACTTCCCAACAGTATAGTGGTATCCAAATTTCAAGCTGATAAATGTGCAGTGAGACTCCTTAATGTTACTCAAAGTTCCAGTGTCAGGGAGGAAATTACATACTGGACCAGTTCCCAGAGAGGGTTTGTAAATTCATTTGGGGTCCCTAAACACTGTGCATGTGAGCTGGTTTTCCAATATGTTGCTAGGCTCAACAACATTGAATAATTCTGGGGAAAGAAATTCCCTGTAGAACTCCCAGGAGTGGATAGCCTTTCCAACACACAGTCTTTCCCTGTAGTGTCCAACTCAACATCCATAACTGGTAGGACAGGCTGACTTAATTTTTCGTTACTGAGATCTGTTCAGCACGTAACTTCACAGTTCTCCCTGCTCTAAGCTGGTTCTGCTCTGATGACTTCACCCTCTGGAAGTATAAATGCCTACCTCATTTGGACATCAAATACCACGCACTGGGAGTGGGAGGGTTTTGAAAGTCCACAGCTTCCCCTTCTGTCTTCTGACACGCATCAGAAATTCTCCCTGCTCCAACTGGAGCAGAGAAATCCCAGCACAGGCTTTCTTTCATAGCCAGTCCCTGCAGTCATACATTTGTAAATCATTCTCAGCTGTGGATATTTAGGATTCAAACATTTCTTCTTTTATCAATAAACATCCTTCAAAGCCGAGCCTTTGCTCTGTAACTAACTTGAATTCAACAAGCAAATTTCAGGCATGTTTTTAAGATCCAAACAATATGAATGTACAGTTAAGAATCTTTGTCTTTGCAATCAGTCATTTGCCATCATTTTCCTTCTCTCTACTTTCAAGTTTTAGCAGAACTGCATGATATTATGTCTTACATAATACAGACTGGATAATTACCAAATGTCCCATATGTTGTAGGTCATCCCCACAGCTGTTGATGCTTAAACTCTTACCCCCTGTTTCTCCATGAGCAGGCATCCTACCAAGTTTTGAAGCATACAATGGATTGGGTAGAGAAAAAGGATTCCATTCCTTTAACAAAAAAAAGGAAAGGAAAGGAAAAAAAGAGAAGAGAAGAGAAGAGAAGAGAAGAGAAGAGAAGAGAAGAGAAGAGAAGAGAAGAGAAGAGAAGAGAAGAGAAGAGAGAAAAAAAAGAAGGAAGGTTCTGAACTACCAGAGCAAAACATTTTAATTAGGCTGATAAATAAATCAGTCCAAAGAAGTATCAGAATCTTTCATGAGACGGCAAAATTTATCCAGCAGTGAATTTGAGAGTGGATTCTGAGGGCAGCCTGGAGTGTGGAGCAGGGAGAGGAAAAGATAGAAACAGCTGCAGGAGAAGAGGGGTTATTTTATTTTATTTACATGAGACACATCAGCAGCATGGCCCCTGACACAGGCACTCACAAGGAATTGCAGGACTGTCAGTGACTGACACTTTGGATCCTGAGGTGCAGAATTCCTGGGGCTCCCACAGCCCCATGTTTGGGGGAAGGTAATGGGAGCATTTTGTGAGCAGAGCCACTCATGGCTCAGCAGCAGAGACGTTGTCACATCAAACTATGAAGATGCAGAGCTTCCAGGAGGGCTTCTTTTCTCCTGCAGTTGATTTGTTTAGCCAAGCATAATCTGTATTTTAAGGCAAACAAGATGGTGGTGACTTATGGGTCACCTCATCCTCTCACAAGGGCTTTGTGAAAGGGGAAAGTGATTGTGCTGCCTCACCAGCAAAGATGGTGATTTGAGTAAGTAAGCTCAATTGTCTGAACAATATTCTGCAAACGAGTGAAAAAATTTGTATCAGAGAACAAAGGATGAGTCACACAGAATTACTCAATAAGAAACAGCAAGTCAAGTTTCATAGGATTTGGGTGATGTGGGTATCTCCTGAAATTATGCTTCTCTGCAGATCAGTCATGATGGAAACAAGACACACACAGCAGTGAAAATACCCTGTCATTCCATAAGTGGAAAATGTCAGGTGACAAAAACCAAAGCAAAACTCAGTCACCCTGTATTTCAGATAGCTCATGTAAACTCTGCAAAGTGAGCCCAGAGATCTCCCAGAGAAGTCTGAGGGGCAGTGATGTTTTACCCTCTATCCCATCAGGAACAAGAGACTGGTGACAGGAATGATTGAGGCTGGATTTTGACACTTGAGCATACATAGAGTAGGTGTAGAGAAGATTACAGTTATGCACACAGATGGAAGAAGCAGATCACTGGAGAACAGAAGTGTGACAGTATTAAGACAGATAAAGTAATTTATTTTATAGGAAACGATTATACAGTTGAGAATCGTGGGGTGCTTTCTTTTCCATCAGAGTGAAAAGGAAAGAATATCTGATTTTATTCCACATGATCCACAAGAGGTGTCATGTGCTTCTGATGGAGTCAGAGACATAAAATGGTTTAGAGAGTGGGTGAACATTTGGATTTCTACCTGATTGACAATGTGCAAGTCAGGGAATTGGCCCAGCATCAATGAGTATCTAATTAATTTTGGCATTAAATACTGTCAACACTGAGGGAAGAAAGTCATGTAACAGGTTCCGAATCAAGACGTTGCCCTATATTCGAAAAATCAGCATTGACATTAATATAATTTCACTAATTCCCTGTCCCAGGCTTTGCCCTGTGGAAGCTGGAACAGTTTTTATGTTTAGGAGTGGGGATTTTTTAACCAGTGTTTCTCAGTGTCCATTTAATCTAGTGTCCAAACATAAGAAAAACCCAAAACTCTGCTGGCAGTCACCCACTGGGAATTATCTTGATGTCAGCAAGAACTTCCACCCAAATCTGGCAGAATATGGTCTTCTGCTCAGAATTGCAGGATTTTGTATTTCTCTCCAGCAGTGGCACCATGCACAGATCAGGAAATATTCTGCATTCAGGTGCTAATGCTTCTGTCTTCTGTCCCAGGCAAGGTGTGCACAAGCAGGGCAGGTCCCTAGCAGCAGAATGGTTTGTATTCTGTGTGTGCTGGCATGCTGAGGACAAATTCTCTCTTATAGACAACCCAGGAGTTCCACAGAAATTAAAATATGAAATCTGAAATTCTGCTTGAACAGGATGGAAGAAAATGTGTCTTTAAGGAGGAGAAGCAATTTGAGGTAGCTCAAAATTATTTCAGAAATTAACTGACTTTGAAATAATTGGCAATGCTATCTAGGCACCAGGTAGGCAGTTATTTATTTTATAAAGCAAGAGTTCTAAGGGATGTTGAAATTGGACAGCAGAATAGTTGTATAAAATATATGGGTTTTCCTGCTAGTTTTCCCTAATGTTATCTGTAAAACACATACAGACAGTGCAAAGGCACCAGAGCCTTTCAAAGCCTTTTGTGTATTCTTCCTCTGCACACTAGAGAGGGAGATATTAGGAGTTGAACAAATCATCCAAAGCAATGTGTGTGCCTAAATTCTCTTTGTTTGAGTAGACTACACATTTTCTGAGGCTCTGAGTCCAGAGACAGCAGATGGTTGTTTTTCTCAGATATTTAGGCACCTACACATGCAAATAGGTGCCCAGCAGTATTTTCAAGCATGTCCAGACACTTCATTCTCTAAATAACCATTAAAAATATTGATGCAACATTTGCATCCTACGATTTTTTTTCGAAAATATCAAAGGAAAAAAATACTTCTGTAGAATTTTTTTTAACTGAAGAGATGAGCACACCCAGGCTACAGAGTGGGGACCACACAGATCTGGGGTGTTTCTGCCAAGTGCAAGACTAGACAGGGGAAAGAGATGGCAGCAGCTCTGGGAACAACCTGGCACTGGAGGAGGTAAAAATTGCAATTTTTGAGATTAAGAGAGATTAAGAGCTACAGCCAAATTTAGTTGTGTTGCAATCATGCATTTAAACATCTCTGTCCCTCCCTTCCTTCCAGGGTTCCCCAAAACTGACTGGGGACACAAAATTCACTTGGGCAGGGTGATTTGAAGAAGTTCAGCTGCCATTTACCCTACAAAAGTCCTGAACTCTAAAAAGAGAAGAAGGAGGCAGCTCAGAGAGGAGAAGATGAGAAGTAAAAACACTAAACAAAACCAGCAAATTTGCTCCCCCTTTTCTAGGAACATGGATCTGAATGCAGCAGAACTCTCTGATAACCAAGCAGCCTGTGCTGGGTTCTGCTGAAGAGGAATAGGGTGTCACCTCTGTCCTTAAGGAGAATATTTGTTAAGGAGGATATATGATGCTTCGTCCTAGAGATACCATTTTTAGATTCCTGACACTTCAGTAAATTAGTTTATAGCAAAATACAAAAGAAGACGGTCTTGGGGAACAATTAGAGAGCTTTAAAATGCAACAAAAAGTTACAGGGAAAAAAATCTCTTTGCTATAATTGATAGTTTTGTCTCAAAGGGAATTAACAGAATTTTATGACTTTGATCTTCTAAAGAATGAGGTTCTTAACTTCATTAGTCATTTTGCTTCAGTTTCAGTATGGATGCCACAAGAGAGAAACCCCCAGCCTTTTAAAAAGGGCAATCCTCCTACATTTGTCACAGCTGCCCTACTGAAGTTCCCTTCAAGAGATCAGTTAGAGATTTTGTGGCAGAAAATCCATTATAATTAATGAGCATTCATAATTAATGGCTGGCCTGATGTAGCCTTTGAGAAGGTTCACAGATTTTCTCCTTATAATCTTAATGCAACAATTTCACTTTATGATCACAACCTTTCTCTCCACTTAAAAACTTAGCAGAGGGTTAAATAGCAGGAGTTAGATAATTCCACTATTAACCAAAGTTAAAAGCTCTTTAGTTTGCTGTTCTCAGAGACTGCACTAACTGTTCTGATTATAAAGCATGAATTTTAATAACAATACTGCACTGTACTCCTCACCTGCATAGGTTTAGAACTAATTAAAATGCAACAGGAACGTATCTGCTTCTATCTAGGCAAGGAACATGACTGAGTAACATCTTCTATCACCTCAAAAGAACCATCTCTCACTAACACTGCTTTCCTCTGCAAAGCTAAAAGTCAGGTGTAGCTCTTACTAATGGGGGAAATTAGTTGCAAATGTTTCTATTTGCTTTATATTTCATGCAGCTTTATGAGCACTGTTACAGGTGGGAAAAAGAAAATATTGTTTTTCTAACTGAGAGCGGAGTTTGAGTTTCTCAAATTTATTTCCAGGAAATTACGGCAATGAAATTAAAACCAATTTTCTTGCTCCGTGAAGGAGCAGATGTTCCAGAAGCAATAAGATTTTAGATTATTAAAACACCCCTTGTCACACGCTGATGGATTTTATATTCAATAAGCACAAGCTGCAGAGCAGCTTTGCCCAGGGCATTTCCAGCTGTCCTGGGGTGCGGTGAGGACCACGCGGGTGGATGAGCCGTGGGGCATTTCTCCAAGGCTTCCCAAAGCTCAGGCTGCTCCTGCTCGCTGCTCTGCCAGCCCCTGTGGCAGCGTGGGCAGGCACCTCACCTTGATTACTGCTAATTACAGCTCAGGCAGCCAGAGGCACAGGCACGGAGCTGTCACAGCTGGGGAGGGGACACGGGGGACTTACAAGGACAGGCTGTGCCCACCTCGGGGATGAGCAAGGGTGGGTTCTCTCCTGCAGGCATTGGCAGCCTGTTGCCACTATAATAGCAAAGGACACTGACTCCGAGCTTGGTTTTGGAGAAAATCTACTTTATTACAAAAGTTCTCTACTTTTATACTCTACTCCGATCCAACTGGACTGGATTGGTTAACTAATCAATACATTATGCCTGGTTGGCTGGTTAGCTTAACATCTTAACACAAAGAGATAGAAAAAGGGAGAGAACAGCACCTGCAGGTGTTTAGACTAGAAGTTATCATGTTTAGACTAGGAGTTCAGAGTCTCACAAGCAGAATCTGAGAAAGTTGGTTTTCTCAGTCTCTGACCAATTTGTGGGGACCACAGCAGCCGGGCTCCCCACTCACAGCTCTTGTTTCCATCTCTCCCTGGCAGCTGGATTCCTTCTCTTCTGGCTCCCCACAAAGGTCTGAGCAGCAGCCCCCACAGAAACAAGGAGAGGGTGCTCCAGGGTTTGTGGGGAGACTCAGAAATCTGCATCACCAGAGAAATTCCATCTGATTCGAGGCTGGGTCTGCTCAGGCAGGGACAGTGATTGTCACTTCTCTAATAAAATGTGTCTGAAATAGAAAGTGCTGACAACGTGTATCAAAGCCTTCTCAGGGAGTCAGACTCCGTCCCAGAACGAGGAATAAACAGACACAGAAACCTGATGTACGGGTTTGAGAGCCTTCTGTCTCCCTTTTAGGGTGACTATTTTCAGTGAATAGCACAAATCTTCCAGATCAGCTCTTCTGCAGGAATGGAAATGATGAATTTACCCTTCCCTTGTACATCTGCAGGTGTTTATAGAGAGCAGGAAAGTAGGGAAGAGATTGGTTTTCTCAATTAAGGATTTCATAAAAAGAAATTGAAACAAAGTTTTTGTTCTGCCATCCTACAGATAATTTACTTCAGTTTGGGACCAAACAAGATTTCAGCTGATGGAAACCTTGTCTCTGCTGAGGACACACCATGCCCTGTTTTCAGAGGTGTTCTGTGTGTTTTACAGAAGGTTTCTAGCACAACATCAAAAAGACCCTGGAGTTAAAACCAAGCAATGTGATCTGTTGAGTCAGACTGTTCTGAATGATAAATTAGCAATCACAAAACTGTTTTTCTTTATCAAGCAGCACACAAGCAATTAAACTCCCCAATCCCTGGCCTGCTGGGGAACGCTGTGTTCAATTTTCCTTTAATTTTTTCACAGTCATAGATGGAAATACATCTTAAAGCAGTAGCCAGCCACACTGAGGGACTGGTACCCCAGTGGGATGATGGTGTAACTTTCCAGAGAGTGTCAATAGCTTATTCATTATATACAAATAATATATATGAATAATATAATTATACATGAAGATTTCAGCTTCATCACCCCCAGGGTTCAGGTCCATCTTCCACCCTGTTTTAGATGGTCCTTTAATCTTTTTTTTTAAAATTTTTTAACCACATCAGAGCACCTTGCCACCTTTACTGATTAATCCTCTGGATCCCTGCAGGGTAAGGAAGTGTTACCAAGTCTGTTTTTCAAACTAAGGAGGAGTTTAAGATATTGAAAAATAGGCATCTTGTTGCACAGAACAGAGCAGAGATACCCAGGTTTGGCATGCATGCATGGAGGCAGGAACACCCATGGGCTGTAAAATAACTTCCATCTGGATGTCTAGGGGATCACCCAGGTTTAATAACTCACCTTATTACTTGCTGTTGAGTCCCCTCAGAGTTTACAATAACAACCTTAAGAAAAAACAGAGCAAAAATCAATAAACAGAGAAGAAAGAGGAGCCCCATCTCCCCAGGCTGTCACCTGCTGTCACCACTGACAGACCCTGCCCAGGGCTCAGAAAGACAGGAGGAGAAATTCCTGACACCAGACAGGTGAGTTGTACCAGCAAGAAGCCATAAATAAATATTCTGGTAATAAAAGGACCCTGTGATGATCTGTGAAGCTTTCCAAACAATCCTTGGCTCATCCCAAACACCTGAAACTGGCAAATTTATGTAGGGAGATGCCAGAGGACGTCTGCCTGAGAGTTCAACACTTTTTCAAGAGATGATGGGGATCCCCAGCCACTCCTGGTCTGAGCTCCCTCCAGTGAAGTTACATCACAGTTATATGGGAAGTTTTGCAGCGTGCCAGTGGAACAGGAGGAGGAGGGACACACCACAGGTGGGATATCTTTTGTGCAGCAGCCAGGAGAAAGACTCCTTTTAATCCTTTTGAGAAGAGACATGAATAGGAGAGAGGTGAGAGGCACAATTTTCCACAGCCTCCCCACATCTCCTTCTGATCCCAGAGGATCTGTTCAGGATGGGACTGGTACTGCCCTTTATTCATATCAGTTGGTGAGGGATTGCTAACACCAGGAGCAAACTGAAACCTTGTCTGAGTTGTAACCCTTCATCCTTTCTTTCCCTGCTAAAACAGAAGCCCCAGTCACTGGGGTGAAGGCTGGCAGCACAGACCCAGTGAGCAGCACACAGCCTTGTCCCTGCACATGCTGCTCTTGTCTGCCTCCCATCCAAGGGAGCACCAGAAACAGCCCCAGGGAGCATCCTGGTGCTGCAGGGACAGGACTGGCCTGGTCCCGAGCCACACAGGCAGCAGCACAGTGCCATCCCAGAGTGAGCTGACAGCCCTGAGCTGGGGGAAGCTTTTCTCCTGCCCAGGCTGGGCTGCTGCAGAGCCCAGTGCAGCACCCGTGGCCCCTCAGTGACAAACCCAGCTCAGTGACAGCCCAGCACTGTTTGACTCAGGATCTGTTCAAGTGTAAAGGAGGTACCAAAGACAGCCTTCCTCTGCAACCTTTTGCTTTTTCTTCCAGAGCACCCTCCTGCTTGTATTCCACACGTGTGGATGTATGGGAGCTGCCTCCCCAGGAGTGTCACTGGGTGCCACCCACAGCTCCTGGCTCTGTGAAACTCTTAGCAAGCTGTGCTTTGCCTTCTGAACGCACCAAGAAGGCGACTGCAGAAAGAAAATTGTGTCAATTTTTGTCAGGAGCCAGGGAATCCATGCATGGCCACACAGCCTTCCACCAAGGGTGAAGCCCTTCACCCTGCAGAGCCCCCAGAAGCCGTGGGGAGCTGCCCACCACGCTGGGTAATGAAGGCAGGGCAGAGGGGCTGGGATGCTGCCACCATTCAGGTTACAGCCAGAGTCATTCCCCTACATCCACAGGAGCAGTGCAAGGCTTCCTGGGGTGGGGCAGGTGTGTGGTGCTGATGGCCCACCCCATGCCTGGATGAACCACAAGGCTCCTCCCAGCCTAGAGGAGAACAAAGGATCTGGGTGCAGCACTGACCAAATACACACAGGCTCCCTTTTACAGAATCATAGAATGGTTTGGGTTGGAAAGGACCTTAAGATCACCCAGTTCCATCCCACTGCCTCAGACTTCTCTGGAAACTTCCTAAATGCTCCTACTTTGGCTGGTGCAAACATGTCCTGAGGAGCCTAATGGTAGAATTTAGTTTGAAATAGCACACACAAGCCCTTCTGAAACAAAACATTTTCAAGACTTCTCTGCACTTGAGCCAATTTCTTCAGGCATCCTGCCCCATATTTAAGAACCAAAGGCAAGATCCCCACATTAGGTGTCTAGTGCTAAGTTTTATGGCCCTGCACTTGAAAATACGTTGCTAAATATCTGAAACTCAGGCACCTGGAAATAAGTATTTGCCTTTGGAGCGAACGAAAAAGGAAATAATCCCTGTATGTTATTTTTATTTTCTTTCCTTTATATGGTTTAAAGCTGCTTTTATGCAGCACTGGAAAGTTACAGCCTGTGATTTGTTGCATTCTGGTCTGCTAATAGAAACATCCCCCTGACTGCTGCTCACTGTGCAGAGCAGAAGGATCGTAATGCAGATTGTAAATGGTTGCATTACAGAGAAAGATAATGTTTCTTTCCACTTTCATTTCCCTCGCTCGGTGTTTATCGTGGCAGGGGTTGCGTAAGCATACGAGAGAGAGATCATGCATTATTTACCAGGCTGGAACTGGGGACAGGCTCCAGCCTTCCTTCCAGAGTGTGGATGAGCGCCCAGCAGTTCGCAGCCGCTAGGATTCGTGCTGTGTTTGCTGGGAGCAGGGCTGCAGGATTGTTGAAGCAAATGGGATCGTCCTGCCAGCCTGGAGAGCAGCCCTGCGTGGGGCTGAGGGTCACAGGCTCTGCTCTGCCTCCTTTCAGCTCTGGACAGTTTATGCCATTATTTATTTCACACCTTGGCAAGACTGGACCAGAGCTGCCACCGAGCCACCACAACCATGAACCAATCCCTTAAGGCCTGCTGGGGCTCCAACACACCTGAACAGAATCTCCTGCTCTTGATGTGGCAGAGAGCAGACAAACCCAGAGGTGGGGGTGGCACAGGAGGAGGCAGGAGCCTTTCCAGCCCCAGGCTTGTCCCCATGATGCCACCGGGGCCAGCAATGCTGACCCAGTTTCTAAACGGGACAGGAAGTTGCAACACTCTGAAGTTTATTATCATTAAACTCTAGCCAGTGTCAGAGGCTCTGTGTTTGTCCTTGCAGTGCTACTGCCAGTGCACATAAAAACTAACAAAATAAGCCACTGAATGCTGGCAGCCTTGGGAAAGAATTAAAAAAATCCCAAAAACCAAGAAACAAACCCAGTGAAACTACTAAATAAGGAATAAGTTAATGAGGAAAAATTGCAAGGATCTGAACACTTTAAATACTCTTCCAAATTAAGGAGAACAAAGAGAAAAGATCAGCTCTTATTTTTGCAATTAAGGTGTTATTTATGGCAATTTAGCTGTTTTAAGATTAAGCCTGGATACAGTGCCACAGAAAATACATCTGATTTACTCCCAAGGCTTCTCACCATTTTCTATATGAGCACCAGCCAGCCAGCCAAAAAGCAAGAGGAGTTCTGAACTCCCTGTGTGCACACAAAGCACCTGTAAAACACCTGAGGATTCATGCCCACGCTGGGCAGCTGCACTGTGAGCACTGGAATCAATCCTCAGCCCACAGCACCGGCACCTCCAGGGCAGGAATCTGCCGAGAAACACGGAGAACGTCGTGTAGGAGCAAAAGGGAAAACCAGAGACTCTGGTTCTGTGTCTACACGCAGCCTGCATGTGAGGAGGGGCAGAAAGGGGATGCTCAGGGGGGCGCTGTGTGTGCAGGGCAGGGATCAGCCCTGCCAGGCGTTTGGAGGCACTCACCGGGCAGGGCAAACAGCCTCGCCCTGTGCCAGCAGCGAGGGAGCCACCCCCGCCCCGGGCAGTGCCATCCACCTCCAGGGACACACCACGGGCTCCAGGGAGGGAGGGATGGAGGGATGGAAGGATGGAAGGATGGAAGGATGGAGGTGGAAGATGCCAAGGAGCCCCTGGCAGAGCCCTTTCCTCTGCACCTCTGTGCAGGGAGGAAACTCACCAATGACCACGACATCCCTACGCATCTTTTGTAGTATCTTCCCCCTATTACAGCCTTGGAAACATCTGCAGAGGACCTGTATGTTAAACATCAGACTGTGCACACTATTTGTGGGATTCAGTCCCAGACGCCTTCTTGTTTTTCCTACATATTAATAACAACAATAAAGGAAATAATAAATAAAAAGGATGCAAAGCTTTGTTAAACTCAAAAACAGTTCAGAGAGGAGAGAGCTGAAGATGGGATGGTGCTGGGAAGACATACAGCCTTGCCATGCTGCTGCTCACGGACTCCCCTCTTTGAAGGAGGCATGAAAGGAGACATTGCAACGTGAGAGTTCAAACTCCGTGGCTCTGTTGATTTTTCCAGCCCCCGTGGCTGCCTGCCTCGGCATCCTGTTCTGTGAACCCGCAGGGTAAATAGGTGTAACTCCTGAGGCTCTGCGGGCAGGAGATGTGTTCCCAGGAGGGGCACTGGGGGCAGGCAGGAAAAACCCCTGCTGCCACCCAGGAGAGCAGCATGAGGCACTCAGAGCACTCGGGCTGAAAAGGGGGGAGAAGAGAGAGGGAGAGAGGAACAAAAATCAGGACAACCTCCCATAGAGGAAGACCTGCTTGTGAATGACAGGGTCCCCAGGACTTGTAAGTACACACGCAGGTAATGGCTCTTCTGAGGACGGATGCCGGAGGATGTGGACAGGAATGTGACAGGGATGTGTCAGCTTCCTACCAGAGCTGCTGGCGGCACAAGGGGTTTAACTGGAGCACCTGGAGCTTGGCAGGAGATGAGGAACATGCTGACCAGGGCCTCAGAGGGTGTCGATTTGATTTGATTTGATTTGATTCAAATCTAACTGACCAGAAGATTTGTCTTCTCTTCACTCACTCTCTCAGCAGAAACATTTATTATGCTAAGTGCAATGTTTAACCAGTGGTACTGTTGGCTGCAATAAGCAGCTTTAGCAGTTGCTGGGATCAGCACCCTGGGGCTGGAGATGGTGTTTCCCTCTGCCCAGTTACTCTTCCTTGCTTCTCTCCTCTCCCCTGCCCGTTTTTCAAGTTGCAATGCGTTAAAATAAAAGTATTAACTGCGCTTATCTGATGCATGGGAGATTGTGAGAGCAAGCTGGCGAGCAGCCAGGAGCTAATAGCAGCATAAAGCAATTTGCTGAAAAAAAGAATTAACATGCTAATTGTCAGGCTGGAGAGGGTGCTGGGGATCACAGAGAAGTAGAAAAAAAAAAAAAAAAAAAAGAAGGACATCGATTGCTCTAGATTTAAACAATAAAGGACTGAGGAAGAAAGAAAGGTTTTGAGGCAATTTTCTTCTTTTTTGTCCCGTTCTGTGCTACCCTCCCCCAGCTCAAAACCTCCAGCCAGAGCCTCAGGCACTCACGGGAATTTATCCGAAGATCTCTTCCCTTCCAGCGCGGTGTCAGTGCCAGGCGCACGGCGGGAGCAGCGCGGCGCTGCCCGGAGCTGCTGCGGGGCAAAGGCAGCGCCGGCAGAGCCCGCACAGCCCCGGCCCGGCGCGGGGAGCACGCTGCCAAAGAACTGACCTCGCCCAGCCCCGGGGAAGCCTTTTTGGTGCTTCTTTCTTGAACAAAGAGACGTCGCTCTTTTCTTTTTTTTTTTTTTAAATTATTGTTTTTAAAATTTATTTTTCTCAAAGCGATGAAAGGTGTGCCTGGAAAGCTCAAGCGGAAAGCTCAGCCTCTTAACGCTGGCTCCACAGAGCGCCGCTAACTGGGATTAAGAAAGTCAACTGATGCTTCCCAGCAGCGGGATTTCAGCAGCACGGAGCCTGCCGAGGCAGAGAACCGCGACGGCAGACCCGGCAGGATCTGAAGGCGGCAGCTGCCTCTCCATGCAGAAGCCGTTTCACCCCGGATTTACGTGCACCCCACTTCTGAAGAGCAGCTGGAAACCCGCGGTGCCTCCGCCGCGGGGACAGTGAGCGCTGCCAGCCGCAGCCGCGCCGCTCCTGCCCGGAGCCAGCCCCGGCGCTGGAGAGGCTCCCCCGGCCCATGCGGGGCGAGCGGGGCTCGCCGCGCTCCCGCACATCCCGGCTGACAGCACACGAGCCAGCGCACTGCCCAACCCAGCCGGGCTGCGGGAACGAGCGCCAGGACACCAGGTACCTGTACCGGTTTTGATTGATATTTGTGGATAAATGCTGTAAATATGAGCCGAGAAGATTTAAAAGAAAGTCACTGAGCCACGCAAGTGAATGAATTTGTTTTAGACAACATGCGGCTGGGTTGCATCCTTTTACAAGCAGGAACATTATTTCTTTCCTATGCCAAAGATTGACTGCGTTTGCCCTCCTGTTTTACTTCTGCTGTGGAAGAAATTTAAGCAGGAACATGTATAGTGAATTGCTCAATTCAACCAGTGCCACTGAAGCTCACCTAATGATTCAGACCAACACGCCCTACCTGAGCAGCACTCCGAGACCCGTGAGCTCCTCTGCTCTCTACATGTCGACAGCCAGGGTGTTAAAAGAAGGGGAAATAAATAAGCCAGACCTGGTGACTTACATCATTCTGTTTTTCTTTCTGTTCTTGACTGTGACTTTCATTGTGTTCTTCATAAACTGCCAGCTGAAAAATTCTTTTTTTGCTACTCTTCCTTACGACAGATCGCTCAGGGAGGCGAGGAACCCGTGGAGGACACAAGCTGTCTGACACGTCTCATTCCAGCAGGAGCAGGCACCAGGAACCCTGTGCAAGAAGGAGTCAGTGCCATGTGCCAGTGCATGGATGTGGCCCCCTTTAGGGTAGTGGGCAGGAGGAGATTGCTCAAAATTATGCTGTATGCCAATCTGAGTAGCTGTAAATAAAAAGCTCTGTTATGAACTGCTGAGAATGCTTTAGCAAATTCATACAGTTTTTGCAAAAAATTGCCCCGTGATTCCAGATTAAGCTCTGTGTGTATGCAAATGTCATCATCCACCCATTCAGTGTCCATACAAGGATAATTGTATTAACAACAATCTCTGATTTGGGCATCTGGTGGAGCTTGTTCCCCCATGTTTATGAAACTAAGCATCAAATGTAAAAAAACAGTGTATTTACCTAACAGCTCCACACTGAGATGAGTTTACTTTCCAGACCCATTTTTCCCAACTGCTGCTGGAACTGCGTGGTGATGCTGTGGGAGGCCTGCCATGCAGGAGGAGAAAATGAAAAATGTTTATTTGGGCTTTTGATTGTCATTCTGTTAAGGGTGTTTTTGATGTTTGAATGCATCGTGCATCAAGTCTTAAGTTACTTCTTATGTGAAACACTTATTACCCAAGGAATTTATTTTCAACTTTCATAAGCTGAAAAGGAAATGATTTGCCACAGCATGAAACCAAAATAATCAGGATGGGAAGAAGTGGGGAAAGAAAATGAATATATTTAATATTATGCAAACTAATGATAGGTGTGAGCAGAGTGCTCCAAGTTTGATACACAAAGTGGATAAGTTCTGAAAGCCATAAAACACAGCTTTATAGGAACAGTAGCTTTACTGCACAGTATCCCCACTCCTTGCTCTTCATCTAAACCCAGCCCAATTAGAAGCATGAATTATCAATATGGTAACAGCTTGATTCAAAACTGGTCACTGGAAATCCCCATCATTTCAAATTACTAACTATCTGATTTTGTTCTAAAATCAGAACAAAAAAAGCTTCTGCTTAACACTGGTAGCTGACAAGCTATTTTGTAGATGTTGATTTTTTGTAAACTTGCAGTTACAGCACAATTCCAGATCAAGCTGTGTGGACACTCAAGAAAGAGTGTCCATAATTCCCACAAACAGCAGGCAAAGGGCTTTTTAAATTTTTTTTTTAATATATCAAATGGCTCAACATACAGGAGAATTGCAGCTATCCAGAAACACCCAGTCCTAAATCCTATTTTAGCTGCAGTTTTTGGTATTGGATCATCTGAAAAGGGGTTCAAAGTGGTGTCAGATGCTGCTCCTAACCCTGTTCTTGACTTGCAGAGCACACCAGAGGAGCTGTGTGTATATATGTGTACATAACTTATTTCATCCAAAGGAGGAGGTTTTACAATGCAATTACACACAAACACAGGCTTGCACTCAAGAACACACAAAATGTGTATGTATGCAATCTGTTTGAAAGCTTTTTCTTTTTTAACCCAAAAATTGCACAGTTGATAACACTTCCATGTCATTGTCTTTGTTACCATGTTTTATTTTGCTCAAATAAGCTGAACTACTACATAACAGATTTCAATATTTTATTCCTTGATCTGTTGCCAACATTTCCTCTGAACCAAATTTAACTGGTGTAATTCAAGTAGCTACTCTAATGCAGAAAGCAACAATAAATGCAAGTGTATTTCTCTCAGCCCTTTTTGAATAAATCAAGTTTTATCAAATCAGGCATTTCTTATTTATTTTTAAATAATGACAGCTTGTTTTCAGCTACCAACCATAATGAGTTTGGTCTAATAATTTCTGCTGGCAAAAGCCTCAGAACCTGACAGAGCACACGTTGCTTTGCACTCTTTATTTAAACATTCAATAATAGCTTCAGAATAATCCTAATTTTCTCCACAGCCTGGTTGGAGTAATATTAGAGAAGAACCTGTCATGCTGAGAGCATTAACTGATTTTCTGAAAATGCTTTTATCCATGCCCTGTGTTGTTCTCATCAATATCCAGGATCATTTCAATTGCAGAAGAAAGTTTCATTAATGATATTCAGAATCATAGAATCCCAGAACAGTTTGGGTTGGAAAGGACCTTAAAGATCATTCAGGACCAAGCCCCCTGCCGTGGGCAGGGTCATTTTCCAATGCCAGGTTGCTCCAAGCCCCTTCCAATCTGGCTTTGAGCGTTTCCAGGGATGGGGCACCACCATAATTCTAGCCAATGTACAAAATGTATATGTAGAAAGCATTGTTTCACCAGGCTCAGAATTCAAGCCGACCAAAAAAACCCTACTTTCCAACCAGAAGCACACCAGGGAGGGACTGACAGGCACTGCTTCACTTGCTGGAGCTGTTTTATTAGATGTACAGCACGTGTGGGTCCCACATGGATTCTCCATCCCTTTCCCTGACTCTCTGCCAGCCACAGTCCTGCCCCTGACACAAACACAGCATTCCCTGAGTCCTTTACCAAATCCCATTTTCTCAATGTGCCTTTCAAAAGAGCCTCTGAACACAGCCCTGCAGCAGCCTCCCCCCTCCTGATGGCTTCTCCTCAAGGCAGACTGGAGGTCAACACACTGCAACACCAAAGATGAGGGAAACACCAGGAATCTGGGGCATGAGGCTGTCAGAAGCAGAGTGGTCCCATTCAGAGGAATTCTTAATATTACAGGCTTTGCTTTCAAAAGATGAGCAGCTCCTGTATCACTCTGAGGAGCATCAGTACACTTCACATCCACGGCTAAGCGCTCTGCTGAACCAGGACCTGCGTGTTCAAGAAGGTTCTCACTCTCCCTCTGGGCCAGGGAAACAACTCATCTCTTCCATGAGAAGGTGAGATGCACCCTTTCAATGGATTATGACTGTGGTACTTCATTCTGTTGGCTTCACCCTCTTAGTCGTGGATGGTTTTGAATGCACGGGCAGTGCCCACAGGGAGTTTGTCACAACACTGTACTGAGTGACCCAGGAGAAACCAGCTCTGTGCTCCTCTGTGAGAGCATTCCATAACTGGGAGCTCACTCATCCCATTGCTCTGCCTGAACACCGGGTTTGTTAACATTATGGGGCCCTAGCAGGACCCATCCCTCCTCATGCTTCCTGCTGTAGGTGGGCTTCCCCATGAGCATTTGTCCTCCTGCACTTCCCTTTCCCCTAACAAAAGTCTGAGGGTTTTCTACACCCCATGCCACATGGCCATAACTTCTGCCTGGAAAGAGCTCACCTGTGGGACTCACAAGTCAGTCAAACTTCACAGCAAGACAACAGGCAAAGAATAAATCCTAAGAGCTAAATATTCCATGTCTGTCTGGGGTGTCAGCCTGGTAACTAAGCCACTGCTGCACAGCAAGGCTGCCTTGCATGATCACACTCTCCAAACCTGTATCAAACCACTGGAGACACTGCAATTCGTAACTCACTTGCTTTAAGGAGATTTCTTCTAGCAGGTTCAGGTCCTGGTTTCCTGGTGACAAGCAGCTGTCCCACACCCACACAGCAGAGTGTGGCCAGACCTGACCCCAGCAGATCAAAAGGTTCAGTTCAGCTCTGCCAAGGCAGTGTCCCCACTGAACACTGCTCTGCCCATGGTCCCTGCTCTCCTACACATTTTGAGAGCCAGGAATTTATTATAATTTATTATAATTTATATAATTTATTTATAGGAGCTTTACCTACCTGGTATTTGAAACATTTAAAACAACGGAAGATATATCAGAATGAGATGGTGAAAGGAAGAGAGATCTGGATTGTGCTCACAGCACATTTGTGTTTAGGAGGTTCTTTCTTCCAGAAATTAGAGGTATAAGTAGAGAAGTTTGCTCTAGATCCATTAATCTACACAGAAAGTCTCCCGGCGAACAAGGTACACAGTCACACCGTCTCAAGTTTTTCCTCTTTTTGCCCTACTGGTATCATCAAATTCTTCCCTGCAAGGCTGAGCATCTGCATAGAGCACCTGCATCTGCATAGAATGGTGTATTCTATTCATGGACACAACCTGGTCACTCCTAAATTTGCACTTTTAAGTTTAATATACTGTATTTACCTTAATTTGTTAGAGGAAACTTAAGAATTTCTTCTATTAAAATCTTTTAGAGACACTGCTCACCAGAGACTTGAAATCTCAGAAAAAATAGTCTCCATTTGGCTCTTACAGAACAGAGCCCATTTTGTCTGTTTTGTGTCTGAAGTCAAAGTCACACACACAGCTCAAAGCTGTCTCAAGTGGCTCCTGAGTTTGCCATCAGCAGTTTCTCTAAGAGACTTCAGAAAATCAGGATCTGCAGGAGTGACTGAGTTACACAGCATTGATAAATTAGTCCTGGAAATAAAATCTGCTATTGCAAACAACAAAGTTATTTCTCAAAAAGAGAATGGAAAAAATTAAGATATTTATAAACAACAAAATAAAACTGGCCTTAGAACAGAAAAGTTGCTAGTTTAAAAGGTGTGGGGTTTTTCTTCCGAAGTCTTATGGAAAAAAGGAGCCCTGCAAGAAGCTGGAACACAGAATGGCTGGAGATGACCCAACAGCTTCTGTCCCCCAAAACATCACCCTTCACACCTCACATCTCCATGGGAGTGAAGTAGTTTTACAGCATTTGTCTTTGGGAGGGGAAATATTACCTAAGTACACTTCTCTCTGAACACAAATTGGAAGCTTATTTTCAAGACCTAAGTCTGAAAATAACTGATTTCACATCAGTGAAATGCATGAACCCCACCTGTCATTTTGTCTTCCTGAGACTTTCACCTTGCCCTCACTGTCCCACATCCCTGCAGCAGGAACATTTCTGTGGCACAGTCCCTGTCTGTGCAAACCCCACTTGCAGTGCAGCAGCTCAGTCTCTGCTAACTCAGAGCACCCCTCTGGTGACAGCCAAACCAACTCCTGTCTGAGGCAGGGGGCTCCAGGAGGTGACAGTGACAGAGCTGCCCCCTGCTTCTGTCCTGCTGCTCCTCCCTCCAGCAGAGCACGGGCAAATCAAACATCACCAGAGGGTGACTGAGCTGGCAGAAAGCTGTTCTGTACCCCAGGACAAGGAAGATCTCTCCTGTCACAGGGTATGGGACACCCAATGTTTAATTACTTTAAATGACAGGGAGGTATTTGCTTTTCACATAGAAGTGAACAGAACAGAAGTAGCCTCTGACTTATTTAACACATTGTGTAGGTTGGAGAGGGGGTGGAAGAGGGGTGTTTCATCCAAAACATTTTTCCATCTGTAAAAATGCCATGAATACAGAATTGCATAGGTTACTTTGGCTACCTGCTCCCGGAGTTCTTACTGTACCTCCAAATTCCCCAGAAAGACCAGCAAGATTAAACCCCTCTTCATTTCAGCATTATTTAAAACTTTTAATAATCAAAGTATTTTGTTTGCTTGCTTTTTTACTTAAAAACTATTCATAAAAATCCACATAAAGCTTCTAGAAAGCCACTAAGACACTGAAACTTCATCTGAGATCTTGCTCACAAATTAGGCTGTATAATCTGTGTAATACTGTCACAGTAAATCTTCTGGGGATTTTCATGGCAATCATTGTTTTGGAAGCAAATCCATAAAAATTGTACAGTATCAAGAGTTTAATTAAAAAAAAAAATTACCTGAGTGATTGGATTCTCATTCAGAGGAAAAAAGCTCTTATTATTGAGAAAATGACAGAATTTCAGAGTATTACTGCAGGTGGCAGTCTGCTAGTAAAATTAAATCCCACAGCAGGAAGCCCAGACAAGATAAAGCTGTATCAACATTTTCATTTCAGTTTTATACTAAAGAAATCATCTGTCATTGTGGAATTGGGATTCAGTGTTTTTGTACTCATCCTGCCAAAAAAAGACTTAATATATGCACACTAGTTTTCAACCTCTATTTCTGCAGTATCTTGGTAAACAAGGGAAAAGTTTTCTTCCTCTCAATCTTTAAAAATAAGCTAAAATACAGTTCACTAAACTTCTAAATGTACATTTTATTGCAGCAGTACTGAGTTACAAGAGATATTTGAGCAGCCTTCAATTCACTGAAAGGCTCCTGGTCAGCAGTTCAAAGCTCAACACATTCAGACACGGTAAGTTGTTTCAAATGTTATGGGTGGCCACAGTGGTAAAAAAAACCCAACCACCCCCAACAGTCATCAGATTGCTGAGGTCTTAAGAAATACTTCAGTTGGTAGTCCAAAAAATTGTTTATCTATAAGTACTACCAAAATGATACCATTTTGGCCAGCTGCATTCTACAAGGAAAACTAACTCTTTAAAATTAAGTTGTGAAATAATTTAGTCTCCGCTTCTGAGAGCACAGCAGCTTTTACGTTACCGAAAAGCTACAGAAAAATATTTTTTAAATGACAGATCACCTTTGTGTGAGGAGGAATATGGACATGGAGAGGCATCAGCAGCAAATTACACGTGATAAATTAACCCCCGTAAACAAGTACTTGAGACACAGAGTTACAGATAAAGGAAATCAGAAGAATCTGTGGCGTTTTTGTTTTGTTTATTGAAATATGAGCAGCAGTATGCAAAAAATATCTTTAAAAACATAACATAGCAAAACCTAGTAATTTTAAAATTAACAAAATAAAAAGATGTTTAGAGTTAAATGAAAAAACGTCATTGCTAGAACTGTGTTTCCTACAATGTAAACAAAAGCATAAAGGTTATGCTTGCAACAAACACAGAAGCAGATTTATGGAGCAGCACAAGAAAGCAACATTATGTTCTAATCTGATGGTTTGGTCTATTGATTTGAATTCAGAATGGGAAACCCTCCTCAAGAGAAACCTCACAACTACAGAAGAAAGTTAGTCACATGTTTGTCATTTGAAGCAAAACATTTAGAAAATGGTTTAGTTTTGGTTTTCATTTGTTTGTTTGCTTTTCCAGAAACCATCACCAGCAACACTCTGAGCAAGTAAAACAATATCCTGAAAAAGTTACTATTTCAGACTAATGAGGAAGCCTGACACATTTTTATGTCCTCTAGAGTTATACTGCAAGAATCCAAGTTAATCTTACACCCAAGAATTGACAACTTTCACATTGTAATACTGTGGGGGAAAAAAAAAAATCATTGCTTCAAGCAAAACTAAAAGAATTCCAGCATTTTAAACAATTCTATCCTGAATCGTAACACCTGGGTTATTTCATCATTCTTTGCCTGTTGGGCTGCTCTGTCAGATTTGTCTCTCACTGGTCAGTTGTGCTAGAAGGTTTTATTTTGGTCCTGTTGATGCTATAACCCAGTGTCAGCCCTTCATGCCTAATGCAGTTAATGAGTGTGATACACAAGGCACTGCCTGACTGCCAGCAAGGCCCAGGTGTCTAAGGAGCAATAACCAGCTCTTGTCTTATCTCAGGGACTACAAAAGCACTCCCAGGAAAGCCTCCAGGATAGGCCTGCTCCAGGCTGCTATTGCCAAAGCTGTCAATCAGTGCTGGGGCTGGTGCAAAGCAGAAAGATGCCCAGAAAGAATACACTACAAAAGCCAAATCAGTTTTTACTGAGAAGTAACGTTCAGTCTAAGCTGGGCTACACTGGAAAGGCTCCATCTGCCACTACCACACTACTACTGAGTCAGTTTCCCCATCCATCTAGACCAAGGGGTGATTTCTGCACAATGTGCTGTACCAGGAGCAGCACTCCTGCCCTCACGACACTTCACACATTGCTGGCACCAAACAACTTTCTATCCAATCTATCCCTGCGCCCATATCTGAATTTTGTATCAGCAGCACAGATGAACAGAACAGGATTAGCAACACCAGGAACCAGCAGCACACAAAATCTGCTAACCAGAAAGCTCACAAAAAGCCCTACTAGGAAGGAACAGAGAAGCAGAATGCAGAAAAATCCGACTGGGTTTGCTCCTGCAAGCCTGCCCTGCCAAAACCAGCAGTCACAAGGATATCCCAGCACTGCACTATTACAGTTCCAGAATATGTACACAAGCAGAAAAATGCCAGAGCACTTCAGTACTTAATGACAGCATCAGAAGTGGGTTAACTGGATATTATTGCAGAAATTATGGTTCAGTGCACAATCTTACCACAACACTAGCACTAAACATCAGCTCTGGCTCACAACACCCACTGCAGCACCCATTCTTGAGTCATTCAGTTGGCCACATATAAGCATACAAGTGAACAAAGATGAAGCCAGGTGAAAAACATTCTGGATAAAGTAAAATCTTGTACCTACAACTGCAATCTTTCCTTAATTCAATGTGCCATGTCATTTATTACATAAGCTAGTCAAGAAATATAATATTCTGTAGTGTTAAATATACATATTCAGCAACTTGACAAACATCAGGCCCCAAGACAAAAATAGAAGCAGGATCCTGTGGCCAACTGACTTGGCATCTTATTCAATCAAAAGAACTGTCTGTGGGTTGCAGCTCCAAAGAATGAAGGGGAAGAAACCAAAGATAAGTGGCAAATAATGTTACTCCCCTTCTCCTGAAGATGCATTCATCTGTTTTCAAACATACTTGAGAAACTGTTTAAAAAAACAAAACAAAACACAAAAAACCAAAACAGTAATACAGAAATTCCTGTACAAGAAAATATTAGGGTTCTGCAGAAGTGTTACAGTTTATTCCTTTAAGGCAATTTATAAAAAACATTTTAGTGACACGTAAACAATTTTAATCCTCTAAGATCATTTGTTACTTAGGTACCATACAATGCACGATTTCCACATTTGAGGAGAAACTGTCATTCAACAGAAGACAAAAACTTGTTTAAAAATAATTTTCTCAGGATTGCAGTAATTAACTGCAACACATATTTTAGTAAGTATTTGCATATTAGTTTTCAGCCTCTCCCCCAAACACTGAACCCTTCTCTGAAGAGGTGTTCAGGAAAGAGAAAAAGCAAGGTGAGGTTAAAAAATGTAATAGGGTCTTTCTGCATGCAAAGCTTTGTATATAATTCACTTCTATTTCTCTTAACATGTTTCTTTCAGCCTCTTTTTTATGATATAAAGGACAGAAATATGAATATGTTACATAATTGATTTTAGTGTTTAGTATAGTGTTTAAATTCTCTACTTCGCCAAATGCAAACATCATTAAGTTCAACAAAGCCAAGTGCAAGGTCCTACATCTGAGTCCCAGGAATCTCAGACACACCTGCAGGCTGGGCAGGCAAGTGACTGAGAGCAGCCCTGCAGAGAAATACATTTGATGAAAAGCTCACCATGAACTGGCACTGAGCATTCCCAGCCCAGAAAACTGAGGGAATCTTGGGCTGCATCCCAAGGCACATGGGCAGCAGGGTGAGGGAGGGCACTGCCTGCTCTGCTCCTGTGAGACCCCACTTGCAGTGCTGAGCTCAGCTCTGGGGCCCCCAGCGTAAGAAGGACACGGAACTACTGGAGCAAGTCCCGAGGTCACAATTCTGGTCAGAGCACTGGAGCACTTACCCTGCAAAGAGAGGCTGAAAAAGTTAAGGCTGCTCAGCCTGGAGAAGGAAGGTTGAGTGGAGACCTCATGGGAACCTTCCAGCATCTGAAGGGGCTACAGGGAAGCTGGAGAGGGACTCTTTGTCTGGAACTGTACTGACAGGACAAGGAGCAACAGGTCCAAATTGAAAGATGGTGAATTTAGCTTAGACATACAGAAGAAATTCTTTACTGTGAGGCTGGTAAGGCACTGGCACAGGTTGCCCAGAGAGGCTGTGGATGCCCCAATCCTGGTAGTGTTTAAAGCCAGGTTGGAGAAGGGCTGGAGCAACCTGGTCTGGTGGGAGGTGTCCCTGCCCATGGAAAGGATGGTTGGGACTGGGAGATCTTTAAGGTCCCTTCCAACTCTCAACATTCTGTGATTCTTTAGATGTGAGAGAGAAATTCCATTGTCATATTAACACAGTCCTTCAATCCCAAAAATAAGCCAACCACAGTTACCAGTCTTCTGATTGAACCCCTGCCATCAGGGACAGGATCAAGAGCACTGTTTGATGCAGGCTACAAAGAAGTGATTACTTTTGGTCATTACCAACAGGTCTGAATTAAATTATATGATCTGGAAGTAAAAGCTTCTGCATTCAGTTACTCATTTGCTAAGCCACTCACAGTCTTCAAAGAGACTCAAACTCATACTTGAAAGTGAATTAAATACAGTGTAATCACTAATACTGCATAATGTCTACTGAGAGACTAAAAAGGCCTAACAAAATCAATTCCAGACAGGTAAAATAAACAGCTAGAACACCAAAAAGAAAACAAAAAACTTACTCCTTCCAAAAAGTAGTAAGCACTGCCATTTACAAATAGTAGTGTTTATGTTAAAATAGAGAAAGGTACCTAAAAAGAAATAGCCTTGGCAACCAAATCCAAACGGCTTGAGTGTAAATCAAAGCAAAACAAGAATCACTACTCCAGAAACGTGCAAGATGTTTACCTTGGATCAGTTGCTACTTTAAATGGTGGTTAAAAGAGATATTATAAAACCAAAGTGGGAAAAGGCTAAGAACTGCTATTCTGCATTAATATACAATGTGTTTATGACAGCATTTTCCAATAGAAAATACAAATGTTTTTACACCACTCCAATATTTGTAAAAAGTATATTTCATGTGTACACTTAAAAAAAATCACATTGTTCAATCTGAGGCAAATTAGCCATAATAAAGTCTAATTTTGCTTATGACAGATGTCAACCTGAAGATGTTAAAACACTATGCTAAAAATACAGCTTGCAAGCTGGAGCTGCACATGTTCAAACAGTTACATACACATTAAAAAATCTCAAATTATGATATGTGTTTATTTTCGGAAGTCAGTCTTCATTAATTCTTGTCCCCACAGGACAAAAAGGTTTTCCAGTTAAGACATTCGTCTGTTTAAGTTTTAAGGGGAAGAAGGGGAAAAGTGTTCTGAATTTTTCAATAGACTATTTTTTTCCCTTAGGGCTCAACTGTCACTTAAGCATCACAAGAACAATTTGAAATGTAAAACTGATTAGCTATACACAATGGAATTGGTCACAAAGGGATCTAAAAAAAACCAAAAACATTAAATCATAAGATCCATTCTCCATATAGCTCACAGTATCCACTGGAAGTTTCTCTAGAATTAGAATAAGTTCGCTAAAAATAAGGCTGAAGATGGAATTTCAGCACTATGAAACAGATGAGATGGGATTAAGAGGAGAACCCATTTGTGTAAGTACTTTATCCAGCCACTGGAGGGGCCCATGAAGATGAATTTCTATCCAGCACGGGGTGCTCGTGACATCCTGCCGGTGATATTCAGCTCCCCAGCCCTAGAAAATGAACATAATGGTACTGATCAATTTGAGGACATGCTTGTCTTTCAAAATAACTACTAACAAGAAAGAGGAAATCCTGATCTCAAGATACTTATCTGAAGATATTCACAATCAAGTCACACTGATCTAAAGGAACAAACGCAAGGCTGGGAAGGAGCAGGAGGGAAGCTGCACCTGGAAGCCTGAATCAAGTCTTGCCTGCTACAGCCTCCTGTGGAGCTCACTGCTGCCTTGAGGATGACTCCTGGCCATGGCCACATCTCTCTTCTCTTTCAACCTCCTGCTCCCTCTCCTCCACACTCTCAAACTGAGCAGTATTTGTCATAACTAACAAAACCAATGAGACAACTTTCGGACAAGATGTAAACAAAACACCTGGAAAGCCCAAGTTTGGACTCCACACTAAACCTGAGACAGACAACATCTTGATTAAACAATGCTCAGGAAATGCTCCTGTGAGTATAACAGCACAGCTTGACTTCAGAAACTCAAATCATGTCTTTTTTCCATAACCAGGGATTTTTAAAACTAATAATCAAAGAAATCTGAACACAGCCAGCTGTCCTTACAGTAAACTCCTTCAATAGCTGAAAATTTTCTTAAATAAATATGCTCCTTTCTACTCACATTCTTTTAGTGGACTTGCTATTCACTTTACTCCTTGAAATTTAGACCATGAACTTAAATCTCCTTTAGCAAAATTACAGCACCCATAATGAATAAATTCCTGTCCTGAATACTAAAGTAACTGAATACACAGCCAACACTCAATATAGAATCTGTACTTTTCCTTTCTTGCATTGATTTCCTTCTCCTCCAGTTAATCACTTTAAATATAATTGAAAAGAACCACATCAGGCTAGAACAGCTTTGCTACAGTGCTAATGGAATTACTGCTAAATACCCAAACCCACAATAAATTTAAACACTCAGAATAATTTACCTTTACAAAACTCATTCGAATGGTGCACATTTTGGTGAGCTCATATACTGCTTCAAATCCATGATTGACAGACTGAGCTAAAAGCTGAGCAAACTCCTGATTGTTAAAAATTTTCAGACTGCATCCGCTGGGAATCTTGCATACAGTTGTTGGATGAAAGCCATGGTGGTAGTTGCAGTTCCTGCTCTGTACAAATATGCTGCTATCACTTAAACACTCAGCATAGACTTCTCCACCAACATAGTAGAGATGAACTCCTTGAAAACAAAGATAAGAACATTTCAAATTACTTTGTTGTCTCTGATTTTGTGGTAGTTATCATAAATTCTGTTTTATTGGGGAAAAAAAAAAATTTCTGCCTGAGGAGGTGTTCAGAAAAGCTTTTGCTTGCACTATAACACACTGTCTCATTTCAACACAGCAGGCTCATGATACACCAACCACTAGATGTCCTTCTCTGACCAATTACAGAATAGAATGAAAAAATTACTGCCACATTTCAACTGTTATTTCAAGCTATTTTTCTAGAGAATTTATGTGGATTTTAGAACTCCAGTTTTGTACACCTGGCAGCTTCTGCCTGTGCCATGTACAACAGAAATAGGTGTGTCCTGGGAGAAGGGTCAGTGATGGACATGAATGAGAAAGAATATCCACAGTCTCCTCTGATTTTCAGTACATTTTATCAGGCTGAAGGACGGGTAAGTCCAACTAGTTGCTCCACTTAATTACCATCAGGGTTTACAAACCTTAAGATCAACAAAGCCCCTAGACTGATCACATCTGTCTGCGTTCAGCTGTGCATGTTTTGAAATCTATGCAACATTATTACTGACTAGAAATTAATATACAAAACCTGCCCATCCCTTCAGCACCCAAACTCAGGTGCGCATTGCTGCTTCACTGAGACACCTGCCCTCCTTCCCCTTTTCCAGTTTTACATGGTTGGGATATAGCTCTGTTTAAGTCTTCCCTGCCAGAACCTGAGAATCCACTATGGACCATCCCGTGATGTGCCAGAGGAGGCTGCAGCAAGTCAACAGATGCAAGTTAATCTTTCAGACAGCAGCCACTATGGTGAACACTGCTAGACCCACTTGGGACTAAGGTAGGATGGAGGTTACAGAGGAACTGTTGGCTTCAACAACTACAAGCAGCTGTCAGAGAATCTGGAGTGGGCAAGACTGCATGTTCACAACACAACTCTATTAATTTACAAAGACAGTCACCACCACTTGCCAGCTACAGTAAAAAGCCTTAGCACATAGGATTGGGTGGCTCTAAGGAGGCAAAATCCCAAGACCTTAGAGCAAAAGCCATAAATAAACAGTATTTTACCTCTAAACAACCTTAATTGTTGTCAGAACAGTTGTCATAAATCAAAGTTTAAGTTCAATAATTACTATTAGAGATGCAGACATTTTAAAGCTCATTACTATTCTATGATGATGGGTCCTGGTTACACTTCTGACCTTAGGCAGATGCATGAGATTTCTCTGCCAATACCACTAAAAGGGGTGAGCAAAAACAAAAGAGCCTGACAAACCACCCACACCCCACAAATCACTTGTTCCCCTTTATAATATTATTTTATTTATGTATTTTTTTGGACAACTGCATTGCAGAGCCAAGTTTCCAACAGACATAAATAGAACTTCTGGTCTACAAATTATCTGCAAAATTTTGTCATATTTATAGTAGTTTCTAATTAAAAAAACGTTATGGGACAGGGTGAATTTTCATCAATCAAAACTCAAGACCAACTTTACCATATGCTGTTAGGTAGTAAAAAGGCTTCTAAACATGCACAAGAGAAACAGGGTTCTCTTCTCAGGACTGAGTAAATTACAAAAAAAAAAATCAGAAAAAGTGTTCTACAATTTAAGATAATCCAGGCACATTCCATTAAAGATGAAAACTGTGCATCTCTATGTACTATCAGCCAAAACAGTACAGGAAAACTAGAAGATCTTGCAAAACCTGCTGTCTCCAGGAATCCCTCCCACACACATCCACGCCCCATGGATTCACTCAGACAAATGAGCCCTTGCAATTTTGCATTAGCACTTCAAAGTCCTGCTGCCAACTCACCAAGATATTTGAACATACTGTAGACAGAAGGTAATATCTTACAACAAAACAAAAAAAAAAATCTGACATACTGTAAAGGTGTATGGAGAATTTGATTTAAGAAGTAGATATAATGTAGAATATCATGGCATATCCTGTAATGTTTCTTGGTGCTACACCACTACATTTACCCTAACAAGCAAGTCCCAATGGCAATCTAGTTTGGTAAGGAAGGGGTAATATTTAGTCTTTAATTAGTGACAAAGAAAAATGCGTGCAATTCCTGACTAATTAGAATCAAACCATGCCTAACTAAGTTGTTTTCTGATACTGGAGAGGTAGATAATATATCACATCTCAGATTACCTCTAGCATTCTCATCTGAGAATAATCACTGCTGCAGTACAGAGAAGCTGAAATAAAACCAAGGACTTGGTTCATAAGCCAAACTCAGTTTTACCTTTGCCAATGTGCCGTCGAGTGTTCTCGATCGTTGAGTTGCGATTAACATTGGAGAGCAAACCTAAGCAGAACCTGTTCTTGTTATTGGAGGGATCTGTAAACCCATCCACTAAGACACTTGTGGAAGATGCATGGAAAGCCTCCCCAACACGGTTATTTAACTCATAATACACAATGGAACACCAGTGTTTGGGTTCTTCATAGGCAACGGGCTGAACATCTGAAAAGCAAATGGAAGTAATAGTTTACGTTAGTGTTAAAATATTAAAGTTACAACTTCCAAGCAGACCTTCCAAAACATCAACAGCTAAGTAAAATCTGAGTAAACAATTATGATGGGCAAGAAGCATCCTGATTATAATCTTAAAGATTTTGACCTTCGTGCATTTTAGCTGGCCTGTTGATTTTACTACTTTTTTCCAATTTTAAGCCTGGTGTTAAACAAAAACTACCTTACACACACATACACAAAAGACTGCATGATAGCAGGTAAAACGTAACACTTCTGCCCACTTTTAAAAAATCTGTTATAATTGGTATTTTGAGACTCAACTTTCAGACCTTTTGTGCAAATGTTATTCCAGCAACAGGCAAAGGTAGCAGAAAAGAAACGAAAAAAAGTTCAACTCACTGTAAGTCACATTATGCACCTGAGGCTTTAAAAGGAAAAGATGAAAACAAAAATAAGCAAGGTAAGTTTTATTTCTCAATTATGTCTCTTAAATCCCCAGTTTGCCTTGGAGGACTACTTCCACCTACCACCAAGATTTACTGGCCCATTTGAAGTTATTCATTCAGTTTGGTCATGAATTGCAAGGAGCCAAACTATGTAATTTTACTCCAGACTATACAACTTACCTCTGGTAGATACATTTGGCATGATCTGAGGGATCATTGTATTGCTTGTGTCCATAGACTGTGAATTATCCTGCCCCATTTGTTCATCAGGGGGCATATATGCAGGAGGTGGAGTATCAGCTACAAACACAAAGAAAAGAATAAACTTCAACAACTTGAATATTTATTTATACATTCTACGGTTGTAAACACACAAAAATATTCCTCAACAAGATGTTAAAAATTTTGGCCTCATTTTCAAAGAAATCTGAACACAGCCAGCTGTCCTTACAGTAAACTCCTTCAATAGCTGAAATTTTACCAATGGAACCAATACAAGATTGGAAACTTGACAAAAAAAAAGATGCACCTTTTTCTTTCTGGGTTTTCTTTTTCTTTAATACCTGCATTTGGGCATGATGACTCTGCCCTTTTTGTACACAAACGTGAGCTTTCTTGTCTACCCTTCTTCTCAGTGTTCAAAAATAAAGCAGTAGAAGAAATAACTATTTGCTTAGTACAACAAAGGCCTAGAACAGTTTGGGAGTTTTTGCTGCTCCTGCAGGCTGAGTTCATTACAAAACGTTGATCTGTTTTCTCCCATCAGCACAGCACTATGTCCCATAAATGCATCCACCCCAGTGATCCCAGGACTTGGCCAACACAGATATCCACTGACTGGGACACTTCTGGGGAACTGAGCAACCAGACAGAACAAGGATTAGGCCACTGAGCTAGCGGAAAAATAAAATCTTTATTCTATTAAATTCCTGGCTTTATAAACCACACCAATAATCAGACAGAATCAGTAAGACTTCTTTCCTTTGTCTCTATCAATTGTTTTTTCTGTATTTTCCAACTCAGTTAAATAGAATCAGTTTAATCCAATGTTTCCAACAAAAATGTTACTTTTTTCCAGTTAAACACCATATTTTAAGCGTTTTTATTCAGTGAAAGACATCAGTAAACTTCCTGTTCAACATCCTGCATTTGCTTTCTTTTCATTGCTAATTCTTCTTCTAAAGTATGGATTAGTTATTCTGTAGTGAAGCTGTGCAAAGTAACTCACCAGTATCACATCTATGACAAAAAACAGTTGGAAAAATAATACTGTAATAATCAACTCTGACCAGCGACAAAACTATGAAGACAATCCCATAAAATGCAAAATAAAAAGGCAAATATCACGAATTCCTGAGGTCATGGGGTCACAACAACATGTGACATTTCAACGATTTTTATGAAGCTGCCATTCAGGCTGTACTCACCCGGCAGCTGAAAGGGACTCGATGGCCCAGAGCTGGCTGGGGAGCTCGGGTAAGTGCTGCTGGCTGGAGAAGGAGGGTAGGGGCTGTTTGGCGAGATGGAGAACGGAGTGCTGTTGGGCTGCTGGAAGGAGTCCGGAAATGTCGCGTTGTGTGGCATGTGGGGCTCGTTGTGGCTGAGGTTCCTGAACTGAACTAGCAGACTGTGCTGGGGGTTGAATTCACTATGTCTAGGCACTAACACTGGAGGTAGAACTGCAAAAAACAAACAAAACCCCGATACATTTTGATTAAAACCTGAGATATAAGGTTAGAGATACAAATAACATGCTATTCTGCTCATCGTGCTAATTTCAACCCTAGATGGGGTGGAAAGAGGAGCAGGGGATGAATCTGGCATGCCTTTAACCCATCCTCTCTCCTTTATTTTTTTACATCATGCTTGATGGAAGATTCAAACTTCACTCTTGCAAGAATCACAAACACACACACATACTTCACACAACACGAAGATGACCGTTTTTTAAAAAATAGTAAACTAAACCAGGCTACACATGGCACATACTGAAATAATGATGCAGAAGTGTAAAACTTATGTCTGCGTACATTAGCAAATCAGAGAAAATGGAAATAGTCTCTATTAATTACTACAGTCAAACTATATAGTTACATATTGTCCTTTCCACTGAAGAGAAACAAAATCTGTACTGCCATATATTTTAACTTCAGGACTGTTGGAGTCTGGAATTCCAGTGCAGCAGCAGTACACTTGAGCACTACAGTCAATGCAGTAGAGTTACAACCACTTTAGGGAGCAAGGGAAGCAACTTCTCACCACATTGTCATCTCTCCCACTACAATCTCAGTTCTCCTCACCTTTCCCACAGCACACTTTAACAGCAGGCTCATTACCTGACACACATCTGACACATATCTTCCTCTAACTCAGAACCTCTCTTGGTTCTATTCATCTCTGCTGTCTCCTAACTGGAAGTCATGTGGGAAACTCTACCACACTAGAATTTTATTAGTTTTACTTTTCATCTCCTCAGTTCATGTCACACATTGATGTGTGCAAGCCCCTGAAAGGCAGCCACCAACTTCCTTGCAAGGACTGAGGTTTTCAAACAAGTTTCTAATAGAAACTGAAAGAACACATCACTGCTTTCTATTTCATGACAAAGGAGAACTTTGCTACTAACTTTAAGGGCAGTAGGCTTAAGAGGTCTGTGGGAAAAAGGTGATTAATCCCAAAGAAAATACTGAGTACAGAATGGACCGCACACGTCCCCAAAACCCCACCAATAATGTACACTTTGAACATTCCTCTCCCAAACTGCCACCTACAGCACTTTTAATTGGTTGTACAGTACCAGAGGAGGAGGAGAATGGAGTGAATAGTTTAGTGATTACAAAGGTTCTGTTCAATATTTAGGACAGTAATTCTCAAACATACCTGGGCTCTCCACCCTCTTGTAGTGGTATGGATTGATGCAGACTTCCTTCTGTTTGGATCCAAAAGGAAATTCACAAATATCCAATGGCTTCAGCTCGTGATGGCTTTGTAGGTCCGGCCAGCGCCACACACGACAGTAAATCACGTGGGGAAGGCCTTTCCTGTGAGAAACCTGCAGCCGTCCATCTAAAGAGCGGGGGATAGTAACGCACTTGCTGGGCTGCCCTGGACTGCTCAAGGCTTTCTCCAGTTCTTCCATAGCACCCTTTTTCTTTTTCAGCTTTTTTACCAAAGCATCAACAGCTTTTTCTGCCCATTTTTCCTCTTCATCTCCTTGTTTCCAGCCCAACAGACGCTTTACAGCTGGGCTAGTAAAGGAGAACAAACTGGCCATTGACGTCATTTGACACAAGTCTTCAAAAAGTTTGTTGGGTCTTGTCTGATGGGTTTTTTTGTTTATTTATTTGGTTTTTTCCAAATAAATGTCAGTGTATAGCCAAAGCAGTTATTGCAACTGATGAGCTGTATTGTTTCCTGGAGGATGACAAATAACATAGAGATGTCAGTGATGAATCCTTCACATCAAAAATGATGACCGATTCCTCCAATTCAGCTCTAGTAAAAAGATAATTTAACAAGGAATTAGCAAACAAGTAAAGGCTGTGGTAAAACAAAAAGGCAGATATGAAAAGACTTCCTGTTTCAACTCTAGCATTGCACCTGATTTTGTTTCAAAACAAAATCCCAGATGTACTATGACTCCACTCCAAAAAAAGTCATCAGTCCCCAAAGCTTGCACTACTGATTAGTGCGAAAAGGGACCATCAAGGGATGACAGTCAGTAGGGACAGCACAGCTCCTGTTAATATTCCTTAATTGATTACTTTCTCTCAGAAGATAGCCTTGAGGAATATGCTTTAAAACTAATAATATATCGCTGTCACAGTGCTGCATTAGAAGACTAAACTTGCTATGAAGAAACAGGGAAGAGGCAGGGTGGAACCACCAGTTCCAAGGCCAATACCGTGCAGAAATACTCAGCTTCTCAAATAGATCTTTATTTCCAAAAAGGAAAAAAATCCTAAAGCATCTGCTTTTTCTTGAGCTCTAATTATTTACCCCATGTTCTTGAGAGTATTAAAAGAAATTAGGAAGAAACTGTAGATGAATAAAACAAAGCACAGTTAAAAGAAAAACCCAGTAAAAAGCACAAACCAAACCTTCTCCAGCCACCCAGAGAGGTGGTCAACCTTTTTTTAGCTGTAGCTAATTTTATGCTGCACTTCCTTATATCTTTTAAGCAGAGTATTTGAAGAGCTGGATATTTTTAGCCTTGGCAAAAAAAAAATTGTTTTCTTCTCCCCAGAAAAAAGAAGGGGGGAAAAGACATGGTGGAGTAAGCACTAGAAATGTGACCTTTACTACGAAGTGCCTCAGAAAGGAGAAGAGCAGAACAACTGGCTCATGAATGGTGTTTTACCACTCACCAGCCCTAATGCAAATCCTCCCCCCAGCAATTTAAGGAGTACCGATGACAAGAGGAAATGATGTGCTGTGGCAACGAACTGATAAGAACTTGTAAAATCCCTTGTGAATACTAAATAAGCAAGTATAGACAATGAGCAGCTGGCAAAAAGCAAGAGCAGAGCTAAGAGAAAGGATGTCAATAACAAAAGATGCTTCCTCTCTTGCTACAGAGACTGCCAAACAACATTGTCTCTCCACTTTTGATAAACCACGGTGAATTAGAACACCTACCCCAGCTTGAGACACCAAATCTGCACATAAGAGAAAAAGGGAGTGGGGGGGG